>PVIW01000086.1:167792-844277 GCA_004026585.1 Noctilio leporinus | reverse complement strand
GTGCCTTGGTGTTGGTCTGTTTGGGTTGATCCTCATTGGGACCCTCTGTGCTTCCTGAACTTGATTAATGTTTTCACTCATCATGTTAGGGAAATTTTCTATCATGACTTTTTTGAACAGGTTTTCCATTCCTTGTTTCTCTTCTCCTTCTGGTATCCCTATGATACGGATGTTGTTACATTTCATGTTGTCCTGCAGCTCTCTTAACCCCTCTTCAGTCTTATTCAGTCTTTTTTTTATTCTCTTGTACTGTCTTGGAGTACTTGTCTACATTATCCTCCAACTCGCTGATCCGGTCCTCTGCTTCCTCTAGCCTACTGTTGATTCCTTCTACTGTATTCTTCAATTCAGAAATTGTATTCTTCATTTCCTCCTGGCACTTATTGATAGTTTCTATGTCCTTTTTCATGCTGTTGTAGCTCTCAGTAAGTTCCTTGTAACTTCCCTGGAGTTCTTTGTAGTTCTCCTGGAGTTGCTTATAGTTTTCTTTGATGTGGCTGAGCTCACTGAGCTTCTCTATCATCATTCTTTTGAATTTCTTATCTGATATTTCAGGTGCCTCTGTTTCATTTTGTGGTCTATCTGGGGATTCTTCCTTTCCTTTTGGTGATGGACTGATTCTTTTTTTCCCCATTTTGGGTGTCTGTTCTTGCTTACTTTTTATTTTTTTGTTTTTTCCTTGGGCTAGCCTGCTCTGCTTCCTTGCCTTAGTTGAACACCCTTCTGTGATAGGAGATTTGTGGAGTTCAATGTTGCAGTCTCCTGGATTTTCTCCACTTGCTGTTCTTGGTGTGTCCTTTATTTGGACTGTCTGGTTGTATTCTGGACCTGTGAGCTGCTCTTCTGCAGGTCTCCACTGCTTCTGGGCTGTGCTCCCCTGTGTCCAGATGCTGACCACTCCAATTCTTAGGGACCTGAAGACGTCTCGCGCTCCCTATCTTGTCCTCTAGCTGCTCTGGTACTTGAGAACACCATCAGCACTGCTCTCTACTCTGTCGCCATCTTTCCTCTATCTCAGGATTTTTAAAATTAATTTTTGAGAGAGAGACAGATGGGCAGACAGACATTGGTTTGAGAAACAGTAATTGGTTGCTTCACATATGCATCCTAACAGGGGATCAAACCCACAATCTTTTAACAACTGAGCTACCTGCCAAGGCATACGTTCTAATCCTTAAGGCTTTTTGAAAAATTTTGCAACAAAATCTTAAAACTGTCACCTGAATCTGGATTACTGAACTCAAAATTCCTCACTGTTTTTGGAATAAAACATAGCAAAAAGAGAGAAAAGTCAAGTTCCTAACAACACAAAGGAAAAACAAAGTAAACCTGTTAATATCTAGCGAGAATCTAGTCTAATATGTAAAACACTTGTAGTGGTGGGGTAAGGAAAGGGACAAACTAGTTACCTGCTTTCAAATAACTTATATATACATAAAATACAGAAAGAATACTTTATACAGCATTGCTGAATCTGTTTTTGCTTATTTTTTTAAAAATAAGTATACTGCTATATACATAAGGACAGGGGCCATGCCTTTTCTTGCTAACTACAATAACCTCAGTGCCTACTGTAATACCTAGCACACAGTAATAAAAATTATTTGTTGGATAAATGAAGACTATCAACAGTTACATCAATACTGACAACTGGCTTCCTGGACTCCAGAAACCTATGTCTTAGGCAGAATAATGGCCTTGACCTTTGCCCCTAACCACCAGCCTAGTTTTACTTTCATGGCAAAAGAGATTTTCAGTTATAATTAAGGTTAAAGACACTAAGATGGGGAGATAATCCAAGCAGACCCAATTTAATCACATGAGTCCGTTAAGGTAAAAGAGAAAATGAGATGATATGTCAGAAAGATGAGCTAGAAGGAGGAGATGTTACAAGTCTTAAAGAGACTTGACCCATTGTTGCTGGCTTTTAAAATAGAGGAAGACCACAAACGAAGGAATGAGGGCGGTCTCTAGAAATTGGGAAGAGCCCTTATCTAACAACTTGCCAGGCAATTGGAATTTAAGCCTTACAACTTCAAGGAAAAGAATCTTGCCCTACAGCCTCCAGAAAAGAACACCATCATGCTGAAATTTTGATTTTAACCTTGTGACACCCCTGTGTTGTCCCAATGACCCATAGAATATAAGATAATTTTTTATTGTTTAAACTACTAAGCCTGCAGTGATATGCTACAGCAGAAATGGAAAACTAATACATCCTCTTTAACCTCTATTCTAGCAACCTCAATACATAGCTACTTGTCATCATCCTGTCACTGTTTCAATAAGAGACCTAAAATCCTTAAATGCTTCAGTCTGATCACAACCTTCTATTTTCATTAACTTTTCTACTTCGCATTTCTTCCACCTGCCATTATGAAGATCTTGTTTAAAAGAATGGATATCTTGAAACAAAAAGAATTAGTATTTTCTAGTTGTCAGCATTGTGCCAAATAGTACATGCCAGCTTCGTAGAATAGTCATAACCAAACTGCAAATTTCATTCTCTGCCACACACAGTACCAAGGGTATACATGGAAATGTGTTATTATTAAACAACCCAGTGTGTCAAATTCTGATGAATTTACTTTCAAAGGAAAGGCATTTGATTTTAAATTTGGAACCATTTCTTTGCTTCTTTGTATTTACATGTACACTTGCTCTAAAATATTAAAAGCAACCTCATAAACAATCTGTTTAACTGAGTTAGAATTTTATCTAGTTAAAACAACAGCAGAACATGCCACAACTCAGAAGGCAGAAGACTTTCTCCTTTCCTGATCAGTTGAAGAACTGTTCCATTTCATGAGTAGGAAGAATCTTGTTGCAGGCTATCTCATTTACAAGTTATGAGTGGAAGGGCAGCTTTAATAAGAAAGCCTTTGTTCAGCAGCACTCTTGGCAATTTCTCAACATAAAGATTTTTCTTCTCAGGAAAAGTCCTAGCCAAATATATGATTAAGGAATCAGAACGGATGGAAGTCTGTACTATTGATTTTACCCTGGTTCCAAGTCCTTAAGTACACTAATACCTTTATGGAACAGGTTCCAAAACTTGGAGCTTTTAAAAATCCCAATGCTCAAGTTCCACTCCATACCAATTAAATCAGAATTTCTGGGTATGGGACAGGCATCAGTATTTTTAAAGGTCCCTGAGCGGTTCCAATATGGCTTATTATTAGCAATGTGGCATGGCACAATGCACTGAATGGAATCAGGTCTAGGATCTGGCACTGGGTCTACCATCAGCAAGCCTGGGTATGTCACAGGGTAGCCATTTCTTCATCTATAAAAAGATAAGGTTGGACAAGTCATTTCTAATAGTATCTAACATGTTACCAGCCCAGGGTGAAAGTCCTCAGTTCTCTTCTAAAGGTTAAACTGCCTCAATATCTAAACTATGCAAAATAATTTAAAAATAAAAATGCATGATCTAATACTTATTATAGCCTGTTAAAAGCTTATTTTTATAAGGCAGGATTATCTTACAGTAGAAATTTAGCTATACTTCAACTACACATATTTTGATATAGCATTATGTCTCTCTAAGTCATAAAATGAAGTATGTGTTGAGAATGACAGGGAAGCTTGAATTACCTCAAAATACAGCTTGCTATTAGACTATTTCTTGAATTCCCATTAAATTACATAGTGAATGTATTCTGCTTTTCTTAACTGGCATTCCTAGTTTCATTTAGGCCCTAAAGGTATAAAATGATTTTGACTTTTTAGCAGTATTAGCTTATTCACTAAAGCAAATCATTAATGACACCAGGAAAGAACTCCTAAGTCGCAAGTTATTTTTTGACAGTCTCAAACTGAATTTGTACCGTTGGCCAGCCCTCATACAAAGAAATGCACCAGCTAGGAGAGTGCATGAGAAAAAGTTAATTCACTCAACAAGTTAGGCATTTTATAGTATCAGGGTTTGGGGATTGGATGGCATACTTCTAAGATGCACCACCAATGACCTCTGCCTCCAGGTATTCACACACTTATGGTCTGTCCTGTTCCGTTGAGTGTGGCTGGGCCTAGTGACTTTCTTCTAAAGAAGAGAATATGGCAAAAAGCAATGGAATGTCACTTTTCTCATTAGGTTATTTGTGATGCCCTTTTAGCTGGCAATTTTTCTTGCTCTTTTGCTGACTTGCTCTGATCTCGATTGCTTATTTTGAGGACGATGCTCTATGAAAAGGTCCATGTAGCAAGAAACCAAGGGCTAGCCAATTCAAAAAAAGAAATGAATTCTACCAACAACCATGAGAGTGAGGTAGGAAGTGGATCCTTCCACAAGCAAGCTTTTAGATGGATGGGCTACATGTCCGGTCAAGTCATTGGTTGTGGCCTTGTAAGAGGCCCACCTAAGCTGTTCCTGCATTCCTGACCTACTGTGAGATAATAATTGCTATTTTGAACTACTACATTTTGAGATAATTTACTATGTAGCAATAGATAACTAATATAGGCACATAGCAGTGAATAAATACTGTACCGAAGGAACCATGAGTTAATGAATAGGATTCATCAACTTGGTAATGGGTGAGACATGTAAATAAATACAAGAGTAAGTACTATATTAGTATTTGTTTAATGAATGACTAAACTAATCAGGGGATTCTCTCATTGGCCCAGTAATCAAAAAATTTCAAAGGTACCAAACTTTACATTCATATTTTAAAATTGTGATTTATGTTCTGACAAATTTAGCTTAATTATACTCATATTGGATTTATATTAAATTAGTTTGCATTCCCCTCAATGCATACTAATTAGGAGGGGGAATGTAGTCCAGAACCACCCTAGACAAGGAACAACCAGGTTGATTTAAAAAAAATAACTTTTCATGGATGATCCAAAACCCACGTGCAAAATTTCATAAACTGTAACTTGTTAAGAATTTTCAAAGTCTAGGAATAGAAGAGAGGAGAAGCAAAATTTTCAATCAAATTTTACTACTATAAAAAAGCCCAAAATACTTTAAGGAGATTTTATAATTTTTTAAAAAGATGTTATTTATTCACTTTCTAGAGAGAAGAGAAGGGAGGGAGAAAGAGAGGGTGAGAAACATCAATGTGTGGTTGCCTCTGGCCCGCAACCCAGGCATGTGCCCTGACCGGAAATTGAAACTTGACTCCTCAGTTCACAGGCCAGTATTCAATCCACTGAGCCATACTGGCCAAGGAAATATAAAATTTTTATAGGTAACTTATAACCTTTACCTAAGACATATCATGTGCTTCTATCCATTTTCCAACCTACACAGACTTCATTTCCTTTTTTAAAAAACTATCAGTGATAAAAGAAAGAAACTACTTAGGTGAAGCAATATTTAAAGTTTCTCAGATAAAAACAGAACTTGATTGAGCAGAGAAAACAATTTTATAAATATTATTTTCATTTGTATTTGTATAGAATTTTACTTATTTTCCATGGTGCTATTGCATACTTATCTATTAGGATATTCATATTGACAGGTACTTAAATAAGCAGGCAGATAAAATCACACTCTACCCCACTTCCAACATTCTTAGGCACACTTTACAAATGGAAAAAATTGGGTCAAAGAGATTAAGTGACTTGCTCAAGATATCAATAAGTTATAAGTGTTCAACCTGTACTACAACAGTTCTTTCAAATCTAAGTCTACTGTTTTTTTTTGTTTTTTTTTTTTTTATGATATATAACCTCACCCAGTGATTAAAGAAAGGTGTCACTACATAAATTTACAAAGACTTGACTATAAAGATGCCTTCAGGGTTGGGGGTTTTACATTCCAATCTATTATAAGTGTCTCACAGATGTTACAAATGTGCTAATATTCTTGTAGAAAATAAGAAAAAATATACAAGAATTCAGTAAAAATCAACTAAAGAAAACTTAATATCCAAGGCAAAAGTAACCTGAGATTAATGGTTATTCTCTCTACATGAGATCAATGTTTCAGAACACTTGAACTATTAAACAGATACCTACTGCTACTACAGTCAGTGGTCATAGCCAGTCCTTGCAGCTGACTGGGCTGGGTAAATTCCTCTCATTGACCTACCAAAAGCAACCAAGGCTCAACTACAAAAATAGGGTATACTAAGCCACATGAGGGATGCACTTCAAGTACCCAGCTCAGGTGATACTATACAGGTGGCTGTGTCACTGGACCCTATAGGACACCTACTACATTAGGCCATGCTACCAAGAAAGAGAGTTGTAGCAGCTCTACCTTATATACAGAAAGAAAACACAGGGAAGGTGCCAAAATAAGGAGATAAAGAAATGCGGCTCAAATGAAAAAACAGCTCAAAACTCCAGAAAAACAGCTAAATGGAAAAAGGATATGCAATCTCTCAGATGACGAGTTCAAAACACTGGTTATAAGGATACTCAGGGAACTCAGTGAGCATAACAAGGCCTCAACAGCATAAAAATGATCCAGTCAGAAACAAAGGATACACTTATTGAAATAAAGAACAATTTACAGGGAAACAACAGTAGAGAGGTTGAAGCCAAGAATCAAATCAATGATTTGGAACATAAGGAAGAAAAAACAACCAATCAGAACAACAAGAAAAAAGAATCCAGAAAAATGAAGATAGTATAAGCAGCCTCTGGGACAAGTTCAAGAGATCCAACATTCACGTCATAAGGGTACCCATGATCCCATTAAATAGAATCTTTTATGTAAGATCCTATTCCTTAATGTGGTGTGCATGTTCTTATTTTCTTATTCTTTAACTGTATGTACACTCTTGTTAATTCTTTTCTTCACTTGAAAAAGAAGATGACATCTTTCTCAAGGAGAAGTTGTAGTAATGAAATGAAAGCAGGTATGAAAAATGTAATGAAAGTAGGAGTGAGAGAGTAGGGAGAGTGGGATTTCTCCATTAGAGTAATTTTGAGTTTACTTAATCTCTAAAGTTATACGTTGCTTTTGTAAAATGGGGATACTAGTACCCTCCATCAGGCTGGAGGAAAAATAAAGTGACATAAATGTTAGATACTTGGTATGCTTGTATATAATAGCAGAGTCACCATATCAGTTCTCTCTTCCCTTTAATGCTTATAAATAAAGTCTCTAAAATAAGAGAAAAAGACATACTTGTAAGATCAATCTTCTCATTTAGAAAAGGGTCATGCCCCAAATCCAATATGATAGATAACAGCAACTCGCTCAAAACCAAAAGGTAAATGATAATCCATTCAAAAAGTATATATACTTTGTTTCAGCAATTACTATTGTTTCAGAGAGAAACTATACTTAATACTCTAGTTTATTAACACATTCAGACTCAACATCTACATCAACTCAAGACATGATGAATATATTAAATAATATTTTAAGTCAAATTTCATTTTTTTTTTTTAGATTTTATTTATTATTTTTAGAGAGAGAGGAAGGGAGAGAGGCAGAGCAGGAGAGAAACATCCACGTATGGTTGTCTTTCACCTGCCTCCAGCTATGGACCTGGCTGGAGAGGGGACCTGTCTTGCAACCTGGTTATGTGCCCTGGCTGGTAATCAAACCAGCAACCTGTGGGTTGGCAAGCCAGCGCCTTATCCACTGTGCCACTAGCCAGAGCTAAAAGTCAAATTTCTTAATGTCAACTTAATTTTATTCAGCTCCAAGTACAAAGTTTTGCTCTTGAGTTCTCAGCAATAAAATGTGACTTCCAATTTGGTAGTAAGAACCAAATTCCACCCACATATCTGTGTAAAATCTCAGGGTTCTTTAAAAATAATAACATTCCAAGAAAGGAAGGGTAAGGCAGGGGAGAGCAGTGGGAGAAAATGGGGTAAATATAACACAACAATAAAATTTTTTTTTTAAAAGAGAAAAAAGGAAAAACAAAGTGTATATGAGAACAGTCAACAACTGAAATAAATAAATGTATCCATCACACCCTGCAAGCCACTTAAGGCATTATATTTTACATTTATTACATACTTGTTATTTTCAAAAACAGCTTTAACCAAAAAGCCAAGGCAGAAATTGAAAGTAAAGATATTCTGGGGAATACTTGAAAAGTAGCTACTAGGTTACACTAACTAGAATCAAGCCTTCAAAGAGATATTATATAAAACATCTTTCTTTTATTCATTAAGCATTTAATTTCAAATATCTGGACACATCTTTATTTTCTACTGATATATCTTGAATACTCAGCATCTAAGATCAATTATTTTTTAGGAACAGAATCTCCCATGTTATTTAGGTTTTCTCCTTTAACTGTCTACTCTTTAAGTAGTATAATATTAAAACAACTTAAAATTGTGTGCTACTCCATACGTTTCATATTTTTTTCACATCACTTTATTTAACTTCCATAAACACAATGTGGTGAGAAGACAGTGTTAGAACAGACAGTTGAGATGAAGTGATTTGCCCATGATCCCATATAACTGGAAGACAGTGAAGCTAGAATTAATTACAACCTTAATCATAACCCAGCTCACTTTCTACATCATCACAATGCTTTAGGCAACTTGGAGAAAGGAGATACAAATCAAATCACTAGTCTCTATGTAAATGGTAGCTAAGTCAATTATCTGGATGTAAAAGCAGTTAAAAATTATTGGTTACAAGGAGATATAGATTCAAATTTGCCAACTATTCCCATCTTTTCACTACTCCAACATTCTTTTTAAATAAAGGAATGCTTAATAATTGCTATATTGCTTTATATGACAGAAAGTTCTGAACATAGGTAATTAAATGAATAAAACATGACTAAGCATATTTTAACTCTTATAATGACAACAACAAAAGTGGAAGAAAAGACCTCACAGAACACAACTTAAGCAGACACTATGACTGCCTGCTTCAATAACCATTCCACAACTCTTAAGTGGCAACTTAGAGAACTAAGGGTGAGCCTATCACTGCCAGAAATTGATTCAGAAATGAGGAATCATGCCAATGAGTTATGAAAGGGTTTCTGGTAGCTTCTGGTTAAGTTTTTCCTTTTGTTAAGAGGAAGCCAGACTTTTTCCTCCATATAGAAACATATAGTTACTTCCTGGGAACCATCATACAACTATAAGGAAAATCCTGCCTTGGTATAAAGCCAGAATTATGGAATGGAACAATACAAAAAATCAGAATGCTTGCTCTCTTCATTCAAGTACTGACCAACTAATCCTGAAGCATACTGTGCCCCTGACTTTCAGTTATGTTAAGCTAATAAATGTCCTTATTGTGCAAGGAAGGCTGTTTGAATTGGGCTTTCTGATACTTACAGATGGAAGGGGCCCAACCAAAACAGCCAAGGAAGGAATACATGTAGCTGATGGGCAACAGAAGTTGCCTAAGAACCAAAATGAGCTCTTAGATTTTTAAAGATTTTTCAGAACAGTTATTCTTTCAGTGGGCAATTTACATATAGTAATATAAAACAGATGAAACAAATTATAGAAACAACTTTAAAAAAGAAATGGAACACTAAGATAAATGCAGAGTACAAAAGGATAATCAACTATGTTTGGAAAACATGCTTCAAAATAATGCTGTTTTTAGTGGGTATTAGCCTTTGGGGCAATTATAATAAACCACTGACTCACCACCTTCAGACAAATAAGAAGACACACCTGGCACACATACACACACATAAAACACACACACATACACACACACGTACACCATCCTAATGCTGTTGGATCCCCAAGTCTTCAACTGTCTGTGCAGAGCTTTGTTTGTTCCTATGTACTATATATACATAAAATATAAAATTATTTAAAGAATATTTTCTTATACACAGTCTTTCATTCTAATTATTAAAAATAAGGGGGTATGGAAGTTCAGGGAGGATCTTGATTCTGTCACATAACAAATATACTACTAGCACTCCTCACAATTTTAAGAGTAACAGAAAAAATTTTTAAATAGGACATGAGGGGAAGATAGCATCCTGAGGAACACCACTAGAAATAAACTATAATTTATTTTTAACATTGGCCCTTTAATCAATTACAAATCCACCTACTTATGTAATTATTCGGACTACATTTCTCTTATCTACAAAGACATCTTAAAAGGCTGTCACAGGTATAACTGTATAACCTTGGGGGTCCCTTTCCTTATTTATGAAACAAGACTACATGAGGCCATCTATGTTTACAGTGTGTAGCACAAAATTTAAACCACCACTAAATGTAGCTATAATTTTAGATAGACTATAGTTAGAGTATCTCCTGGGTTATCTACCAGTTTACTTACCTTGTAAGAAAAGAATTGAGGCTAGTATGCCATGACTTGTTCTCTGTGACCCACGCTGGCTCCTAGTGCTCAATGTCTGTTTTTTTTTAAGTACTAACAATCCAAGTGTTTAATAATCTAAGCATTTGTTCAGGAATGACACCAAGGTTACCAGTTTATTATAATTATCTGCAACTTTTACTTCCTTTCCAATATTGTACATACTTAAGAAAAATGATGAATTTTATTTGCAACTAATTCAACCTCAAATTATTACTGTGAAGCAGCAAAGTCATGAAAATATTGCTAAAACTGTAACCATCAGGCGAAGAAATCCTAAAATACCTAAGAAAGAAGTATTTTTCCTCTAAATGTTCTCTTAAATATCTCCAAATAGCTTTTATACTTTAAAGAGTTTCTTTCAGGTACCACCTATCTAACTTTCAAAAACTTGGCTTTCCATTTTGGAACAGTACTATAGAATCGGTACTATAAACAGAAGTGCTATTGTCAAAGAATCGATCCAATAATAAAAAGAGCTAAGGCCACTTGTCTTATAGAAAATTACTGCCAAATACTGCCAGACCTTGCTTTTCTTCCTTCTGGGCCAGTAGCCAGATACTAATCATTTTTAGACCCTTTCTAATTTTTACTACACAATTTAGTACACAATACCACATCTGAACTAGACACAGTTATTTTAATGAATGTTCTTCATAATTCGTCTAATGTTCCTCTCTCTATCCCCCTCCCCCATCTATAATACCTCTGGAAGTATATAAAGGAACTGACAACAGTGTCTGCCTTTGGCACAACTGTTTGGGTTTTTATAATCACTTGTCAAAAAATTAATTTATCGATTAAAAGGAAAAACTACAACAATAAAACATTAATTCCATTTAAATATTTTGCCTTAAAAATAATGTATGAACCATGGACATGGACAACAGGTGGGATTGACTTTGGGGGGAAAGGGTGGGTGGGGAGGGGGACAGAGGGGAGAAAAAAAGGGATGGATGTAATACAACAACAATAAAATTAAAAGAAAAAAAAAAAAGAAAAAATAATGTGTGAGTCCTGGTGGTGTAGTTCAGTGGTTTGAGTGCCGGCCTGTGAACCAGAGGGTTGCTGCTGGTTCAGCCATGTGCCTGGGTTGTGGGCCAGGTCCCCAGTTTGGGGGCAAGAGAGAGGCAATCACACATTGATGTTTCTCTCCCTCTCTCCCTGCTCTTTAAAAAATGACAATAATAAAATAATAAAATATTTTTTAAATAATGCATGGGGTTATCTTTTAAAACATATTATATGCAATTAAAAAACAATTTACCTGCCCTGGCTGGTAGCACAGTGGATAAGGTGCCGGCCTAAGAACCCAAAGGTCGCAGGTTTGATTCCCCAGCCAAGGCACATAACAAGGTTGCAAACCAGGTCTCCAGTCAGGTCTGTGGCTGGAGGCAGGTGAAAAGCAACCATACACTGATGTCTCTCTCTCTCCCTCTCTGCCTCTCTCCCTTCTCTTTCTAAAAATGATGAAATAAAATCTTTAAAATAAAACAAAAACCCTCCCCTCCAGCGGGACAGAGGGGAGCAAAAAGGTGAAGGATGTAATACAACAACAATTAAAAAAAAAAAAAACAACCAATTTACAATACTCAACTTTACTTATAATCAAATAAATACAAATTATAGTAAGATCATTTCTGCTTATCATACTAGAACAGGTTTTTAAAACTAATATTGACTATTGGCATAAAAACTGACATAACCTTTCTAGAAAGCAATGTTTCAAAATCTATAATTTCTTAAAGTTTTTACCATTTGATTGAACATTTTTATTCCTGTTCTAAGAAATTAATCAAGAATGGAGAAACATTTATCCACAAAAATTTTCATCAACATTATTATCAAAGGAATAAAACATTCAATAATTACTAATGATTAAATCATTATACAGCCACTCAATAAAATAAATTATGCTAATATTAAAATTGAGGTTTTAAATTTTTTTAATTTATTCATTTTTGACAGAGAGAGAGAGGAAAAGCGGGGAGAGAGAGAAAGAGACATCAATCTGTTATTTCACTTATTTATGCATTCATTGGTTGATTCTTGTGTATCCCATGATCAGAGATGGAATCTGAAACCTTGGTGTAGGGGGGTGGGGGTGCTCTAACCAAATGAGCTACCGGCCACAGCCTAAAAATCAGGTTTTGAAGCATTTTTTAAATCCTCACCCAAGAACCATTTTTTATTTTATTTTAATTTTTTTCAAGACAGTAAGGGAGAGAGGAAATGACAAAAACATCAATGGGAGAGAGAAGCACTGATTCACTGCCTCCCAGATGCACCTGGACTGAGGACCAAATCTGCAACCTAGACATGCTCGCTGGCAGGGAGTTGAACTGCACTTTCAGTTACAGGACAACGCTCCAATCAACTGGACCACACTGCTCAGGGCAGATTTTGAAACAATTTTAACAAAATAGAAAAATCTTCATGATTTACTGCTTGCTGAGGGGATAAATATTGTACAAAAAATAAATATATTCACGGGCAGAGGAAGAACACTCGCATATACCATAATATTAGCAATGACTATATCTGGGTTGAGGCATTAGATTTTTGTCCTTTATGTTTCTCCAAGATTTTAAAATGAGCCCCTAGAAATTATAAAATCAGGGGAAAATATTATATATATTATATATATGTATAGGCCACACACAGACTTTTAAATTTATATGTAAAACTGATGTGGTATTTAACTAGCTAAAATAAATTAAGTTTAAACCTTCTAATTAATAACATTTATGGAAGCCAATGACAAACTAACCCATGTACTACATATAATTAAGATGTAAGATGATACCTACCACACAATAAGCATTCCCAGTTAGCTTATTTTTAAATCAATACAATAAAAAAGACAACGTTGGCCCATCATATGATTATAGATAAAAATTAAACCCCAAACCGGATTAATAATATAATTAAGAGTTAACTTATAATACTTATTAGGATAAATAATACTCTTGGAAAAACAACTGATTAAACTAACATATAACATCTACATTAATAAATATAACCAAACTTTTCCTTTCAATGGGCTGAGTTGGCTAGTGGGAGAAACAAAACTTATCTGTATAGTTTCAAATATAAATGGAGTTTAACCCTAAATATTATTTCTACCACAAATTGCCTAACTAGGAAACCACAAATCTCACAGTCACTATTATGCTTGTCACAGGTCAGTGGTTTACTGTTGGTTTAAATGAGAAGTCTACATTGGTTATAAAAGCTTTTATGCCTTGCTTTCTTTCATTTCCTATTCCATCATTCTCACTTGCTTCCTACGCTCTAGTTCAATGGTTTGCAAAGTATGATCCTTGAACCAGCAACATCTCCATCACCTATTAACATGTTAGAACTCCAAATTCATGAATCTACTACTAGGAGGTTCATGTGCACATAATAGCTTGAAATCCACTGGTTTAGTCCTCCTGAATTGCCTGCAGATCCTCCAATGTGCCCTGCTCTCTCTCTGCAAATATTTTCCTACCTATAACACACTTCTGCCCATCTCATTCCCTTCCAGGTACCCATCCACCTTGTTTCCTACTCATCTTTCTAGACTTAGCTTAGGGGGATAAATGATAATGAAAAAATACAATTAAAATCTTTTTTTAAAACTTAGCTTAGGAATAACTTCAAAATGGAACTGAAAACTTTTGCAAAAACGAGAAAAAATATTTCTTAAGACTTTTTCTATTATTGGGAGGGGGCTCTCATTTGTATTCTTCACAAATTAAAGCTACTTCTAAAATGATTGGAGGTCATCACAGAAAGTCTTTGCTTGACATATCCCCAAACATGAAAGAAATAAAAAACAGATTAATAGTTCTTCTACCCATTGAGTTCAAGCTATAGAATAGTAAGAAAACATAATTATGGTAAAACAAAACTCTCAGAAAGATATGTCTCTTATTGTGGAAAAATACAGGAAAATAGCCAATAAGATCTGAAATTCACATTTTGAAATTAATTTGATGTTTCTCTTTTAGACACATTTTTCTTCCATCTTCTAGAGAAAGGAGAGCAAGTAATAAAGACTTTTTTTTTTTAAGGCTAAGCAAGAGGAAAGAGAAATGTGTAACAGCTGTCCTCCATTATATTTTAAATAAATTTGAGATAGTCTCATAGTACGTGATTAGTTAATAAATTATCTTCAATCACTTAATGACATCTAGCATGTGCTAAGAACAATGTGGGATTAACAATTATGTGTATCTATCTATCTAGAAAGAGAGATGAAGTTAATTCCTAGTTATTTAGCCAAGAAATGAACCCTTGTGCCCAATGAAATACAAGTATTGTTCACAGCAGCTTTGTTCTTAGAGCTAAAAACTGGAAATGGCTCAACTGTTTATCAACTGTAGAACAGAAAAATATTTACTCATAAAATGGAATACCACACAATAATAATAGAAGAATAAGCTACTGCTAACTCTAAAAATATGAATCTCACACACATAAGGTTGAAGAAAGGAAACCATATATAAAAGAATCATTTGATTTGATTTCATTTGTATAAAATTTAGGAATAAGCAAAAGTAAACTACTGTAATAGAGGCTGGAATAGTGGTTACCTTTGGGAAGTAGGAGAGAACATGAGAAAGGCTTCTAAAGTCCTAGAAGTATTCTATATCTTGATCCGGTTGGTGATTACATGTTTACATATGTAGAAACTCATGGAGTTGTTCATGACTTCTGTATATAAATTTTTAAAGTATATTTCATTGATCATGCAGTTACAATTATCCCAGTTTCTTTTCCCTTGGCTCCCCTTCCCCAGTGCAATCCCACCCCACTTAGTTCATGTCTATGTGTTGTGCAAGTAAGTTCCCTGATTTCACCCTTTCTTAAATTATTCTTAACTTCCCCCTGTCTATCCTGTACCCACCAATTATGTTTCCTAATCCCTGCACTATTTCCCCATTTCTCCCCATTTGCCCTCATAGCTGATAACCCTTCCAATGATCTCCATAATTATGATTCTGATCCTATTCTGGTTGTTTAGTTTTTTGTTTTTTTTTTTTAAACTTCTGTTGTTGATAGTTGTGAGTGTTGTCATTTTAATGCTCATAGTTTTGATCTTCTTTTCCTTAGTCCCTTTAACATTTCATGTAATAATGGCTTGGTGATGATGAACTCCTTTAGCTTTACCTTGCCTGGGAAGTACTTTATCTGCCCTTCCATTCTGAATGGTAGCTTTGCTGGACAGAGAAATTGGTTGTAGGGTCTTGCTTTTCATCACTTTGAATACTTCTTGCCTGCAAAGTTTCTTTTGAGAAATCATCTGATAATCTTACAGGAACCCCTTTGTAGGTAACTCTCTGCTTTTCTCTTGGTGCTTTTAAGATTCTCTCTCTATCTTTATTTATTTATTTTTTAGCATTCTTTTAAAATATTTTATTAATTATTTCCAGGAAGAGAGGAAGAGAGAGAAGCAGAGAGGGAGAGAAATAGAGAAACTTCAATGTATGGTTGCCTTTCACCTGCCTCCAGTCACAGACCTGGCTGGAGACCTGGCTTGCAACCTGGTTATGTGCCCTGGCTGGGAATCAAACCAGCAACCTTTGGGTTTGCAGGCCGGCACCTTATCCACTGTGCTACTCTCTTTATCTTTAATCTTTGGCATTTTAATTATGATGTGTGTTGGTGTGGTCCTCCTTCAGTCTAGTTTGTTTGGGACTCTGCTTTCTGGACTTGTATGTCTATTTCCTTCACCAAATTTGGAAAGTTTTCCTTCACTATTTTTTCACACAAGTTTTCAATTTCTTGCTCTTCCTCTTCTCCTGCTGGTACCCCTATATTTGGCTGTTGGCACGTTTAAAGTCACCTGAGAGATCCCTAAGCCTCTCCTCGTTCTTTAAATTCTTGTTTCTTCTTTCTGTACTGGTCAACTGTCTATTTCTTCCTTATGTTCCAAATCATTGACTTGAAGGCCAGTTTCCTTCCCTTTACCACTAGTTTCGTGTAGATTTTTATTCATTTCATTTAGCATAGCCTTCACTTCTCCCCTTCAATGTTAGCCATCCTCAAGCATATCTATCAAGTCTGTGGGCATCTTTTTCACCAACGTTTTAAACTCTGCATCTTTTAGATTGGTTATCTCCTCATTGCTTTGTTCTCCCACTGGAACCTTGATCTGTTTTCTTTTTTTGGGCCATACTTCTTTGTCTCTTTAACTTGACAGACTCCTGTGTCTTAGGAGCTGTTGCACCTGTTATGTTGTAAGGAGCAGAGCTTAGGTATTTGTCAGTATAGGCGACCTGTTTCACCATGTTGTGGCACTGTATGCGGGGGAGGGGTCTGAGAGGAAACAACACTGCTTGCTCAGCATTCATCCCTTTTTCAGGCACTTCTCCAGCTTTCCATGAGAGTGGAACCTCTCTAGCTGTTGCCCTGGCTATGGCTCCCAGAGTGGGTGGGTCTGAAGACATTCTAGGACCATCGGGGCCTCTAAACAAACAGACTCTACTGAGAGACCTGCAGTTTCTTCCTCTGCCCCAACACCCACTGGTTTTTGCAGTCCGAAGCAATGAGGCTTTATTTTCTTTGAAACCGTGAGCCACGCAGTCTGGTCTAGTGCCCAGAGCACTCCCTGGGCGTCCCTGCTTTTCAAAAATGTGAGACTGAGTTTTCTGCTGGCCATCCCAGCCACTGTGCTGCCAAACCATGTCCTCTCTGTCCCAGCTCCGCTCCTCCTACCTGTTTGAATGAGTATTCCTTCTTTATATCTATGTGTGTTGGACTTTTGTGCAGCTCAATTTTCTGGAATTTTTGGTGGTCTCTAGTTTAGAGGTACATGTATTCCCTCTTAGTCATGGAGGGAGATGCAGCATGTCTACCTATGCCTCCATCTTGGCTGGAAGTTAAATGTTTTAAAGTCCTATAACATTTTTTTAAAGATTTTATTATTTTCACAGAGAGGGAAAAGGCGAGAAACACAGAGGGAGATAGGCATTAATGTATGGTTGCCTTTCACCTGCCTCCACCTACAGACCTGATTGGAGACCTGGCTTGTAATCTGATTATGTGCCCTGGCTGGGAATCGAACCAGTGACCTTTGGGTCCTAGCTGTGGGACCACAGGCTGGTCCTATAACATTTTTAAAAATAAGAGGAAAAGTTCCTCTTCCTCCTCTGTGCCATATGGAAGGAAGGAAGTGGGGGGAATAAATGGAAGGAAGGAGGGATGGAGAGGTTAGATCAAATGATCTTCACATTTCTGCTTTAAAGTTCAATTGTCTTACTTATTCAACAAAATTTCAGCACCTACTCTGTAACAGGTACTGTTCTGGGTTCTGGGTATATAGCATTGAATAAAATGTGTAAAAATCCCTGTCCTCATGAATCTTATGTTATAGTAGGGATAAAAAGACAATAAAAAATAGAATATTTTGGATAGCAAAAAGGCACAAAAAAGAAACGAAGCAGGGAAAACAAATATGAAGGGTCTGTGTGAAAGGGATATAATTTTATTTATTTATTTTTATTTTAAAATTTTTATTTATTTATTTATTTTTAAAGATTTTATTTCATTATTTTTAGAAGGGGAAGGGAGAGAGGCAGAGATGGAGAGAGACATCAATGTATGGTTGCTTTTTACCTGCCTCTAGCCAGACCTGATTGGAGACCTGGTTTGCAACCTGGTTATGCGCCCTGGCTGGGGAATCGAACCTGCGACCTTTGGGTTCACAGGCCAGTGCCTTATCCACTGTGCCACCAGCCAGGGCAGGATATTATAATTTTAAACAAGGTAGCCAGTAAAGGTCTCATATAAGGGGTGATATTATAACTAAGACCCAAAGGAAGCCCTGGCCTGGTGGCTTAGTTGGTTGGAGCATCATCCTGTATATGAAACGGCTGTAAATTTGATTCCAGATTAGGTTGTGGGTTCATTCCCTAGTCAGGGAGTGTATGGGAGGCAACTATTCTCTCTTACATCTATGTTTCTCTCTCTTTCTTCCCTTCTTTCTAATATCAATAAATGTATCCTTGGGTGAGGATTAACACACACACACACACACACACACACACAAAACCTGAAGGGAGTAGGGAAAGAGACATATGGATATCTGGAAGAACATGTTTTAGGCCTTCTGAAAAAGCAAGGAGGTCCCTTGACTGAAGGTGAGTGAGCAAGAGTAAGATTAAAAAAAAATAGTAAGAGGTTCTTTTCCCCAGTTTTTTCCTCCTTTCATACCACTTCAACTCTTCATTTATTTATTTTATTTTATTTATTTATTTTTTTAAAGATTTTATTTCATTATTTTTAGGAAAAGGGGAAGGGACAGAGGCAGAGAGGGAGAGAGACGTCAATGTATGGTTGCTTTTCACCTGCCTCCAGCTACAGACCTGACTGGAGACCTGGTTTGCAACCTTGTTATGTGCCCTGGCTGGGGAATCGAACCTGAGACCTTTGGGTTCGCAGGCCGGCGCCCTAACCACTGTGCCACCAGCCAGGGCGTCAACTCTTCATTTAAAGACTAACTTAAGATAAACAGTTTATACACAGAAACTCTGTAACTACTGGCCACTCTATACTTACCTAATCTTCCCTGTTTCTACAGCTGTATTATTCATGGCATCTTTACATCCTACCTTGCAATAAATACAGGAGTGGGCAAAAGTAAGTTTATAGCTGTTCATAATAATACAATAATTAATAAATAATAACACCAGAATGAACTCTATGTTTCACATACACATAACTGGAAACCTATTTTTACCAACCCCTGTTGGTAAAACTCCCACTCCCAAATAAACCAAGCCTCTTTTGTGCAGTAACTACATTTTATGCTTTTTGGTGTCCCTAATACTTGGCCCATAGTTGGTACTTAAATGATTACTGGTACAATGCAAATAATAACATCAAGCATAAGGTTAGTAAACTTTGGATCGAGTTTTAAAAATAAAAAAGTGAAAAATGAAACTAAGACTAGGGAGTTATTGGGTTGGCCAAAAACTCCACTACATTTTTTTTCTGTAAAAAAAAAAGGACACATTTTTCATTTCCACTAATAATTTTATTGATATGGATATTTTGAGTATGTCAGCTATTTCCCACTATTGGCTTCTAGTGGGTAGAGGCCAGGGGTGCTACTAAACATCTTCCAGTGCATAAGACATACTCACAGCGAAGAACTATTTGGCCAAATGTCAATAGTACCAAGAAACTTCACAAACCGCTTTTGACATGTTCGATCGGTCACAGCACCTCCTTTATACATTGCACAAACCTTTGTGTTTCAGCTGCATTTTCACCTTTCTTGAAATAATAAAGCACAATATGCCAAAGTGTTGCATATTTCCTTCCATCTTCAATATTAAAATGGCTACACAAAAATTCACCAATTTTGATAAGTTGTTTTTTTTTAATGCATGCTGATATGACAGCTATCACAATACAATCCAACAAAATTCTTCCAAATGAAGTTAAAGACAACTAAGCACTACTAGAACATTTGTATGGGAAAAAACTCTAACAGACTTTTTGGCCAACCTAATATTTAAGTAAAGGTGCTGAGGTGTCTTCATGTGTCATGATCCAAAGTCAGGATTATTTCTGAGCTATGTCTGCAAGACTTTAAAAATCTTCAAAAGTGGCCTTTTCTAAAGGGCACTCTAAGCTTTTGTTTCCTTGGGGGGGGGGGGTGGATCTGTCAGCTGGTATTCCTTTCAAATAATGGTTTTACAACATCAATGTTCACAACTAACAACTCTTAACCAACAGTTGTGTGATCTTGAGCCAGTCATTCAACCTCTCTTGCCTATGTAAATTCCCTTATTTCTAAATGAGGGAGTTGGATTAAATACTATCTCAAGTCCAATTTCCAATTATATACTTTAGATTTTTATGAAAAATCTGAATGAATAAACCTTACAACCTAATTCTTCAATTTATAAAATAAATAATGTATCTATTAATAATTTTAAATACTCTGAATAAACAGTCATATTCAGGAAGCTATGTTGTATTTTGAAAAATCATTGAATCTGGAGTAAGACAGACCTGGATTTAGTCAAAGCCTGCTTCTTAGTAGATAATGACCCAAGTAACTTATTAAATCTACAAGATTTGTTTTGCAAATTAAAGGCAATGTATATAAAGCAATTATTAAGTGAATATAAAAACCAACACATGCCCTGGCTGATAGCACAATGGATAAGGCGCCGGCCTGTGAACCCAAAGGACGCAGGTTCCATTCCCCAGCCAGGGCACATGACCAGGTTGCAAACCAGGTCTCCGGTCAGGTCTGTGGCTGGAGGCAGGTGAAACGCAACCATACATTGATGTCTCTCTCCCTCTCTGCCTCACTCCCTTCCCCTCTCTCTAAAAATAATGAAATAAAATCTTTAATAAATAAATAAATAAATAAATACCAACACATATTGGCAACAATAATTTCCCATATAGAAATCAGCCATGGCAAAATACAGATATCCAGATCTGAAATACCCATAATACTTCTTAATTCTCTTAGCAATTTTAGATATAGGGATGGGTGGATGCCTCAAAATTCACTTTTCTGCAAGTTTAACAGAGTAACCCTTCTACAATGCTGGGGAATCTCACATCTTAAATGCAGATAAGAATTATAGATCAAGCAGTTTGAGGTCATTGAGGCAAGGGAATAAGATAATTAAGAAAGACCCAAATTTTAGAAAACTAGGACAAGACTGAGATTTGGAGTTAACTCATCTCAGATATTATGAAGACATTAGTCTTGGCATTGAGAGTTCAAAACACATAATGCAAGCTAACCCTAAAATAATCAATACAGTTTTTAAAAGTAATAAGACAAATATAAATCTGCCTTTGAGTCCAGAAGAAGAAAGACATAAACAATTATAGCAGACTAAGAAATATAAAAGAATGAATGAACCTAGAGAATAACCTAGTGAGGTGAGAAGAGGAAGGACCAAAGGACACAGAAGACTTAAAAAGGTGATAGTGCTTTAGTGTATCTTGCTAAAGCAAGAAGGGAGAAGAAAAAGCACTCTAAGCAGAGAATACATGAAAACTCCAAATCAGAAAACAGTATGGCTCTTTCAGCGAACTGATTTTATCAGTACAGTTAACACTCGAGGGCTTATGGTAGAGGAATGGCAAGAAATGAGTAAAATGATGAAGGGCCTTGTAACCATAAATAATGTGGGCTAAATACTGCAGGTAAGGAAGAAGTATGGGTTTTAAGAAAGAAGCACTGGACAGATTAGAATTTTAGAAAAATTAGCTAGTAAAGGATGGATTCAAGGAGGTCAACAACCACTAGAGACCTTATTCCATAATCGGAGTTAAATAAGGACATTAAGTTAGCAAATAGATATTCTACTATAAAACCAGGAATCAGAAATAAAAGCAATAATACTTTAACAGATAAAGCTAAACTGGAAATCACTTACCCTTATTAATGTGTATTCTGGAATTAAGTACTTCCTATATATCTTAAAAATGAAGAAGCTTCTAAAATTAGGTATGATATGTAAAAATTACATGGAACTAGTGGTACACTGAGAACTAGCTACTCTTATGACATCTATCTCTTTTTGAGCATATAATACTGCAGATCTGCAACATAAAAGCCAATGCAACAGAATCCTTGGAATTGGAATTTATATTGATTAATTACGAAGGCTTCCTTTGCTTTAATTTTATATATGCTGAAACTGAGGCTCAGATACTCAGGTACTAAGGAACTATCTAAGGTCATATGGCCAGTTGCACAGTGAAGAATGGAATTCATGTCTTATGATTTTCCATCTAGAAACTGCCTTAGTATATCATATTTATGATTCTAGAATGTTGAATGATAATCCAAAAGACACTCTGGTATTGTAATTTTCAGCAATGTAATAATGAGCTATAAAACTATTTTTATGTTTCAGATGCCTCGCAAGAAAAACATATTAGATCTGCATATGTTTTACAAAAATAATTTTCTTCCTGAAATCTGTGCTACAATGAGAATGGCTCCTCCTCTGCCATAAAAACACACCCTATTCTTCTGTAGGGGATCTTTAAACTCCCTTTGTCAAACTTAGGACACAATTAAATTTGAAAGAAGAAAGAGCTAAGATTCATTTATCTTTATATAATTAAATTTCCAGTATCTTTAACATTTTACTTAGGTCTCAGTCTTTTCCTTATTTTGTTTTGCTCCCCACTCCACCCCTAAGATTTTGAGATCCTGAAATATGTATTTTTCTTTCACTAGTACACACAAGTAGAAGTGGCAATACTGACATAAAACCTGATAAATACTGTACTTTTCACAAATTTGCACAGTGACAAAAATGTTTTAATTTTTTGACTTCTCTAATTTACACTTAAGTAATGTCTGCTCATTGAAATAGATTCAAGTAATATAAAAACATAAATTTAATAGCTGCCTTATACCTTTGTAATTTTCTCTTGAAGAATCCCCCAAACACTGATAAATTTGATGTGTGTCCTTACAGATTTTTTTTGATTACATAACAAAAGGTGCTGATGCTCAAAGAGACAATACGTATTTAACACCCAACTCTACTTATCATAGTTTAATATTTAATAATTCAGAAGGTTGATCATTATCTTGCTCGGTTTCTAGTTACCACAATAGATGTCAAATATATTATTATTCGGGGATGCACACTAAGCCGTTTATTTCTTATTAGCATCTCAATTATTCTATGTATGTATTTATTTGTTGTCTTTCTCTTTTTCCATGTAGGTTACATGAGAGCAGGAATCATTGTATCTCTAGTCCTTGACACCTAGGAGATAATCAAATACTTCTTTTTTTGTTTTGTTTTTCAAGTACTTGTTGACCAATAACTATGTTTACTTAGAAATTAGAAAAATTGCTTTTTTTAAGTTATTGAAATCTGCTTAATTTATTATTTGTTTTTCCAAAGCAAGGAGAAAAATGTTACTTTCGTTTTGGGTTTTTTCTGTTTGTTTGTTTTTGGCGGTAGTTCCAAACAAATATCTGCTCAACTGATCAGTTTTGTTTGCTATAATGTCAATCAGGTATTTTGGTATGAATTATAACAATAACACACGCAAAAAACATCCGAAGCTCTGCAAAGAGTTAAATATTGCTATGTAGGATTCCTTTTTTTTAATGATTGCAAGATTCAAGGATTAAGTACATTATTCTTAGTATTTCTGGTCCAAAAGAAAGACTAAGACAGGCAAAATTCTTTGCGTCAACATACTCAAATTTGTCTCTTGACCTAAAATTACAGAATCACTATTAGTACTGGCTCCACTGCCTGACACATTATAGACTTCATTTACAGGCCTCTATCATAAAAAAGGCACATGCATAAACTTTCTGACCTACAGATTTTATTTAAACCTTATACACATATCTACAGATCATTTTACTTTAAGTCCACCTTTATCTGGCCTGGTTACCAAGGACTCTGCATAAGTTTCACCACTAACTGTACCTTTATAATAAAACTGGAAAGCAAGATTCTCTAAAAGAGCTCTAGATTTGTCACCCTAACAGGTCTCAAATGACGCTGTTGCAGAGTTCTAGCTCTTGGACCTCAAATTCCAGTATGTTACTTGGAGGCTAAACTCAAAGTTATCCCTCTCCACAGTTGCTTTTCAAAGGAGAGAGACTCCAGAACACACTCCCCGGCACGACCGGCTGCCTCTGCCTAACATACAGGCAAGACTTCCGCACGGATTTAAGAACGCAGGATCAGCAAAGCAGCCCATCTCAGGAAAGGAAGCCAAAACCACCAAACAACACATTCTTCCCCATCCTTAAGCAGCTTCCACACCTAACCTGAGGACACCCGCCTCCTAAAGAACCAACAGGCTACACCCCCACCTAAGGTGCTGCCGCTCTTGTTTCCAGAGCAGCGAGACCAGCACTCCCACAGGGATCCTGGGACACAAAATAAAACTGCAAAACAAACCCACTATTCCTCCAACGAGGCGGCAAAACGGGCCAACCCTCCCACTAAGCATTAAGTACATTCTTATCTCCAAAAGAAGATCTGCGCCAGGATGCTGACCAGCCACAGACTGTCTACAGGGCCGACCCAGGACGCTACCCCTCTCGCCGCGAGCCGCCCCAGCGCCGGCTGAGCCGCGCCCTCCATTCAAGATCGCCCGGGGACCCACTAACTCTCCCTTGTCACCCCGAGAAGACTGGAGACCATGCCAAATTACCGCCCCCCTCTGGGCAAAACAAAAACCCCGGTAAAGACACTGATTTCTGCGGTACACCTTCCTCCCCCAACAGCACACCAAGGCGGCCCCGGCTCCTGCAGGGCGCAGATACATTGCACTCTAGCCCGGAGACGCAGATGCACAGACCCCTTTCCCCGGAACCCCAATAAACTGCCTCTTCACCCCAGGAAAGAGAAACAGATACGCACTTCCACTCAAAGGGCCCCGCCAGACCCCAATGATCTGCCCCTTCAGAAACCAGTACCTTGCCAAACTGAATTTTCTGCCCCCAAAGAGCCTAAGACCCCGAAAAAGGAACCCCTTGTCCCAGAACCCCATTACACTACCTCAAAGCACCTCAGGACCTGATAAAGCTCCCCTGATCCCAAAGACCTGGCACTCTCTATGCCACCACCCACCCCACCGCACCCCAAGCCAGAAAAGCCCTAGGACCCCCAATAAACCGCCCCTTACCCTGAGGAGCCTTGGCACCCGCTACACCGCCCTTGGGCGCCTGCACCGGATCCCACCACACCGCCTCCCCAGCCTCCGCACTGGCGAACCCCGCCAAAGCCTTGTGCCCACCAGGCAGGCAGCGCCACGCTGCCCCGGGAGCCGCCCCCGTCGGAAGCCCGCCTGCTGGCTGCTCAGTGTCCCCACTCCTCGCCAGAGACGCGCTGCGGGCTCTCTTACCTGGGCAGCGTCGGAGGGCGGGCGGACCAGAGAGCCCTGAGCAAGAGGAAGCAACAGAGAAGCAGTGGCTCAGGCCTGCGACTGCAGCAGCTCCAACCTCTCCGCGAGGAAGCGCTTGTGTGAGGAGAGCCCTCCCGCTCCCGGCTCAGGCAAGAGACCCAGCCACCGCCGAGCCCACAGCTCTTCCCGCGAGATCCCTGCCACGGCGAGGGGCGGGGCCACAGCGAGGGGCGGTAGCAGCGGCCGGAATGACAGCGCCCGGAGCCTGTCGGCCGTGGCGTAGGAGGCGTGACTCAGGCCCTATTAGAACCAATTGTAAAACAGGGAAGGTGGTTTACCCCGCCCACTGTTTTTTAATTTTTTACTTCCTCCTCCCCTCAATAAATCGGGGTAACAGTGACCTGAAGTTATTAGAGGGGGTGGACTGAACGGGGAAAGTAAGTTAGCGAGTTTGGTGTGTATCGGGACCTGCACAGATTTTGCAGATACACCTGGTTTAAGGAAGAGGCTGGTCTTCAGACCTGCGTAGGGCAGAGGCTCCTTTACCCTTGGTTACAGTACTACCTGAAGTACGCAAAAGGCCCCCCATCTTCCGAGTTGAAGGCGCACCCTCCGTGGTTACCCGGTCTGAACTACCTTTCTCTCATCTCAGCCTCTCCTCCCTCTCCACGTCAAGCATGGTACTATTGTTGAGATGCCCGTGTTTTCCAAACCCCAACGCAGGACATCTGGTCTGTCAAAGGACTCTTCTGATTCCTGCATTTATTTTTACTTAAAGCCTTCTAGAAAAGTGAAAGTAAATCTTACTTGAGTAACCAATAGAGCAGATTACCTGAAAAGTCATGTCTCTGTAGACCCCAGTGTCTGGCACATGCAGGACACTGAATAAATGTGAAAGGAATGAAATGAAGAATGTTATATTTAAATGTATGAAATCTGATCTGAACCCCCGCCCCCCCAATTCTGGCTCTCCTAACCTTGTCCTCTGCATTGATAGCCACACCCTTAAATCCAGTGTCTTCATTGTTATGCCTGTCTTGTAGTCTTTTATCATGGTCTCCTCCTCATTGCCTTACCTACTGCAGTAAGAAGTGCCCTTTCTTCTAATCAAGGTTAACCCCAGCATCTGTGCACTGGATCTCAGCCATTCCCAGATTTTGTTTAATCAACTATCTTTTCTTTTCTCATCAGTTTTTCCTGTCTAATCTAACTCTTTTCTTCCACAAACACACTCAATCTCCTCCATCTTTTGAGCAGAACAAAACCACTCTCTCGAGCTACTCTATCCTTTTTCTTTTCAGAATTGTACTTTTTGAAAAACATTAAAGTATATTTGCTATCTCCACTTTTTCATCTCTATTTTTTCCAACTACAGTGTTGCTTTTGCCCACACAATCTGCCATCCTCTCAATGATCATAAACGACTTCTTTCCTAATGGACAAATGGCATTTTGGGGGGCATCTTTCCCAATGACCTCCCTGCAGTCTGTAGACAATGCTCACCATCTCTTTATTTGGTACCTGATTAACCACATTATCTGATTCTCTAGCTATTCTTATGACTTTTTAAATTATAATTATTAACTCTCCTTTCCTGATCTGAAAACTGTTGCAATTGATGTCTCCTTACTTAAAGCTACACATTGTCATAATAAGAAAAAAATGACTATACACTGTTGTACACTTTAAGTATCAATAACTGGTTCAGACAAAAGCTGTTAGAAGAGTCCAGAGGAAGGAGACATGACTCTGAGGCTGGATCTTAAAAGGGAAGCTTGCCCTACCCAAATGCAGAACAGAAAGGGAGGCCTTTCGGAGAAAAAGTTTGAACATGAGCACAGAGAAAATGATGTGGGCAGAGCCTGGCTGCAGATAAATCAGTTTGGTGGATGGGAGATTCCTGCCGAAGAGCAGTGGGAGGGAAGATTAGAGAGGAGCCAATAGTAAAAGACCTTAAAAAAACAGGGAAGCTGATTCAACTTGCTTCCGTATTAAATAGAGAACAGAATCAATCATAAAGTTTGTAGGACCCACAAAAAGGCTACACGTGGAGGCCCACATGTCAAATGTCTAAATACGTAAAAGTTATAAGACAAGCCAACAATATATGAAATTGGAAGACCAGGTTTGCATTTAGAATTCTGGGACTTCTCAGGGTTTCCTGCTGGAACAGGGAGAACTGGTCCTCCCAAAGAGCCATCTTCCCCTTTTGCTTCCCATAGCCAGTCCAACCTTACACTGCAAAGCTCTCCACATTCCCTGGGCACTCCAACCCACACGTCCGAACTTCGTTCCCACTTTTCCCTCTATAAAACAGCCTTTTCTTGGCCTTTCCACAGGTCCAGGAATAATATTTCAGGATCTAGGGGAGATGCCCATATGGGCCCTAAATGCTAGCTCAGGATCATTTGGGTGAAAAAAAATCTGGCTTCTGGGTATGTGGAGCAAGGTATAAAGGTGTTAAATCAGCTCCAGATGGACGTATTAGTTTTTCCTCTTGATGGTCTCCTGTTCAGTAAGTAGAAGTGTATTTGGAGAAGGGCCAGAGCAGAGCCCCTTAGAGGCAAGCCTCTCCCACCTGTGTCTATAGATAGTACCAGGAAACCACTGAATTTCTTTATTAGGGTAATGACATGTATAGTTGATCTGTATCTTGAAATATAAATCACTGTTTTCTATGTTTCCCTCCTCCTCTGCTCTTGCACTGGTATCTTTTTTTTTTTTTTTTAAGATTTTATTTCATTATTTTTAGAAAGAGGGGAAGGGAGAGAGGCAGAGAGGGAGAGAGACATCAATGTATGGTTGCGTTATACCTGCCTCCAGCCACAGGCCTGACTGGAGATCTGGTTTGCAACCTGGTTATGTACCCTGGCTGGAGAATCGAACCTGCAACCTTTGGGTTCGCAGGCCGGGGCCTTATCCTCTGTGCTACCAGCCAGGGCTGCACTGGTATCTTAATGGCAGGAATATACTACAAAAAAACTTGCTCTTCACTCTACTTTGTCATTTTTAAAGTATATTTTATCAATTATGCTGTTACAGTTGTCCCAATTTTCCCCCTTTGCCCTCTTCCACCCAGTACCCCCCTCCTCACCAGCAATCCCCCTGCCCCCCCAGTTTATGTCTATGGGTCATATAAGTTTGGCTTCTCCATTTCCTATACTATTCTTTTTTTAAAATATTTTATTTATTATTTTTTAGGGAGAGGGAAAGGGAGGAAGGCAAAGAGAGAGAAAAACATCAATGTATGGTTGCCTTTCACCTGCCTCCAGCTACAGACCTGGCTGGGGACCCGGCTTGCAACCTGGTTATGTGTTCTGGCTGGGAATCGAACCAGCAACTGTTAAGTTCACAGGCTGATGCCTATCCACTGAGCCACCAACCAGGGCTCCTATTCTACTCTTAACATGCCCCAGTCTACTTTGTACCTACCAGTTATGCTTCTTAATCCCTGTACCTTTTCCTGCATTCTTTCCCTTCCCCCTCCCTGTTGCTAACTCTCCAAATGACCTCCATAGCTATGATTCTGTTCCTTTTCTAGTTGTTTACTTGTTTTGTTTTTTAGATTCACTTGTTGATAGTTGTGAGTTTGTTGTCATTTTAATATTCATAGCTTTGATTTTCTTTTTCTTAAGTCCCTTAACATTTCAATAATAATGGCTTGGTGATGATGAACTCCTTTAGCTTTACCTTGTCTGGGAAGCACTTTATCTGCTCTTGCATTCTGAATGACAGCTTTACTGGATAGAGTAATCTTGGTTGTAGGTCCTTGTTTTTCATCACTTTGAATACTTCTTTCCAGTCCCTTCTTGCCTGCAGTTTCTTTGAGGAATCAGCTGATAGTCTTATAGGAACCCCTTTGTAGGTAACTCTCTTCTCTTGCTGCTTTTAAGATTCTGTCTTTATCTTTAACTTTTAGCATTTTAATTATGCTGTGTCTTGGTGTGGTCATCTTTTGGTCCAACTTGGTTCCTGGACTTGTATGCCTCTTTCCTTCACCAAATTAGGAAGGTCTTTTTTATTATTTTTATCAAATAAGTTTTGACTTTCTTGCCCTTCTTCTTCTTCTGGCATCTCTATGATTTCAATGTTGGCATTTTTGGAGATGTACCAGATAAGTCTTCTTATCCTCTCCTTGTTTTTTTTTTTTTTTTTTGTTTTTGTTTGTTTGTTTGTTTTAATTCATTCTATTTTGGTTGACTATTTATATCTTCCTTATGTTCCAAATCATTGATTTGAACCCCAACTTTCTTCCCTTCACTGTTGTTTCCTTGTGGGTTTTTCTTTATTTCACTTAGTGTAGCCTTCATTTCTTCCCTTATGCATTTGCCGTACTCAATGAGTTCTCTGAGCATCCTTATCACCAGTATGTTGAACTCTGCACCTAATAGGTTGGCTATCTTCATTTTATTTAGTTTAGTTTTTTTTTTTTTTAAAGATTTTATTTCATTATTTTCAGGAAGTGGGGAAGGGAGAGAGGCAGAGAGGGAGAGAGACATCAATGTATGGCTGTGTTTCACCTGCCTCCAGCCACAGACCTGATTGGAGACCTGGCTTGCAACCTGGTTGTGTGCTCTGGCTGGGGAATCGAACCTGCGACCTTTGGGTTCACAGGCCGGCACCTTATCCACTGTGCTACCAGCCAGAGCCTATTTAGTTCTTTTTATGGGCTTTTGTTCTTTTCTTTCATTTGGGCCAAAGACATTTTCTTTGTCTCCACCTGTGTCTGTTTCTGTGTATTAGGTAGAGCTGCTTTGACTCCCATCTTAGCGCACTTGTTAAGTTGGGGCAGAGCCAGAGCAAGGCAACCAGCTTTACCACTGTGTGACTCTGTATGCTAGAGAAGGGTGAGAGGAGACAGTGTCACTGCCTGCTGCTGGAGACTTGCTTGGCACTTGCCCCATTCCAGTCACTTCACCTCCTTCCTGTACGTTACTGGCATCCTTCTAGCTGTTGCCCTGGTGGTGGTTCCCAAAGTGGATGATTTTGCATACTTTACAGGATCAGGCCAGCCCTTTAAATGGACTCCCCTGTGAGTCAGTGTCTTCTGCGGCCCAACCCCCACTGGTTTTAAAAGCCAGAAGTTATGAGACTTTATTTTCCCAGTGCTGGAACCCTGTGCTATGTGGTCTGGCCTGAGGCTGAGATCACTCACTCTGAAGTTATCCCTCCCAATTTTTATCCACTACACATGAATGTAGAACCACTTGTTTCATCAGCAGCTGCCTCTGCCATCTTGCCACTGCCACTGCTTTGCAGCCACTACGCCATGTCCTCTCTGCCCCAGCTCCCCACCTTCACCCCTCCTACCTATCTGAATAATATGGCTTCCTTAAATCTTTAGTTGTTGTACTTCCATACAGTTAGATTTCCTGGCAATTTTAGGTGTTTTTTTGTTTGTTTGTTTGTTTGTTTTGAGGTTAGTTGTGATCCTTCTTATGGTTGTGTAAAGAGGTGAAGCATGTCTACCTATGCCTCCATCTTGACTGGAAGTTCGCACCTCTGCTTTACTGTTTTCATATGGCATCTTCTTTTGCCTGGTTTAATAAATTACACCATTCTATGATTCCCTTATTAGGGTATCAGAAACCTGGGTGCCTCTATGTATGAGGAAAAAGAAAAGCCATGAAATGTTCTTAGCCTGGACCAAAGCCTGGAACACTTACATTTGACTTCTAAATTAAAATGCTTTGGAAGTAGAAGCTCTTGAAGAGTCCCTATGTGAAGGGTACATAGGCAGGATAAGTACTGAGGAGGCAGTAAGCCACCACAGATGGGGGCACCCCTTTCACCATCTGTCTTTATGGCATGATGCTTCACTCTGTGGTCTGACAGTCACACTCTGTTCTTGCAACCTCTCCATCTGATACCAAGTGCTCCTTTCCCCATACCCTGCAATAAAATCCAGGACTGCCAAGGTTTCTGTTTTTCATATTGAAGCCTAGAATTCTTCCTGTGGATTCTGCACATCTTTCAGTGGTGCTGTGGATAATTTCAGCAGTAGGCTTTGATCCCGAGAGTCAACTCTACTCTTAGTCTCAATCCTACCATCTGTGGCTGATCTTTGCCAAACAGCAGCAGTATAGAACCAGCTAACTCCGTACTCAGGTCTTACCATCTGCTGCCTGTATCTGACCTATTAGTTCAGGCAAACACAAATACGTCCTGTTCAGCCCCCATCCTTATTGCTGTCCCACTCGGCGCATGCCTGGGAAGAACTACCTCCTGGCCACTGCATGTTTGTAAGGAACATAGGAGACAATATTATTTGAAAAGCTAAAGAAGAAGTCTGGCTCTCTTAGACCCAACCTCCACTCTATCCTTTTAGAATTTTGGTGGAGTACTTCTTTGGTTAGGATGGAAGGCTGAAATTCTGTATGACTTCCCCTAAGATTGAGGGAACAGTATTCATCTGTCCATTTGCTGACCACAAACCTCTGACTTTGGGTGTTTTTTTGTTGTTTTTGTTTTGTTTTATTTTGCAATTACCCTGTAACAAAGGGAGAGAAATAAAAATCAGTGGTTTAAAGCATGTCCATGAATTCTTTGGTATACTTCCCTTCAAGAGGTGGAGCTTAATTCCCTTCTCCCTGAGTACAGGCTAGTCTAGTGACTCATTTCTAATAAAGAGAATATAGCAAAAGTGATAGTATATGACTTCTGAGACTTGTTTGTAAGAGGCATTGCAGCCTCTTCCAATGACTACTCTAGAGGAAGCCAGCTGCTGTCCCAGGGATATTAAGCAGAGTCCCACGTGGGAAATAATGCAGGCCTCCAGCTAATTGCTGAGTGAGTGAGCCATCTCAGAAACCCCAGCCTAGCCTTTAGAGACCTGCCACCCCAGGCGAGCACCTTGATACATCCTCATGAAAGGCCCTCAGCCAAAATCACTCAGCTAAACCTCTCCCATCCCACCCAGAAAATATGTGAGATACTATATATCTATTATTTTAAGCCATTTCATTTTGAAATCATTTATTATGCACTGATAGCTAGCTATTATGAGTCTTGAGAATAGTTCAATCCACTCCTACTCCTGGCCAAAAATCTAAAAACTCACATCCTAGTAATCATCAGGCACTAACATGACTGAACGAGCAGAGAACAATGGATTTGTTTCCATAACTTGCTACATCTAAAAGTCAAGTGGTGCTACACCAAAAGAAAGTGGAAACAAAACAAAACAAAACAAAACAAAACAAAACATTTCTTGGCAGGAACCAAGATTCCTTGCCCTACTGCCTATTAAGAGCATCATAGCATTCAAAGATAACAACAACCCAGAGGTCATTGGAGGCAGTTAATAGTAGGTTTTGAGCAGTACAGACACTTTTCACCCTCAGAAGCTTAGAGTACTTTAGAAACATATTACTATCTGTCATCCAATCTTATGGAAAAGTATATGTTTCCATGAAAACAGAAAGAAAAAAGGCCCCAAATATCCTCTTACCCATCCATATTAACTAAGAATAAAAAATTGAAAATTTCATCGATGGGGGCCAGGTCAAAATTAAATTGACATCCTAACCATATTAAGTGTCCATGTGAGAGAAGAATATGTTTGACAGTAAGATTGAAATTCTTTCCAAATATAAAACTATATTTCTGAAGTCACCATTGTAAATTAAGATTCAATGGGAGAGCAATTTTCCTAGTAAATAAAAACTAAGAGGCCCTGGCTGGTGGCACAGTGAATAAGGCATCAGCCTGTGAACCCAAAAGTCACTGGCTGGTTCTATTCCCCAGCCAGGGCACATAACCAGGGTGCAAGCCAGGTCTCCAGCCAGGTCTGTAGCTGGAGGCAGGTGAAAGGCAACCGTACATTGATGTCTTTCTCCCTCTCTGCCTCTCTCTCTTCCCTTCTCTCTAAAAATAATAAATAAACTCTTCTAAAAAACCACATAAAAAGGAGACCAGTTGGCTAAGTTGCATAAATTGCCTATTTAAATTCATTTTACATATGTCAGAGTTATATAGATAGGCCATACATACAGAGTTAAATAATTAACAAGTTACCTGGGAGATAACTTACAGCTAAGAAGATATATTAGATTCATTGACACCTCCATGATTTAAATGACCATAACACAGATATGGCGATCTTTTATATCCTTTAACAATGAGGGCAAAAATCAAGTCTTTGAACCATGAGATCTCAGAAAAGCTGAATTCTACACCCTTCTCTTAACCCTTCACCATTATTGCATGGCTAAGTGCACAAGCCACAGTTTTTGCCATGAAAAAATAAAAGCCACATGAATTAGATTACAATCAGAAATATACTTTGCCTTGAATGTAGTATGTTCTCAATTGCTAGCAGATAAGTTGAGGACAAGGCACCCTGGGCAGTCACTCCTGATTACCTAGCCAACAGCAAGAACCCCACCCTCTCTTTCCTTCCAACAGAACCCTGCTTTAGTTCAGCACTGTCTTCACTCCAGGAATGAAGCTCGTTTGAACTAGTCCAGTCTCCACTGTTCCATTCCCCTTTGCCAGAGACAGTAAGTCCTCAGTCAATGTGGCTAGGTCCTTGAAAACAGACTTTAAGCAATGGCGTGTAAGGAAACCAGTTTTACCACAGGCCGATTGCTAATAATGATGATTAAGTTCCTATTGTGTTTTCTGATCACAAAAACATCAGCAAACTTCTAAATAAAGATCCAAAAACACTTTCTAATATTAAACATTGAACCAAATGTGAGCTAGACACACATGAATGAAAATAAGTAAAAGAATTATTTTCCAACCCGCTTATTCCATTTTACAGTTGCAGGTGGCCAGAGCCTCCGCACCTGCAGGGCTGAGGCCCAGCAGCTGGACTGTGGTGACTGTACATCTCTGAGGCCTTACTTGCAAAATCACTGCCCTTTTTCGGACATATTTTTAGTAGCACTGAAACAAATTATTCGTTAGCAATCCCTAGAGGTTTTGTTTAAATGTCAATATTAAATTATTATTACTAATCAAGAGTCATCCATACCTATGAACTTTTGTACATATGCTGGGGCAGAAAAATCTGAGAACAACTGCCTTTGAGTAGTTAAGGATGGCTTCTCTTTTTCTTTCCATGAAATGCAAAACACAAACCTTCCATTTCCCTTGTGCACATTTCTGTATATTCTTTTTTTTTTTTTTTTTTTTTTTTAAGATTTTATTTATTATTTCAGAGAGAGGGAAAGGGAGAGAGGCAGAGAAGGAGAGAAGCATCAATGTATGGTTGCCTTTCACCTGCCTCCAGCTACAGACCTGGCTGGAGACCTGGATTACAACCTGGTTATGTGTCCTGACTGGGAATCAAACCAACGATCTTTGGGTTGGCAGGTCAGTGCCTTATCCACTGTGCCACCAGCCAGGGCAGTTCTGTATAGTCTTATAAGCCTCTGCTGTCAGAATGAAAATACTTCTGCAATAGTTTAGTAAACTTACTGTGTTAGTGGTAACTTAACCTTTCACTGATTTCAAATTAACCAACAGGGAAACAATAAGTGGCTATAATTAAAGCATTATCGTCATTAAAAATTATTAGATGGGTAAGAAAAGGGATCCCTAAAAGCCAGCATGTGCTCTCTGGGTATAACAACCCCAGAATTTTGAAAACAGAATGATTGAAAGGTCCAGAATTTAATTTGATGATTGGATATCTCTGCAAAATATGAACTATGTTAACAATGATTCTTTCTCCCTAGTGTGTTCTAAAGATAGTTTCCATGGCAATCTACATTGTTTTGTCTAAATTATTCTTCATGCCATTTTCCCTTCCATCCAGATATTTGTGAGGCACCTATCACTTGAGTATCTCTTCTCTGAACAAGTCCCCAGGAGGGAAAAGAGAATATATCTTGGAAGAAATGAAAAGCTGATGCTTGTCTCAAAGAGCCCAATTTGTGAGATTTTGTAGGGCCTGAGGTTCTCTGCAGACTGCCTGGGATCCATCTTCTGCTCAGGCTGTAGAAAGGCAAAAGCTCTAGTCCATATCTTCAGTCACTTTAAAGATGTCATCTCAGAGTTCCTGTCCTTTCTAGGTTTTTGACAGAATGATAAACTGGGGCAGGCAAGGTGGGCTAGATTGCGAGGAGATAACACTTAGAAAACAGATGTGTCCCCTATGTTGCACAGACAGTGCTATCTGTACACCAACCATTCCATTTTCTCCTGACACACAGGGAGACTGCATTTTCTAGGTGCAGCCAGGAATTAGTTCTAATCAGTAATGAGGGTAGAAGCCAGGTGCTGAGTCACCAAGTGGTTGACTGTCAAACTGTGTGGTGAGAAATAAGCCTGTTATTTGTTAGGCTACTGAGATTGGGGTTGTCACAGCAGTTGGTTTAATTGATGAGACTGGGAAGTTTTCTGGGCAGACCCAACAATAGATGGCAGCAGAAAGTCCCTGGAGGGTGACAAAAAGCAGTGACCAGAGATGAGATGTACAGGAAAAGGGTCAGAGTCCAGATCAGGGTCTTCAAGGTGGTGTTATCTTGTCATTAACTGAGCACGACAAGAGGGAATCTTGGGATCCGAGGACTGGGGATCACTTCCCACTGGACTCCAGCTCCTGAGGACATGGTTTCCACAGTGGCAAGATAGAACCCTCATTCCAAATAAATTAAATGGAACGTTTAGAAAGGAATCAGGCAGAGCAGGGGTTAGAGCAAAAGGATAAGAAGACATAAACCTGTAGGTTTGCAGCACCAGGCAGAGGTGTGGACCCAGGAGAACAGGGGAAGAACCTCTTCCCTGGCCCAGGGACATTTCATAGGAACAGAAGCAGTAGCTATAGTATGTCAGACTCAGTGTCAATCTTTTGGGATAATAATACTCAGATAGGGATCTTGTAGAGTGGTACTTACAGGACGGTACAAAGTAGCATTGACATACACAGTCAGAGAACAGCAGAGCATAGAAAAAAAGCCAGTCACGCTGTGGAACATCAGGAAACCAGAGCTCAGGAAGGGAGATGAGAATCAAGAGATCATCTGTGGGGTCAGGAGGTGAGACATGGCAGGAAGAAGAGGTTAAAAGAGTAATCTGAGAAAAAGCAGCAAGAGTGGAGCTTAATGATCAGTCACTTGCCTTCTAATACTAGATCAGGCTGACTTGCAAGGGTGGCAACAGGTGAGAGGTGAGAAGGGGCACTGATGAGCTGGGAGGCCAGGCAGTACCTGACACTAATGAACAAGGAAAGGAAACCAATCACCCCAAAGAAACATCCTCATTCCTCCTTTGCAGCACTGTGGATGAACTGTGTCAATGTGTTGGTGAGATCTGGCTTTCCCTGCACATCACTATAATCCACATGTTCTCATATAGAGAATCAGCACTCATCCCATTCAGCTAGTAGAAGATGGAATTAACACTAGCTGTAGGTACTAGATAGTCGTCTGTTACTTAGACATTCATAAAAGAGTTTTTATAGGCAATGAGCTATGAGATTGTTAACATTTACATTCTGTACCATGCCTAAGAGTTCACCTTGCTGAATGTGAAGGATAGGAGTTCTGCAGCTGATCATTATGGGGTGTACTGTGTTTTTGTGGGAGAAGTGGTTAGCAGCTCTTCGGATAATGAAGCTCTCATCCAGAGACTGAGGGAGCTCAAAATGACTGAAGATGATATAAGCACACGGAATTAGACAAATGGTTAGTTGAGCCCAGGATTCAGTGTCTGATGAAGAGTCATAGATGTTTCCCCACAAGATTGGTAAAAATTTGTCTACTCTGCAACTTCCTCTAGAGTTCAACTCTTTCCTCAGACTCCACCCTATATCCTTGGTTCTCTTGGTCTCTCACCTCTCATTTTTTCTCATTGGTAAATTGGAAGTAAATACACTCGTGTTATGAGAATAAATGAAGAAAGAAGTAAACTTCAAGTGGGAACAATTAAAGTATCAAAGCAACCTAAAAAGATTGTTTATATGTCCCTGGCTTTGGAAAGGATTCAACATCAATTGTTGATTCGTTAAAAATTAAAAAGAAAAAAGAATAAAACAATCCTTTTCTAAGTACCAATTATGCTTCTAATGCTTGACTAGAAACTAACCTTTTAACATAATTTTAATGGAATTTATATACATTTCTCATTTCAAGGTTTTATTGAAGTATAATTGAAATGTAGCATTATATTAGTTCAGGTGTACAACATAATGATTCAATATTTGTATATATTGCAAAATGATCACCACAATAACATCCCAATTTTCTGAGAATAGATGAGACCAAAATGTTGCATGCACTAGAAAATATTATTCTTCTGTGCTGGTCATTCACCACTGTGATGAGAATTCATATTTGAATGAGTTCTTTCATTAAATTAATGACTAGTCAATTCAGAAAGATAAAACCCAGAGCTCAAGGCAGCATGGTAGAGTAGAAGGAACTCAAATTTGAAGAAAGCGGTTTATGTCCCAGCTCTGCCCTTAGTAGACGTGTCTTAGTTCTTTGTTGTTTTCTTCATTTTTCAAATAAAGAGGGCTTGGCAGACTATATTTTCCAATTATGGCCACAATACTATCTCCCATCCCACATACCCTTCTTATGCAATGACAATGATTCTTGTCCCATCTTGTTCTCTTTTTCGATCATTGGTAAAAGATAAGGACTGTCTCAACAAATAGAGTATAGCAGAAGAAACACTCTGTGACTTCTGAGTTTAGATTATTTTAAAAAGCCATGTAATTCTGCCTTGCTCTTAGAACATCAGCCCTTTGAAATCAGCTGTAATTGTGTGAGGAAGCCCACATTAGCCCCAGTGACAGAGAAGACCAGACACAAATGTTCCAGTTAATAAATAGACATGTGAGTGAAGACACATCCAAATGAGTCTAGCCATTGGCCATAGAATCACTTCCAGCCTTTGCATCTTCCCAGCTGAGGTCCCAGACATCATGGACCAGAAAAAGCATTTCCTGCCATGCTTGTCTAAAATTTTGGCCTAAGGTATCTGTGAACATAATAAAATGGTTGTCCCCACAGGATGTCTACTGCATAAGGCCACCCTACCAAGACTGGGAGTCATAGTAGATCTAATACACAGAAGCAATCATAAAGAGGGAGTCAAAATGGGAAGACAAAGAAACATGCCCCAAATGAAAGAACTGGAGAAATCTCTAGGATGATAGCAAAATGAAATAGAGGCAAACAACTTATCAGATATAGAATTCAAATAAATAGCTATAAGGATGCTCAACAGCATGAAAAAGAACCATAAAAAAAGAAAGAGTCAGAAATGACGAATACAGTATCTGAAATGAAGAATACACTAAAAGGAATAAACAGTAGGTTAGATGAAGCAGAGATCAAATCAGCTATTTGGAAGACAAGGTAGAAAAACACCCTACCAGAGCAGCAAAAAGAAAAAAAACATATATTTTTTAAAAAATTAGGATAGTTTAAGGGACTTTAGAACAATGTAAAGTGTAACAATATCTACATCATAGGAGTACCAGAAGGAGAAGAGAGAGAAAGCAAGGAATAGAGTACCTATTTGGAGAAATAATGGCTGAAAATTTCTCTAACATGGTGAAGAAGAAATACACACAAGTATCAGGAAGAGCAGAATCACAAACAAGATGAACTCAAAGAGGCCCACACCAAGATACACCAAAATTAAAATACAAAGATTAAAGACAAAGAAAGAATCTTAGAAGCCACTAGAGAAAAAGCAGCTAGTTACCTATAAGGGTGCTCCCATAAGATTATCAGCTGATTTCTATTCTTTTTTTCCCCTGGATTTTAGACTTTATTTATTTTATTTTATTTTTTTATAGTAGCTAATTTTTAAAATTTAACTTTATTGTTGTTGTATTATATCCATCCCATTTCACCTCTCCTCTCTCCCCTTCTCCACCCACCCACTACCTGCAAAAGTCAGTCCCACTTGTTGTCCATGTCCATGGTTCCTCCATGTTAGTTCCTTGACTAAACTGCTCCCCTTCTTTGCCTCCTCCTCCCTCCTCCTCCTTCCCCCTCCCCTCTGCCCACTGAAGGTCTATGTCTGCTGATTTCTAAACAGAAACATCTTAAGCCTGAAGCAATTGGCATGAAATATTTAAAGTGATAAAAATCAAGGACCAACAACTAAGACTACTTTAACCAGTAAGGCTATTATTTAAAATTGAAGGAGAAATAAAGAGCTTTCCAGACAAGAAAAAGTGAAAAGTTTGTTACCACCAAACCAGTGTTACAAGAAATGTTAAAGGAACTTTTTCAAGAAGGAGGAGGACAAGAAGGAGAAGGAAGAAGAGGAGGAGGAGAATAAGAAGAAAGAGGAAAGATTTAGTGTTCACCAGTAGATGAGTGCACAAAAAAGCTGTGCTTCATTTAAACAATGGAATACTACGTGGCCATAAAAAAGAAGGAAATCTTACCTTATGAGACAGCATGGATAACCCTGGACAGCATTATGCTAAGGGAAATAAGCAAGTCAGAGAAAAAAAGTACCATATGATTTCACTTATATGTGGAATCTAATGAACAAAATAAACTAATAAAAGAGAAACAGACTCATTCATAGAAAATAGACTGAGCTGTCAGAGGGGAGGGTGTTGAGGGGCTGGGTAAAAAAGGTAAAGGGATTAAGCAAAAGAGAAAAAACCTTCATAGACACACACAACTTCATGGCGATTACCAGAGGGGAAGGGGGTGGGGGGAGGTAGAAGAGGGTACAGAAGGGAACTTGGTGATGGAAGAAGACCTGACTTGGGGTGGTTAGCACGAAATACAATATACAGGTGATGTATTATAGAACTGTACATTTAAAACCTATATCATTTTATTAACCAATGTCACCCTAATAAGTAAAATAAAATAAAATAGTTGCCTCATACCATCAAATTTTGAGGTGGTTTGTTATGCAGCAATAAGAATTGGAATAGATAACACTCTCTGTGTTCTGCACATTTAAAAACAGTCTACAAATAAAATTTAGTATGCTTATGTGAGACAGTTGCACCTGGCATTTACTAACTTCTCAATTTCCCTGACCTTGTAGGTTCTGAGGCAGCACTATGGAACTGTGAGATCCTGAGGAACCCAGTTGGAAAACCATTGTTCTCAACCAACCTACTCATTCTAAGGATGAGAAAATATAGGCCCAGACTGACTTGACCAAAATCACACAGCTGGCTATGTGCTCGCTCCAATTTGTCATGCTGCCTGCAAAAAGAGAACTGTTTAAGGTAAGGCCATCCTTGTCTGAGAGCCGGAAAGTAGCAAGCAGGGACAAGCAAAATCACTGTGCAATATTTCTTTTCAAGTCTCAAACAGACACTTTGAGCTGCTGCTCAAGCATGCCAAAGACAAGCCTGTTTCATTTCCCTCGTTCCCTCCCCTGTACCTCGCCCACTCAGCCTAGTAGCATAGATCATTTCATTGGGTGAAACAGAAAGGCTGAGCTGCGTGCTCCATCCACACGGAGCTCTGCAGTCTGTCAGCTCAGTGATGAATGGAGAGTTGAGCTAATGTAAGGCGGAGGTCCCCCGGGTTTGGGTGAAACTCTGATCACCCGTCATTGGCATTCACAGAGAGTTCCTAATTGTCACTTGGTGATAGGGTGCTGCACTGTGGCTAAGCACGTGGGGCCCTCTCTTGGTTATTAACCTTTATGTTGCCTCTCTAGCAGTGAGGGCAAAGGCAGGCTGGGATTCTGGTCAAGTCACATTTAATGCACTGCCTCTCTTGCTCACCTAATATCGCAACTATTTCAATGAAAGAAAAATAAATAAATAAACCCCAAAAGCAAACCAAGCAGGAAGGATAACGGTGAAAACTATTGACCTGAGTTCAGTAATGACTTTCCATCTGATGTGATATGTTCCTATACCTGGAAAGGTCCTGTGGGTATTGATGAAGGACCCCTGACATTCTGAAAGCCACAGATTCATAAATCATTGGGTTTAAAAAAGGCTTGGTGCCTGTCCCCTGAAATAAGGGTGTTATTCATTTCAGATTTATGGCTCTGGGGAAGGGGATACATCTAAATAGCTACAGAGAACATTAATGGGAGACTTTAGTGTTTCCAATCCAGTGGGAGCCATGGAGATGGGAACCTTACATGGGAACCCAGAAATATCAGGTTTAAATGAACCTCAAAAAAATCTATGAATGCAGGAGTTACTGCATAACCTTGTGGTTATAATATTAGTGTCTGTATACTTGAGAATTAGATAATGAATTATCTGTAAAGATAAAGCAAAACACTTATTACAGTGTTTCATGGCAGAGCATGGGGAGTTTACATTTTAAAAAGATTTAAAATGAGTGTTATCAGTACTGTAAAAGTGCATGTTTACTAAATAAAACTTGGCATATATAGAAAAGTCAAAGAAAAAAATCAAAGTACCCATATTCCCACTCTGCAATAATAATCACAGTACATATTCTGGGTGTCTTTCCTTCTAGTCTTTTCCCTGTGTGCCTATGTGTACACATATACACATAAACACATGATTTTATATGCACATGTATAATTGAAAATGAAAAACTTTTGTACAAAGCTTTGTGTTCAGCTTCTTTACCCGACATTATGTGATATCATTTCACATTCTTCAAAGTATATTTTGTAGAAGCAACGTAACATTTAGTCATATATTGTACATGTACTATAATAGACACCTAGTTGGTTCCAACTTTCACACTGTCTCTGAAATTGTCTTTAGATAAAATCCTAGAACTGAGATTCCTGGATGAAAAGATGCATATACTTTTTTTTAAGGCACTTGACACAAATTGTCTTTAGAGTTTCTCAGTCACTTTATTTTCTCTTTTCTTTTGCACTGACTATAGAACTCCAGCTTGACTTGTTACCCCTGCTTCAAGAATGATCATTGGGTGTGTTTTTCTTTATATATTTATTCTGAAAATTTTATTTAAAATCTGATGCAGTAAAATGGTAAAGATTTTTTAAAATTTAATTTTGTTACTATATTACATCCATCCCCTTTTTCTTCCCCTCTGTCCCCTTCCCCACACACCCACTCCCCCTGAAAAGTCAATCCCATTTGTTGTCCATGTCTTTCTTTTCCTCTACTCCCTAATCCCATAATTCCACAATTTGGTTGCCCTCGTGTTGATTTCTCCCATGCCTTACCTGGGAATTTATTTACTCATTGTTCCATGTACATATGCTGCCTTTACCCCCTATACTCACTTGTCCTCTTTTGTCGCCTTCCACAAATCCACCCATCTTCGGGGTCCAGTAAAATCTCTCCTCCCCCACAGAGCCTTCCCAGTGGATTCTATCCACAGGCTACTCTCCTGAACTGCTCCATAATTTATTGTCTTCACACCACTCCTCTGACAATTAATCACCACTTACCAGCTGTATGACCTTCAGTAATCCCAGAAGCTTGTCACGAGAATTTAATGAGATCAAGCCTATAAAATAAATACCTATCACAGAGTGGGACACACACCGCAATTGAGCAATAAACGGAAGCTGTTATTATTATTACAGCCAGATTGCCTTGTGACATTTCTTCTATTTAATGTTACAAACTTTCTCCTACTGCTACTTAACTGTCTGTGACCTGGATTCCAAATTCCCTGAGAATAGCTTGCTCTATGGCTCTGAGAGCAATGTCCTCTCAGAATATTGAATGTTGCTGCTTGTGACCAAGGCGTAGTAGGGCCATACAAGTCTCTCTTCCTTGCTTTCCCCAACTAGTTATTTTTGCTTCTTAGATAACCTTGGGACCAAAAGCTCTGACCATTTTTACCTCTTGAATGATGGTCTAGGCTGCTGAAGCACATAGCAGGATTTAGCTGGATGCAGTGGTTCCTTGCCAGTTTTGTATTTAATGTGGTTGAAGGGTAGAAATGTGACTATGTTTATGCATCAGAGCTTCTGAGTTGGAAGCCTATAGGTCACCTGCCCCTGGTACCCATTCTCTGGATATGGAAAGATGCCTAAGTGCTGAGCCTGGGCTGGCAGCTAGGCGATCTGAACTCTGGCTCTTCTATTTATGAAACTTGGCATCCTAGACAAGTCACTACCCTTCCTGTTTTGCCAATTATTCATCTGTAAAATAAGACAGTTGGGCTACATATATAAAATATCTAAAGTGCCTTTGAACTAAATTTTATGTGATTCTGTGAAACTGAAGCCCATAGAGCCTAAGGAACTTTTCCTAAATTATGCAGAACTAAGACTAGAGTAAAAATCTGACCAAAATTCCAGAACTTTGTCAGTTATGCCAGTCTATCTTGTCAACCAGAGGCATTTATCTAATGCCTTCCAAATTTTAGACACCATGAAGGGGCCCCGTTCTCACAGAGCCTATAGTGTTGCTGGGACAGACACAAACAGAAAATTACAAATCTGTTGTATTGTTCCCCAATATCTATTCAATCCTTTCACTCACACAATGTATAGAACTCCCAATTTTAACTGGGCATGTAGTCATGTAGAACAATGTCTAATCTCTCAACCCTTTTTGCAACAAGGGATGACCATATGATCAAGTTCTGGACAGTGAAATGTGATTAGAATTATTCTGTGCAATTCCTAGGTCATTGCTGTCCCTCACCTCATTTTCCCTTTTCCCACTGGCTGGAATGTGAACATGGTAATAAGCCATCTTGGACCATGTGAATAAAGGTGCTATCCTAGAGTTAACAAGATAGCAGAAGCCTGGGTCCTTAGTGCCTTGGAGGCCCCACTCGACTGATCATTCATGCACTGTTAAGGAAGACAGAAATGTATCTCTGGGTGTTCAATGAAGCAAAAATGTTATTTTGGATCTCTGTTACAGCTTCTAAACTCACATCCTATAACTGTCATTTGTGCTAGGTGAGGACCAAAGATGTTTATGAAATACAGGTAAGGGTGCCATTCTTGGAATCTCTGGTGATCAAAATTTTTACAGATGGAGTGTAAGCTGGGTTAAAAGATTGATGAGTGGAAGTAGAGAAAAGCCAATCTAAGCAAAGTCTGTGGCATTAAGCAAAGTCACAGAAAAGGTAAGTTGGGAAGTGAGTAAAAAAAAGATTTGTGTAAAATGATGGCTTCATATCCCCTGGGAAACTTAAAAACAGATTCTTGGAGCCCAGCATCAAGTATTATGATTTGCAGTAAATCAAGGTACAAGAATCTGTGTTTAAAAGCTCCCAGATGTTTCTGCTGATAGAGATCACTGTGTCTGCAATAAGAGGCTAGGCTGGGACCAGATCATGGAGGGAGGACTTTAAAAACCATTCTAAGAATCTACTATTCCCCAAGACTATGCTTGGCATCACCTGAACTTTTTAGAGTGTGTGTGTGTGTGTGTGTGTGTGTGTGTGTGTGTGTGTGTGGTGTGGTTGTGTGGCCACATTTTTCTTCCAGTTATGGCTAAAGTAGAGAAGTTATTGTGGAAGATTTCTGTCCTGATAGAATTGAGTGGATGGAGTAGGAGAGAAGACAGTTCACTTGAGGAGAGGAGGTTAAGGATCTGAGCAGTCAGGATATTGGAAGCATTATCTACATTTACATTTAAACCTCTAAGAATTCCGAGAATAGTACCTTTAGAAAGAATGACAAGAGGCCAGAGTAAAACATCTTTGCAAGATAATAGAAATTCACTGGTTAGTCACTGACATTATCTAGTATCACGAGGTGAAAGCTGAGAGTTTCAGGGAGGAAGGGAGGAGAATGGCATTCTACACATGCATTTTGGGAAGTGAGGAACTCTGCTTGGTCATAATGTTTTGTCGTTAAATATAATTTCATTGACACATAAGTTGTTGGATTGAGCTAGTTAATATTAATTCAGGATTTTTGTGTCTGCTATCATATGTGATGTTTATTATTTTCTTTCTAAAGCTGCCATTAATCTGCTTTTGATATCAAGGTTAAAGTAACCATAAATGAAGTTGGGGGTTTTTCTTTCTTTTTTCTTCTTTGACACCTTTTTTTAATGATAAAAAGTATTGTATATCTAAAAACAAAGAACTAATCATCAGGGAAGAGAAATTCTAAGAGAAAACCTACATGGTATTTTAGAAATAAAGTCAGATCTAGACTCTCATTCTGGCTCTACCCCTTGCCACCTGTGTAACTTGGAATGTGAGCCTCAATTTCTTTACCAGGAAAACTAGAGAAAAAAAGTAGAGATAACGTGAGAAAATGTATGCACAAATATGTAGCTCATCTCAAACATCTAATAACGTCACTGAAAGGTTAGTGCCTGGTCACTGAAAGGTTAGCTGCCCTGCAGGCACTGAGCTCTTGCTCTGCCAGTTGCGTAGGAGGTGGAATGATCCTGGTGCTGAGGGTAGCTGTGGAGTTGTGGGGTGGGCAGTCAAGAGGTGAGGACTGTAGACCTGCCTCTGGTATCCACTCACTTTAGACCTTGGAACTCTATAGAAGCGGACCATGCCATCACGTGTCATTGGCCCCTAGGTAAAGAATTCAACCTGGTTATTATTTAGCACTCTGTGGTGGCTGCTGGAGACCGGCCAAAGTCAGGCCACGCCTGTGAGGCAGGGGAAGGCTCTCACAGACTCACCTGTAAACTCAGCTTTCAGCCTTGATCTCCATCAGTTCAGGGTGGGGGAGAAAAGGCACAGTCTGGGAGCTCTCAGGGTTCTGCACTGTGACTTAGTGAAAATAAAAGAGCTTAATTACTTTGGGCTAAAGTACATGGGCATTTGACATTTTGAAAAATGATGTTATGACATTACTTTGATGGGTTCGAACCAAAGGCAGCTGCTTATACTTTATGGAGGTGACAGGAAGGATAAGGAAGCAAGCAAGTGAGGAACCTTAGTACTTTAATAATACTCCCTTATATTTACAGAGTTGCAAAGCAGTTTTACCTTCCTCACTAAATTACTGATGTTTACAATTACTCAACAAGAGAAGGCAGTGGGTGAAGAAATTCTGCCATTTACTAACTTGATGCACACTGGCAAATTAACTTTTCTAACCTGAGTTTTCTAATCTTTAAAATGGGGATGTTAGCCCTGGCTGGTAGCACAGTGGATAAGGTGTCAGCCTGCGAACCCAAAGGTCGCTGGTTCGATTTCCAGCCAGGGCACACAACCAGGTTGCAAGCCAGGTCTCCAGCCAGGTCTGTGGCTGGAGGCAGATGAAAGGTGACCGACCATACATTGATGTTTATCTCCCTCTCTCCCTCTCTCCTTTCCTCTCTTTCTGGAAATAATAAATAAAATCTTTTAAAAAATAAAAAACAAAAATATAATAATAAAATGAGGATGTTTCCTGCTATGTAGCCTTGTGCTGACAATTAAAATGAAATGAAAATGTAAACAAAGACCTTAGTATAGCTATTAATACAGAACAGATGGTCATTAGCTGAGAATTTTCATATTGTCCCATTATATGGATGGGACAGCTAAGGAGAGAGAAATAATGTGAGTCCATAAAGTGAAAGGAATCAGGGTCTGGGTAATGCCTGGTCCAGGGATTTTTCTCACTACAGCATAGACTCTCAGGAAAGGATAGGTCACAAAAATCAAACAAATACCGCTTGTCATATTTCCCCCTAAATTTTATACTGGGAGTAGGATCTGAAATGGATTTGTGGGGTTCCTAATAAACAGGATGAGAAGTGGGAGGAGGGAGAGCCACTGTGGAAGGCAACAGCCAAGCAGATGGATATGGGGAGAAGGAAGCTCATGGTGAGCCTGGCTTCTGGCGGTGTGTCTTCTCTGCCAAGTTCCCTGTGGAACAAACTGGCAGAGCACACCGTAAAAAAGCATCCAGAGCTAGAAGAAGTTCCAGCAAAAGGCTGGGGAGAACTGCCACAGGAATGCATCACCAAATCAAGGCCAGAAATGATTTTGACAGATTGAATAAACAACTAAGATGAAATCCAAAAGTACTAAACCCAAGGTCACACATTAGGTTCCAATACCCAATAGCACAAAATATTGACTGAGACAAACTGACTTGAAAGCAGAAGATGCTCCACCTTCCTCCTGAAAATGATAGCCAATCAAAAGACAGCCTGATGTGGTAGAACGAGTACCACATCAGGAGTTAGGAATCCCTACTCTGTCCAACTCTACATAAGCTGTGAGTCACTTGACCTCCCTGGGCCTCGGTTTCCTTTCTTGGAAAATTAGTGGATTAGTCTCTTCCTCAGCACTGCCCATGGAGGTGGCAGCCATTTCCTACCTGACACCATGGCTTCCCTTAGACCCCTCATGAAACCTAAGATTGTCAAAAAGGGGACCAGGAAGTTCAACAGGTACAAGTCAGGCCAATGTGTCAAAATTAAAAGGAACTAACTGAAACCCAGAGGCACTGACAATAGGATGTGCAGAAGATTCAAGGGCCAGATTTTGATGCCCAACTTAGGTTATGGGAGCAACAAGACAAAGCACATGCTGCCAAGTGGCTTTCAGAAGTTCCTGGTTCACAACATCAAGGAGCTTGAAGTGCTGCTGAAAGTGTGTAAGAAGTCTTACTGGGCTGAGATTATTCACAGCATCTCCTCGAAGAACCGCAAAGCCATTGTGGACAGAGCAGCCCAGCTGGCCATCAGAGTCACCCATTCTGATGCCAAGCTGTGCAGAGAAGAAAATGAATAGACAGATTTTTGTACACATTGTATTTGTGTTAATAAAATAAAAAAGCTCTGCCACCTGCCAAAAAAAAAAAGTAACTTAGAGGATTGGACTACTAGATAATCCTTATGGTTTCTTTTAACCTTACTATATAATTCTATCTCACTTTAACCAAGTCAAGAATACTTGGTAGTTTTAATTGGCTGTAAGTTCATTAAGAGCCAATAATGTGCAAATAATAATTGATGCAGATTTAGGGTGTACAAATAGGACTATAATGGTCACTTAAGACAAGGCAATAGTCCAGTTGACCTAAACTTCTGGGAAGACCGACCTCTTTATAGTAGTCAATTTAGGGGATAGGGCATATTTTGGAGGGGTCTAGAGGAAAACTAGGGTCTGTCCAGAGAAAGCTCTCCCAGACTATAAAAGATCGTATGCGAATTCGGAAATGTTGAAAAGCTAGAAATATTTACTCTCAGGAAGAAAACCCTGGAAAGGAGGAACATAATAGCTATAATCCCAATATCTGACAGGCTGCAGCTCAAAAGATGAATCAGGATTACCCTGAGCTCTAACTTCTGGCAGACAAAATGGGTCAACTTAAGCCCAGCATATGAATCTGCCACAGTGGAGCTGGGGCAGGAGAACCATTATACATAGAGGGCAGGCTCTTGCTACAAATGTGGGTCAGCACCCAGGGACCAGCTTCAGGAAGGGGCAAGCTGAAATGTGATGCATTCCAAGATCTCATCTAATTCTGAGACCTGAGGATTCAAATCAAGGAAGGAGCAGAAGAGACTGAAGACTAGGCCACTGGAAATGCGAGAGGAGCTGCACAGAGGGAGGTGAAGAGGAGAGAGGGCCTGGCTGCCTCTGTAAATGCCACATTAATTATGTGGCCACTGCAGACAGTAATGTTATAGCAATTAGCAAGTCGGCAAGAAGCAACATGGCTAGTGTACTGCCCCATACGATCTGGATGCAGGGCAACTAATTAGGGTGGGAGCAATGGGTCAGCAGAGCTCAGTGGCTTCTAGTTTCTGCTAGTGCTGTCTTAGATTGTTGGACCCCAGAGAGCAGGGATCTTGTTTAGCTCTTTCTGCTTCCTCATTGGGTAGCTCCTGGCACCACTTTAGACACATCTCTGGTGCTCAATAAACATCTAGTCAAGTGCCTGTGTGAATGGACAAAGGAACAGCGGAAGCTCAATAAACAGTTCTTGACCCAAACTAATTAATTAATTAATTAATGGAAAATTGACTCTGACTTTCATTCTGATCTCAGGAGGGTGAAACTATGAGAAAGGACTCTCACAGCGGAGACAAAGGTGGAGATGATAAAAACTAGGGAAGCAAGAAACATGTTGGAGGAAAGAAAAGAGAGGTGAGAAGAAAAACCAAAATGCAAATAAATCAGTACTGGCTTCCAGGAATGGCATTTCATCCGTCCATCCATCCATCCATCCATCCATCCATCCATCCATCCATGTATCTATGAATTCATTCCATTATTCCTTTATTCATTCCTCTGACCGGACTTTTCAAGGGCCTATGATCATTCCAGCTTGTTCTAGAGACTACCTAAGACACCATGAGACATAAAATCTAGCTACTGCTTCTAATGCCTATACCAGAGGATCATTTAAAAAACTGTAGTTTCCTAGGCCACCAGAGGCTGGATTGGAGGCAAGCCCTAGGAATATTTTTAAAATATTTATCTGGCATCTCATATTTCTTCCCATGTAGTTCTGAGGGTTTTCAGTGGGTTACACACTATGTTTATAGAGGCCTCAGGGTACCTGACATCGCCTGCTCATCTACTCTGCCTTGCTGAGCTGAGGTCTTCAGTCATCACCAATAGCATATGCAGTAGCCACAGAGGATCCTGCCAAAGCTTGGTTCTTTGGGGAACCATCAAGGACTTTGCTGCTGCTGGTGTTCTCTGGGACTTGTGCTGAAACCACGCATGTCTAACATCTGTTCATGCCCCACCCAGCCCATGCCCCACTCCTGGTATAGGGCTCTCTCATCCCTCTGCAGCCTCAGTTGCTGGCTTCACAGCTGCAGCTGTCTTAGACCATTGGCAACTATAACCATCATTGTGAAGGTAATCTTTTCCATATTTCATTGTAGCTCTTTCTACCAATAAGGGCTCAGACATCAGTCCAATGGAGCTGGGCTTGGTCATCTTGAGCAGCAAAATCCATCCATATCATTAATCACACTATCCTTTAATCTAATTTTTGTGACTCCCTTTGCTCTTCTCTTAGAATAAATTCTTTCCAGGGGGCTCCTCCTTGGTTCCTCATATAAGTAGATTTCTAGGGGGTGTCCTACCAGTCCACCAAACTGGAACAGCCCCACTCCAAAGGGATGAAACAAATAAATTATAGAGAAAGTGATCTAGGTTCTAACTGGCGTGTAGCCTGGAATACTGGGTTAAAGATTCTGGGGACTTAACTAAGCTTAACGGACCAAGCACTTGATTGATTATTGATGCCTGTCACATGCACCCTCCCTGACCTAGGCTACTATTTGCCTTACATGAGTAATGGGTGGATAGGAGGGAAAAGAACGTCAGATTTGCTTATCAGATATTTAATAGTGGATATCTCATAACATCTCACAAGAACTCTGAAAAAGAACTAGTATTCACAACACCCTTTCAAGGTGAAAATTAAAAACTCAGAGAAGGCAAGGAATTTTCTTAAAACCGGGCAGCTACTAAATGGCAGAGTCAAGATCCACACCAGGTTCACTGGAATCCAGAAGCCATGCTTTATCCACCGTCCCATGTGGTCTCTTAGCACATAGGCTGAAATGCGATAGACCACAAGACCTCTGAGGGAAGCGATGAGGACTTAGGTCTTGTCCTAGACAGCGCTTTATTCCAGCACCATACATAAGCAAGCATTTCAGTAACTCATCCTGGCAGTGCTGGCTGATAATGATAAAGACTGTAGGGACGTTGCCCAGGTCCCCTTCCTCATAAATGTTGGACTTCACAGCAGTGGGGGAAAGGGTTAGTTGCCCCCAAAGGCATCTTTATATGTGATAGATTACAGACTGACTCCTGATCACTTCAAAATGCACATATTCATCAGCATTATCCAAGCCCCACAGGAGCACTCAGCCAGGAGATTCACCCAAATGCTTTTCCTAAACGCAGACTCTGTCTTCGTCCTCCTTGCTGACAGCAACCACAGAGGGCTGGTCACCTTTGACTTCCAGCTGCTCCTGACCATTAAGAGGTCTGTACACAGACCCCTGGATTTTATGCCTACAGCTTTCCAGTGGCATTTTCCGGTTTAACAAAATATGACACACATATGCTTCAATCCTACATTTGTGTACCTACAAGTCTAGCCACTGCAACTAAGAGCATTAAGTTTATATGAGAGGCAAGAAGAGCCTGCTCCTATGGTTGCTGAACTCCATGACACACCCAGCAACCTCTCCCTTCCCTATCCCACGTTCCTCTAAGTGCAGGAAGTGGAGCTCCAGCCAGGGTGGGTGTACTGAGCACTCAGCCCGCTGCTGATCCCTGTGGCGAAGACAAGAAGAGATGGAATTCACAGTTTTTTCATATCCTGCTTGCTAAGAGATGAGACCACCCTGGCACACTCACACCGTGGAGCAAAGAATGAAGTGCTGGATTTTGAGAGGGACAAAAGAGAGAGGGAAAAAAACAATAAATGTAGACCTGCATTTTCAGGGAAGACTTCATGAAAGGTGGCAGGGGAAGGGGAGTGGGGGGATTAAATCTGGGTTTTATAAAAGGCTAGGATTAGAATTCAGAAACAAATCTGGTCTTGGGTCTGGGATCAGTCTCTCATTAGCTGGTAACCTTGGCCATGGGCCTTCTCTGAGTCTGTTTCTTAATCTATCATCCAAAGTATCCGATTAAGTATCAGAATGAGAGCACAATGCCTTAGGGCTCTTCTGATATCCCTAATGCTTTGAGAACCAAAAGTGATTTTTTAAAAACTCATTCCTTAGCTACATTTGCCCTGGTAGAAGCTAGCCGCAACTGAGGGAAACTGCTGATGGTCTTATTTATTCCAAGACCTGGAAATAGTTACAGATTTCACTTAAAAAGTGGATGAATGTGTTTGATTATGGCATGCTTCCTCAGATTCTATCGGGCATGATATATAATATACTATATATTATCTATTCCTGTGCCAAAATCTGAGAAGTTCTGAATTTTAAAACACACCTGGCCACCTGTTATGGTACAGCCTTGGTTGGAAGGAAAGCAGCAGATAGTTCTGTCCCACTAGCCCCTATGACTGTGACAATGGCTACAGAGAGCAAGGCTCACAGACGTTTCTAAAAGGCCAGGTAGTAAATATTTTAGGCCTTGTGGGCCACATACCTTCTCTGTTGTAACCATTCAACTCAGAAGCATGAAAGCAGCTACCACACATGGGCTTGATGGTGTTCCAATAAAACTTTATTTACAGGATCAGGCAGCTGGCTGGATCTGGCCCATGGGCTGTGGTGGGTGAACTCGGATGTAGAAGAACTGAGAAGTGGAAAAAGCTCCAGAGGTCACCTCCTCCATCCCACCTCTACTTCACATTCTGATCTCCAAGAGGGACAGGAAAAGGCAGAGCCATATCCAGAGTGTAGATCTGTGGCACTCCCCATACCCATGACTTGTCATCATGATAAGTCTCTTTGGTAAGTTCCAGTGTGGTAGGTGATTATGGCAAGTCCCTGAGGTGGACCCTGCCCTGCTGCCTGGGCCTTCTGACACCTGGGGGCAGGGCAGAGGGCCCGTGAACTTCTTTGGGTCCTGGCCCAGTGCCAGAGAGCTCTGGAAGCAGAAGAGAATCTGAATTTCCTCATGCAATGAAGTGAAAATGTCAACTCAAAAATCAAAAACAATGAGAAGTATGAAAGCAAGTTTCAGTGTTTTTCATCTGTAAAGGCCATTTGGCTGACTGGCTGGGCTGTAGGCTGGGTACTGCCAGCAAAGAAAGGCCACGGCCAGAGTGAGTTGAGGGTGGCAGATGATAGTCACCCAGGGCCTGGGGGCAGGAGCAGCTCTGCCCACCATCTGCTACGCTCCTTCTCCCTTCTCAGCCAGATGGGGGAGGAGCCCTGCCTTTTGGCCAGGAACCCCAGGGTGCCACCCACTGCACAACTTCACACCAAGAGGCAGGAAAGCAATGACAGATGCTCACCGAAGGCTCTGCGGGGAGGGGGATAGTTGGCAGGGTGCATAGCTTGGATGGTAGCCACAAGCCTGCACCCACTAGGAAGAGGGCAGCAGGGGTAGGAGCTGAGCAGCCAGCCCTAACCCAGAAAACTAATGGAAAGACAAAGCCCTGGGGCAGAACAGGAATCACAGAGTCTGAGCAGAAAGGTGCTTTAGCAATGCTGTACTTCAATTCCTGCTCCCATTTTACAGTTGAGAAGACCGAGAGACCTGACGATATACACTTGTAAGCTATATGTTCTGACTCTCAGCTCGGGCCTCTTTCCACCAACAAATGCGTGTTTTCCCTGAAAGACTTTTGTCCACAAGAAATGTGTCAATCAGTAAAAAATGGATGTAATAGTAGTACCTATGTTATTGTGAAGGTTAAGTGAAGAACTACACAGTGTAAGCTTTCCCAGAAGTGGGTTTCATTACCTGGACTGTCCTATTGCTCTCCTTTGTTGGTTCAGACTGACCAATTGATTTTTTCACGGATGAAAAGAATGCTCTGACTGGTCATTGATCGGCTCAGCATAAAGACCTCTGCCTTTGTATTAGCCAAGAGAAAAGAAATGAAATGCTGTTAATTGTGTGGTGTGTGTGTGTGTGTGTGTGTGTGTGTATCCATTCTCCTCCTACATCATTCTTTTTCTATAGCCTCCATCTTTTCATATTTATAAACCTTATCCTTCAGTCAAACTCAGAAACCAGAAACCAAAACAAAATAGGCATTTTCCACTGCCTTCCCCTCCCTCCCCAAGAACAGGGAAAGTGTGAGCAGGTGGCCTGGAAAGCCATCTCAGGCACCTGTCCTCTGTGCCCTTGGCCTCAGGAGCTGCAGGAGGCATTATCAATTGCCTGGTGGCTGCTTCCACCTGATTGCCACAGATCCCAACCTGAAATCATCATCTTCCTCACACTGGCTCCCTTTCTCAATTATACTCATGGCGACAGGAGCTCACAGTGAGTAACTAAGAATTCAGGATCAGGGAGCCAGGATACTGGGTTCACATTTCAACCCTATTGTTTTCTTGTAGGTGGCAATGGGCTGGTTACTTAGTCTCTTTACACCTCAGTTTTTCTCTCTGTAAAATGAAGAGACTAATGATCCATTGCCTTATAGTATTGTTGGGAGAGTTCATCGGCTAATACATGCATGAGATCTGTCCTCAAAGTATTGGCCATGCAAACTGTTTTAATTATATTGACATTGGCTCAATACGTTCAGGACAGACCTTGTATGGCCACCTCCTAAGCTCCATCATACAAATGTGAGCTATTAGCATTCCATGCCCTTTGGCACCACTCTTACTTTTCCCAGGCCCAAAGTGTGCGGCAGGCATGGCTCCAGTCATGTGAGGCCATGACTCTGTGCCCCAAACATGCTATGTGCTTCCACCCTTGCCTTTGCTCATACCGTAGCCCCCATCTTTGCCATCCCGCTTCCCTCTACCAGCACACCGGCTCTGCTTCTCATCATGAGGAGGAGATTGCTTTCCAAAAGAAATTTTTCCAGGGCCTTTGAACTAAATGAACTGCCTACCATTGAGTCACCTCTCCTAACACGATTAGTCCATGTAGGGAGTTGAGCCCTCTCCCTGTTTCTTCCCTTTAAGGTTTAAAGTCACTGGCAGCTTTCAAGAAGTGGCTCACTTTTCATAGTGAATGATGACACTTTCTTCCTAACAAAGGCCCTAAGGCACTGATCAAGCACCTCGGTTTGGTGCAATTTCCAGGACACATTGAGGATTGTTCAGAAAAGATTGACCTGCTTCCTGGCCAGGTATTTTAGTTGGTTGGAGCATTGTACCATGCACCAAAAGATTGCTGGTTTGATCCCTGGTCAGGGGCACATACCTAAGTTGTAGTTCTGATCCTCTGTTGGAACATGTAGTGGGGAGCAACCAATCAGTGTTTCTTTCTCTCTCAATCTCTCTTCCTTCCCTTCTCTCTCAAATTAATAAACACATCCTCAGGTGAGGATTATAAAATTAAAAGACTAACTTGTTGGCCAATTGATCAGCTGGGTGACTGACAGCTTTTCCAATGAGCTGGGCACCCATGGGGCCAGGTCACAGGGCAGGGGGCTTGGTGCCAGGCCTATAGCACCCAGAAGAAGTGAATCCCAACTTCTCTAAGCCCTCCCCACTAGTTTCTTCAATCTTCCTTCAGTTTCCCCCCTTTTTGGGCATACTTAAGCCTAAACTGGCTCCTGTAAAGAACCTGTTGGGGTCCTGTTTCTTCAGGGCTGGAAAACCAGCTCCTGTGTGTGCTGGTACAGCCTTGATGGATTCTGCCTGGCAGGGGGACAGTGGCCCAATTCTCCAATCAATACTACTCAGTGGAGACCTTTTCAGAACTGCCAAAGAAAAATAGAAAGTGTTGTTTGCTTAGTAAATGATACTTTGCTGGATTGGGGCTGTATTTTCTTTTTCTTCTCTTAGCTACTTGTCAGTCACTCTAGCGTCTCTTTCCTCCTTCTGCCCCCCTCTTCTCTCTCAACACAGTAAAGGTATTGTATGTCCTACAGTAACAAAATTATAGCTTGAAGCTTTGTTAATCTGCCTCAAATAATTTTCACAAGATGTATAAAATGAATGAATGGATGGATGGAGGAGTGGGTTACTTAGCAAACTAAGTGTATGACACTTGAGCTTGTCTGCCCCTTCTTCTGAGAGACTTTTTTATTTTTATTTTAATTTTTTAAGATTTTGTTTATTTTTTATTTTTTAAAGATTTTATTTCATTATTTTTTTAGGAAGAGGGGAAGGGAGAGAGGCAGAGAGGGAGAGAGACATCAATGTATGGTTGCATTTCACCTGCCTCCAGCCACATACCTGACTGGAGACCTGGTTTGCAACCTGGCTATGTGCCCTGGCTGGGAAATCGAACCTGCCACCTTTGGGTTCACAGGCCGGCGCCGTAAGCACTGTGCTACTAGCCAGGGCTAGGATTTTGTTTATTATTATTTTTAGAGAGAGGGAAAGGGAGAGAGGCAGAGAGAGAGAGAGACATCAGTGTATGGTTGCCTTTCACCTGCCTTGAGCTATAGACCTGGCTGGAGACCTGGCTTGTAACCTGGTTATGTGCCCTGGCTGGGAATCGAACCAATGACCTTTGGGGCTTGCAGGCTGGCACCTTATCCACTGTGACACCAGCCAGGGCGGACTTTTTTATTTTTTAAAATTTTACTTGGTTTCCTAAAGTCATTAGGAAAGGAACAAATTAAATACTGGCTTAATTTAAAATACTGGCTGACAACACTGCTTTTTTTAAATTGAGAGTTTTCTCATTCATATTTGTGGCTTGAGTTTGATGAGCTTCTGTGTCCTTCCTGGGTAATTCATTTGTAATCCAGCTGCGATATTACCAGGTAGCAGGACAGTTGTGTCCCTTTGTAGCTGGCTATCCAAGCAAGGAACTAAGGTTTGTCTCTTTACCAAGTGTCTTTGCAAAAGTCACTTCACCTTTCTAGGCCCCAGTTTTCTCACCCAAGGTTTACCGAATATGTTTTTGTTAAAATTTTTCTTAGACACGTTGTGAGATGGATGGATTTATGTTTTAAGGGGTCTTGTATCTCTTGCATTGGAATCACCCAGGAACTTGTTAGAAATGCTCAATCTTTATTCAGCTGTCATTCTGTGTGAGGCTATTAGTTTTCTTCTGAACATCATTCTCTCTCTTTTTCTTCTGTACTATATTTGCTGAATTAGCTGGTCACATAGCACCCAGAATAAAAACTATATACCCCAGCGGCCTTCATCCTTTGTAGTCAGATGTAACCAAGTAACTAACTCAGTCTACTGGGATTGGAGTGGATAGTGTTTGCAGCTTCCTTAATGGGACTGAGTGTGTCCTATACAGACTTCCTACCAGTAGAAAAAGTAGAGCGCCAACTTCAGTCAGTCAAAAAATATGTATTGAGCATCTACCATGTGCAGGCACTTTTCTATGCACTTGGGATAGTGAATAAGCAAGAAAAAGGTATAAACTACCTACCCCAGTGTAGTTTATAGTCCAATAGGTAGAAGGGGCTTTCCTGCTATAGGTGCATTTGGACATTCTAACAACCAGAATACCTCCACTGGTATATACTAGCTGCAGTCTTTTGGGAGATGATGGGGGAACCATTCACCCAGCTACAGGCATTAAGAAGCATGTAATATGTTACTTGAAAGTGTGTGTTCAGGACCTGACTGGTGGCTCAGTGGATAGGCACCAGCCTGTGAACCCAAAGGTCACTGGTTCGATTCCCAGCCAGGGCACATAACCAGGTTGCAAGCCAGGTCTGTAGCTGGAGGCAGGTGAAAGGCAACCGTACATTGATGTTTCTCTCCTTCTCTGCCTCCCTGGCTTCCCCTCTTTCTAATATATATATAAGAGTGTGCACTCAGCAAGTCAGACAGATTCTTGTAGTCCTCAGGGTGGGCTTCTGTGAAGTGGACCAAGCAGCTCTGGCTGCCAAACATACACTGTTAGCTGGGTCCAGCTCTGGGCAAGTGCCAGTGTGGACAAATGGCTAACAAGAGCCCCGCCTGTCCCAGGTTACTCTTTAAACAATGGGTTCACCCCTTTTAAACTTACTGGATCTGAAATCAACCCACAAAGGAGTTAGACAAACTCCATGGAGACCTAAATGTATTTAAAATGTGATATATACAGCCCTGGCTGGTAGCACAATGGATAAGGTGCCGGCCTGCAAACCCAACGGTTGCTGGTTCGATTCCCCCAGACAGGGCACGTAACCAGGTTGCAATCCAGGTCTCCAGCTAGGTCCTTAGCTTGGGACAGGTGAAAGGCTGTCCCATACATTGATGTTTCTACCCCTCTCTGCCTCTCTCCCTTCTTCTCTCTCTGGAAATAATAAATAAAATCTTTTTAAAAATTAAAAAAAAAAAGTGATATATAAAGAAGACACCTTCCTCAATGTCTCAGCTCTTGATGGAGAAAACAGGGGTAGGTAGTGTGAAAGCATGAACAAGGATAAATTTTAGCTGGGCTCGAACTGAGGAAAACAAACTTGAGAGGCCCAATGCCGTGAAGTACAAGGATTATAAAAATGACCATTTCTCTGAAGTTCCAGCAACTAATATACTGAATGCGGCAAGTACCTGACCGTGCGTTGCCGACACTCAGAAATGCTTGGACACCAGCCGGCAGGAATTGAACGTAGCCACAGCTCTGAAACTGGATCTGCAGGCTCCTGCTGGGTCCTACATGGCCTTCAGGCTGCTGATTCTGTGGATGTCTGGGGGATACATAGAGGGGTGGCTAGAGTGTTTAGGGATGAGGGAAACCCAGGGACCTAGGGTAGTGGCTTTTTACCAACTGCTATAGGTGCATTTGGACATTCTAACAACCAGAATACCTCCACTGGTATATACTAGCTGCAAACAACCTTGCAAGGTAGGTGTTGATATCCCCATTGTATAAAAGAGGGTGCCAAAGATCATGGGGTGAGATGGTTTCCCTGATGGCCCTTGGTTAGTAAGTGAAATACTTTGTTGGGGAAAAAAAAACAAAACACTGTCAGAGATGCTTGAGAGGATGAGGGAGTGTCCGGGCCTCAGCTTCAGAGAGAGTAAAGGATTTCAGCTAGGAAATCTCCCCTGACAGTTTTCATCTGAGGAGCTTAGAGAAAAGCAGCCACTCATCAGATAGCTTACAAGGGGGATCTCAAAGCATCTTCTTCTTCCCCCAGGGAGCCCTGGTCTCATGTTAAATACAATGAAAAGTCACCAGCTGTGCCCAGCCACAGAGGCCTCCCTCCCTGCTAGGGATGGCGCAGCATTAGAGCCGCCTCGCTTGGCAGTGGTTTGCAAGGAACAGAATGAGTGGAATGTCCAGATACTGCCGGGCAGAGGGCCATGGAACAGAATGCTTCAATGTGGCAGCAGGAAAGGCCTGGCCATCAAACCAAATGGCCGACCATGCGTATTTATGAAATACTTGGCATGTGGAGTATTACCTGGTATTAGAGGTTGGCTGGGAGTCCTTTTACCAGGTTTCAAATCACGTAGCCAGGGAGGAGAAAGGGGGTCTGTGTGTCCCACCTTTGCTTCAGCCATAACACCTCACTTTCATTTGGTTTACACAGTTAGGTTGTTGATTCCAAATGCACAAAATTATTCTACTGCTAAATATATATATATATATATATATTTAGGTTAGTAAACTGCTGACCTTATTCACTCATCGTAGTTCACCTATAAGGAAACTGAGGCACAGAGTTGGAGCACCTGGCTGTCACACGGTTTGGGAATGTTCTCCTGATGGCCAGTCCACTCCCATTGCAATAGGAGGGCAGGTGAGTGTGTGTACAGATAGAGGTAAGTTCGTAGGCCTATTGGTGAGAAGATAAGAGAGCTTCTATTCTCTCAGAATAGAAGAATTTCATTTGGATAAAGTTCGGAAGACTGTATCTCAGAATCTTAGTAGATAGCATTAAAAATTTGGGGTGAGTTCTCTTCTTTCTTTCTTTTCTAATATATAATCCCCAATCTCCTTTCAATGAGCCTATATTAAGTATCCAATAAAAATAACTTTTTTCAGTTTGAAAAAATATATGCCCTGGTGATGACCCTAAAGTGCCAGCCAGCTCTTATGGGTATGTAGGCACCATGAGGATGGGAGATGAGCTAAAAGTGAGATGTGTGTGTGTGTGTGTGTGTGTGTGTGTGTGTGTGTGTGATGAGCTAAAAGTGAAATGTGTGTGTGTGTGTGTGTGTGTGTGTGTATGTGTGTGTGTGAAGGAGTGGTTGGAATCAAGGAGAAGCCCCAGGCACTGTCAGCTTCCAACAACAGTCATCATCCTTTGAATAAACAGCAGGAGCAAATGCATCACTACCCCACAAGGACACATGTGACTGGAGACTTGAAGAGCATGGAGGGATCTGGACATGGAACCCACTTCCTTCCTTGAAAGATGCAGCTCTATTTCCTGAAGGCTCTGGATAGTCACACATCTGCCAAGGACCTCTCTCTGTAGGAGAATAGCATGCCCTCCTCCCTCTCCTCCCCATTACTCCCCAATGGCTGTTACCCCAGCTCTCTTTCCCCCCAAGGGTCCCATTCACTGGCTTGTTCCCAGCAACATACAAACTTGCTCTAATATCTCTTCTGTTTAAAGATCTGCATCTCAATCACTGTCTTAGTTGCCTATGGCTACTGAAACAAAGTCCCACCAACTGAGTAGCTTAAAACAGTAGAAATGTATTGTCTTATAATTCTGGAGATGAGAAATGCAAAATTAAGGTGTTGGCAGGGCCATGTGCCCTTTGAAACCTATAGGGGACAGTGCTTTCTTGCCTCTTCCAGCAGTAGCTGCCAATCCTTCTCCTCATGTGGCATTCATTCACCCTGTGCCTCTCCAAGTCTCTTCTCCTGTTTTCTAAGGTTACCAATCATTTTGGATTAAGAGTCCACCCTTCTCCAGCAAGATATTTTAATTTACATCTTAATTACATCTACAAAGACCCTACTTTTAAATAAGGTGGGGTGGGGGCACAATTGAACCCACAACTACCACTTCCCTCCTAACATTTCTGCTCCCCCCGACCCCTAGATGTTCATCTAAATGGCCTTCATTGAACTGTCTCTACCTCTGCACCTCCAGTCTCACTCTTCATCCCTGCATAATGCCCCTTACCCCACCACACCACAGGAATTACTTGTGTAGTCATCCAAGCCACCCTCATTAGACTACTCTTACGAACTCCTAGCTAGTCACTGATATCACTTTTGCCCCTGAATGCATTCTCTGCACTGATCCAGGGGGAATCTTTTAAAAATACAAAACAGAGCACGTCATCTGCTTATGACCCACTGGTGGCTTTCTATCACAATTGGATTAAAATCTAAATGCCTTACATGGCTTGCAAGGTTCCACTTCATCTGTTCCTGCCTACTTCTCTGACATTATCTCCCCAACTCCCCACACTCCCTTTTGCTCACTGATCACTGTTCATGGTTACCTTTCTTCCTTCTTTATGGCCCCTCCCTTCCCCCTCCCCTAGAATGTGATCTCCAGGGCAGACTCCTTGGATCTCTTCTTATGTGTGTACCCTTAGTGTGGTGTCACTCTAATCTGACACTTAGTAAGCACTCAAAAACTATTTATCGAGTAGTACCAACACTGTTGTAGATAGCCTCCAAGATGATTGCTGATGATCTCTGTCCCCTAGAAATCATGCTGTTGCATACTCCCCTCCCACACTAAATAGGGCTCATTTGCATAATCAATGCGATATTGTAGGAGTGACAAAGTGTGACTTCTGAGGTAGATCATGAAAGATATTGTGATCATTGTCTTGTCCTCTATGATGACTTGTGCGGGGTGGGGGGAATCCAGCTGCCAGATCATGAGGATACTCAAGTTGTCCTATGAGAGGTCCATGTGGCAAGAAAGAGGCCTCCTGCCAACAGCCATGTGAATGAGATATCTTAGAAGCAATCATCTAGCTCCTCAAAGACTTCAGGTAATATTTTGACTATAACCTTATGAGACACTGTGAGCCAGAAGCCACTTCTGAATTGCTGACTCACAGAAACTGGGAAGTAATAAATGTTTGTTTGAAGGCACAAAGTTTTGAGCGTAATTTGTTATGCAGTAATGGATAATTAATATACTTATAAAGATATGTTTTCTTTAAAAGGTAGGATCATAATATACTACATACTGTTCAGGAAACAACTGTTTCATTTAAACAGTGTATCATGACCATCTTCCATGTCAATAAATCCATATCCATAATTATTTGTAATGGACATTCAGAATTTGAATAGATGTCCCCCAGTTCACTTCCACTTCTCTAAGGCTCACATTTTTCACTATTCTAATAAAATTGCCATGGCCAATTTTGTAAGTAATTCTTTATGGTAGTCATGATTTTCTTAGGGTAAATTCTGAGAAGTGGAATTGCAGAGTCAAAGGATGTATTGTGGGTTATGTCTTTTCAAACTGTGTCTCCAGAAAGCTTGTAGGGCCCTTCCCAGTAGGATTTGAGAGCACCCGTTTAATAGGCAGACTCTTCAAAAACTTTGACTACGTTGCCCATCTGATAATTTCTTTAAATAGCCTTTGATTATTTGAACGTACATTTCTTTGATTCTTAATTACAGCAGCTTGGAAACTCTGAGCAAGCAGCTGTGGGTGGGAAGGTCTCAGAGGTGGATAGCCCATCTTTGGCCCAACCCCCCACCCCCTTGCCGCAGACAGCCTTAGGAGTGCCGGCCCTTCCTCCTCTGCTAAGCTATTCACTTCTCTTCTCCCCCAGGGATGGGCAGAGCAGGAGTCAGGGGTTTCTTTCTGGAGGTCAGGCTAGGCTCTGGTTTGGCCCTGCCCCAGGCTGCCGACCATCCTTCAGGCTGGCAGAGTGAGGGCCAGCTTCCACCCCTGCACAGCTAATGAGGAGATGCCCATCTTTGGAGACTGAGGAAAAGGCACTGCCTCCATTTCCCCACTCCCAGTTCATTCCACCAAGGTGCTTGAGGAAAAGAAAAGAAGTGGTATTTAAATTAGTGATGCTGCCTCAGAGTCAGGCTAAGTCATTAGAGCTGCACTCACAGAAAGAAGGGTGACACTGCTGTTTTCAGGGAGGCTTCCTGACCCTCCTACCTGCGGTCCCCATCGTGGGAAGATCTCCAGTAGGCACGCTTCCCTCCACGTCCTGGTGTGTGGGGAGAAAGCAGAGGAAAAGGGGAGAAGGTGGGGGCAGTAGCAGGCCATCAGGAAGGAAAGGAGGGGGAGAGGAGAAAAGAAATGGGGAAATAGAAGGAAAGGAAAAGAGTAAAGGAGGAAAAAGTAAGACACTGAGGCAGAGGAGTTATGGGAACACACGCTGCTTTGTCAGTGATGTCGCCAAAACATTCAGCTGAACTCACTGAGCTAGGGCAAGTAATGCTGATTTTATGGGGCTCCCTTGGGGAGAAGGAACAGGTTTCATCTCGCCCTACAACAGCATGCCCTAACCAAACTCCCACTCTTCCTCTCCCCTAACTCTCCCATAGCCTATTTTTGAAAAGTCCCTTTCATTTTCAGAGCACTTCAGATCTTCATCTCAGCCTAAGTACCCCAAGGAGCGGGAGGACCCTCTGGTCTACAGATGACCACACCCCTCGTACCTGGGCTCCCTTTCTTCTTCCAGTCCATCTCGCTGCTCCCCTGTGTTATCCCAGAAGCAAGCTTAACACTCTGGTGAGAGTTGTGGGGTTCTGTGAAAGCTTCTATTTCCCTGGAGCCCCACAACCCCTCAAAGGCCGGGCTAACCCATCCAGCCTCTCTCTAACTATTTTTTCTCAGGAATGGGACAAATGGTGACTGCCTGTGGATGTCAGAGTGTCATAGAAACATCCACCTGTCCTCTGGGGTCTCCATTTCTGGAGCATGTGTGTCTCCATCTTCTCTCTAGGTTTTGAGAGCCTGGCCTTTTATACACTTAGTTCAAATTTCCAGTCTCCTTAGAACCAAGAAGGGACCAAGAAGAAGGGGAGAAGAGGAGCCCTCAGTCCTCCTCTGACCTGCAGGACACAGGACCACAGGAAAAGCACAGCCCTGAATGAATGATTTGATTCAGGTAACAGGGTCAACTGGGTCTGAGTGGGAGCACAGCTCTGCCTCAAATCTCTTCCATACCCTGTGCTCAGGGCTGCATTATGATTTCCCTGGGCCTGAAGCACTTCTGCTTTTGTGGGCACCTTCTACTATTAAAAGAAAATTAAAAAGTATATTTTATGATTGTATTGGTATAAAGGCAAAATCTCGACTGGACTCCTTATTCTGTATTCATTATTCTATACAGTTTATTTTTTTCTTACTGTTTTAAAGGATTATTATTTTTTCTTACTGTTTTAAAGGAATGTTTTTTCTTATAGTTTTAAAGGAAGCTAAAATCAAAATCTTTTCATGTCCACTCAGAGTCCCGTGGGCCCCAGGCCCAGTGCCTGCTCTCCTAAGGGCCGCTGGGCCTGTCTTGGCACCTCAAATGAAATGCTCTGTTTAGATTCGCTGTTGCTGCTTTTCAAAGTGCCTCCACAGATGTGGAGGAAGAAGAGATTATTAGGAAAAAAAGATCTAGTTTATCAATAATGTAAAACCCCGGTGTGTCTCTGAGACCTCCAGGTGGGAAACACAGGAAAGCTGCAACTGAGCCCCTAAGTAGCCAAGGGATAGGAGTTCAGGTGCTCCTAGGTGCTTGGGTTCTCCAGGTACCACCTACCTCTTGGTCCTCACCACCCTGACAAAACCAGCTTCAGGAGCCGCGCAGTTCACCCCGCGCCTGTGCAGTTCACCCTGCACCTGTCTGGTGCCATTGAGGGAAGCACTGTTCTGTCACTCTCCTTGCCAGTCCACATCAAGGACTTCTATCACGGCGATCAAGGGGAGGTGTGTTGTGGCTGGGGACAGCTCCAACCTTCCTAAAAGATACTGGGAGATAGAGTTCCATTAAGAGGCTAAGTTATTCTTTCAATGGGAGCCTTTGAAGATCCAGGTAATGACTTCTTTAATTCTACTGCAAGTAATCACAGGAATCACAGCCTGTCTTTCTGCCTTCAGGATGGAGGAAAGAAAGCAGAGGTGGTAAACGTGGGTTGCACATTTTCCCAGGCCCCCTGACGAGATCAGAGCAGGCATATCTGCTCAGCCCTGCACTGTCTTATCAAGTCCTTCACAACCCTGACAGTGCAGTGTGCTGGTGGCGCCTGCAAGTACCCCCGCAAGTTAGTGTCATAGTGGAGACCTGTCAGCCACCCCTGCTCACACCGGCCCCTTCAGTCCTTACTCCTTCCACTCTTTTTTTTGTAACTTTAAAGAAATCTGTTCGTTAAAAAAGAGATATATTCATGAAGACACTGCTTATTTTAACCTTTGAAATACTTACAAGTATATATACTGTATACAGTTAAATATATAATCCCTATCCCTGTGCTATCAAGGCAGAAACTGAGGCTTGAAGAGGTTACATACTTAACCGGAGCATAACAACTAACAGATGGTAGAGCTGGGGCTTGACTGCAGACTGACTAACCCAAACCCAGAACCTGGTTGAGTGGAGATGCGAATTCGAAACGTGAGAAGCCCTTAAATTAGTGATGAAATGTTGATTCTAGACTTCCTGGGGATGGGGAACTAGGGAAGCTGGAGTATCATTACCCTGGAACCATGCCATGTCAGCCTGCCTAGTGAGACAGAGGTCTTTATTTGTCCTCCCATCCAAGGCTCAGAACGTGTGTACAGGCTTTCAAAGAAAGGGAAGTGGGCTGCTCTGGGGCACATAAACCTGCTGCTCCAGGGGCACACCTGCCTCTCAGGATGCTGTCAGCTGCCTGCCAAAGGAGACCCAGGCAGCGCTTGGGCAAGAGTCAGATCTCCAGGGTGGCCTCTGTGTCAACTGTCGGCTCTCTTCTTAACCCTGAAGACCTAGGATGATGAGAAAGCTTACCACTTATAATTCCACCAGTCATCTCCCACAGGAAACCTTTAGACCCGTAACTCATGCGCCCCAAAAAAGGTCAGAATAAAGTAGGGGAAAGCTAAGCGAGGAATCAGCCCCACCCCGAATCTGGGAAGGGTGGTGGTGAGACAGGGCCACTGGAGGTGGAACCCTGCACCCTAGCGCCAGCCCCTGCAAAACAGAGGAAACCACAAGGGGAGAGTCATTCTCATTTTTGTGCTTCCTTGCCTGTCTCAGCATCCCATCCACATATCACCACCTTCTCCTCACCATGACACTCCCCCCAGCCTACTTCTCGATGAGAAAGGAGGTGGGGCAGGTTGGAGAGAGGATATTAGTACTCCTTCAGATCCTAGTATGTGCAAGTACTTTATATATTTTATTTCATTTGAAATGGGCTATGCCATCTGAAGTTTACCGTGATACCAACACACCTGAAGAGATGAAATAATTTGCCCTGGGGTAGGAGGCAGATCGAGGACCTGTCCCAGGTCTGTCCGACTGCACTAGCCAGGCAAGACGTTCCCTCCCCTCCCCAGTCCCTGTGTTAAACTCGGATACTCCCTCCCCCAGATCCCTAGTCAGGTCTGGGGTGGTGCCTGAGAACTGCTTTTCTAAGGAGCTCTCAGATGCTGCTGCTGCTTGTGGGAGGACCACCCTTTGAAGACCATTCCAAATTAAAGACTGGGTTTCTAATGGTGGAGTTTCCAGCTTATAGTAGAAAAATATTTGGAGCTTGAGGGATTTTTCCAGCCACCCTTGAATCATAGTCAGTCGGCAGCTGCGGGTGCAGGCAACCTTCTATGCCCAAGCCTTTGATGTTCTCCAAGGTGGAGCCAGAGAATGTGCTCTGTAACTTGATCTGCGGGGTAGGGTGCCTCAGTGCCTGGTCTCTAGCCCTGGCTGTACTGAGTGCTGGAACTGCCGAAGCACTCGGAGAAACCAGAGAAAAAGCCAGATCAGCCACTGAAGCTGCACTGAGCTTTCCCATTAGCTGGAGATGCAATTGCCCTCAGGGTGAGTCTGGCCAGGGACTGACAGGCCACAACAGCTGTGGCCCAGTCACAGCAGCTGCCCCCACTTGCCCGATAATTGACACTAAGCAGTAAGGGGGTTAAAAAGCAGAGCAACTGCTCACCTCGGGCACCCCACCCCAGGGCTGGGGGAGCTGCCTCATTGACAGGCTTTGGCTCAGGAAGGAGCTTCTTGCTCACCCAAGTTTCCCAGGAACACCCTCCTCAAGAAGGTGGGGGACCCAGGTCTGAGGCAGGTACAGGAAGAGTTGGGTAAGGAGGACAGAATCTGAATGACAGAGAGGCTCAAAGCCCAGCTCCCTGGGCATTCTAATAAGAACTAATATTTATTGGGAGTTGACTATGTTCCAGGCACCAGGCAGTGTTACATTAGATGCATTGCATCATTTTCTTTTTTCAATAGCACCTTCAGGAGTTTACTATCCTCATTTTACTGGTAAGGAAAGTGGGGTTCAGAGAGACTGAATAAAGCACAGCTTAAAGCACAGCTACTAACACAGCAGAGCTGGGGATGTAAGTCCAAACCAGTCTTCTCCAGATCCCATGCTCCCTGTGATACTGCCTTTTTCTGAGCTTAGATTTATACTTTTCGTTCGTGCGTTCATCCATCCATCCATCCATGTATTGGTACATGCATTTCCTCACTTAAACATTTTAGGCACTGGGAATAAGACCTTGTTTTTACCCCAAGAAGTGTACAGATATAAAGAAAAGCAAGTGATTTGCAGAGTGACAAACGCCATGAAAGGTTAAGAACAAAGGGCTGTGAGTGTTAGGTGAGGGCAGCTGACTCATTTGGGCTGGGAAAGAACCCTGGAGGCATCACGAGAAGACAGAATAGCAAGTAAATGAGTGAATGAGTCAGTCTCCTGTCCCCCAGTTAAAGGTGGGCTTAGTCTGGATGAGAACTAGGGTAGGGCAGCTAGTCCCACACGAGGCTTGATTGAGAGAGCTTTCTGGTTGGCTGGTTCTCGACTTGGTTGCACATTGGAATAAGCTGGGGAGCTTTTAAAAATCCCTGGGCCCTGGCCAGTGCCAAACTAATCAATCAGAATTCTGGTGTTGGGACTCCCCGGGTGGTTCCAGTGTAGTCGACCTGAGAGCCACTAGCCTAGGTGCTCCAGTGGGCGCTCTGAGAGACAGCATAGCAAGCTCTCACCCACTTCTTGCTCCTGTTTCCCATGGGATGAACTGGGGTTTGAGAAAAAGTAAAGTGGGATCCTGGTGCTTCTGATAGAGACATTTTAAAGACCTGGAAACACTGGTTATAATGTGACTTTTAGCCAAAGGTTGAAACTTCAGAAGAGAAAAATAGTTGTGAGCAGGAGACAGCTTGATAGATGCACAGAATGAGGTTGTAACTCCAGATCCTTCTTGACCCTCAGCTCTCCGTGTGAGTACAATCACAAAGCCAGACCTCTGGGTCTTGTATTCTGGACCACGGCTTACGCAAAAGAAATAAATGGTTGGCTCCTAGAAGGGACTTGTTGCATCTCAGGAACACTTGGAAAAACTTTTTTGGTAAAAGAATTGTAATGACAACAATGGCTGTTTCTGAGCTCTTACAAAGTGCTGCATCAAGCCCAATGCTATTCCTTTCATTTTCATACCAAACTCAAGAGGTATATATTATTATTCTCATTTTAGAGATGAGGAAATGGAGGCCTAGAGGGACCACCCAGCCAATCAGTGACGGAAGCAGGATTGGAATCCAAATTTCAAAGCTCTTCCACTGACATGATAAGAGGAACAATAACCTAAAATTAAGGGAATAAAGGAGGCGAGACAATCTGCAAAACCAGCAGCGCTGCCTGAGGTATAGACTTCATGCTCCCAACGGCAGCTCTGCCTGGATTCTTTATTTGGCATCTGAAAGAAACCGACACTTGTGGAAAGCCCAGAATATGCTAGACACAGTGCTAGGTGTTTAATGCAATTTATTTCATTGACAGCTCAACTAATGAAGTAGGGAATACTGTCTTCATTTTACAGAGGAGGATACTGAGGCACTTAGAGATCAAGTTCTTTACCAAGGTCCCCAGCATAGGTTAGGCCAGACTTTGATTCAAGAAGAGGCCTGGAGAAAGATGGACTTGCTGATTTATCTCAGAGGGCATCCCAAAATGCCGCGGACTGGGGAAGAAGGCAGCTCGGTGGCCACTGTGAATTGAGACCCACTTGACCCCAGTTTTGTGCCTCGAAGCCCTTGGAAGTGGCAACCTGGCTCTACTCACGGGGAACTTGGCATAGCGGTCACCGAATCCACTCACTTCGCAACCACACATGCCAGGAGGAGCACCTCATTCTGTCATTTCAAACATGCTGTAAAGAAAAAGGTGAGGGACAGAAGGAGCAATTTCATGATCTAGGCAGCTTGGGAGTGGGACTTCCCAGAGAAGAGGAGGTTTCAGAACTGCTGGGATGGGCATGGGGTTGGGAAGCCAGGTCAGGATGGCGGTGGGAAGGGGGCATTTAGATTCAGCTTGGCTTCCGACCTGCCTCTGTCACCAGCTGGGTTTGCTAACTTCTCCCAGCTTCAGACTTCCCATCTCTGAAATGGGAACCACCTTTTTTCAGAGGGTTGCTGTGGGATAAATGTGGAGATAAATGAGATAAATGTGAAGAGCAGTTGGCATTGCTCCTGGCACATAATGGTAGCTTACTGAGTGCTAAGTAGCTAACATAGAGATAAATAGTTTGGCTTTTAAATGTGAGGGGAGGGGAGCTACAGCTCCGAGGTAAGTGAAGCTGTTTCCTTCCGCCCTTAGACCTGAGAAAGGACAAGTCCCAGCACCTGCCTGGGCCACCCTCTTCGGGATTCTTGGAGAAAATTCCCAAGAATTTATGTAGCTTCTCCACAGATTCCTGGAGAATTCTGCTCCCAGCCTCTAAAACATAGAGGAGCCCGATTGTCTAAATGTGACTGCTTCCCTGTGGCTCCTCGTGAAGGGAGGATGAGAGGCTGCATCCATCTGCAGTCCCTCAGGGCTGCTGCCTACCCCCCACCTCCCCCCATAGTGGGGGAAGCTCTGAAGTGAGGGGGGGGGTGCTGTTCCAGCCAGGAATGTGGTTCAGAACCAAGACTCGGGTGCACCTGACAGCGTTCCAGAGGAAGGTCTGTCCACATGCTGTGGTGCTGGTACCAGCCTGCCCACCACTCACCACTGCAAAGCCCAGGCTGCCTGCTCTTACCACAGCTGACTCATCCACCTCAATACAGCCCTGAACACGGGAAACAAACTGGACTTGTCCTTTTTCAGGGAAGGTTTAGGAACAGCTTTCTTTACCCCATTAAGTAAGACCATCTGCAAGAAGCCATGACCATGAGGCATGTCCTTGCTTTCAAAGAATGCGCTTTTCAGCTGAGAGCTCAGAGGAAAATCCCAAAGTATGTTATTAAGGCTCCAAAGGAACATCCGAGACCGTGTTTGAGCTGTTTGAAGGAAACTGATCGTTAGACACTGGGGTGTGGCCAGGAAATCTTAACAGCAGATGTGGGATTTGGGCTAGACTGTTGGTAAGGAAGATTTTACTGAGAGAAATGGAAAGGATATTTTTTTTCCCAGATGGTGTAGCTGGCATAAGCAAAGTTTTGAGGGAAGGCAGGAAAGTGCAGACAGAGCCTGTTTATAAGCAAGGAGGAGACCAATTTGAAGGCCAACTGGGTGCAGGCAGGGGCAGAGGCAGGTGAGGTGGGTGAGGCTGTGCCCACCAGGCCATAGTGGACAGTAAAGGGTGGGCTGGGATGGGCAGTCAGGAGGCTTTGGGCTTGATTCTGTGGGTAATGGAAAGTGGTGGCAGGGTCTTGAGTCTGGCCGTGTGAAAGGTTGGCAGAAGTACACAGGGTGGTTGTGGGATAGAGGCAACTATATAGCAATATGATAGAACAAGAATGGAGTACAGATGAGGACGCAGACGGCTTATGGCAGTCATAGGCATGGATAGCAAGAGAGAGTGACAGGTGCCATTGGAAGAAGACTGCCTGTGGGAGCTGAGGGGGAGGCGAGAACCCGAAAGGACTCCAGTTTCCAGCTAGAGTGACTGAATCAAAGGTGTCAGAGAATCAAGAAAGGAAGTAAGGTAGAGGAAGGGGCCAAGTTTTCAGGGGAATAGGCTGGAAATGTGGACTGTAAACCAATGTGTGTGGACTAAAGAATGAGAAATCTGGCATGTGGGACGGGTTTTGAGATTTCTCCAAGAAGTCAGAGGCAATGCAGCAATAGTAGGTATCACTGGGGAAGCCTCAGCTCTAATGCACTCCCATCTCCCGCTCCTGGACCCCTCTTGTTCCCAACCCCTCAGTCAGTAGTAGAAGCTCCAGAAATAGCCCCAGGACTAACCTGATGCCCTCAGGCCAAATCATCCTTTAATTATTTCATTCCCAGACAATAGGAGCCATGTAATAATGATGTTGTTGCACCCAACAGCAATTAAACAGTAAAAAGGTTAATTACATTTATTTTTAAAAATCTGTGCAAATGGAAGATGTTCAAAGAGTTGGGCAGACTAATTGAAAGCTAATGCCACTAAATTGAATTTCAAATGAATTTTACATCCATAGTTCATTTTGTTAATTTCATTCTCTGCATCCTATAATTTGTTGACAGTGATTGATTATTTAAGTGAATAATATCTGTGTATCAGGATCATTTAGTGATAAAAAATGCCACGCATGATCATAATGTTAATGAATATTGCTTACTTAAATTTTCACCACTTATTTAGTTTGCAGACAGTATTGGGTCATCAGAGCTAGCCTCAAGATTCAGGGAACCAGAGTGACTGTGGGGACCCAGGGGTACTTGGGTGATCTTCTTATGAGGAACTAGAGTGGGTCCTTGTACCTTTAAGATACCAGGTCACAGCTTCATATCATTTGTGGGTCATCTATCACTATAGTCCAGCAGAAAAAAAATCAGAAGCAAACAGATTTCTGGATTTGGAATGTAGGAACTGCTTTTGCACAGATTACTCTATATGTGGGTGATGAGAAAATCAAGTTGTGTATGAGGAGTGAGGAGGAAAGGTGAAGAAAGGTTTTTGATGGAGTCAGAGGAGCGCTATCTGGATAGAGCTACAGTAAACACACACACATACACACACACATCACATATACACACACACACACACCCCACCCAAGCTGGAGCCTGAAATTCTGAAATTTCACTGTGCATCAGAATAACCTGGATGCTAGTTTAAAATGTAGATAGATACCCAGGCTCCACTCTTGAAGAAACCTAGGAAAGGGTCCTGGGATGTACACGTTCAACAAGCACCCTAAGTGAAGCTAGTGTGGGTGGCCCTAATGAGACTGAGAAACATTGTTCATCCCCAAACAATCACCGTGACCTGCCTGGAACTCTTTTCCTGCCTGTTTCTGATCTACTCCACTCTTTGCTGCTTCCTCTCCAACACTCACAATAGCTTTATAAAATTACCACTATTATTATCCCCATTATTATGATTAAAGAAACTGAGGCACAGAGGGGGTAAGTATGTCATGATTACAAGTCCAGGTTCTGGTGATAGACCTGGAAAACAACCTTGATTTTGATTCTTACCCTGTAAACTTGGGCAAGCAAATTACTTAACCACTCTGACCCTCAGTTTCTTCAAATGTAAATAGGGATACTAATCCCTCCCCAACAGAGGATTAAGTGGGATTAAGTAAAGTATTCCAGATAATGCCCAGTGTCCAGCAAGCATCCAGTGAACTGCTGCTATTACTCCTTGCTGGCACTGATCATGAGTCCCAGCCAGGATGAGACCTTGAGAAGCAGGAAGCACGGACAAGCAGATGGCCAGCCTTGGCTGGTGGCACGGGGAGGATGTGACCCTCGTAACTCATTTATTAAATGAGTTCAGTGATTTTTAAAATGTACTATGCTACAGTGATTATTCACAAGCGTGAAAATAACCTGTGTACAATGTTTCAGCATTTTTTGGAACATCGAGAGACTGAAAACAACCTACATGTCTGTTAATTGAGGGCTGGTTAAATCTTTTGAAGGTTTATACATACCGTGGGCAAAAAGGAGTGAGGAAGTTCTTATGTGCTGATGTGGAATGAACATTTAAGTTTCACTGTTAATTAAACATCAGAAATAGATACTCCAACATAAACTCTAAAAGGATAGCAAAGGCACTTACCAGTTGCCCCTGGGGAGAGGAACTGAAGTGGGGCTGGATGGGCTGGGCTTGGAGGAAAAGGTTTTGCTGTAAACCTTGTGCCTTTTGAATTTTGAATGATGTGAATGTAGGACATATTCAGAAAATAACTAGACCTAGAAAAGGTACATTAACAGCTACTTACTTGTTCACTCACAAAGCAAATGTTTGTTGAACCCCGCTACATGCCAGGCCACCTTCCAAGTACCAAGGACTCAACAATGAACAAAACAGGCAGGAAGACGTATTCTGGCCGGAGAGAAGCTGTAAACATGATAAATGAATATAGAGCACACTGGGAGATGACAGAGGTTATGGCGGTAACTAAAGCAGGGGAAGCAGAGTGGAAACGCAGAGGGTCCACACCTGATACAATGGCCAGGGTAGGTCTCTCGGAGGTGGCGAGGATGGAACAGAGACTTCCAGGAGGCACAAGAGTGAGCACGGACATTTGGGAAGAGGTTTCGAGGCAAATGGGCCTGCACGGGCTCTGAGGGGAACAGCAGTTGTACAGTCAAGGAACAGAGAGGTGGCTGTTGTAGCTGAATAGGGTGGGCAAGATGAAGAGAATTAGGAGAAGGGGTTCAAGATAGAGGGTGGGCTGATCAGATAGGGCTTTTCAGGCCATGGTAAAGAAGTCAGCTTTGATTCTGAGTTCAATTGGGAGTCACTGGAAGTTTTGAGTAGAGTCGGGGCAATCCCACTTATGTTTTAAAGGACTGCTTTAGGTTTGTGGATTGAGAAAGGACTACAGGGAGGTAAGGAACGAAACAGGAAGACCAATCAGGAGGCTATTACAATAATCTAGGTGAGAGATAAAGGTGACTACGTTAGTTTCCTAGGGCTGCCTTAGCAAGTTATTACAAACTAGGTGGCTTGAAATAATAGAAATACATTCTCTCACACAGTTATGGAATTTATAAGTCCCAAATGAAGGTGTGGGCAGGACTGTGACCTCACTGAAGGCTTCATAAGAGAGCTCCTTGTCTCTTCCAGCTTCCAGTGGCTCTAGCTGTACCTTTGCTTGAAAGTGCAAAACTCTCATCTCATGGCCTTCTCTCTGTGTCCCTGTGTCTCTGATCTCTCTCTGTCCTTCTCTTATAAGGATATCTGCCATCGAATGTAGAGCCCACCTCGAATCCAGGATGATCTCGTCTTAAGATTCTTAATTACAACCACAAAAACCCTTTTTCCAAATATGACCACACTGCAGGGTTAGGATTGGGACATTTTTTTGAGGGGGCCATAATTCAACCCATGACAGTGGCTTAGAACCAGGATGATTGCAATAAAAGTATGGAAAATATGTTTGGTATGGTTGAAGGTAGAGCCAACAGAATTTGAGGAGCAAGAGAATGAGGAGTGAAGAATGACTCCACAGTTTTTGGCTGAGCAACTGGATGGATGGAGTTGCCACCAGTTGAGATGGGAAGCCTGCAGGTGGATCAGATTGGGGTGGGGGAGCATATAGATCAGAAATTCAGTTTTGAACATCTTAAGTTTGAGATGAGTATTAGGTGTCCAAGTGGAGGTGTTAGGTAAGCAGATGGCTATAAATGCCAGAGTTAAAGAGAAGTTCTAGGCTAGAGACATACATTTGTGAGTTGTTGTTTTTAAAGTCACAAATGGGATGAGATTGTCTCAACGGTGAGTGTGTCTGGAGATAAGAGGATCTGTGCCCAGGACCTCTCCTGAGTAGCGGATAAAGATGAATTTGATGGTTCCTGCTTCCAAGTAACCTATGAAGACAGAAAGGTACAAAATCAATGCCTAGAAGTGTCTCACTTCCAGCCACCCTTTCTCCCAAACCAGCATCCAGCCACCATGGGGCATGACTACTCTTCCTCCACACATTTCCCAAGTGGCCAGAAGGTCATTGCTTTTGTTTTATAAACTCCCTCTAATGATTGGTTCTTTTGTGCATCCATATGTATAAAAGAGTAAGAGGAAGAAGAGGGAACACCAAGCCCCTTGGGGGTTTGGGGAACCCCCTTACACTCTCCAGGAAGGACCTGGCCCCGGTACCCCCAAGTTCATCTCCACCACAGAAGATAGTTCCCACTCCTGATTTTTCTTCCTAAATAGTCAGATGCAACAATTCAGATAAAAATAACTGCTTACCTGAGTGGCATTGCCAACCTCTGTCCATCTCTGCAGCCCTCATTCCTATTTGTTAAAAGGTGAGAAGACAAATATATTGGCAGGTTGTCATGAAATATTTTCTCCTCAAATCTAATATACTGCATATGATTCAAATCTATTTATACTCTTTAAACATTAAAATCAATACTTCTGTTTGTAGCAGGGTTGTTTGTTCTTATTGAGTTTGCCTTCACAATGAAGATATGAAGATATAAAATGTGGTGAGAGCTTTCTCCATTCAGGATACTTGTGTGTTTCCGCACACAAGGGGCCAAGGTTTTGAAAGAGGCCATTGCAAAGCCAAGGTCAAAAGTGTCATATTTTGTGGACTGTCAGTTTAGTTATGTTTTATGGCCACAGAATGTAAGTCCTTGAAATTATGCTTTTGGGGAAAAGGGAGGCAGGAATTTGCCTGTACTGCTAGAGTTTCTATTGGTACAACTGATTCATACATTTTTAAAGATGTGCATATCCTCATATGGGAGCAGAACCTACAGGTGTCCTCACATACATGCATACAGCATATGGCAAGAATATCACCTGCAGCACTTTAGCAATAGCATAAAACTGTAAACAATCTGAGTCAATCAACAAACACATTTTTGTATCATCTATAAAATGGAATACTATGGCTTAGCAGAACAGTGCCAGCCTGCAAACCCATAGGTCACTGGTTCAATTCCCTAGTCAGGGCACATAACCAGGTTGCAAGCCAGGTCTCCAGCCAGTTCTACAGCTGGAGGCAGGTGAAAGGCAACCATACACTGATGTGTCTCTCCCTTTCTTCCTCCCTCACTGCCCTTCTCTCTGAAAATAATAAATGGATAATTAAAAAAAATAAAAATAAAATGGAATACTATATGTCTTAGGAAAGGCTGGCTATATTCATTATCTAGGCTGCCATAACAAATAGCACAGGCTGGGTATCTTAAACAACAGAAATTAATTTTCTCAAACTTCTGGAGCCTGGAAGTCCCAGATCAAGGCATTAGCAGGTTGGTTTCTCCTGCAGCTTTTCTCCTTGGCTTATAGATGGCTGCCTTTTTGCTGTGTGTTTACATGGTCATTGCTTTGTGTGTGCATGTGTTTGAGGTCTCTCTCTGTGTCCTAATCTCTTCTTAAAAGGACATCAGTTATATTGGATTAGAGTCTACCTAAATGACCTATTTTAACCAAATTACCTCTGTAAAGATCTTATCTTTAAATACATTCTGAGTGCTGGGGGTTAGGGATTCAACATATGGATTTTGGAGGACACAATTCAGCCCATAACATTAGACTAGCTCCGTATACTCCGACTTGGAAGATATGGCCATGAAATTCCACTTAGAGAACAAAACAAGTTGCAGAAGAGCATCTGTGGTATGATCTTAATGTTGCTTTAAAAATGTGCTTTAAAAATGTGCTTTAAAAATGATGTGTAGAAACACATCAGCAAGAACACACAACAAACAGGTAAGAGTGGCTTTCTCTGGAGAGTACAATTGTGGTACAGAAGACTTCAATTTTTATTTTATAATTGCCTATATTGTTTGTTTGAATTTTTATAACCAATAAGTTTGTAACTGAAGGTTTGCAAATCTGGCAGGAAGAAAGGAGGGCTGCTCTTGCTCACAGGGAAGGTCCAATGATAGTGAGTGCTTCAGCATTTTCATCAGTCACCACATCGACAACCTGCTCTGTACCAGGTGTCTTACTACAAATCTTACTTGACACCCCCCACTATAATGCTGTAAGCTACATATTAGCAGCCCCATTTCACAGATGGAGCATTTGGGCTCAGAAAGGTTGACCTATCGGCCCTAAGCAAGTCACACAATAAGTAATTGGCAGAGGCAAGAGTCAGGCCTATGTCCTCCAGGAGCCCAAATCTCCCCCTTTGTCAGAGAAACAAGTTTGGTTGCCTGCTGCTAAGGAGGGGATTGCTGATGGTAGGGGAGTAGTGGTATTTATTTAGGGAAGAGGTGCCCCCTCATTGGCTACTTGGGGCAAAGCCAGGAAATGATGGGGGTCAGTTCTCCAACTGCTATTCCTTGAGGCTAGAATTCATGAGTGTCCACCATATGCCTGGCTCTATTATAAACACTTAACATCTATAACATCACAACAAACCCATTTTATAGATGAAAATAGTGAGCTATCACAAATTGTTTTCAAAAGGAGAGGAACTCTGAGTGATCGTGTACTGTTGGGTTTATGCAGGTTGTTGAATAGCTCAGGGCCCTGCTTGCAATTACAATAATAATGAGGCAGGAGAGCATGAATAATACAAATTCCTCGGTAATCAGAAAGGGCTCAATTTAAAAACTGGCCAGATGGCAGTGGAAGTAAGTAAATTCACCATTAAGTGAAATAATGGATGCTATAGGCCAGGGAGAGTGTCTGGCACAGTGTATGTTCTCCTGGACATGCAGGAGCTCAGCCTCAGACCACAGGCCAAGGGCTAGGTGCTTAGGATGGGCACTAGACAGGGGCCACACTGATCTTTGTGGGAGAATGTGGGCTTATATCCAGAGGCAAAGCTGAGATCCAGGGCCAAGTACAGGGGTGGGCAAAAGGAGGTTTACAGTTGTTTGCATCCACCTAAAAGATAAATCACCAGTAAGGATACAACATAACAATAATAATAATAAAACAAATTACACAACTAAATAATATTAATAAATGATAATACACGAATAAACTGTGTTTCACGTACGCACAACTATAAATCTGCTTTTGCTACTGTCCAATCAGGGATTCTGGGAATTCAAGACCAGAGCTAAGAGTTCAGACTTAAGGATCTGAGGTGAAGCCTGGGGGCTCTTGCTGGTCAGTGGGGCGGAGCTGCAGAAGGGGTCTGCGCAGTTGTTAGGAAGTGAGGATGAGGGAGCTGGCAGGTTCAAGTGCAGAGCAGCTCTGAACTAGGACTGAACACAGGCTGGTTTCCTTTCATTCTGAACCTAAGACATATTACTAGTGCATTGGTGATATTTGGGGTGCCTTGGAATTCCATATCTGTAGCCAACAGTTTTTATGAATACCTTCACCCTGGTCAGGGTTCATTGGGGTATTGGGTCCAGCTGGTGATTTCAAGGAAGGAATATTGTTCAAAGCTGCGCACAAAAGCAGGTTAGGGAGAAATAGAAAAAAATTCTTCAAGGTAGAATGGCAACCAACAGGGACAAATACCAAGTTATGCAGTGAGGTTCAAAATGTCATCACAGATGGCTTGAGGGGTCAGGCTAGACAACATTTTACATGAAGACTTGAGCTCACTCACTTGGCCACAAATTCCATGTGACCTTAAAGTAGAATATGACACAGCTGTTAGGAAAAGCCATTGCAAATTTAGTGTGCATTTCTAGATGCATAGTGTTTCAGCCAAGCGAGCTGTCCTCAGGACTGGTCAGACTTCACTGGGACATTGGGTCCAACTGATAAACAACAGTAGCTATAAACCAGGAGCCCAAGGACTGGATCCAGCCTGCAGGCACATTTTGTTTGGCCTACAGAATGCTGTAAAAAATAATAAAACAACACCAAAAAACACCTGACCTGATAAAAGTCAAAAGTTTTCAAATAGAAACCCAGATTTCCAGCAAATTTGAAAGGTTTAAAAGCTCTAGCACCATCTTTTTTCCCTCTTCCTGGCACCACCTTTCAGTGACAACACTTGACTGGATCGGAGCAGTATCTGCTTCCTTTAGAACAAGCATGTGCTCGTCAATTTGTCACAGCGCTCACCTCACCCTGTTGTGCCCCAACGCTGAATTGGCAAAGAAAAGCTTCTGTGCATCTATGTCTCTAAGAAAAGCAGGAAGATGAAAGACTGAGAAGTCCATGTGATCTTATTGTACCTGCCCTGCTCTATTTTCAGATCTAGTCTTATGTCTGTAGACATTGATATTTGCAGTTTGAGTGCAGTATACACAGAGGAAGTAACAGCACGCTGGCCCAGGGAGTTTTTCTGAGCCAGAGTCAGAATGGCTTTCTTCTCTTTGAGAAGAAAGGCCCAGTGATGCATAACTGTAGAGTGCAGATATTGGAAGAATTGTCATAGAGCAGAGGGACTGACTGGCCCATGTGTTTTTTCAGTGGGCAGACCAAATGACAAGAGTTCCACAAAAGTAGACTTCGGCTTAATTTATAGATGAGTTTTGAGAAACTTTCCAAATAGGGATGAGGTGTCAAGGGAAATGGAGAGCTGGGAGAGGTGAGGCAGAGGTGCCATGCGATGGGATAGGAAGAACTGAGGAGTTGGCAGTGCACAGGCAGGGATTTTGGTCCTGCCATTCACTGTGGCCGTGAATAAGTTACTCAACTTGATGCCTGTAAGACATTAAAATCATACTGCTTTTTAGAGATGGGATGAGGATAAAATGAAAGAGTGCAAGTAAATTATTTTGTATATTGTTTGGCATGTAGTAAACATTCAACGAATATTAGCTATTTGCAATTGGGCCAAAGGTTGGATAATTCATTTCTGAAAGCATTGCCAAGTTTAAGTTCTGTGATTTTAGGTTTCATTCATTTCCTCCTTCCAAGAAGCTGCTGAAAAGTAAGAGATTGAGTGAATTTCAATCTCATTTCCTTTTATTGCCTCTCCCACCAAGAAACTTCTAACTCGTGGAATGACCGCAGGCTAACTATGTAAACTGCAGGCTTTATTTTTAGCTCTTCCTATGGAAGTCTAAACATCCTGGAATTCTGCAAAAACCTGCAGAAGATATGCTCACTTGGAAATGTTTGCTCGTCCCCATTGCTTCAAATTTGAAGTTGATTGCCCCAAGACCTTTACTTGGTAGTGGTGATGTCAATGGGCTGAATCAAGTTTAAGCTCAATCAGCTTCTTATGAAATGAACCTGGAAGAAGCAGACAGGCAACTATAAAATGCTGAACCATTCAATTGAAACAAAGAACTCTCCTCCCTCTGAGCATGGAATAACCGTGTGCTGGCTGTTCCAGGTGCTGGGCTTCTGGTTTTATGGCAACATTTGGTAGAGAAGGGAAAAATTGTGAGAAGGACACAAGTTTCTTTTTCTAGCAGGAAGTGGTAGTGACAGACACTGCGAAATATGCATCCACTCCTCCTTCCTTCCTAACAGTTAAACCCCCATTGTGTAGGGTGTAGAGGTGCCTAGCTAGTCACACTTCCCTCTGTGCCGCTGGTTCTGACCAATGAAACACAGGTTGTTTCTCATTACATAAGCATGATAAATCTTTTAGTGTTTAAGTCCTTGTGTGTCAGGTGTTCTGTTACTTCCAGCCAAACAGAATCTCTATAGTTCTCAAATCCTCAACCGGGTGTCCCCATGATTCAGCTCAATTCTGATACTACCTACCTGAAGTTAGCATCAGACCCCACATGGTAAGAGCTCAGTCCCACAAGACTGTACCCACCTCAGGTACTTCTGACCAATCAGCAACAATCACCCCCCACCCCCTCAGGCTTGATAATTTGCTAGAATGGCTTTACTTATATTTACTGGTTTATGATATCACCTCAGAACAGCTCAATGGAAGAGATGCATAGGGCAAGGTATGGGTGTGTGTGTGTGAGGGGTGGCAGGGGGAGGGGACTTTCATTCCTTCTCTGGGCACCACCCTGCCAGCACTTCCATGTATTCACCAGCCTGGAAGCACCTCACACCCTATTGTTGAGAGGTTTTTATGGAGATTTTATTACACAGGAATGGTTGACTAAATCATTGGCTACTGGTGATTGAACTCAATTTCCAGCCCCTCTCCCTTCCCTGGAGGTGGGATAAGGTAGGGCTCAAAATTCCAACCCTCTAATTATGCCTTGGTCTTTCTGGTGACCACCCCCACCCTAAAGCTATCCAGGAGCCCCAGCCACCAGTCATCTCATTAGCATATAAAGGATGGTATCATTAGGGAGATGCCAAGAGTTGCAGGACTTCTGTGCTAGGAACCAAGCACAATGACCAAATAGTTATTTTGTATTATACAATGGAATGCTATCTGTTTCATAAGACCAACTACTTACTAGGTGTTTTCATTAGTTTTCACTGTGTAACCAAGTACTCCCAAGTTAGTGGCTGAAATCAGCCATTGATTTATTATTTTTCATGACTTTATGGGTTGACTGAGGCTCAGCTGGCCAATTCTGCTCATCGCTCTTGGGGTCTCATGTGGATGCAGTCAGAGAGTCAAGGATGGCTTTACTCACATGCCTGGCACCTTGGTGGGAACAACTGAAAGGCTGGGTCCTCTCTCTCCTGATGTGGTCTTTCCACGCGGCAGCTAGATTCCAAAAGAAAGCATTCCAAGAGGGCCCATGCCAATGTACAAGGATTGATCAAGCCATTGCTTGCATCACGCTTGCTAATGACCCACTGGCTCAGCGCAGAGTTGCTGTATGTGTGTGGGGGAACTCCACAAGGACCACCCAATTAATAGTCTACTACATCCGGATGCTGTAGAAGTGGTATATTCTTTATGTAAAAGGTAGAGCTATGGGAGCCTCCAGGTCTCTTCTGAATAGTAGATTCCCTCTTTTTACAGTGTTTTTCATTATTTCATCCTTTTCTTTGTTTTTACTTTTTTGTCTTCCTCTCTTAATAACCAGCCCTCACCTCCAAAAGCAAAAAAATGTGCCAAATTCCCACAGAAGCATGCCTGTGAATTAGGGTCTAGTAAGTAAAGCCTGAACTAATTGCCTACAGACATGCTTTGACTGGAGCCCAGTTTTTAAACACAGGGAAGTTTCATATCAGACTTCAGATTCCCAGTGTCCCTTGAAAATTTGAAACAGCGAACTATTCCTGGGCCCACATTTTCCCACGACCATAAACAGGCAAGAGCTGAGTTGAGAGGCTCCCCTTTTAGAAGGGCCAGGGGCCTCTAGTTTACCATAGTCCCCGCCACTTCATGTTGTCTTGTTCAAATGGAGACCACAGGTTCTAATGGAGCTTGTCTGCTTCTTGTATTTCTATCATCTGTCTGGCCTCTGAGGTTTTTGAGTTGCAACTCCTGCTTTAAACTTAATCCGCACATAATCAGGTTGCAAGCCAGGTCTCCAGCCAGCTCTGTAGCTGGAGGCAGGTGAAAGGCAACCATACATTGATGTCTCCCTCTCTGCCTCTCTCCTTTCCCTTCTCTCTAAAAACAATAAATAAAATCTTTAAAAAAAAAATAAATAAATAAACAATCTGAATTTTCTCTCTCTCGCCATCTTCCTTCCTAATTTACCTCCCCCCAATAAAATACGCTCATTGTTGTTTTCCGTTCCCTCACCATAATTCCATTAGTGTGCCTTATCTAAAGCCTTTCCCAGCTGGAAGACAGCTCATCAAATAATGCCTTATCTTTCATTTGAGCAGTGCCCCAAATCCCACATCCTTTAAAAGCCTAGCTTGGCTTAATTGTAAAGCAGTAGTGGGTCATCTGGATTCAGCCGTGTTTAAATCCAGGACCTTGGATTCTATTCCTCCTTCACAATATCTTACATCAAATCCTAATTACAAATGCCACTGTTTCCAGGCTATAGAAAGATGCTCAAGACATAAGGACTGAGTTTCCACGTAAAATTATCCTCGATGAAGTGAGGACCAAGAAACACAACTGAGTCCTTTTCAGAGACACATTTGGCCCAAATTTGGGGAATCACGGCGAGTGGTGGCCCTCAAACAGTGGTCCTCAGACTGGCAGCCTCAGCATCACCTGCAAGCTCTATAAAATGCAAAGTTAGGCCCTACCCCTGACCTTTCGGATCAGACACCTCTGGGAATGGTGCTCCAGCAATGTGTGTTTTAACAAGCCTTCCAAGTTGTTCTGATGCATTGACCTAGGGCCTTCCATGCCATTAAACCTCCTGGTTCCAGTTGGAGCCAAGCAGAATAGGGGGAGGGTTCCCGGTGGGGCAGCTGTTTTCCCTGCCTTTTAAAATCTTTTCTGAAGTCCCCCTGGCTGCAAGTTAGTGGTTCCCAAAGTGGCTCAGCATCGGCACCACCAGAGGAGCAGTGCCCAGGCCACCCCACCCCCTCCCACTGCTCCGAATCAGTAGGTCTGGGCCGGAGCCTGAAAAAGGGGCAGCCCTAGCAAACTCCTGCCAGTGATCACTTACATTTGGAGATCATATGTAGAAAGTACCTGCTAATGGGTTCATCTCTTTTCACCTCTCACTAAGCACAAGTTAGGGCAACCTGACACTGGAGTTCCAAGAAAACCACTTTCAACGTCTCTTAATCCTGCCGCTAGTTTTGGGGGGCCACTGAGTGCCGGCACCTGTATGCACACCACGCCACTTCTGCATGCAAACTGCAGCTCTCCCGCCCACATGCCCACTTGGCCAAACTATTTGGTCGGCCTGCCCTTTGGGGCTTTCTTGTAATAGCATCTGACCCATAATATGCTTTCTGCCTGGCCACAGGGGGTTGTTTGCAGACCTTCTGCAGGGTTAATAAATAAATGATGGGCTTCTCTCTGGCCACAGGAAACCATCTCAAGGTCAATGATATTGCGGAGCAGGGCTTTACAGAGCTTGCTAAGGTTTAAAAAATCATCAGCTTCCACTAACCACATCGCCTCTTTTCTGAAACTTTGAAGCTTGGCTGCTGCAAAAAGGAGTGCAATTAAGCCTCGATAAAATTTTAATAGCGGGAATTATGCACTCTGCCACCAGCCTACAATTAGCTGTTGCTATGCTACGGGCAGAACCTAATCATGATAATGAGGCAAACAAAGGGAGGGAATTAATCAGGGCTGTAAGGTTAGTGCACAGCCGGTTCCATCTCAGAGCACTGATTTCTGAAATGCAGCAGTTGGGCCCCTGGGAAATCTGAGTCCTACACAAGGTTAGATTAGCGGGTGGGGTGTGTGTGTGTGCAATCTTCAAGGAAGAAAAGCTACTTGCAGTATCATCCCTGCCACCACTATGAGGATGCATTCACTTAAAAAAGTGATGATGCCCCTATTCTGTGTAGGAAAGCATGCTAGATTCTATGAGAGAAATACTTCTATACAAGACACAAACCTGCTCTCTAGGTCTTCGCTGTTCTAACAGTTGTCATGGGAGGAACCGTACGAGTAGCACCCAGGAGCTTGTTAGAAATGCAGAATCTCAGACCCATCCAACACCTTCTGAATCACAGTTGGATTTTACAGGTGATTTGTAGGCACACTGAAATTGAGACCCCCCAATTCTAGGAGATTTCAACCTAGTAATAATAACAGTTATTACTCTAACAACTATTGTTTCTGCCAGGTCCTGAGTGAGGAATTCCACATGTGTGATTATTTCATTTAATCTTCACCCATAACTGTATGAGGGTCCCCCATTCTATATGTGAAGAAATTGAGACTCAAAGTTAAGAAACTTGCCCAAGATCACTGAACTAGTAGGTAGAGGAAACAATCATAATTCTCAGGTTTCCTGATTGTAAAGCCTGGGTTCTTAGCCCCCGGTGCGAAATGCCTCCAATCACACATAGAAGGAGAGTGAATAAAGATAATCACAATTCAGATTAGTATATGATAAAGGGTCATACATGAGTTTAAACAGGAGAAAGGTTGTAAGAGATCATAAAGGGGTCATGTACCTTTTGATCACATGATCAGGAATGGAGGAAGTAGCATTTGAACTGCAATTTGAATGAGTAGGATTTATACAGATATAATGGTGGGAGGGGCATTCCAGGCAGCAGGCTGAGCATAAACAAAGCACAAAACTTAAAGACATGAAGTATGCCTGTGGGACGAATGAGTAGAATATGTGTATGACACGTGTGTAGGTGGGGCTGGGTTATGGAAGGTCTTACTGTCCAGATAAAGGTTTGAATGTCATGAGAAGGTGATGAGGATCCAAGGAGAGTGTCTGAGGTGGGGTTGTGTCCTGGTCTGGCCAACTTTTAGAAGGAGCTTCCTAGATGTCATGAACTGGGCAGAGAAGAAGACCAGAGGGAAGCTTGAGAGGCCCAAGTCACCATGGGGTCTGTGGGGTCAGAATTGGTGTCAGGGAGGTGGGGAAGTAAAGGGTGCTGAGAGATCCTCTGTTGGGGGTAGGAGAACATGGTCACTGGGATGAGTCATGGTCTCCAACTCCATACTTCAACCTTGGGGATGAGCAGAGGAAGAAACGGTGAGGGTGGAGATGGGAAGAATAAACCTCACGGATTTTACTTCCCAGAACCACACCGAACCACATCTCAGCAACATGTGGGTGGCAGGCGGCAGGGCCCTGCAGCCCAGCCCTCATTTGTTAGCAATGACCTTGCTGCCCATCATCCCTCGGAAGAAGTGTTCCTTCCCGCCATCTGGTTGGCATTGGGCAATTGGTGATGCTCAGCTTGGTGTGAAGGAAAACCTGTTCATGAAAGGGGAGCTAGCCTGCAGCTCTGTGTGCGTGTGCGTGTACGTGTGCGTGTGTGTGTGCGTGTGCGTGTGTTCACTCTGGCTTAGAGATATCTTGGCCAGAGTGTTCCCTACGGGGGTTGACACCCAAGGTGTGTGTGCTGAGGGCTCTCCCTAACTCTGGAGTCGGGTCCCAGAGCAGGCATCTGCAGCCTTGTTCCTATACTCCAATTTATCAAGAGGAGGAGGGGACATGCTCCTGAGCCCTTTACTGAACCCACCTGGCTCAGGGCTGCCATCTGGGAGGCTGGCGCCATGCCTCCTCTTTGGTGCTGGCTCTGTGGAACTCATGATTCCAAGACCTTGGAGGCAGCAGGGTCCAGGTGGCAAGAAACATGTCATGTCTTCTGTACCTTTCTAGTCTTGGCTCAAGCTTTCCCTCTTCCTGGAAATCCTGTGCCTACTCTGTTCTGTTCAGCCTTTAAGACTGAATGCAAAGATCTGCCTTCCGGCACAATCAATGATCCCCTCCTCCACACTCTGGAGAGAGGTTTCTGATTCGCACGTTGTAGTTCTTATTATGTACTCCTTACCTCAGTGTCTCTATTACTGGGCAGGGAGCTGACTTATTTATGGCTTGATCCCCAGCCCCTGGAGCTTGGCCAGATCATAGTAGACATTTGGTAAATAAATGTTTGGGAAAGGACAGGAAGGGAGGAGAGGAGACTCGATTACCATTCTGAGCACCCAGCAATGTCCTAGGGGGTGACATTGCTGCGTCTGGCAGCTAAGTGTGGCCTGCTACTGTTGAAGACGGGCAGGGGTTCCTCATCAGGGCTGGGCTGCAGCTGGCCCCCTGCCCCTTTCTCTTCCCTTTTCCTGGAGGTTTGGTGGAATCCAGAGAAAAAGAAACAGACATGTGAGAGTCCTAAACTTAGGAAGAATCTAGACCACAGAGAGTGGCAGGTGTTGTGGTGTTAGTTCAGAAAGGCCTCAAAGGAAGGGGTGACTGGCAGGTGGCCCCCCTGTTAACATAATTTAATCTAGAACCATCTTCTCCCTAAAGCCTCAGAGATAAACAAAACTAAACCAAAACCTCAAGCAAGGTTCTTAGGGCAATAGGATAGGGAACTTGAGGATTAGAAAACATATCATTCACCCCTGAGTTCCTTTGGCAAAAGTAGAGCTTCTGGGGCAGCTGGGTTCCTAAGCAGATGCAGGTTGTGTCTCCTAATGCGGCCCTGCAGGGGGACCTGGGTATCAGGGTGTTCAAGTAGAGCTGGGTCTCCTCTTTGCAAACCCAAAATGTGCAGCGTTCCATGATGCACTTCAGCACTTGGAGTTTCAGTGGAGATGCTGAGTGAAAATAATGATCAGCACACGCATGATGATCCATGGCATTTGTAACTGGTGAGGCACCTAAAGAGAATAAGGAGAGGCAGTTAACGTAGGAGGGATTTCTTTTCTCGTTTTTTTGTTTGTTTGTTTTTCAGCTTGAGATGAGTGCAGTGGTCAGTACTTCAGTGCTCATCAGCCTGTCAAGTCCCATGTCTGGCTGAGTTGGGAGCCACAGAGGTCTTGTTTCAGAAATTCAGTGCTCCAGCCCAGGCAAGGGGGAAGCAGTGAGAAAGTTGGGAATAACATTTGAAATGTCCCTCTGAGTGCACTTCCACAGGGCATCAAAGGGCACAGGGGGTAAACTCTTGGACCTAATGATTTCAAAAAGGCCTCTCAGCAAAGTGGAGCAAGTTAAGTCTTAGAAGTCAGGTAGGCCAGGGTTAAAATCCTGGCTCCACTACCTCCTAGTTCTGGGATCTTAGACAAAGCACTTGAGTTCCCAAGTTTCTGTTCCGTCTTCTGTTGTAAAGAGATCATGGCCCTCCTCCAAGGCTGGTGGGGTTTAGATTAAATTAAAGAAGGTGTCCTATGGGAAATGAGGGATTAAAGAGATATCCAAGAAAGGACCCCCTCTTCCTTCAACCCTCCTCTTTCCCTGCCCAGGATAGAAGCATGTCCTCCCAGCACCCTCCCTACTAATCCATGAGCCAACATACCAGACAGCCTGGTTCCTCAGAAAATTAAATATCCAGGAATCCACCTGTATCTAAACACTCTGTGGGGTGGCTGTAGGTGGTTGTCAGCAGGTTCCAAATATTGATTCTCCTATGTGTAAAGCAGAACTTCTAATTTGTCCTAAAGGATAGCCGTCCAACTGCAGGGGTGGGAGGGTTCAAGTTGGAGCAGGCTGGGATTGGATAAGAGTTTTTCCTTTCTCATCACAATTTTATTGATCCAAATTGCCTTTCTGTCCAGACTTCCAGCCTCCAAGTTTTCAGCTTCGAGTGATTCATCTGAAAGGCCACCCCCATGAGCCCCTTATCTGCTATTTAATTGGAGAAGGGGGTGCTGGAGGTCCCAGTGCCTTAATTGCATTTGTTAATGGGTAGGTGCAATTATCCCTGCCACACTCTTGCACGCTGCCAGCCAGACGGAAGATGATTAAAGGGATCTTTAAAAACCCAGCTCCCTACAGCCCTCTCCACTAATTGAGCAGTGAAGGAAATGATATTGAACTCCCCTACTCCTTTCTTTAAATTAACTCCTGGCTCCAAAGTCTTCCTTGGATCAGTGTGTTGGCCACTTGGCTTACAGTCTCATATTCCAACCCCATCCATCACCTATCACTTAGGCACAAGGCCCAGCCAGATTGTCAGTGGGTCCATCCATTACCTCCAGACTGGGAGTAGATCGGGGGTGGAGAGGTGCCTTCAAGGCCCCAGAGGGTGATATCATCCAGCCTGACTCTAGCATCTGCTTTAACTGAATGGAGGCTCAAAGGTGTTATGCTGTCCTCTGACCTTGGCCACCTGTGCTTAGCTCCAGTCTGGGCTGCCATAATCACTGACTGGCCCCTGCTCCCTGATTTAGTGTGTTGTCCACCTGGCAGCCAGAGTGAGCAGCTTGAATCATAAACTCATAAATAGAGGATCGAACACTAACATTAAAAACCCTTTGGGGAATTAGACTTTGGGTGGTGAGCACACAACAAAATACACAGATGATGCATTATAGAACAGTACATGTGAAACTTATATAATGTTACTAATCATTGTCACCACAACAAACTTTCAAAAAACAACCAAAACCTTCAGCAGCTTCCCAATTTACCCAGAATGCAATCCAAACTCCATGCCAAAGCCTACAAGGCCCCAGGTGACCTGGTGCCTGGCACACTCCTCATCCTCCACCTGTATCCTTCTAGCCCTTGCCTACTAAGCTCCAGTTCCCAAACATAGCAAGGTCTTTCCAGCCACAGGACTTTATTCATGCTCTTTCCTCTGCTTGGAAGAATTTGCCCTCACATTTTTCATGGTCATCGCCTTCTCATCCTTTAGGTCTACACTTAAATGTTGCTTAAGAGAGGACTTCTGTCCTTCTGTGACCAGCACTGCTTAAGTATTCTTTTATCTTTTTAGTTCTTTTTAAAAGAACTTATTTCATTCAAGACGTATGTCACACTTTTTCATTATTTCAGTTTTGTTTTGTTTTTTTGCTATATATTCTTGTGGTTGTTTCTGTTTCTCTAGACTATAAACCCCACAAGGTCAGGATTATTCTTTTGTTTTGTTTTGTTTACTTTTTTTAAAAAAAGATTTTCTTCATTATTTTTAGAGAGAAGGGCAGGGAGGGAGGAAGAAAGGGAGAGAGACATCAATGTATGGTTGCCTTTTACCTGCCTCCAGCTACAGACCTGGCTGGAGCCCTGGCTTGCAACCTGGTTATGTGCCCTGGCTGGGAATCGAACCAGCAACCTTTGGGTTCGCAGGCCAGCACCTTATCCACTGTGCCACCAGTCAGGGTGTCTTTTAGCTCACTGTTGTATCCTAAATATCTATTGGAGAAGTTGGTATATCCTCATTCATTAACCACCTACTAGGTGCCAGGTACATTTTTAGGTACTAGGGTATACCAATGAACACACAGGGGAAAATCCTCTGCCCTCCTGGATCTTACACTCCAAAGGGGTTAGCAGAGGTAGGCAATATACAATGGACATAATAAATAAGTCCTATATCTATAAGGTAACTAGGGTTCTTTCTATTAATCAAGGCTAGTGATGAATAGTTCTCTGTGATCCTAAGAATTAAATGTTGCATTAAAAAGTTGAAGAGGAAAAGCATGTGTAGTTACATGTGTGTATATTGAGATGTGGAAGGTCAGTTAGGAGGGTGGAGAACATTGAGACATGGGAACATTTTATTCCCATCAAAATGAAGACTGGCACCTTACGGCTTCCTTCTTCTGGGTGTCCATCTTCTAACCACCACTTGAGATGACTCTAGCTTCCTTGAGTAGCACCCCCATTCATGCTTCTTGTATTTCCTTCCTCATTCCCAATAAAAACTTCCCCACGTTATGTGCCATTGCAGCATGGCATAGTCAGGTGAGTCTGGCTTTTGCCTGCCTGGCATTCAATCCCCTTTATTCTGGACACAGCATTCTAAGTTTTCCTTGGGAGCCACTCTCTTTCCCATTGGATATAGGTTTGGTGAACTATCAATCACAGCCTCTGCCCTCTCCCACCCAACAGGTGGCACTGGACCCAGGCCCTCCTAAATCTGAGTCCTCAATGGAGAAACAGAAAGATTTAAAAACCGAAGTGTGTTCATCCTGATGAAATGTTAATCTATTCCTGCCACCCAGTCCTGGAAGTTGCTCTGCTTCCTGTCATTTCCAATCACTCTTTCTTTCCTTCTGGAGCTGCTCCACAGTCCTTTGGTACATTCTTCCTTGGTTAAGAAGATAGGGTTGATTTTTGTAGCTTGCAGCCGGCTGACTCTGGCTGACTGCATCAGTACCAACTAATAAGGTTGCAGACAGGTTCTCTTGTTTTCTAGTGTGTGAACTTGGGCTAGAAACCCATGTTTTTGGACCTCAACCTCCTTGTTGTAAAATGATAATGATAATAGTATGCTCCCCTTGGGGTTATTCTCGGGATTAACCAACTTGAAGTGTTTGCATATGAAGGCATCTGGCAGTTCTGCCCTTTCCCCTCTCATCCTAGTCCTAACTTCTCACATTAGTGCAAGAGAAGCTGCGGTGGAGGAGGGACAGCAGGTCCCACAGAGGTTGCTATGGGAACCCCCACCACATGTGCAGTATCCTAAGGGGTGCCTGCAGCTGCTGGTGGGAGTTGCAATGACTACCTTCTGGAGCAGAAAGGCCCAGCTGCTCTTGTCTACCTAGGTCCCAACTCAGCTTGGTTCACAAAACTCCAGAGTAGCTGTTCAGCCTGGGGAGATGGGAGAAAGAATATACTCTGTGAAGCTCTCAGCCTCCAGTCTCAGGGGAGACTGAGGGGAAGAACATTACTCAGCTTAGAATTCTCAGACTGGAAACAAGCCTTCAGGAGCCATGGAGTCTATCAATCCAATGACAAACTTTTAGTGCAACAGTTCTGGGAGCCCAGCCCTGAACCAGGGAGCTAATGAGGAGGACAGAGAATAGAAAACCTTAATGGAAGACCTTAGTGGAAATAGAAATAAATACTAAAATAGCAACTCTAATTATCATGAGGCTGCAATTGATAGTCCTGGAGACAATGAAATAGGGAGTTGTCCCAAGGAAAACTTGGGATGCTGCTTTCAGGCAGGCCAAAGTAGCACCTGCTGTGTGTTAGCCAATCAGCCAAGTTCACGTACATCCCTACAGTGCATACCATAAACTCTGCCAGGAGGCAGCAGTACACCCTCTTATCCACAGGAAGGCTGAGCACATGCCCGGTATTATCGAGCCAGGAAAGATCATCCAGTGTGATCCAGTCATCTCACGGACTGATTACTTACACCAGAACTTGGTTGAGCACCTGTTTCGAGCTCTGTACCAGACCTGCTCCGATTCCTGTGGGAGAAGCTCATGTGCACAGGGGGGATGATGATACTGGGGAGGGCCAGAGAAAAGACTATGAGGGCTCTATTCAATAGCTTGAATGTCCGGGTGAATGGGGCAGCGTTGGCTGAGCTGGGCCTTGAAGGATGAAACGAGGGCTACTTTGGCACAGGCAACCACAGAAGTGGAGAAAAGGGCATTTCACTTGGTGAGCAAAAGTGTGAGGCATGGGTCAGGGCAACTTCCTTCAGGAGGCCCTCAGCGGGGCCACGGGGTGCCCACGGCTCCATGTCAGGGGCTGAGGCCAAACCAGGAGTAACAGCCAGATTGCAAAGGGCCTTACATTAGGTGCCAAATGATCTGAACTTCATCCTGTAGGGAAGCAGAGGCCTCTGAAGGGTTTTAAGATGGGGAGCGATGCAGTCAGAATCGCCTGATTCCCCACTCTGCTCTTGTGGTTGGGTGGATTGAAGGGTGGGTTCCAACAGGGGCAGCGATCCAACCAGGACACTGTTGCTACTGTCCAATGGTCCAGGTGGGAATTAAAGGGACTAGGGCTGAGGCAGGGTTGGAGAAGAGGGACATTTAGGAGGGATTTCAGAGATGGAATCAGTAGACTCTCACCAGCAGGAAGCTGAGGAGAAAAATATGTTCTTTGCCAGGAACCTATGGGTGTGTCTCTGTATATTTGTGTGCGTAGGTGTGAGAGTATCTATATACATGCATGTGCATGCATGCTATGCACACATGTGTCAGGCTGCTGCCTGGATGCCCATTGGAGCCATGTATGCACCTGTGCATAGGAAAGTGTCTATGGTCTCAGGCCCATTTGCATAGTTGAATTTGTGTGCCTGTGGCCTTTGTGTCTGTGTGTCTGCTGCCCTCAGTCCAGCTGTGAAGCCCCCACCTCTTTGTTCTGCTCCAGGCTCCGTGCAGGATTCTGTGTGCCAGGCCCCCAGGGATATAAGCTGCTTTAGAGGATCCTGCTGCTAATGGGCGATGCAGCCTCCACTCCTGTTCATGCTGCAGCATGAACCCTGAGGCTGTTCTTCAAAGGGAGCAACTGAGAGTAGAAAGTAAACATCAGGATTCAAACTGTGAACTATCTCTGCCCCTGGGCCCAGGGACCTGACCCCCACAGTCAGGCTTTGATTTGTCAACTGCATTTTCTGGCCTGGCCTTGGGCAGGCAAGGGCAGGGGGAAGGTGGGGTTGGGTTTGGAGGTGCTGACTGAAAGGGGCTCTTGCAACAGAGAGATTGGCAGGCTGGGGAGCTGTCCCACAGCTTGGGGAGTCCCTTTGCTGTGTGAAACAGGCTGCTGATGGGCCTGTCCAAAGGGCACAGACAGGGAGCCCTCTTTCCTTTCCTCCCTCCCTTCTTCCTGCTTCCTTCTTCCTCCCCTTTCCCCTTCCCTAACCATCATTTCCAGTGGATGCTGAGGCTTCAAACTGACTGAGTACTAACTGTGATATTTTGAGATTGTTGGTTGGGGCAAGTGCACCTCTGTTTTAAAAGGTAGCTACTCACCTCACAGAGTTGTTTGTTGAGATTAAGTAAACCAGGCATGTGTGTGCACAGCACAGCACAGCACCAGCTCCGTTGAAGGATCTCAACAAGTGGCCATCAGAATTATTATAATTATTACCCAGGGTTCAATGAGGCATCTCCCCACTTCAAATTGCTTCCATCAGCGGAGACCAGGCAGATAAACAAATAGTACACTAAGAGTTTTATAAAAGATGGCATGCTAGGGTGCTTGGAGGGGCTCAAAGGAGTGAGCGCCCACTCCTCTGAGAAAGGTGAGATCATAGAGAGCTTCCTGGAAGAGTTTAAGTCCTGAAGGATGCTGTTTCATCAAATGAGCCTGCGGTGCAGGGATCCATGCAAAGGAGGGGATTTTGCTGAGGTGTGAGAGGGGGACAGCACAGACCCCGTGTTGTGTCTAGGCCTCAGGTTCTATGTGGGAAGCCAGCAAGAGTTTAAGTATCCCCGGAAGAATTTAACCAGATTAGAAGTGCTGGAGCTGAGGGGCCTCAGATCTTTCTAGGCCAAAAGTGGTTGGCTGTCTGTGGAGGCTGCCCAGATATCCCCTCAATGAGGGACGTGCTGGGATGGTTGTGGTAGGCACAATAGTCAGCCCTTTCAGGATTGCCTAAACTGCAGAAGGCAGCCACGTCCAAGGCCACACCTCGTCTCCTGGCGGCCCACATCCATTGACTGACCAATACCAAAGTATAAAGGCCTGGCCATTGCAGCCCAGTCAGGACAACATTGAGCGGGTAAGCTAACTCCAGGGCTTGATTTTGACTTTTAAAGTAATGGGACAGTGAAGTGTGTACACTTAACTTGTCTGGCGTTTCTCATTCTATGTCATTTTGGTGAGATTCATGCATATTGTTCATTTGTTCTTACTGCCACATAATTTCCACTGTCTAAATTACCATAGTTTATTTATCCATTCACCACAGAGGAGCATTTGGGTAGTTTCCAATTTGTGTCTGTTACAAACAGCTGTACTATGAACATTCTTAGACACGACTTTGGTGCATTGATAAAGAATATTTCTGATGTATATCTGGGCTTGAAATTTCTGGGATAGGTATGAATATATTCAACTTTAATGACACTTCTGAATTGTTTTCCAAAAGGACTGTACCAGTTTGCCCATTCACCAGCAGTCTACAGTAGTCCCCATTGCTCTACACCCTCATCAACACTTGATATTGTCTATCTTTTAAATTTTAGCCAATCCAATATAGTTCAAATTTGAATGACCCTGATGACTAAGAAGATTGAGCATCTTTTCATGCTTATTGGCCATGTGGACATCCTCCTTTGTAAAATAGCTACTCTAAGGTTTTTGCCCTATTGATTTATAGGAGCTTTTCATATATTTTGTATATAAGTCCTTTGTTGGATCCCCATGCTCCTTTTTTGAAATTCAAATAGGAGAGTGAGGCCCAGCATCATCACCACTTGAGTGATACCAATTGCTCTCCCCCTCTCTGTGGCTGAGGCGCCTGGCTAGAAAGGAGGCCTCTCATCAAGGTTGCATTTCCTTTCCTCTTACCAGTCTTGTTTTAGCTGGGAGAAACTGAAATACAAAAGAAGAGACACAAGGAAGACCCAGAAGTGGTGGACTTTTTATTGCAGGAAAGATGAGTATGCAAAAGAGTTTTATTTTGTTGTTTCTACATTAAAAAACTTTTTTTCATTTACAGGTTACATTTAATGTTATTTTATATTCATTTCAGCTGTGCGGCACAGTGGCTGGGGGAAGAGTCTGACCTTCCCTCCTCCTTCTGGGCCTGAAGATGTGGTAAGCACCTCTGCCCACCTCTGAGTGTGGGGATGGGGAAAGGGCAGTAGCAGCTCCCAGGCTTAGGCCACCTGGCAGGACACTGAAGCACCACCCCCTCCCAGTGAGACAGTGCACTGAGCCCAGGGGCACTAGAAAAAGAGTGAGAAGGAAAAGTCAGGGGCCTTCAGTGGACAGGCCTATCTCTTCTTTATCCCCAGATTCCTGGTCCCTAGCCCAGCAAAAGGGAGAAACATGGAACTTTCCGAAACTAAGCTCTGTGAGAGGACAGTGTGGGTGCGCAGGAGTATGACTTGAATGAATGAAATTCAACATGCCAGGTAAATAATAATAATGGCTTTATTTTTCCAGGTGCATTTACATCGTAGCAGGTCATTTACTACCATAAATATCTCCATTTTGCTCATGAGAACTGGTAACTTGGTCAAGGCCACTAAGCTGGGATTCATACCCTTGATGCTTTCCCCTTGTGCCATACAGCTCCTCACCAGAGGAGTCCCACGGGGCAACTCACCAGGGTATTCCACGGGCAGGAGGCACCCTCTCCTTCCTATCAGGTGAGGGAGCACAGGTCAGCGCTGAGGAAATTTGGGGGGTAAAGGTAAGATCACAGGCAGCCCTGTTATCCTGCCCATAACCTCCCTTAGGCACTGTATTATTTCCTTCCTTCCTTCCTTCCCTCCTTCCTTCCTTCCTTCCTTCCTTTCACAAACACTTCTAGAACACATATGTGATCATATGTGCTATGCTAAGGGGTTTGTGATTTTTTCCAGCAGGCCCTGCACTAAGGCCAAAGTGAAAAAGACAGACACAAACATCCTGCCTTCATGCAGCATATACTCAAGTGGTGAACCCAAGAGATAGTCAGTAACCAAATGAAGATGTAATTGCGGTGGAAGGGGGATGGCGAGATTGTTCACTTCTGTGCTTTTCCTGCCACAGACATTTCCCCAGCAGGGGAGGCAGCCCCGGTGTTCATTCGTTCGTTCTTTTTTAAGTTCTGTTCCCAGAAGGCTTTGTGTTGCCTGGTGAGCTGGGAGCCACAGGCTGCGGTTCATTACCAAGCACTCAGAGAACATCCCCCATACTTCCTGGATTTTGTTTTGTGAAAACACACTTTCAGGGGAATTATGCTGCATTATCTGAGATAGGGGTGGCTTGCAGGAAGCAATGGGAGCAGCTGGAGTAGAGAATTTGGGAGTTTTTCCCAACCAGACAAATGGCAGCTTGGGAGGTGGGGACCATGCCCTGATGGGACCTTGCAGGCAAGTGGCCATGGAGGATCCTACTTGTCACACAGGCTGCCGACCTTGGCAAAGATGCAAATAATCCTTTACACATACACATACACACACCCACACAGAGTCAGGTGTATGCTTGGCCAGGACATACTCGGTGTTTAGTCTTTGGGGTCTAGGAAATATGGGCAAAACTGTTACATGAGGCTTGGAGGGTACAATGTAGACCAGAGGACGTAGCCTGAATGATGTGGGTTCTGTAAGGCCCCTGATACCCTTGCTTGAGTGGGGAGGAGCCCCAATGGCAATGGCAGTGGCATTTCCCATCCTTGTGAGCACCCCCGGTTCCTCGCCTGGATCCCCCCACTTCATATCCAAATTGTTTCCTGGTCTTAGAACACCCAGAGGGGCTGGGTGATAATAATACTACAACTCATTGGGATTGAATTGAATCTTCAACTCTTTGAAGATTAAATGAGATAATCCCCATGCAATATTAAGTACAGTGCCTGGTACATGGAAAGTGCTGAATAAACCTTAGCTATTGCTATTAGTTCCCTCTCCAAGTATAGGAAAAGCAGGAATACAGGCCCAGAGGTGTGGAGGCGTAAGGCCCATTCAAACAATTTGATTACAAATTGGGCCCTGCTGGGCTCACGTGAAGGTAACCAAGGAAGGAAAGTGACCCAGGATCTAGAATATGTGTCACTACATGTGTCATGCTAAGGGGTTTGCAATTGCTGGCAACCCATGGGAAGTAGTGTTTTTTAAGCAAGAGTGTATATTTTTAGACAGCCCACTCAGTCGCATTGCAGGAGACGGAGCCAAGTAGGGAGGAACTCAAGGACGTGCTGTTACATGCCATTGACCCTGATTTACGAGGACAGACTTCAGTGTCTGAGCAAGCCCCACAAGGAGAAGTGGAGCCTAACCTATTTTCCAACAACATCTCATTTTTAGTGAGTAAGCAACTTTAGAATCATGTTAATTACACTGTCAGGGAGTGATACAGCAGGAGCGGGGGGAAACCCTGTAAAGAGATTGCAAAGTAGAAAATCTGCTGACGTGGTTCTGTAGGTAACAGTGATGCGGTGTCAAAGTTTCTGTAATCCTGCCACCTCCTCTCCCCTCCCATGTTCAACCCACTGACCGGAGGAGACCTGTTTCTCAGATTGTGCATTAATTAGGGCTCTGTATTGCAAGCAGCAAAACCAAGTCTCTGCTCAAACTGACTTCAATGGTAAAGGGAAATGATTGACTTGCATAACTGAAAAGCTCCAAAGTAGATTAGTTTCAGGTGAGGTTTGATCTCCTAGCTCCAACAATGACCATGTAAAACCTAGGTCCTCTCTGCCCTGCCATCAACAATGTGGGCTTCATCCTCAGGTCTCACTTAGAGCACCTGCAGAGCTCCGGGCTTCCCCTCACACTTACAGGTGGCTGCCCTGGTGCCTTTCCTCCCATCCTTACCCTCCTCTTTCCAAGCCCAGGGGAAGTTCTCTTCTGGTAGAAGAATGCATCTCTTTCCCAGAACAGCTTCTCTTTCTGCAGACCACATGAAAAACAAAGGAGGAAAGATGGCTTCCCAAAGAAAACTGCCCTTGAAAAGTGGATATGCACACAGGATCACTGTGACCTCATCTTCTGTGTCCTTCTTAATTTCTATGATCACTCTTCTTGCATTTGGGGGCTCCTTTCTCAAATCCTTTAAGTATGGGATCCTCAGGGTGCTATCTTAGGTCTTCTCTCTCCTGAGCCATCACACCCTCTGCTGCCTTCCCTGATGACCTGTTTGTTGGTGACTCCTGAACCCACACCACAGGCTAGATGTCTCTCCTGGGTCATGAAACCACAGATGCAATGGGCATGTCTAACACCCAACTCAGTCTCGCTCCCGCCCGCCACACAGCTCCAATGCTGTTTTCCTGTGTATGTTCTCACCATCCCCACTGGGCTGGAAACCTGCTCTCCTTGACCCCTGCCCCTCCCTCCCTTCCCAAGAGGTAATCAAGCTCCAGGCCATACATATCTTTAGAACCATCTGCTTCCTCCTAGCCCTACCACCCATTTTGTGTTAGGCGCTCAGGAGGTACTGGGTGACCAATGGTGTCTATTTTAGCCCTAGCCCAAGCCCCTGGGCTATAGGACCTCCCCACTGCCGCCGGGGCCAGCTGAGTGGCCTTGTCCTGAAGGCAGGGTCTATGTTGTTGTCTCCCATGTGCTGACCAGAGTCCAGGGCAGTACCTGGTGTTTAATAATTTCCACAAAAATGTGTGGAATGAACAAACAAATGAATGGAAGAGAAGAGTGATAAGATTTTTCCTAGAGAGGAAAGCCAACATCTCTAAAGGCCTGGGAGAGCAGGAGATGCCTCGGACCGCCTGTGCTGGAAATGGGTATTTGACCCCTCCTCATGTCACACTTATCAAGCCAGGGGTTACCCACCACCAAGCTGGGGGGCTTCAGAGAGGCTGCTGGTATAAGGGAAGCCATTAGAGCCGAGGGTCTCTAAATGCCCTTCAAATCTCCGGATCCTGGGATTCCAAGGGATTGGCTTTTTCCTTTAAGCTCAGTAGTTAGTCCCGGTTACCATCTGAAGCAGCTAAAAGTAGAATTGCTCCATTTCTTGTTTGAATTCAGCTGAAAACTAGCACATCTCAGCAGGGGCTCTGGGGACAAAGTGGGCTTGTTCTTCCCTTTCCCTGGTCACGGGCGGTGGACATGTGGGCTAACGACAGCTAGGATTTCAGCTACTGCAGTGACATTAAAATGTGCATCAGGGAGGAGGCAATATGTGCCTGTTTGGCTGTAAAAGGCTCACAAACTTTATTAACCTTCTGTGACTTGGCAGAGACAGCCAACTGGTGGCAGACACACAAATGTGAAAATAGATATGTGTCTGCGTGACTTTGATTTTCTCTATGAGGCCTCTGTACTCTTACAGACAAAGCCTTGCTCTCACCTCTCTTCAGTTGAACAAGGGCCCCCTTTAGCCCTTGACAGGGTTGGAAAGAAAGGTAAGGAAGGAGAAGAAAACTTGGTTTTGTTGTGCCCCTGCCTGGGCCAGCCTCCATGCAGCCTATGCAGCTCACAAGGACTATCTTAAACCTCTCAGTAACCCCAAAAGCAAACATCTTCACCATCACTATTTTTACAGATGAAGAGACAAAGGCCCAGAGAAGACCCCTGACTTGCCAGAGGTTGAATGGTTAGTGAGTGGCAAAACTGGGACCTAAATGCAAATCTGCTCTTCCCATAGGCCCAGAGGCACCAGGCTGATGACACAATCATGTTTAGATCTTCCGGCTTTGGTAACCCAGGTCCCAGATGCCAGGAGCCCAGGGAACTGGGGATTTATTACACTTCTCACACTAGCTACCCCCACCCCCAACCCCACCAAGGAGAAGTCTGAGTAATATGCCTTGCAGAACAGACCAGTGCTCTCTGTTGAGAAGGAAAAAATGCATATATATCACAATATATTCTCTGCTAGATTTGTTCCTTTGTGGTTTGCCTTTTATTATGCTGGTTGAACTTACTATTTTTTTAAATACAGAAAGATACCAAGAAGAAAACCAAAAATAAGTCATAGCTACTCCAGTCAGATTAGCCTGTAGTCACATTTCAGAAAATCTATTAACTCTACTTGCTGTGGTAATCATTTAAAAATATGTACGTGGATCTAGTTATCACATTAGACACCTAAAACCAAGGCAGTGTCATATGTCAATTGTATCTCAATAAAACTGGAAACATTTCAAAGTATAAGTTTAGAAAATTCAAATAGCAAGAAAACTTTTAAAATTAAATGTCATTCCCCTGTATTCCTCTCCTAAAGGCAACCTTTGCTATCATTTTCTCACCAGAAATCCCTTCCAGTGAAAAGGAACATGTATAGCCTTGTGTGTGCAACTCTGTTTTGGTTTTTGTACAAGTGGGGCCATCTGAGTCCCCCTGGATGTGCTGTAGCTTGATGTTTCTCACCCAGTAGCCTATCCGACAAGGTCTTTCCACTGCAGCACAGCATTTTCTGAACACACAGTGTTAATATTTACTCATTGCAAAACTCGGTTTGGGTCTTTTTCTTATTGAACACTTTGTAAATTAAAGAAATTAGTTCTCAGTCAACTTTATGTGTCATAAGTATGTTTTCTCTGATTTTCACTCATTAACTTCAAGTGAGTGCTGGTATTTCTTATTTCTGGAGGTAACGCAAATGGTCTACTCACAAGGATCACAGGGAGGAAAGAGGGTTATATTTTCTTTTGCTGCCATAACAGAGTACCACAAACTCAGTGGCTTGAAACAAGTTGGATTTGTTGTCAACAGTTCAGGAGGTTGGAAGTCTGAAAATGAATTGGAAGGGTTGCATCCCTCCTGGAGGCTCTGGGGGGAAATCCATTTCCTTGCCTCTTCTAGCTGTGAGAGATTGCCTTGGCTTGGGGTCCTGTCCCCTGTCTTCAGCACCAGCAGTGCAGCATCTTCTCTCTTCTCTGGCTTCTGTTTCCCTCCTCACATCTTCTCTCTCCAGCTGAGCTTCCTGATTCCTCTTACAAGGATCCATGTGATTACATTGGCATAATTCAGGGAACCCAGGACTCTCTTCTCATCTCAAAATCTTCATTTTCATCACATCAGCAAAAATCCCTTTGCCATGTAAAGTGACATGTTCTCAAATTCCAGGGATTGAGACATGGACATCTTTGGGGGGACCATTATTCAGGGAAGAAAGAGAGGATGGGGTGGGAGGGAGGGGTGGTACTCTTGCTATGAAACATGGCCACACCCCATCTCTGGAAGTCTCTAGTAGTGAGGCCTAAGCCTCAGGGCAGACCCCGTTTCAAACCCCACCTTAATAAAGGCAACAAAAATCCTTGCACTGCAAGGGCTATCACATCACCATGTTTGTTTTTTTATGTTACGTCCTCCCCTTCTTGGGCACAGGGATGATTTATGGACATCAAGCACATGTGCTGGGAAGTTAACTCTCCCAGCTAGGCTTGCCTTCTCATTAGGTTGTAAGTTCATGGAAACCAGGGGTCAAGTCTTAAGCTTTTGATGTTGGTGTTTTATTCTATAGTGTTCTTGGCATTGCACCTTCCACCATTAAAGACACAAGGAAGGCAAGAGGGAGAGGGAGGCAGCTGCTTCTCTGCTGACCCACCAGCATTCCTTGCATGGTCCTGGATGAATAAGCTCCCCTCTCTCATTCCCGAGGGTCTCCCCTCACCTGGGGCTCACTTAGCTTGACTTCTTTCCCTCTGGGCAACTGGGTCTTCTAAGAGGACACAGCTTACAGGCAGGTCCTATAGCCACATGTGAGCACAGACTTTGCAGAATCATGCCTTGTTTTCCATCTTGCCTTCAATGCCATATTTTCTATTTAACAGAACACTGGAACCACAAAGTGACAAGGATACTTAGCATGAATTCTAACCTCTTCTGGGATTCTGCTGGTAGCAGAAGGCTGTGGAGGCAAGGGGCAGTATTCGGCATGGGGAAGGGAGTTCAGGTATTTTGTTCTCTGTAGCTATTTTGTATCAGAGGCCAGGGAGATCAATTGAATGACCGCTCAAGATCCCTTCCAGTCCAACCTGTTCATAACCACTATGTCACATCCTTATAAATCTGCTTCTGATCTCTTACTAAGAAATTTCCAGCCCTAAGGCCTCCTTAGGTAGGTGGACATGGGATTTTACCCCCTCCTGATGATAAAAATAGCACATATTTGTTATTTCAAAAATTGGTAAGTTCATAAAGGCATAATGAAGCAGGAAATTTCACTCATAATCCAGATATCCAGAGAGAGTCATGATTAACATTTTAGCCCATTTCCTTCTAGACTTTTCCCCATGCATATGGATTTGTAACTTCTATGAGAGGCTTCTTTCTGGAGTCTTCTGGATAGGGGTGTCAGGAGATCAACTTAATACCTCCAGGGGTGTCCCCAGTGGGTGAATACCGCTCATGACAGCAGCTCTCAGTGAAGGTGCTTTTTGGCTCATCCACCAGGGAGAAGGTTGGAGAACTTTTCTCTGCAGTGATCCTGGACCATAAGGAAGATTCCAGTTTTGTACTGAGTAAGAAAAGAAGACCAGCTCCAAGTCTTACAGTATTGGAACCGTATCTGGTGGGGATGGAAAGATGGTGTAGGTACCACACAATGTTCCATGGACCTCCACAAGGTCTCCCACTTGGAGCTCTTTCACTCTCTTGGCTCCTCCTGTTGCCTCTCTTCTTTTTCACCTCTTTCTGCTAAAAGATCCAGCCCATTCCCTTCTGGGAATAAACTCATTTCCTGAAACACATGAGGGACTCTTGAAACCACTCCTGTGCCTCCACATTTCCAGCCTCTGGCTTTCAAGGGCCATGTCTGCTACTCCTGCTCCAGATAGGAAAGTAGGTTTCCTGGGGGTTAGACTGTATTCAGGGAGGGGACGGAGCACTGTTTTTTGGGGTGCAGGGGTGGGAGGTAAAATATGGGGGGTCTCCACTTAAAATGTAGCTGCTTTACCCAATAGTGTATCTAAAATAAAACATCTCATTACCTCAAGGCTAATTTCCTCTAAGAAAAAAAATCCACAATCATACAAATAATATTTGACCCACATAAGAAATTAATACTCTTCTTATTACTATCCTTATAACTCTATTTCCTGTGAGCAAACACCCGGACCTTATTAGTCCAAGAGAACATTTACCTCCTCTCTGTCAAGGTTAGATGACAAGATAGCCTTCATTAACTTGACAAAAAAGCATATTGCTTTAATTGCTTGGAAGGGAAATAGGATGGGTGTAGGGTGGTGGGGAGGGCAGGACGAGAGGTCTCCTTTTACTCCATGTTTTTTAACATTCTTGAAATTACACAATTTTTTATCGTGCTTTTCCCACCATATGATTAGCATTCTCCCAAGTTTTAAAAAAAATTTCTAAACACCCTGTCTTGTATTGCACCATTTTAAATGATTATATACCATTCCACTGTAAAGCACAGCCTGGAATTTCTAGGCACAGAAAGTAAACAACCCAGGATTACCCTTGTTAAAGTAAATCTTTAAGAGCCCTAATAACTAGTGTAGGAATTGCTGGAGACTTTCCAAAGAAATCACTAATAGAGAACAGCTTACTTTAGACTGAAAATGTCACTCTAGTTATTTCAGCTGTGTTCAGAAGGCAGCAAGGCCAGCCCTGCCCTAACCAGTGACCGGGTCAAGAAGTGCATTCTAGGCAGAGCCAAGGTAAAAGTATTTTTAAAAACTATGTAGATGTAAAAGATACATTACATGGATGATTGTGTCAGCAGCCCTCAATCTGTCCCCAGGGAATAGAATGGAAAACATTTCATCTTGGCCACAGGCAGACTGTTGTATTACTGGATGGAAATAGTCAGGCCTGGGCCAGCAAATTCCTAAACTTTGAACTGTGACCAGCTCTGAGAAGGTGTAGCCTTGGTTCTCAACCCTGACTGCACAATAATAAGGAGGAAGAAGGAAAAGAAGAAGGAGGAGGAGGAGGAGGAGGAGGACGAGGACAAGGAGAAGGAGGAGGAGGAGGAGAAAAAGAAGGAGACGAAGAAGAAGAAAGGAAATGCCCAAGACTTACCACATACTGATTAAAGAAAATATATCAGATTTTTTGTTCTCTAGAGAAAAACAAAGCTCTCTTTAATTGTGCAATTTAGATATCCTAGCAAACCTTTCTGGAGGCAGGGAGTGACATCTATGACCTCTATTAGTGACTCTTTGACTCTGCCCCGCACACCCCCAGGTTAGGAATCTGTTTTTCAGTTAGGACTTGAAGGCAACATTGAGAGAGCAACCATTTTTACAGAACATTTTGTACCCAGTTATTTTAAAGCATTTAATAATTTTACTTATTTTTTGAAGGAATCAAATGTCTTTTAAAATTAGTTTATATTTAATGTTATTTTGTATTAGTTTCAGGGGTACAGCATAGTGGTTAGATAATCATATACTTGACAAAGTATTCCCCTGAATATTTCTAGGACCCATCTGGCACCATACATTATTATTACAATATTATTGACTATATTCCTTATTCTGTACTTTACATTCCCATGACCATTCTGTAACTATCAATCTGTACTCTTCAATCCCTTCACTTTTTCACCCAGTCCCTCTGTCACCCTACTCTAGCGACTATCAGTCTGTTCTCTGTATCTACGAGTCTGTTTCTATTCTGTTCATTTATATTGTTCTTTAAATTCCACACATAAGTGAAATCATATGTTATTTGTCTTTCTCTGACTGACTTATATCACTGAGGACAATACACCCAAAGTCCACCCCAGGCTTTTGTTTTATTTTTTAATTTTACAAACCTTATTTTCAGATACCAATAGGACAGAAATTTGGGAATGACAAGAAACTCAGCTTGTGACTGCCTCAGGTCTTCTCAGACATTTCTGGCTATAAAGCGTCTCATCCAGGTACCTGCAGGGGACCTTGCAGAGAAGTAGTGGGAAGCTCATTGGCCACGAGGACTCCCCAGCCCCTGCCCTTACCAGAGGGCCCAGGCTTGGAACTTGGCAGAAAGTTGTAGAAAAGGAAGCCCAGCTCCGAATTCTGTCACAAGCAGCTTCCAGAAGCCAGCCCTGAAATATTTCACCTCCTCCTGACCTGTGCCCCCAACCCCCTCTCACGCATCTAATCAGCTAGTAAGTTACTAATACTACCTTTTCCATCTATCTTGGATCCACTTCTCTGCCTCCCAACAGCATCTCTCGTGCAGGAGCAGCTCCACATGAGTATAGCAACCTCCCATCTCTCTGCCTCCAGTCTGTTCTCCACATCACTTACAGCTGACATGATCTTCCCAATTTTAGAACTTCTGACTTGGAGATGGTGTCCAGTAAGCGATCCCCACCCACTTTTTTTACTGGAAATAATCCAAAACCAAAAAGGAGTTGAGAAGTAAGTACACCAACTCCATTTTTAGTGAAAGAAGGAGACACCTAAAACACAAAATAGGTGGAAGAGTTGCCTTAAACAATGACTTCTCAGCAGAGACACTGATTGGTAGGCGGAAGTAGAGTGAGGACACCACGCCACAGAGTCCCAGGGACAGCTCAAAAAACACTCATCCAGAAGGTGAGGGGCACACCTGGAGGTGCAATACCTACAGGTGCAATCCAGAAAGCCCTAATTTGCAACAGCAGCAACCAGGGGCACCTGTCCGCAGCATGAGTCCTGGTGGACCAGGACTAAATGAGGCATTACCCAAACCAGCCGTATTTGTAGGAAGTGGCCTATCTCTGTACCCAAACCAGCCGTATTTGTAGGAAGTGGCCTGTCTCTGTGGCAACCGAAGAGGAGAAACTTTCATTGGGAAAAGCCTCTCCCCTGGCTGGAGAGAATTCAAGGCTGAGAACGCTTGTATTATCCTTGGGTCATAATGGAAACTTAGCCTACCCAGAAGAGCCTGGCCATGTTTTTACAGGAGGTCCTTGGGGAAGGAAAAAAAGTCACCTGCTTCAATTTCACAAAGATAGGGCAAGAAAAAAGGAGGAAAAAAAGAGCAGGCAAAGAAGACACATCAAAAAATGTTTCCAAAGCCCTGGCTGGTAGTACAGTGGCTAGGGCGCCGGCCTGCGAACCCAAAGGTCGCAGGTTCGATTCCCCAGCCAGGGCACATAACTAGGTTGCAAACCAGGTCTCCAGTTAGGTCTGTGGCTGGAGGCAGGTGAAACGCAACCATACACTGATGTCTCTCTCTCTCTGCCTCTCTCCCTTCCCCTCTTTCTAAAAATAACGAAATAAAATCTTTAAAAAAAAAAAAGTTTCCATGGAGCAGATGAAAATTCTAGCCAGAAAGTTTTAAAAACACAGTGAAAGAAGCAGACTCATTAGCAATCAGGGTTGAGGTCATGAAACAGGAGGAAGTGAATCCTGGGCGGGCAGCGCTCAGGGAAGAAGTGGAAGAAAAAAAAGACAATCATCCAATCTTCATTCTTAATGTAAAGTCTAAACTCTGAAGGAGGAAAAGGGAGAATAAATACTGCTAAAAACTCATCAAGAGCCCTGGCTGATGTGCCTTAGCTGATTGAGTGCCAGCTTGCAAGCCCAGAGGTCATCGTTCCATCCCTGGTCAAGGCACATGTCTGGGTCACAGGTCAGGTCCCCAGCCGGGGGCGTGTGAGAGGCAACAGCTTCACTCCATTTCATTCCCACAGCAATGTTACTCTCTTTCTCCCTTCCCCTCTGTCTAAAAATAAACAAATTTAACTTAAAAAAAAACTCAGCAAGAGATAGAGGAACAAGGAAAGTAAATTAAATAGAAATAAAAACAGGATTAGAGGATGTAATACAACAACAATAAAACTTTAAAAAAAAACAGGATTAGAGAGAAAGCAATAAATATGAAAGAGAAGATATATTTGTACATGCATTAAATATCTGAAAGGGCACACAAGACAGTGATAATGTGGTTTACTTCTAGAAAGGGACATTGGGAAGGTAGATAGGTCAATGGTGCGCAGGGGTGGAAGAAAGAATTTTCATTTTATGTCTTTTAAAAGTTTGACTTGTGTGCACATATTAGCTCATCCAAAAATTTCTAATTAAGAAACCCCACAAGCCCCGTCCTCCACCCGCCGGCATTCAGACCCACTCACAAATCTGACAACTTACCCTCCTTTCTTAAAACTCTTGAATTGTTCTCATTGCTGTTAGGTTAAAAAGCACATGTTTCAAAATGGTTTAATAGTAGGGCAACTAGAGTAATTATTGTCCAAGAGCACTTTTGAGATTGAAAGGAAGAGGTGCTAACGATGAAATTGGGACAAAGGTCACTTGTTTCGAAGACCAGTCCTGACCTGGCCCTTGCTGCCCTCTCCAGCCTCACCTTACCTTCCAGCCCAGAGTCCCTCGCCCCAGCCCTGCTCCAGCCTCTCAGCGCACCTGCTCCCTCCACCCATATTCCACCTCCTCCACCCCACTCCCCCGTACCCTTTGCCTTATTCTGCCAAGTGTCCTTTGAATCTGAGTTTACCTCTTAGCACTTACATATTGATATATGATCAATTCTAAAATGCACGTGTCCTCCCTATATTTTCACATCTGAAATTAGAATAGGTCTTACAGTCCCTTGCCTGTTAGGTTTTAATTGGCAGCATTTGTGTTAGCTTCTGGTAGCAGAAGGTTTCTTAGATTTGGTGACACGTGTTATCGTACTGTGATGTAACCATCTAGTTCTAGTTCCACGGCTAGCTTTCCACTAACTGGGCTATCTTTGAGAGCAGGACCATGAGTTATTTTTTATTGATTGCCCAGTGGCACTTACTGGAAAACTGTGGTTACGCAATAAATACATTCTGCAATTAAGCAGAAATTTTCAGGGGGAAAAAAATTGGCTAGGAATAGGGGATTTTTCTCTTGAAAATTTCTGGAAGTTAAAAAAAATAAATTAATAGATTTAGCTAAGTGTAGTTATTTATTTATTAAAGATTTTATTTATTTATTTGTAGAGAGGGGAAGGGAGGGAGAGAGGGAGAGAAACATCGGTGTGAGAGAGGAACATTGATCAGTTGCCTCTCACTCCCTGACGGGACCAATCCTGCAACCCAGGCATGTGCCCTCATTGGGAATCCAACCACTTTCACTTTGCTGGATGACGTCCAACCAACTGAGCCACACCAGTCTGGGCTGAAAGATTTTTTTCTCAAGGGTATTTCTGGTTTCTCTGGGTGTTTGGATCTCCAAATATTCAAACTTGATGACTGAATGAAGGAAATCAAGTTCTGTATAAAATACATCTTTATCTTTCTTAACAACGGGATTTTACATCTATGAAAGAAACTGAAATAAAAGATTATCTATATTTTTATTTTCTTTCAAAGTTTCCATTTCATGCTTGACTTGGTTCATAATGTATAAGTGAAAAAACAAACAAACAAACAAACAAAAACAAACCCAAAACATTTATTCACTCAGGAGACACCCATGGAGACCCCAGGATTTGCCTGCTCTCCTCTGCGTGCTGAGAATACCACAGTAAATAACACTAAGTTCCTTCCCCCTTGGAGCTTATAATCTAATGATGGATGTAAAACAATAACATACGCACCAATAAACATATAACTTGTCAGAAGTAGTGATTATAATGATGATAATATGAGAATAGAGCATTTTATTGCAGTAGTGGGTCTCTAAGCTTATCTGATCGTAACAACCACCAAGGAGATCTTTAAAAGGACAGAGTCACTGGCCCATGTCAGATCCACTGCATCAACAGCTATGGGGGAGGGGCCTGGGCAGAATTATTTGGAGGAGTTCACCAGCTGATTTTTAGGATCACTGAATACCTAGGCTGGATCAGAGGCTTTAAACTTGGGCTACATGGTAGAATCACTTTGCCCAGGTCCCTGCCCCATAGATTCCAATTTAATCCATCTGGGGTTATTTAAAAGCTCACCAGATAATGTTAATGAACAGTCAGGGCTGAGAACCAAAGACTACACTGTCTCAGGGATGGTTAGAGATCAAAATGAGGAACTGCTGACTCTAGCCTGTCCATCCCTAGTCATGAATCGGGCATTAGGTTCTTGCAGACATACCTCCTTCTGTCCAAGATTAAATGTCTCAGATGTACATCCAGAGACAGACTCATGGCTAACTCAGGTGCTGCCTTTTGCACCCAGTTTTATACTTTTCTTTTGGCTCCTCCTTGGTTATGCTTCCTGTGCAGAGCTACGTGTGAGAGGTGACCCTACTATAACATTTCAGCCATGCCTGGCCTCAATCCCTTCTGCCCATAGCTGTGACAATCTGAAGGAACACTTGCAGTCACCCGTCACAAGCTGCTCACTCTGTTATCAGTTTCTTCAGAAAGTCCCCAGTGAATAATTTCCATTAGTAACTTCATTTTGAAATCTCATCAAGTCTACCAGGTGCTATTCCAGGAACCCAATAAGCAAGCAAGCTAACAGCTCCCTCTTAAAAAAAATAAGTGTTTTCCTCCTTCAGCTTAAAATTTCCCAAATCATCACATCCCTACACTTGGCCTCTGTCGGAAACTGAAGAAAGGAAGAAAAGATGGGCACTCCAGCCAAACCCCACCCTGCGTGAGGGGCACAACTATGCTCTTTTCCTGAAGTCCCTCCCGCTCAGGCATGAGATTGAAGAGAAGACCCCTAAATGACCTAAGTTGTAGGTGTGTGATATCTGTAAGCCTGTTTTCCCATTGATCAGTGTTGTTTTAAGAATCGACAGTGAGCTCTGACTGGTGTGGCTCAGTGAATTGAGCACTGTCCTGTACCAAAAGGTTACTGGGCCTGAGTTGCTGGCCGGGTCTCCAGTTGGGGGCATGTGATATATCTCTCACACATCAATATTTCTCTTTTTTACCTCCCTCCCCCCTCTCTGCAATAAATAAATTTTTTAAAAAATCGACAGTGAACGTAGCTGAAGCAGCAAGTATTACACCTTGCACATAGTAGGCAGCTGTGATTATTATGACCTCTTTTCTGTCTTCTGGTATCTTTCTCCTAGAGAACTGACTGCATTGGGCCATTTTTATGTCATTGCTCAATGAGCTGGAAACGGCAGCCCTGCTGATTAAAATTCTGGTTTGCAAGGAACTGAGTGATAGTGTTGACATTTGCAGAAAGCTTTCTTGCTAAACTTTAAACACTTTGCAGATCTAATCCTGCTGGCATTTCCTGTTAGTGATATTTCTATGGCTATGACGGGCACACCAAGTTCAACAGACACCCAGGGAAAGGGCAGGATAATTGGTTTCCATGAAGTTAGGTGGATACCAAGCCTAGCATGAAGGAAACTAACATATATTGAGTGTTACTGAAAAGGGCCAGTAAGCTAAGACAGTAGTAAATGGCCAGGTAGTTCATAGTCATCTAGTAAATTGCAAAATCTTATCCTCCCTAATTTAAGAGCAAATAGTTTATAATTCTCCTCCCCAACCAGGGAGTAAATGTCTTAAATCACCCTAGACTTTTGAACCTGTTTTTTTTTTTTTTTTTTTTTTAATTTATTTATTTTTAGAGGGAGGGAAAGGGAGGAAGAAAGGGAGAGAGGCCTTGATGTGTGAGAGATACATTGATTAGTTGCCTCTCACACACCCCCAGCTGGAGACCTGGTCAGCAACCCAGGCATGTGCCCTAACTGGGAATTGAACCCCTGACCTTTTGGTTCAGAGGCCAGTACTCAATCCACTGTGCCACACCAACCAGTGCACCTGGTTTTATACTTTTGTTTTGAGACAAATAGCAGAAACTCAGTTAGTGCCATTTGTGCCATCAACACTCAAGGACTGTTAAATTCAGGGGAATAAGTCTCATTTTGACATATCAGCATAAAGCTGATGAATATTCTATTAGGTCCTCCCCTAAACTCCCAGCCTTTAAAACCCTCAAGCCAGCGGACTCAGGGTGCGCTCGCTCTCCCCACACCCTTCTCCCACAGGCACGCACCTCCCAGACTCCAAGGGTCCCCACGAGACTTGCAGCCAGAGAAGCAATAGGTGACAGCAGCCCATCCGGGCTAACCTCCTAAAGCTGCCTCCAAGCCCCCTTCTCTCCACCTGTCCAGTGAGCTAACAGTAGCCCCGCCTGGGCTCATTTCCTTCCTGTAACATTTCTAGAGAACCAAAGCCGTCCCACCTAGGCCCTTTCCTGTTGCTTCTTTTATGCGAAGCCCTTCCTTGTTTCACTGTCCCCAGCTTTGATAAACGTACTCTCCAAATGATGTGGACTTGCCTTATGACATCTTTCCTGCATGAAGTCGAGAACCCACATGCTGCAGGCCAGCGTGAGGAGACCCACTCTGGGCCTGGTTCCTATCTGGTAACATTACCTGTCTGGCACATAGGAGAGGCTCAAAAAAATATTAACAAGCTGAATAAGATGAAGGAAGGAAGGAAGGAAGGAATTGCATGGGCCAAAGTGAACTATGCATTTTTATTCTGTACTATTTGCTATGTATAAATGGCTAATTTCAAATATTGATGTATTTATTTGCATACAGTGGTGTGTCAGGCCTCATGATAGGTTCTGGGGATATAACTGTTAACAAAATAGACAAAATCTCTCTGCTTCTGAGACCTCTCAGTGCAGAGAGGGTGATCAAAAAAACAAAACAATAACAAAACAGGAATATTATCTGTATTAGAGTGCTCAGGCTGCCATAACAAAAGACCATAGACTGGGTGGCTTAAACAATAGCAATTTACTTTCTCAGTTATGGAAGCTGGAAGTCCAAGATCAAGGTCCAGCTGATTTCAGTTTCTGGTGAGAGCTCCCTCCTTGGCTTGTAGACGGCTTCCTTCTTGCTACATCCTCATATGGCCTTTCCTCAGTGTGTATGTGTGTATGTGTGTGTGTGTGTGTGTGTGTGTGTGTGTGAGCGAAAGTGAGAGAGAGACAGAGAGCTAGCTCCCAAGGAGAAGGGGGAAGGAGGGTGGGGTGGGGTGGTGGGAAGAGTTCTCTGGTGTCTCTTCTTATAAGAATGCTAATCCTGCCCTGACTAACCTGGCTAACTGAGCCAGGAGTCTTTCAGTACTCCTGTTGGGAGTCCTTCAGTAAAGTGTAAGTTTGCCAGTTCAATTCACTATTCATGATCAGGGCATACACCTATGTTGTGGGTATGGTTCCCTCTCCGGGCAGGTAGAAGAGGCAACCAATCAATGTTTTTCTCTCTCTCTTTCTTCCTCTTTTCCCCCATCTCAATTAAAAAAAAAAAAAAAAAAAAAAGAATATTAATCCCATCAGAACAGGGCCTCATTTTATGACCTCACTCAGTCTAAATTACTTTCTATTCCAAATATGATCACATGGGGGGTTACAGCTTCAACATATGAATTTGAGGGGCTATAAATTTGAGGGGTGGGGGGAGGCAAACATTCAGTATGTGACATTACCCTACAGTGATAGCCCCACAATGCTAATCCAGCTTGGATGGGGAGCTGGGAAGGAAGAAATCAGGGAGGCTGCTGGAGGAAAGGAAATGTAAGCTGGCTGGGAAGGATGAGTAGAGGAGCCTGCCAAGCAATGGGAATTCCTTGGAAAAGGCCTGAAGGCAGGAAAGAGCTGAGCTTCTAAAGAATTGGCAACTGGTAAGTAGGGCTGGGAACAGAGAGGAGGCAAGATGGAGAGAGGTGGGGGAGACTCCAGCTGGTCCTGCAAGCCTTCCAGAGGTCATCTGATGGGTAGGTTGGTGGGCAGCAAGGCAGGGGCAAAATGGTGGTAGTTGTTGAAATTATTTGATGGGGAGAAAAATCAGCTCTTAGGTAAAGTTCCATTTGTGTATTGCTTTTAGTTTAAATTACATCGATGGTGGTTCCCATAAGCTTTGTTCAGTTTAGGGCCTCTGAAGGTCTGAATTAGGCTTGATTGTGAGCTTCTCAAGGCCAACGTAGCAAGGGGATAGTCATAAGCCCACCTCACTCTTTGTCCCATCTCAGGGGCAAGGGGAGTTGGTTCAGAAGCACAAAGAGGCCTGGCTGACGCGATGCGGGCCCAGCTGGCCCAGAGGAAGGCAGGGAAGAGTTGGATACTCTACTTGGTTTCTCCCTAGATATTGCCTGTCCAATGCCTCCATTCAACCCAGGTGGGGTGAGGATAAGCCAGCGGCGACCAGGCAGACAGATCTCAGAGAAAGAGGCCCACTTCTCTCCCAGTTCTGCCATGACTCCATAAAGGGGGCAAACTGACTCTATCCTCTCCATGCCCAGGGCCTGGATCCTTCCCCAGGCCTTTACGCATAATCAGCCAGACTCCAGGGCTGTCTGCTGTTCCCAAGGGGTGGCGCACAGCAGGGCACCCACGAGAGCAAAACCTCTCTGACACCCACCTTGCTCCAGGTTCACCACTTTACCTCCTCTCCCCTGACATCATCTCTGCCACTCTGCACAGCCGCCACCCTATCCTTTAGGGTGTAGGCACCTTCTCCAATCCCATACCCCCTCAAACCCCAGAAGTGGGGGCCAGAATTTGGAGAAAGGGCAGGGAAGTGAGATCAAATCAGACAGTTACTATCTTCCTCCCCTTCGAAAGCAACCCCAGCATCTACAATAGTCAAGCAAGTCCAAGGCCATGGAGAGGCAGTTCCTTCTGGTTGTTTTTATTTTTATTTATTTATTTATTTATATTTGTTATTTGATTATTATTATTATTTTTTTTTTTTGGAGAAAGAGCATGCTTTATTGGGAATGGAACCCTGCACGATGGTCCTCCTGTACCCGACGCCCAGAAAGGGACACAAACAACTGGAGTGGGGCTCATCTGGGTGGCTTCCCCAACCAACCTCCTCCCTCCCAGGGGTCAGCATTCCCAACCACTTGTTTGCAGGTAACTGGTTGACTAGAGATAGAGTCCCTCAGGGGTGCCCTCTTGTTTTTTTACAGAGAACATTTTCTTTAGATTTCTTGAAGTCTTCATTTGTTACTTTCATTCTGCACTCTCTTAAGGCCATCAGACCAGCTTCTGTACAGATTGCCTTGATGTCAGCACCAGAAAGGTCATCCTTAGCCATGATCAAGTTGTCCAGTGTCACGTCATCAGCCAGCATCATCCTGCTTGTGTGGATCTGAAAGATGCGCTTCTCGGTCTTTTCATCCAGCTGGGAGAACTCAGTCTTCTGGTCAATGTGGCCTGGTCTGATTAGTGGTGGATCCAAAGTTTCTATTCGGTTTGTGGCCATGAAAACTTTTACATCCCCTCTTAAATCAAATCCATCCAACTGGTTCAACAGTTCCAGCATCATTCATTGAATCTCTCTCTCACCCCTGGAATCTGAGTTCTATCTTTTTGTCCCAGTGGCATTGATTTCATCAATAAACATGATGGATGGTGTGTGCTCTTCAGCAACTCGAAACAGTTCCCACATGAGTTTGGGCCTGTCTCCTAGGTACTGCTGAATAAGTTCGGAGCCAACCACTCTTAAGAAAGTGGCCAAGAAAAAAAAAAAAGAAAGAAAGAAAGAAAGTGGCCAAGGTTTGGTTTGCTACTGTTTTGACTAATAAGGTTTTACCTGTGCCAGGTGAACCATAGAGAATGACCCCCTTAGGGGGCTTTATGCCCACCTCTTCATAATATTCAGGATGAGTAAGAGGAAGTTCCACAGATTCATGAATTTCCTGGATTTGGTTGTCTAACCCCCCAAAGTCAGCATATGTCTCCTGTGGGGACTTTTCCACCTTCATCACCATGACCAAGGGATCCGTGTCATCCATCAGCACCCCTATCACAGCATGCACCTTGTGGTTGAGCAGGACAGAGCAGCCCAATTTCAGCAAGTCCTTGTCCACAAATGAAAGGATGCTGACGTAGTGTTCTGAACCCACAGATGTGGACACAATGGCATTATTGTCGTCAATGATCTCTTCCAAGATGTCTACCGACATTGGGGTCCCCCTCAGATCATCCACCTTGGACCTTTCTTCCTCTTGTTTTTCTTCTAAAGGCTTCATTTATTCCTGATTTCTAATGAATTCTTTGTCCATGAGAAGATAGTCTTTAATTCTCTCTAACTTTAATAATTTTAACTGGCACTGAGTGTGAGGTGTCACCAGTGGCAGTTTGTTGGCAGCATCTGGTCCCTTTGTTTTCTTCTTCTTCTTCCCCATTCTAGTTGGTATGGGAGGTTCATATTTCTTTTTCTTGTCCTTGTCATCCTTCTTACCACCTCCAGGACTGTGACCACCACTCTGACTTTGACCCCTGTTGATTTGGCTGCTGGAGCTGTTGCTGCTCTTATTTGATTTTATTTAGTTATTTCAAAAAAGATTTTATTTATTATTTTTAGAGAGCGGGGAAGGGAGAGAGCCAGAGAGAGAGAGAAACATCAATATATGGTTGCATCTCACCTGCCTCCAGCTACAGACCTGGCTGGAGACCTGGCTTGCAACCCGGTTATGTGCCCTGACTGGGAATGGAACCAACGACCTTTGAGTTCATGGGCCAGTGCCCTATCCACTGTGCCACCAGCCAGGGCTTCCTTCTTGTTGTTTTTAAATAAGGGACCTGTGGTCAAGACTCAATAGATTGTCAAATGCCCCTCCCACTCATCCTCCCTTCCTTCTATTGCCTCTATCTGCCCGCCTCTTTCTCTTTTTAGGATTTTCCTTGTGTTATCCCACAGTGGAATAAATAAACACATTTTCATTGTGAGAGATTGAAACAATACATGCATAAGATTAGGAAGCAAAATGTTATCCGATTGCATGCCTACTCATTCCTCCCTGAAATTTCTACCTGTTCTCCCCTCCCTACCAGGTAGAATGCCTGCCAGCATTTTGCTGGGCACCCTTTCATCCCTGTTCACACATATGTAATTATATGCAGGTATATACAAATTAAACTTTACACATATGTACATGTATATATAACTTTTGTTTTTATATAATTGTAGCCGCATCATAAGTACTTGGCAAATTCTTATTTTCATACAATGCTATGTCTGGAGGAGCTGTCAAAGACAAAACATATGGGCTTTTTGCACATAGTCCTATCTCATTCTAACAGCTGCATGTTCCAAACTGTGGAAATCTCATGGTTTATTTAACCTCTCATCATTGCTATTTCTGGTGTTTCTAATTCTTTTTTGCTATTATAAACAAGGAAGGAATGGCTTCTGTATTAGTTATCTATTGCCTAATACATTACCCCAAACTTGGTGGTTTGAAACTATAATAAATATTTATTATTGCTCACAGTTTGTGTCAGTCAGCAAGTTGGGAGCTACTGGCTGGGTGGCTTCAGTCTCACGGTTTTTCATGAGGTTGCAGCTCAGTTGTTGGCTGGGCTAGAGTCACTGAAGTGTGACTAGGGCTGAAGGGTCCACCACTCTCTCCAGGGCTGGGGAATAGGTGTTGGCTGATAGTGGGGAACCTTTGTTCCTCCCCACGTGGGCCTCCCCACCAGGCTGATTGATGTCGTTGCAGCATGGTGGCTGGTTTCCCCTAAAGCAGGTCATTCAAGAGAAAATAAAATAGAAGTAGCAATGCCTCTTATGACCTGGCCTCAGAAATCACACAGTGTCACTTATGTCACCTCTGTTCATTAAAAGCAAGATCCAGCTCTTTCAAAGGGTAATTTGTCAAAGAATTTGTGAACATATTTTAAAACCACTAGTACTACCCTGATACATAATTTTTATGTAGTTGTACAAATATTTCCTTAGGATAGATTTCTAGAACCAGGATTATTAGGTCAATTGATATATGTACTTTTTTTTTTTTTAAGAGTTTATTTATTATTTCCAGAGAGAGAGAGAGAGAAACATCAATGTATGGTTGCCTTTCACCTGCCTCCAGCCACAGACCTGGCTGGAGACCTGGCTGGAGATCTGGCTTGCAACCTGGTTATGTGCCCTGGCTGGGGAATCGAACCAGCAACCTTCGGGTTCGCAGGCCGGCACCTTATCCACGGTGCTACCAGCCAGGGCTGTGATATATGTACTTACAATTTTGATAAATCCTGTTTGTGTCAGAAACTGTTCATTGTCTCCCAGTCTCTGCTGTCTCTCTTATTCCTTTTCAAATCAGAGCTCCTGAGTTTTTGCTGGACATTTTGAGTTCTATTTCCCAAGCACTTTTGATGCTTCAGGGGACACGTAACCAAGTTCTGGTCAAAAGGAAGTAATGTTGCAACTTCTGGGTCATGCCTTTGAAAAAGCTGTTAGCCTACTTTTCTTTCCCCCTAGAGAATGCTGTTTGGAGAACAGATGTGGTAGGAGATAGTTTCCACCATGTGAAGAAGGCAACACCCTTGGGAATATTGGGGTGATCATAGAAAGATCTTGGGTCCCAGGATGACCTTGTGGAAGTGAACCACATTTCTTCCCAGGACTTCCTACCAGCTCAGACTTTTTAAAATATTTTATTTATTTTTAGAGAGAGGGGAAGGGAAGGAATGAAGGAGAGAAACATCGATGGATTGCCTCTTACATGCCCCCAACCAGGGACCTGGTCCGCAACCCAGGCATGTGCCCTGACTGGGGATCAAAGCCACAACTTTTTGGTTTGTAGGCCAGCACTTAATCCACTGAGCCATACCAGCCAGGGCTCAGCTCAGACTTTTGTATGAGAGAAAAATAAAACTTCTATCTTGTTTAAGTCATTGTTATTTACTGATGCATTTTCAGGCATGAGCAAAACTAAATGAGGGTCACTTGATCCAATTGGGGATGCTTCACTGATGCTATTGAAATCATAATTTTTAGGGAGCTAGTCCCTATTTCCTTTTTTCCCCTACCCTCTTTCTTCCTCCACCCCAACCCCTACTAGCTTTCACAGTCAGAAGCTTTGTTCTTTTTTTTTTTTTTTTTAAGATTTTATTTATTTATTTTATTTATTTTATTTATTTATTTTTCAGAGAGAGGGGAAGGGAGAGAGGCAGAGACAGCAATAGAGATAGAGATAGCAATGTACGGTTGCTTTTGACCTGCCTCCAGCTACAGATCTGGCTGGAGACCTGGCTTGCAACCTGATTATGTTGCCCTGGCTGGGAATCGAACCAGCGACCTTTGGGTTCACAGGCTGGCACCTTATCCACTGTGCTACCAGCCAGGGCTTAGAAGCTTTCTTCTTTGTTCCCTACACCCCCAGCACTGGAACTATGAGCCACGTGGTATGGTCTGCTGCTAGGAGTGCTCCCCAGGTCTTCCTACATTTTTTTGTAACGTGACCGTGTTTTCCATCAGCCAGCCACAGTCGCCATCCCACTGCACTGCCTCCCCGCCAAACCATGTCCTCTCTGTCCCTCTGCCCTGGCTCCGCCCCTCCTGCCTGTCTGGGTATTTCTTCTTCACATCTTTATTTGTTGGACTCCTGTGCAGCTGGATAGTCTGGAATTTCTGGTTGTCTAATTTTGAGGTAGTTGTATTCCTTCTTAGTTGTGGAGGGAGATGCAGCGTATCTACACCTCCATTTTGGCCAAAACTCCCCACCCCCTTTCTTCTCTTTTCTCTCCTCTCCCTTCTCCTCTGTTTCCTTTGTGTCTAGCCCTGACTAAATGGCCATCTGAGTCCCTGATGATTCAATGTGATTACATTTCCATAGGCAGGTGCGTGTCTTGTTTAGTCACATTAAAAATAAATCACTTGGCCACACACAGTCAATGCATCAATCTGTTACTTTTCTCTGCTTTCCAGGAACAGATTGCTCAAAAAGCAAATGACTGTTGGGTGAAATTTGAGCAGGAAAAAGAGTGAGATGGAATGAACAGAGTCCTTCCAAGCTTGCCCTTCAGACTTATCACCAATCAAAAAAGAAATCATTCATGCCCACAATTATGCCAATCACACAGCATCATGCTGCATGCTTGGAATCAATGAGAGAGCTGTGCAAGAATAAGGTCTGGGAGGAGGCATGGGGCCTGTGCTTACCGAACACCTACTATGTGCCAGGCCTTGTACTGTTTCCTTTTGTACCTGTTCCTTTCTAAAGGTGATCAGGGCACAAGCTGGGGGGCTCTGGGCAATTTTGCCTTTCAGGTAGCTTTTCTTTAGACTAGACACATTATACCATTCTTTAATAATTTTCTTTGGTAAGATGAAAAAGTCGTGGTGTTAGGTAGACCTAGCTCTACCACTGTGGGCAGATTGCTTAATATCTCTGAATCTCTGAACCTCAAGTTTCTCATCTCTAAAATGGAGATGTACCTGGCTGGTGGCACAGTGGATAAGGTGCCAGCCTGCGAACCCAAAGGTCGCTGGTTCAAGTCCCCAGCCAGGGCACATAACCAGGTTGCAAGCCAGGTCTCCAGCCAGGTCCTTAGCTGGAGGCAGGTGAAAGGCAACCATACATTGATGTCTCTCTTCCTCTCTGCCTTTCTCCCTTCCTCTCTCTCAGGGAATCATAAATAAAATCTTTTTTAAAAATTAAAAAATACATAAAACTAAAATGGAGATGGAGATTGGGATCAAATGAGATAATGTATCTAAAACATCTTGTAAATAGATAGCTAAAAATAATGGTGTTTACTCTCTTCTTCATAACATATACACAACTTCACCCTCTTTAAGACTTTGTAATTTTTTAGGTTGGGATGGCAATTTTCCAGGAGGACTGTGTGTGTGTTTCCTATTCTTGATGAAAACAGTCTGAGGAGAAAACCAAGTCCTTTGTAGAAATCTTAGCCCTTCAGAAAACCAGCCCCTGGCGGCAATAAAATGCTATTGGAATTCAGTCAGAGACAATTGAGTGTGAAAGACATCACCCAGCAAACCAGTCCCTCTCCACAGTCCCAATCTGTGTGCTCTCCTTCCCTATTGGGTGTGGGCTGGCCTGTGGCTTACTTTAATAAATAAAATGTGGCAGAAGTGACCAGGGGACATTTCTGGGACCTTAAGAATTCCTAGAAGCTTACACTTTTGGGCTTTGGGGGGCCCTGACCTAACATTGCAAAATTTGATTTCTCTGTGTTAGAAAGACCCTGTAGACAGATCATTGGAAAAAGAGAACGTATGGAGACATAGAAAGTTCCACCTGTCCTGGTTCTGGCCTCAGAACCCCTCCAACACACCAGGCAGATGAGTGACCCATCCTGGACACTCCAGCCCAACTCAGCCTCTAGATGGCTGTGGCTCCAGCCAATACCATGTGCAACCTGAGAACTGCCCAGCTGATCCAATTCAACGTGCAGACTCACATAAGTGTCCTAAATGGTTCTCTTAAGCCATGAACTTTTGGAGTGGTATATTACACAGCAGTAGAGAGTTGAAAGAGTCAGCAATATTTGTGAGCTTTCACTGTGTGCCAAACCATGTGTTCTCATTATGAGAGGTACAGAAGAACCACCCTCTGGAACTTAGTTTGGGCAAGGAGACTCTACAAGTGCAATGCAAGCAGCCTATTTAATGATGGGGTTGGGAGGACGAGGCAGGGAACACTTTCTAGAGGAAGTGTTTTGACCTGGGTTTTGAAGGAGAAGGCAGATGACATATCCAAGAATGGGGTGGGAGATGTTGATAGCAAAATGGCAAGAAAATGAGGAGCACAGAGACAAGGGGTGGAGAAACTTCAAGTTTGATGTTTACATATATGAGATATATATATATATATATATATATATATATATATATATATATATATATATATATATATGTATAATGGGGCTAAGAGGAGATCTTGCCAAGTCAGGGACCTGCAGCAGGGACCTCAGACCTGCAGCAGGGATCTCAAGAAAGCTGGTTTCTTCATGATCTTTACTGTCTCCTTCCCATTTGGCAAAAATATGCCAAATGGCAGCATCTCTTCCCTCCTGAATTATACATGCTCAACTTGTGACTGTGGAGTCTCTTGAGGGAATTTCCTTTTCAGAACCCACACTGGAAGGGGAGCTCAGGAAGTGCTGAACCTGTTTGCAGAGAGCCCTTTGGTTCCCCCCCACCAAAGGGGAGTGAGGTTGACTGAGCCCCTCCTTGGAGCTGGAGGCTTAAAAGACCAAAAGCAGCAGCCTCAACCAGAGCTAATTGGTTGGTAATTAGCAAGTTAATGGCTCACATCAGGGATAATGCAAGGCTGGAGCCCTGTGGCAGGAAATGACTTTAAAGTGCCCCCTCTTTGCTTCCATCGCTCCAGGTGTTCCGTGGGGCTTCGACAATCCTCCCTGGGAAGAACTGGGTTTGCCTCCCTAGCTATGGGAGTCATGGTCAGGCCAGAAGGCTAGCACCAAAAAATAGTAACTCCCAAGAAAGTGAGCCACTCTGCCCTTCCCTTGAGGAACAGGGAGGGGTGCCAGGTCAAGTTGGAGGGGGAAAAAAGGGCAAATGGTGCTCACCGTAGATGGAAAAAAGCTGAGGGTTAGGGGACCACATGGCTCATCACAGCATCTTGTTTCAAATTCTAGGGCGACACCTGAGTTTGTGGGTCTGTGATGGGAGAAACTCCCAGAAACTTGGTTCTTTTTGCCAACGCAGTAAAGAATTATAGATTAGCGAGTTTCTTATTGTGCAGGCAAGCAGGGTTTATTGGTGATATGTTCTCATACAAGAGAACAGGCCTTGTCAAGATGGGGGAGAAGGGCAAGAACAAGAGAGTCATCTTCTGTTCTGAGGACTTATATAGTTGGTGGGATGGGGGAGGGTGAAGAAGTTGTATATTGATTGACACATAAAGCTGGTGCCAGCTTCTCCAGGACAGGGCATGAATACCCAAAGGTGTTAATGGGATTCTTCCTTTAGGCACTATGGGCCCTTTCAGGCCTTTCAGGCCTTGGGATGAAAGCACAGTTTCAAAGGCTTTCTTTCCCCGGTAATGGAAAAGATACATAGAATTTCAAGGACTGCTGAGGTAGTGGGTGGGACATGTATCCCTCCTCCTCCCTGCTTTGATTTGCTATCTGCCCACCTAACAGGTCCACCAGTTTACTCCATTTATAATCTTAGCATACACCGCTATTAATTTTTACAGATACTGAATGAATCAGTTAGGAACATGTTCAGTTATAAGTAATACATCTCTGAACTGACAGTGGCCTAAGCAATAAAAACATTCCCTCAATCGACAAAGAATTATTGAGAGGTGACCATGTGCCAAGCACCATAGCCCAGGGGAGCCCAGGGGAATGTCTGAATGATCTCCATCTTTTTCCTCCATTCACCCTGTTATTGACTTCTCTTCATGGCCATTGGATTGCTCAGGATGTCCAGGAATCTGGGTCCAGAAAGGAAGCAGGAGATAGAGGGGGTACCAGCCTCACCTCTTCCTTCATCAGGACAAAGCTTTCCCAGAAACCTTAGCAGATTCTCCCTTATTATCACATGAGAGAACAGGCACTAGGCGATCGGAATTTTCATGAGTATTAATCTGGCCATTATTTATCACCTAAGGCTGTCCAGAGCCAAGTCAGCATTCAGTTAGCACGGAAGAAGAAAGGTACTGGGGTTAGGTAGCCTTGCCCCTTCCCTGTTCACCAGCTGAGGCAGACATTGAGATTTGCTGTGGGCAAATACACTATGGTAAATTTTTGTAAAATGTAACAATGATACAGATCCAACCCAAGACCTGGCAAAATGCTTTTATTAAGTGCCTGCTGTTTACTCTCTTTCAAATGCTCTGTAAGAAATGTGCAGGGGAAGCGAGGACCCAGCTTCAGGGAACTTCTGGACCAGCTGGTCACTGGCTATGGGGTGAATGAATGAAAGAATGTATGATTCTCTAATGGTGAATAAGTGACAGGGTTTGCAGGGCACCATGGGAGCATGAGGAAGGAGCTTTCATTTATGGGAGATCAGCCTTTGTCCAGCCTAGGGTGGGGATGGGAGGTCAGGTGCTTTTTGAGGCTCTCCGGCCTCCAGCCTCCTTCCCCTGAAGCCCCTCCCATCATCTCCCTTCTTCTCTGGACATGAGCTCATGAAAATTGGCCTTCCCTCCAGAACACCAGAACCAAACATTTCATCACCAGGAGCAGTTCCCTGTTTTTCCATTCTGAAGAAGAGGAGCTCAGAGCCAGAGCCAGAGGGTGGGGAAGCCGAGGCTCAGATTTGATAAACAGGCAGGAGATTTCAGAAGCAATCAGGGAAGAAAAGAACATACATTATCCCCGAATTCACAACGCAGCACTAATGAGCTAGGGGAACTGTGATTTGATCTCTTCCTGCTTTCTGCAGCCCAGGATTAGCTTGGGGAAAGGAGCCTGAAGGGATGCTGTCTGCTCCAGCTAGTCTACACTGCATGCCAGGGCCTCCCCCGGGGCATGAAGAAGGGGGCAGTGGTGTTTGATGAGCCCTGGGAGCCTCGTGGTTCCCCTGGGTTGGGGGGGTGGGGGGTGGATGGGGGATGGGGGGGGTGGGTATTTATTGATCCCAAATGTGGCTGGTTATAAAGAACCAGCAGACAAAGGGCAACAAATACTTTGGTAGCAGTAGGGCCACCTGGAAGAGGATCCCCACCAGAACCCCATTATGCTAGCATCCTAATCTCATACCCCAGCCTCAGCAGCTGTGAGAAATGAATTCTGTTGTTTATGAGCCACCCAGTCTGTGGTATTTTGTTACAGTAATTCAAATGGACTAAGACAGAACTAACCAAGATCTGCTGAAACTTACTATATGGCTGAGTCCTGTTTGAAACACTTCTCTCACCTTAACTCATTTAATCCTTCTCATGATTCTGACAGGTACCATTTTTATTATGTCCCCATTTTAGAGATGAGAAAACTGAGAGCAAGAATCTTGACTCTTCCATCCACGGTTGAACTCCAGTACCCAGAATGGTAGGAATTAACAAACTCATCTACTTAACACCATGGTGTGCTCTAATGTGGAGCCTGGGGCGGGGGGTGTGGGGGGGGGGGGCAACAATCTCCCAGGAAATAGCATAGTATGACCTGGGAATGGGCTGAGGCTCTCCCCCTCCCTCCCGCACTCCTTTCTCCCATACTTATTCTTTTAAGGGCCCCTAGATGCAGAATTTGTGCACAGAGAAGCATCAGCATTAGTTCGTGGGCCAAGTAGCTTATCATTACAATTTAATAAGCAGGGATAAGCTATGAATAAAAATTATAGAAAAGTAATAAAACACAGAAAAAGAAGCAGACAATATGCTGTAATCATTTTGTTGTCCATCCATCCATCCATGCATTCATCTATTCCTTCCCTCAGTCGCTCATTTGAGGAGCGTCCATGGCTAAGCCAAGAGCTGCAGGGCTGGACGGGACTTAGGCGCCCCTTCTGGTGGGAGGAGGCAGTGGTTCTCTCCCTCAAAAACCCCAGAGGCCTGTGGGGGGAGAGCAGCCCAGAGAGCAGGCTTTAGGTCTGAGGCCCACCCCCAATCCCTCTCTTCTCTGCTCTGAGGGATGCTACCCCCAAAGCTGGCCCTGCCCAGAGTGGGGCCTCCAGGAGCTCTGGCCTGTCAAGAAAGCAGGTTAGAGAGCCTGCGTCCTGGCCTTTGGGGTGACTGTCTCCTTTCAGTGTCTCTGGACTCCTTCCCTCTGTGTGGTGGTGGGCAGAGGGCCCCAGGCTCCTGGCCTGGATTTCACACTCAGAGCTGTCTGCAGACACTGCGTGGCTGCTCCTACCCACCTGTTCCCAGAACTCTGTGGGGTGATTGATGGGGCTGTTCTTGCTCTGGGTCCCAGAGAGCTCCTTTGAATAATAACTTGGCAAAATTAGTCTCTAGAGAGATTCTTTATTTCTGATTCATTTGTTCTTTCTAAATCTTTCATCCCTTGAGTTAGAGGGAGAAGAATGAGGAAGAGGAGAAGGAAGTGTCACAGATACAAGAACCATGAGCCCCACCTCCTCATTTTCCAGCTGGAGCTGGAGACAGACTGCCCCTGGCTATTAGGAGATCTACGCTAAATCTGACTTCTGCTTGAAGAGAAGCAAGTGTGGAAGGTAAGGGGTGGGGGTTGGGGGAGGCAGGACTCTTTCTAGGGCCCCTGAAGTTCACCATGAAGGCTCCCTCTGTCCACAGGTAAAGTGGGTCCTGTCTGCCTGCAGGATGTTGGCATTTTCTCCTTGAATGGGAGAAGTGGAGAAGGTAGAAAAAGGAAAGAGAGTGGGGGATCTAAATGAGTCATGTCAGCTCACCAATAGTTTCTTTGATCACCTCCTACCTGCCGGGCATTGGGGAGACAAGACAAATAGATACTCTTCCTGCCCTCACATTGTTCACAGACAAGTAATTGGGTAAATACAATACCTGTGGTGGATGCTCTAGCTACAAAGTGGGTCACGTGCAGTCACAGGGAGGAGACTGTTCATTCTGTGATGACAGGGACCTGCAAGGAAACCTTCACAGCTGGGCTGATGATAAAATATTCTATCTGAAGGTGGGAAAGGGGGCTGCACATGTCAGCTACTGCAGAGGTAAAGGCTTGAGGGGGTGACACTGCTTAGTGTATGGCGAACTCTAAGTTATATTTTATTTTCACAGCATGGAGAGTGAGATCGACATTGGCAAGACATAGGAGGTAGACAGGGGCCGGGGATAATACTGTTTTTAATAATAATAGTGGATCTTAATGGATCTGCTTATGTTGGGGAGGCCACAGCACTAGGCCGGTTATCCAATAGGAAGTTGTGTGATCAGATCCCCAACAGTGTGGAGGATGGATTGGAGCTGAAAGAGGCTGGAGAAAGGAAGAGCAGTCAGGAGGTGGATGCACCAGACCAGGCAAAAGGCAATTTACAGACTGAACCAAGGCAGGGCCGATAGGAAAAGGAATGGATTTGAGAAACGTCAAGAGGGCTTGATGATTGACTGCAGCAGGCAGAATGGTGGCGAGAGAGGAGTCAAGGGCACCTCCTGGTGCCACCAGCTGAAACAGGGCTCATGGGGGTGGAAACATCTATGAAACTCTGTTAAGTACCTACTAGATGGTAATACTATTCCAGTCACAGAGATGCAAAAACAAATAATTCATTTCCCTTTAACCTTCTTCAGGATTATTTAAAGCGAGCTTCAGTATATATAAACTCACATCTAGACAAATTTGGGTGAATCGCAGAACTTTTTTTTTTTTTTTTTAAAGGTTTTACTTAGTTTAGTTTTGTTTTTTTTTAAAGATTTTATTTTATTATTTTTAGGAAGAGGGGAAGGGAGAGAGGCAGAGAGGGAGAGAGACATCAATGTATGGTTGCGTTTCACCTGCCTCCAGCCACAGACCTGACTGGAGACCTGGTTTACAACCTGGTTATGTGTCCTGGCTGAGGAATCGAACCTGCGACATTTGGGTTCGCAGGTCAGCGCCTTATCCACTGTGCTACCAGCCAAGGCAGAACTTTTTTCTTTTACCAAAAAATGCACCATTTCATTGCCCTGGTCGGGTGGCTCAGTTGATTGTTGAGTGTCCCCTACATCAAAAGTTTGTGGGTTTAATTCCTGATTAGGGCTCATCCCCGGTTAGGGCAACTGATTGATGTTTCTATTGCATATCGACCTTTCTCTCTTTCTTTCTTGTTCCCTCTCTCCTCTTCCCTCTCTCCTCTCCTCTCTCTAAAAAGCACATGACAGCTAGTTGTGGGGGAGAGGTGGTTAGGGGATAGAGAGATTGAGCGAAAAAGAAAAAGGACTTATGGATATAGACAACAGTGTGGTGATTCCTGGGTTGGGGGGTGGGTATAAATGGTAATGGGGAAAATACAGTAAATATTAAATTTTTAAAACTAAATAAAAATTAATAAACATATCCTCCGGTGAGGATTTTTTTTAATGTACCCTTTTCTTGCCTGTCACATTGGGACAATTCAAGATGGCCCCATTGCACAGGATTAGGGCCACCCATTTGGGGCCAGTCCTGCTTGGCTAAGGTTGGGAGGCTGGAAGCTTCCTCGAGAATCAAGTCTCCTTTCAGCCATCTCTGCCATTCAGCTTGGTATTTTCCCTTCTGGGATAGATTTCCCCATAAAATAATTATCTTGTTTGAATTAATCTTATTTTTTAAAGGAGTAAGTCATCATATTGTAAAGACAGATCATAAGAAGATGCATCAACCTGTCAGGAAAGCTGGTTAATATGAGTATTTGTTTAGCGGAGACAGTGTGCCCTGAGGCATCTGGACTGGGAGGCTGGGCAAGTGCTGGGCCCAGAAGTCGGCAAAATTTCATGGGATGGCCTCTGCAGTCTCCCTTAACAGCCTCATGCTGGAAGGGGCCCTTTGTTTTAATAGCTAGACCTTTGAAGGTGGGGGCAGCTTTGCATATTGAGGGGGGTCCAAGAACAGCCTCACTTATCAGGAGAGACCACAGCTGGAGGGGGCAGTCCCAAAGCCCCACATGTATCTGAAGACACTTTCATTTGAGAACTAATCAATATGAGGAAATGTTAGACAACAGCTCAGACAATCTCTCCATTTTGTTTTATTCTTTTAAAAATGTACCCAAACCATAATATAAGTACATAGATAAAAATGTAAAACATCACATGAGTAATATACATGAAGTGCATGGTGTAAAAATTCTATATTGTGAAACATCACATGGGAAATACCTAAGTATATGAAATAGAAAAGAGAAAAACAATAAAGCCCTCCTTTATCTCCTCAACAGTTGACCACCATGAACTATTTGGTGTGTTTCCTTCTCACCCTCTGCCAAGGCATTTCAATCTATTTATCCTGTGCACAATACACATACAGTTTATGTTTTGTTACATGAATAAAGTCGTATCAAAATTTGGTATTTTTTAAAGTTAATATTCTATTTTAGGTTTATTTAAAAAGTAAAATTATAAAACTAAGACATGTTTATTATAAAAAAAGTAGAACTTTAAAAAGAGAAGAAAATAAAAATTAAAACCAAAACCAAAACCATTTTCCTTCTTGTCTCTCCATTCTCACTCTTCAGAGCAAGCAGATAAAATAAACATGTTTCTGTGTATCTTTTAAGAAATGATTATACATATACTAACAATTAAATACACATATCCATCATTCGTCCATTTTATAGGTGAGGAAGTGAGAGCTCAAAGGGGTCACAGGCATATCCAAGATCACACAGGAGACCAGGGAAGAGGAAAATATGAAACCTAGTGCCCTGACTTTGGAGGGCAAAGACCTTTTCACTGCACATCTGCAAGGCGTTTGCCCAGAGCCAGTCTGGGCTGGTGTCTCTAATCTTTTCCTAACCTTGACCTGGTCTACAGGGTGGTGATACTTCTCACTATTGCCCATGCCACCCTCCCCTCCCAGGAATGCTGTAGGGTCTCAGTGTATTACTAGATTACACTTATGCTGCTCATCTGGGGACCTGCCTAACTGTTTGTTTCACCAATGCCTACTGTCTCTGTCAGAACTGTTTTACAGCAGACGAGAGTCATGGAACCTGGCAAAGCAATTCATTCAGTGAGCTAGTGTTTGCACCTTTGTTTCCAGATTACAAATGACAATTATAGGCAGAGGGCTTTCCCAAGGATAAGTCCACTTAAGCTTAGTAGTAACCTATGTCGGCATTAGACCTATTGTGCTCCCTTTGTGCTAGATTCTGGGGCCACAGGCCTAGCCCTAAGGAGCTCACATCCTCTGCAGTAAGCCCGTGCTCCCTGTCATGTCCTATCATGTATGTGTGTGTTTGTGTATGTGTGTGTGTGTGTGTGTGTGTGCACGTGTGCTCGTGCCTTAGTCATCTTGAGCCCAGATGTATCTACAGCATTGTCAACATCTGGGTAGAAGGAAAAAAGTCAGTCAGTCATACAGATGCATTTGCTTCTTGTTGACGGCAGGAGGGCCCCATCTGGACATCTGAAAACCATCCAGATGGACAGACCGAGTGATCTGTACGCCCACATACTTGATCCTGCCACCTCTGATAATATGAGATGGCAGAACCTGGGCCTACAAACTCTCCTGAGGCAGGCCTGTCCTGACCTTGCAGATGGGAAAGAGGAAAGCCCAGAACCCCGTCACTAGGTGTGGCCAAAAAAGGGTGTGTGTGTGTGTTTGTGTATTTGTGCGTTGGGATGAAAAGCTGGCAGCTAGAGAAACTCTGATCTTGAAAATGAACTCTGACATCATGATTCTGCCTGACTGGGCCTGGCGGTGTTGCTTTGAGCCGGAGCTGTGGAGTGAGGTGCAGTCTTCTCTGGCCCGTTAGACTCTGCCACTCTGGAAACAGCCTTCTCCCCAGCCCGCAACTGTTCCTGGGATCCCTGGTTCTGCGTCGCCCTCCAGTGGGCAAATGGAATATGTCTGGTGAGAAAGCCTTTCGACACACTTGGTCACAAGTCAAACGTGTGGATTTTAGAACTTTGATCCTTTTCTTGCCCACCCACCCCCACCCCAGGGACTTCCAACCCATCTCATGAAGAAGAAAGGCACAATCAACAACCCCATTGGGAAATGCCTGACCCTGGCCCCATGAGGGCAGCTTTGGGATGAGTGTTTTAGACTCACAGAAAAGACAGAATCTGGCATGACTAGCTGCAAGGTGGAGGGTGCCCAGAAACCGTGGGGATTACAGGGGTTTGTGGCACGGAGTAGCTCATATTCAAGGTGGGCGAGACCAGCCCTCCCACGGCTGCTGGCAGGGCAGGGCCTCCCCTCCCCAGAGTGTCTCCTAGGAGAGCTTTTGCATCTGCTGCCTCTGCCACCCACTCCTGCCCAGACAGTGACAGACACCAACAGAGGCTGGGCCGCAGAGATAGAGGAGCCGTGACACAGCCAGAAAATGCAGAGACAACATTGTCTGGAGCAATAAACAGCCACGCAGGGATGGAAGATGAAAGTCCTGATCCAGTGATGTCTCATTTCACTTCCAGTTGTGACTGTGAGACATCGTCAGTGCCATTATTCAGAAGGAGAAACAGACTCAGAGAGCTTCCCAGGGCCACGCCATGGGGGTGCGGCTAAGCCAGCTTCAGGTCACAACCTACTGGATTCCCATCCAGCACACGGCCTTTCTGTGACCCCACAGACGCACGGGCACTGTTTCCATCCTGTTTCTCTAATGACGCAGTGGATGGAGAGAAGGGAGAGACTGGCATGCAGAGCAGTGGAGGGACACCAAGGGACACTCCTGGGAGGGAGAGACAGAGACAGAGACAGGGAGGGAGGGAGAGGAAAAGGCGCACAGACAGAGATGATGATAAGACAATAACGCAGAGAAGGGTAAACAAATATGCTGCTTTTCTCCCCCTTCAGGTATAGATTTTGGCATTCCAAGTCCCAGATCCTCAGAATCAAAATTTCTGGGAATGCAACCCAAACATCTGCATTCAAAGAAAATTACCCTGAGTGGCCAAGTATGCTTTGAAATGCGTTAGCAAAGTAAGGCACATTGGTGGGTGGATAGAGGGAGGGATAGATGGATAGTATGTCATAAAGCAAATACAGCAAAATCTTAACTGAGTACTCCAGAAATGAGATCACACTGGTCACTGCACAATTCTCTTCAATTGCTGTATGTTTGAAAATTTTCATCATAAAACGTTAGGGGAGAAATTTCCCGAATGACCATGATGATCAGGTGGGTCTAGGGCCACTGCTGCAGGAGCAAAGCCCTTGGAGGGATTTCCGGAGGAGAGGTTGCCCTGGAAGCCTCCTGCCCCACCCCCTCGTGAGGAAGTCCACCTGGCCCTGGGGCCTCCTGTGCTGTGTGTGGAGCCCGCGTAGGAGGCTGTCTGAGGAGGGCCCCTGTGGGGCACTGGTAGCAATGCAATCCCGCTGGCTGGTGGTGTGGATTTGGGCAGAGCTTGGAGAGGTGGGGCTAGAAGTTCTCTTGGAAGAATCTGAAGTTGAACTGCTCGCACTGGACCTTGAGCACCTTGGCCAGGGCTGGGGAGCCACAGAAGAAGACCTGCACCTTGCCCTTATTCTCAGCAGCCACTTTCTGGAACACCTGGAGTCCACGGGGTTGGGGAAGAGCAGAGTGAGGCGAGGTGGGACAGTGGACCCACCCAGTGGCACACCCACTTGAAGCTGACCATGTAATGGGTTGGCAGCGGCAGCAATGGCCGTCCGTCTGTCCTTATGAAGAACACCAAGACTCAGCTGCTTGTCTTCAGAGCAGATAGTCCAACATGCAGCCATTCGTTTAGGAACCACTTGCTCCACCCATAACCTGACCCAGACCCCAGGGAGGCAGTGGGCCAGAAAAATGTAAGACCCCAGCCCTCGCCCAAGTAGCTGGCCAGTGGGGAGAGCCACAGCATAGTAGCCGCCGAGCTGGTGGACACGGACAGAGCCCTGCGCAGCATGCTAAGCCCGACTGCCTGAACCTCAGGCTTGTCCTCCGGCTGGCCACATGCCTCCAACGATGTGTCTCTTACCTGAATTTAGGCATTTCCCCTCCCCGGGGACCCCTTTTCACCCCTAAATTCTGCTTAAAAATTGCTTTTGCTGAAAGTCCTCTTTGGTGCCCAAGCACCACTGGTGTCCCGTTCCCTTCTCAGCTCTCACTGCCTCGGCCTGAATTACCTATGGTGGTTGAAAAGCAATACTTTCTGGGCCACTCTGTGGGACTCTAGATCCCAGCTGGTAAGCACAGGGAAGAACAATAATAAAATCAATTCGAGAAATAAAATAGGAAGATTGCAAACTATTTTGTGTCCCTGGGGATTCAGTTTCCCCATTTGTACCAGGAAGGGACAAGACTGGGATACTATCCACTTGGGCTTCCCGACTCTGGTCTGTAGGAAGGCGGGGCTGGGAAAGGCCTTGGATGTCATATAGGCTAATTTCCTACCTAAACAGGTGGGGAAACAGGCTAATGATGGAACAAAGTGAGCTAGTGATGGACCCAAAAGTAGGCCCCCTGCCTCCGGGTCCAGCCCTGAGATTCTGGCCGGACTCCAGATGCCAGCCTCATGTGTCACCCCTAGCTGCTTGGCCCTATTCTACCTGGCTGCCGCTTCTGGCTCTCAGCCCTCTAATCCCAGCAGGAGGCGTGGCTCCAGCTGGCCTTTACCTGGCTCCAGTTAGGCCGCCCAGCTTGGGTGCGTGTCTGCAGGCCGGTGATGGTATCCTTTTTCTCCTTCTTGGCCATAAGGTCGAGAGCCATCTGCAGGCCAATGGCCTTCATGTCATTTTTGCTCAGTGCGGAGGTCATGTACATGTGCAGCTCCAGGAAGTGTCCTATGTGATGGGAGGAGAGGGTGGCACTGAAAGGCCAGCAGTGGTGATGGGGATAGGATAGAGTGTCAGCCACTCTGGGGCTTGGAGAGAGACCAAGAGGGCTTGGAACTCATACCGCATTTACCCAGGATCCCCTGTGAGCAGTGCTATAGAGAGGAACAATGCTTGAGCTGGGCCTACTCTGTGCACGGCATACGCAAGTTGTCTAATGTGAGCCTTGCAACCACCCAGGAGTTATAGTTCTAGAGGGGAAAGTAATCCCACGACAGTGTGGCAGTCTTTAGGCTCTGAAGTGTATATTCTTCCATTCCACATGGCTCATGCTCAGTCAGGTTGGGGACAGAAGGCATGCACGCATGGAAAGGTAACTGGGACCAAAGGGCCAAGGGTTGAGTGAGGGGATCGGATGGCACATGCTACTGACGCACAGGGAAGGGCTGGAAAAGGTAAAGCTGCTTCCTAGGAGGGTGGGCATTAGGTTAGGTCTTGGGAGAGGGGCAAGTTTCAAATAAGAGATGAAAGGAAAGTATTCCAGGAAGGGGAAGTAGCAGGAGCCAAGGACAGAGGCTAAGATAAACACGGTGATTGTGGGATGTGATGTGACTGCCTGGCTGGAGCAGAGGTGGGGCTAGACACTCTGAGCAGCAGGTGGGACTAGACACTCTGAGGCTAGAATGTGAAAGGTCTTGAATGCTCAGCTAGGAAATGGGGGCAGGTAGAGGGTATCTGATCAGGGCATGATGGGATGGATGCAGTGTTTCAGAAAGGGACAGGGCACAGGTTGACAGCACACAGACCATTAGGTATAGGCCTGCAATGGGACAGATTAGCTGAGGTGCTACTTAGCTCCCAGTGTAATGCAAGCCCCAGGTAGGCAGCTCTGTGTTCAGGCTCCTTCCTCTGTTTTCCCAGGCTTGGAATGCAAATGTCACCACTTCCACGTGTGCCACGATGGCAAGTGCTGCCTTAGACCTGTGCCACCGTGCAAAGTCGCAAGCAGCTGTGCACAATCTGGGCTGCTGGATTCATGGGCTGATGACCCTTGCATCCTTCTCCTGTCCCCACACTGAAGGATTTGCGCCATTCTCAGCTAGCTCTCCATTGTTTCACATGGCACCAGTAGACCAGTTTCTCTTTGGTTTAAGGTCTCCTCCACTATTAAAATGCAAATGGCCTTAGAAGGGACACCATATCTTAGTTCACTATCATGAACTTGAACAGTGCTGGGATGTGTGGGAGGGAGGGTTATATACTCTAAAGGATGCCTTCCTGAGAGGGCCCTGTCCCTCTTTTTCCCATAGTCCCCACACCCTGGTGAGGGGTGAAGGGTAAGGGAAGAGAAGAGGAAATTCTGTATGCAAGGGAGCAGAAAGATCTGCCCTGACATGGTTTCATCCTTTCTACAGCAGCTGAGTTTGAGACAGTCATCCCAATCCTGGGACACTCATCAAAGGAAATCATCCAAGAAAGGAGAAAAAGAACTATGTGCACATACATATTAATTTCAGCTTTACTTTTGATAGTGGAGAATCAGGAATAAACAAAATGTTCAGTAGTAGGAGCTTGGTTAAACTGTAGCAAACCACTAATTGTATCATTCATTAATAGCCATTAAATACTGCTGCCACTGCTATTGTTAAATTAATGGAGTAGTTACTACTTCTACCACTATTAAATTTATTGAACAGCTATTAAGCTCCAGTCACTGCTCTAAGTGCTGTACAGATATCTCATTGAATCCTCACAACAGTCCTATGAGACAGGTACCAGTTGTAGCCATATTTTTCAGATAAGGAAATTGAAGCAAAGCAGTTAAATAATGTGACCAAGCTATCAAAGGGTAAAGATTTCAAACCAGACAGACTGAATGAAGCTTAAGCTATAAAAGTTAAAAATGATATATCATATTCTTTAACTCAAATCTCAGTATACAGTTAAAATTAAAATCAGAGGCCACAAGTTTTCGTTGCAGTTAGTGAGAAACCTGGGTGGAAATTCGACTCAAGTGGCCTTGAGAATGGACAGCAGTGGGTTAACTGTTACCCTTTGTTTACACAGCTCAAGAAGAAGCAGACAGCACACACACACCAGTAATTAGAAGTTTAAATTAAATCTAAACTTTTCCCCTAGCTTGTCATCATAAAAGCCAGTCTCTAACGAATTAGGCATTTAGAACAAAGTTGGTGCTATGTCAATATTTGGTATAATTGTTATTTACAAGAAAGGGCAAGGAGCTTTCCTGCAACATTCTAAGTTTTAATAGTTATCTTCCAAAGACTGTTGACTTTGGCTTTTAGGCTTTGAATGTTTGTTATAGTAAACTACATCTGTTTGAATGTTTCTTGTACAAAACTATGTTTGATTACTTACTATGTTTATTATAGGAATTTCAATTTACTCCCGGCAGCCTTGTGATAATTAAACAGCTAAATAAGATCTAATCCCAATGAATTCAACCAGAATGAAAAAACACACCAATCCTCTTAAAGTTAGAAACGTATCTGAAGATATTCCTCCTTGTAAAAGTTATTCCACAAGTAAAACAAAATAAAACAAAAATAATGAATCTAACAGGTTAACTTTAGAACACAGGACAAAACCTCAGTATCCCACAAAGGTGGCCCATGAAGATAATGATGCAACTCAGAGAAGCATGTTATCACAAATACTAAGCACTGATTTAGTACAAAATAGGATGTACACTGCGTGGGGTGAGGGCAGACTGCATGGGCTAGAGGACATTTGAAATATTCATTTTCTAGGAAAGTATAAAAGAAGGGACCAAACAGTAAAAGAACTCACATATACTAAAGTGGTTAACCTTTATATTAAACCACCCTTTAAATTTTTGATTGCTATTGTGTCAGGAAAATATTGAAGCTTCGACACCAATAAATATATATGTTTATTCACATGTTCATTTCTACTAACCAGTTATGTACATTAAGCATGTATGTCAGAGTGAGAAGAGCCATATTTACGTTCTCACCTTAGACAATGGATAAAATACATAAAACAATGGCCAACAGGTCATGCAGGGCTGTAACTGCCAACAGAGTAAAGAAAGTGAGCCCTGCAATTGCCCAGCCTGGTGCTGGTCTCACTGAGTGAAGAGACAGAAATTAGAGTTCAAGGAGGTCAAGACAACTAGAATAAGCAGGCACAGTACTGGAAAAGGGGAACAGCAGAAAGATAGAGAGAGGGAAGGAAGGAAAGAAACAGAAAGGGAGAAAGAGCAGGAGTCAGCAAGGAGGGAGGGAGGGAGAGAACTAGCTCTGGAAATCTGCATGAAGTTTCCCCTACGCCTTTGGGCTAAGCATCCATCTGTACATGTGTGAAAGAAAATTTCCAGAAAACACTAGGCTGAACAGTACCGGAGCTCAGACAGAGTTGGAAACAATTTGGGCTTTCCCCAGAAAGAGTTAGGAGACTGTAATACCCTCAGAGGGGTAAGGTCTTAGTACTGGGGCTAAATTAGTCCCACCATAAAGTCTGGTCTGGACTCATATACCAAAAGTTGAATAAATACAAGTCTTGAAAGGATCCAAATTTTCCTAAATAATGTAACTGTGCACCAGAACAAACTAAGTGCTATTTAAAGAAACAACACAAAAGCTGGAACACAACAACATGCAATTCGCAATGCCTAGCATCCAGTGAAAAATGACCGGACATGGGAAGAAGCAGAACATGATTCATAACAAGGAGAAAATGCGTAATCAGAAACAAACCCAGAAATAACAGATATGATGGACGTAAACAAACATGTTTCACAAATATGAGAATGTAAAATCAAAACAAAGTCAGTATGATGAGGATAGAAATGGAAAACATAAAAAAGACCTACATGGAGCTTCTAGAGAAGAAAAATACAAGTACAATGGATAAGATTAAAAGCTATTTAATGTCCTTTGGTTTTCCAAATACATTTTAGAACACCTTCTCAACATGTATATTTTTAAAACATGCTCAAATTTTGATTCAAGTGAGAATGATAGATAAGATATTGCAGAAGAAAAGATTGGTGATCTTGAGAACATAGCAATAGAAACTATCCAAAATGAAGCAAAGATTGAGAGAAAGAAAAAAATTAATAAAAAAAAAAAAAAAAACAGAGTCTCTCAGTGACCTGTGGGATATCAAACCATCTAAAATCTGTGTAAATGAGGTGACAGGAAGGAAAAGGAAGAGGGTGAAAATGTAAAGAAAGAATGATTGAAATTTATCTAAATTCAATGACAACTATAAGCCCATAAGTTTAATGAACTCCAGTGTAAGAAATATGAAGAAAACCGCTTTTCAAAAAGGTTTTGTAGTTTTCAGTGTACAGATCTTGCCCATATTTTGCTGTACTTATCCTTAAGTATTTCATGTTTTCTAACATTTTTATTTTTAAAATTTCAATTATAAATTATTTGTTGTTATATAAATTGTTACTATAAATAGTAAACAATTGATTTTTGCATATTGATTTTATATCCTAACCTTGTTGAACTCACTACGAGATTGATCTAAGTGAAGAACTAATTACAAAATTTTTAGATGGAAACAGAAAATACTCATGAGACTCGGATATAGCAAAGATTTTAGATAGAACTAAAAAAAAAAGAAAGAAAGAAAAAGAAAAAGCATGAAGAATTTAAAAAATGGATAATTTAAACATTTTGTGCTTCAAAAGACAGTTTAAGAAAATGAAAAGACAACACATTGGGGGAGAATGTATCTGTAAGATGTACACCCGAGAATGAACCTATTGCCAGAATATGTAGATAATTCTTACAACTGAGTGAAAAAGAAAAACAATATCTGGATCTAAAGAGTGGACTAAATACTTGAAACTTTACAAAGATGTACACACGACAATAAGAACATGAAAATAACCCTGGCTGGTGTGGCTCAGTGGATTGAGTGCTGGCTTGAGGACCAAATGGTCTCTGGTTTGATTCCCAGTCAGGGCACATGCTGGGGTTGCAGGCCAGGTCCCAGTTGGGGGCGCTCAATAAGCGACCACACATTGATGTTTTTCTGCTTCTCTTTCTCCCTCCATTCCCCTCTCTAAATATAAATAAGTAAATAAAATCTTTTTAAAAAGAACATGAAAATACACCCAATATTATTAGTCACTAGGGAAATGCAAATTAAGAGGACATTAAGACACCACTATACACTCACTAGAGCAGCTAAAATTAAAGACTGCCAATATACATCTTGGTGAGGTGTGAAGCAACTGGAACTCTCGTCCATTGCTGATGGAAATGCAAAATGGTACAGTCACTTTGGAAAAACAGTTTAGCAGTTTCTTAATAAAGTTAAACCTAACACATATCCAGCAATCCCACTTCTAAATATTTACCCAAGGGAGATGGAAACATATGTCCACACAAGAACTTTCATGCACATATTTATAGCAGTTTTATTCAAAATAGCCTGAAAGTGAAAATAACTCTAATATATATCAACTAGTGATATATCATAAAATATGGGAAAACAGATTGTGATATATCATAAAATAGAACACTACGATTAACTACTTACTGATCAGCATGCAACAACATGGACAAATCTCAAAGATATGTTAAGTGAGAGAAGTAACACAAAAAGGCTACATTTATATGAAATTCTAGAAACTATAGTGATAGAAAGCAGATCAGAGATTGCTGAGGACTACAGGTTGTGGGGTGAGGGAACTTTTAGGGGGTAATAGGTTCCCTATTTTGATTGTGCTGATGGTTACACAACTGTACATGTTGATTAAAACATCATTGTAAAGTTATATTGATAAATTTTATTGTATGTAGATTATCCCCAAAAACCAACCAAACAAAAAAGGTACAAATACGAGTCATCTGAAAAGTATGTTAAAATGTATGTCCCAGAGAATCTGCTTTGGAAGATCTCGGGTAAGAACTGGAAATCTAAATTTTTAAAAAATTATCTATCTATCTATCTATCTATCTATCTATCTAATTTTGAGAGAGTGGAAAGGAGGAAGAAAGAGAGGTGGAGAAACACGGATGTGTGGTGCAACATGGATCAGTTCCCTCTTACACACCCCAATGGGAAACCTGGCCTGCAATCCAGGCTTAGGCTCTGAGCAGGAATCAAACAAGTGACCTTTCCCTTTTGGGGACAATGCCCAACCTACTGAGCCACACCAGTTAGGGCTGGAAATCAAAAATTTTAACAAGTCCTTATTTTGTATGAAAAGAAATGTCACGAGCTCTGCCCAGATGGCTCAGTTAGTTAGAGCATCGCTCAGTACCAAAAGGTGGTAGGTTTGACCCTGGTTGGGGCACAGACCTAGGTTGTAGGTTCGATCTCTGATTGGGGCACATTTGGGAGGCAACTGTGTTTCTCACATTGATGCTTCTCTCTCTCTTTCTCCCCCTTTCTCTCTCTCTCTTAAAATCAAAATAACATATCCTCAGGTGAGGAGTTAAAAAGGAAAAGGAAAAAAATGTCATGAAAAAGAAACATTAGAAAGAAAAAGGGGCATGCACCTTTATAAACCATGAATAAGAAAACAAAGTACCCATAGGAAATTCTTTAAAATGCCTGGAACAGTCTGGATAACTAGATAGAGTTATGAATGATTTTTTTCTCCTTTATTATTTATTTATTTATTATTAATTTTTAAAAAAGATTTTTATTTATTATTTCCAGAGAGAGAGAGGAAGGGAGAGAAGCAGAGAGGGAGAGAAACATCAATGTATGGTTGCCTTTCTCCTGCCTCCAGGTATGGACCTGGCTGGAGACCTGGCTTGCAACCTGATTATGTGTCCTGGCTGGGGAATCGAACCTGCGACCTTTGGGTTCGCAGGCCGGCACCTTATCCACTGTGCTACCAGCCAGGACTCTCCTTTATTTTTTGTTTCACAGAATGTTACATTTAAGTGGGAAATTAAAACAACCCCCTATATTTTTGATAGAAATGGAATAATCTGAACAGCTTCTCACAAAAACTGTGACCCTGAACCCCTCCTCGGGCCCTGTCCCTCTCCTACCCTTTTGGGTCTCCTCGGCCTGGTCCATCTCCAGTTTGGTCAGCAGACTCACAAACCACTCGAAAGACCGCTGGTCCCGGTTGATCCAGATGAAGTCAACCTAGGGAGAGCAGCCCTTGTGTTCTGAGGCTGGGTGGCCTGTGTTCCCAGCATGCTTCTGTCTGTGATCTCTAAGACCCATGTGACCACCCCAGTGTGAGCAGGGCATGCATTATCATCCCCATTTAACAGAGGTGAAAACTGAAGCTCACAGAGGTGAGGAGTCTTGACCAGGTCACAGAGCACCATAGGACCCGAACCCATGATCCTGACAGCTGGGTCAGGTTTTTCTGTAATCATCTATTGTTATAGCAAGCAGTGTTCTGAGATTTTAAACATAGGACAGCCAGAAAAATATTACTTACTTTGTAAAGAATTCTTCGGAGTGGCCCAGTCAAAATAATACATTTTCAAAAGGCAAACATTTTCATTTTTAAAACCACCACTGGGGGATGGTTAATAAGTATCATGGCTGTAACTGAACCCAGGCTACCTGGCTTTCAAGCTCTTTGGTGTCTAATGAGCTGTTGTCTTCAGAACATCTCTCAGAAGTGACAGGGGGTGATGGAAGGGGAAGGCCTGGACATTTAAGAGCAGCAAGAGAATGTGGGGCACTGGGGGAGGTGCAGGGACCAGTGGGTCATCTGTCCCTCCCCGACCTCTGCCCTGAAGGCCTGACTCCTGTTCCAGGTGGCATCCCAGGGAGAGGGTTCCAGGCCTACCTGTGGGAGGCCATGCTCACCTTGCGCAGCTTCATACCATCATTCCGGGTGTCCTCCATCCAGGAGTGTTGGCAGCTGGGGCAAATACGCTTTCTTTCCTGGTACCTTAAGGAAGGCAGGAGCAGGGGGTTTGAATGTGGGATGAGTAGGAGACTTTTCAGGACCTCAGAGAACAGTGTAGGGAACAGGAGGGAGGGCGGGTTACAGAACTCACTCTATGAGGAAGGAGGGGATGAGACCCAAAGAAGAGAGAATGAAGGAGCAAGGGAGACAAGAGGGAGAAGGGGAGAGGGAGACAGGTGAAGGGAGAAAAGGGAGGGAGGAAGGGGCAGAGAAGAGGGAGCAGGGAGGACTCTCTCAGGCCTCTGCCCCAGGAAGCAAGCAGGGGCCGTGGCCTGCCCACCCACCTGTACATGATGCTCTGCAGGATGGAAGCAAAGGGCGTGATGCCAATGCCAGCCCCGATGAGCACAGCGTGCTCAGAGTCGAAGATCCTGCGGGTAGGGGTCCCATAAGGGCCATCGATGTAGCACTGCGTACCAAAGAGGGTAGAGGAAAGAAAGGGTGAGTGGGTGCAAGGAGAGCTAGACCCCGATGCTTCAGGACCCCCCTTATATGCAGGCAGTCCTTTCCTGGCCTGGGATCCAGGTCTAGGAAGTTCCTACTCTGTGCTCTGAGCACCTGTATAGGGGAGCCCTAGAGTGTCAGAAAGCAGAGCTGATGGGAGCAGGGCTCAGCCAGCATCCCTGGGTGCCCCTGGGACAGGAGGGTTTGGCTCCATTACCTGGAAGTCAGCCCACAGGGACTTGAGGGACTTGGGCACCGAGAGCCACAACAAGCTTTCCCTAGAGGCAGGTGGGGGCAGAGGTTCCTGGAACTACTTACCTTGATGTTACAGAATTGGTGGTTCTCAGGAGACACCTGCGAGGAGTACAGTAGGCATTGCTCAGAGGCTTCCTAGCCTATGCCAGTCTGAGCGACATTACACAAACTGTAACGTTACACAAACTGTTCTGTCCCAGCCATTCCAGGGAGCATGGAGCTGTTTTAAGGGAGAACATCAGTGGTGCTCTGGAAAATCAACTTTCAACATGACCACCGAAACTCCCGATTGTTAATGTCTGTTGACTTCTGGGGTAAACACTGCCATCATGGCTCCCGCCAAGGTCTGTGCTCAGTAACACTCACCCTCAGATTCATGTCTGTAGGCCAGTCCTTTGGCCTTGAACATTGTTTTTTTTTTTTTTTTTTAAGATTTATTTTACTTTTAGAGAGAGGGGAAGGGAAGAAGAAAGAGGGAGAGAGACATTGACATGAGAGAGAAACAATGATTGGTTGCCTCTTGAATGAATGCTCCCCAACCAGGGTGAGGGGACTGAACCCTCAATCTGGGCATGTGTCCTGACTGGAAATAGAAATGGCAACCTTTCTCTTTTCTCCCCTCAACTGGGCCACACTGGTCAGGGCTTGGATATTCTTTTCTCTCAGCCTAGGACACTGTTTCCTCTGCCTCCAGCTGACAAATTCCTGTGCATCCTTCAGTGTCCAGTTCCTTGGAAGTGGCTGCTCCTCCTCGAAGTATTGCCCAGCTGACCCAGCTGGAAAAGCCAGAGGCTGGCCTGGCAGAGAGCCACCTGGGGACCGGGGGGAGCAGGCCGGCCTGACTCCTCTAGGCCTGAGCAAGGGCAGGCAGCCAGACTACACTTGTTGAGGTCAATTCTGGAAGGTAAAGGAAGCAGACCCCCCGACAGGCTGTAGAACCCTGTAATAATTCCCTCTTTGGAGCTGGAAGGCAGAGTTAGGAGTTATTTTCGCAATCATCCAAGCCATTCCCTCATTTTGCAGAAGAGGAGTTCTTCCAGAGCTCGGGGCAGAGCCAGATCTCCAGCCTGTCCGGTGTTCTTGATATTCGATCATGTTTCTTCTTTAACTGGGGAGACTGGATTCTGTGTTCCCTGTGATGTTGGATGTGAATGACTTATGGTGACTTCAGCAGTGTAGGTACACTGTGAGAGACTTAATACCTTTCAACTTTCTAAAATCCTTCTGATTGCAAAGAGAAAGCCTTACATTATAGTTTCTATGTCTTAACACTTACTAATTCCTCCTCTTCTTTCTCTTTTACAAAGTAAGAAAGAGTGACAGAGAGAGAGAGAAAGAAGGGGGAGAGAGAGGATAGGAGCACAGTAGTGGATTACTGTTTCAGGCTCCAAGCCTTGGTGGGCAGAAACATCTGACAAGAGTCTAATAACACTGGTTTTCATTGTTTTTACTTGGAGAACTACCTTCTGTTTATGGCATGGGATACTGGTTTTCCATTTACGAGAGCCATCAAAGGAGTCTTTAAAATACAATTAAGATGAAAGTAACGTTGGGATGTCAAGAGAAATGTTAGGTAGGAAACACGACCAGTGAGAAGTGAACACGGCAAAAGTTATGAAGGTGGGACGCAGATGACTGGTTGCAGAAACACCGTGAAATGGGTGGTGCTTCCTGAACGTGGACCACCCTTAGGCCCTCTCTTCCAAGTTCCAAGGACCCGCCGTTTCTAAGCAGACAAACCACTGGCTCTCCAGCCTCTAGCCCAGCTTCCTTAGCCTTACCAGAACCGGGTTGCTGGCCGAGGCTCCCCGCTGTGCCTGAGTCCTGTCCTTTGTCCCTTCGTGCACCAGGCCTTTGTCCTCCTGCTCTGGAGTACCCTTGGGCCTGTAGGATGTCAGCTCCACAGTGACGTCCTTGCTGGAAGTCACTGCTGCTTGTGCCAAAGCCTTGGAGTAGTGGGGCTGGGATTGCAAATCCTGTTTGGTTTCAAAATGGGAGTTGCTTCATTATTTAAATCACATGATGAATACATTAGTATTAAAGATAGAGATACTACAAAACATTAATAAACAAGGTGGAATAGTACCTGCATCAGATAATATAAGTTCTCTAAAACTTTTCTCCACATCCTTCCAGACTCTCTCCCAACACCCCCCGCTCCACACACACCATTTTATATAAATGGAACATACTGCTTTGGAACCTGGCTTTTCCATTTATTAAGTCCTCATGAGGTTTTCATGCTTCACAGTGTATATCTTTGTTTAGGTGACCTATTGTTCTATTGTAAGGGTGATCAGTAACTTATTTAGCTACTTCCCTATTGTAGAATCTTGATTATCCTCATTTCTTCATTATTGTTAATAGCTACCATATACAAAATAGCACCTTTTCCATCTCTATGCTTTACTCCAGTGATTTTCAACTGTGCTGCAAGAATTATTAAAACATGTAATACCTGACTATTTAGTCAGGGGCACTGACCTCTTTTCCTTTAGATTGTCAATTTAAAAAAAAAAAAAAAGACAACAGCCAACACAACAACAGCTGTCCAATGTGAATGCCTTGTCTTGATCCATAAATATGTGTATAAAAGTCATATAACAGAGCTGCCTCTTATATTGGTCATGTCACATAATAAGGCTGCATCTGATTGGTTAATTCTTGGTACCAGATATCCTCGTATATGAATATAGGTACCTGATTTTTAAAAAATATTTTATTCATTATTTTCAGAGAAAGGGGAAGGGAGAGAGGCAGAGGGAGAGAAACATCAATGTATGGTTGCCTTTCACCTGCCTCCAGCTACAGAGCTGGCTAGAGACCTGGCTTGCAACCTGGTCATGTGCCCTGGCTGGGAATCGAACCAGGGCACCTGATTTTTCTTTAAGTCACTTTGAAACAAAAGGGTGGGCAATTACTATTATTATTATTCTTTGCTAGTCAATCAAAATTATGCCGAAGAAGGCAACTTGGTCTGCACGGGATTGCCTCCGGGGTGGACCCTTCCTTCCCCACAGACACCTACCTGGGACCTCCCCTGGCTCCTTCTCATTCTCAAACTCCTTGACAGTCTCTTGGAGTCACGGACCCCTGGTTCTGGTGCCTTGAAGGACTCATAGAGCCTGTTTGTCCACTGGCCTTCTGACCGGATGTGTAGCCAGATGCTGTCTGAGCAAGAGATGGTTGGGGGAGGGAGTGTCAATGCTGGACACCAGCAGGGAACTCATCTGAGGGATTGGGTCAAGTCCTGGGTTGACTGTCCTTCCCCAGATCCAAACCAGCAGCCACAGCCATAGGACATGAAGATTTGATTTCTCCCTTGCAAATTTTCTCAATGAAGTCGAGCTAAGCCTACACAATAAGGGTTCAGTCACTTCTGCCAAGGCAGGGGTCAGAGCTGCCCTGAGCACACTAGGGGCTCCCTAGGGGTGGGGCTCTGTCTCCTCCATCAGGCTAAGGCCTCACGGAGATGAGGATCATTTTCTTCTTGTTCAGCCAGGTGCCTGTTGGCTCTGCACACAGTAAGTGCTCAACTGGTGGGGCCAATGACTTTTAGCGCACCTGCTTACCCAGCTTAGTAAGCAGGTGCTTACTAAGGTTCTCCATTAAGTGCATGACTGGTGGGAAGGTGGGGTGGGGGTGGCCACCCTTCTGCTGAGGAGACCAGAAAGAATCTACATCATTAGAGTGAGGAGGCCCCTAAGAGATCTCCTTTTTTTTTCTTGTAAACCATGTACTGTTTTGGCAGTTCTGAGAAGGCAATGGGTAGATTTCTTCTCACAACAAGGTTTGTAGATACATAAAGTAACACACATAGGCATTTCAAATGAAACCAGCAATAATGAGAAAGTTATCGAAATGTTTTTAAAAACCAAATGTGGGATTTAGGAATACATGTGCTCCTTTGTTAACGCATGAAGTAGCTCCCCGCTGGGGAGTGGCATGGCCACTGGAAATCTGAAGTAGTAAGGAGGTAGGTATCAGCCACAACTGTTGTGTGACATAAAGAAATCTATGGTCTTTATTTAGAAAAAGTCATAGGTATTGTTAACACTGCTATGGGTTGTTATCTGCATTCCTAATGGAAGAAAAGGCTAAATTTCAACTAGAGGCTAGTGAAAATAAAGGCATCACTCCCCCTACCCCCATCCAAGTGCCTGAATAAATTGGTTCAACCCTGTCTGTGCAGAGGCCCAGAGCAGTGTGGCACATTCTCACAGCTTTGTGAGTGAACTGATAAGTCAGGACCAGAGCTCAGCTACACAGACCCTTGTTTCCATGCCTCTTTCTCAAGCTTCTGCTCCACGCAGGATGCAAATGTGTGTGTGGGTGGGGTGGGGGGAAGAGGGGTGTAATGACTATGCCTTCTCTACACAAATGCACCCTGAAGTGCCTCACGCAGTACTCACATACAGGAAGCCTCCCTAAGTGCCAGCTGCATTCACTCAGCCACAGACGCCAGCCTGAGACCCCTCCTGATTCCTGCAGCCAGCTTTGTAAACAAAGTCAGAGTACTTACCAGTCCCGGTAAGGACTCAGCTCATTTTAGGAGCTTTGGGGCTCAAGATATAGGCAAGTTCCAAGCTAAGACCCTGAAGAAACCCCTTCAGAAGCTGGTTAAATAAATGACCCACTCATATAATACACATAGTCATTATCGTCAGAGCAGTAGCTACACATTGGAATACTATGCAGCCACAAAAGGGAGTTCTTTTTGAAAGAACTGACATGTAAAGATTTTCATGAGATACTGTCCACTGAGGGAAAGTTGGGTGCAAAACAGTGTGGGCAGTGTGATCCTGTGTATGCAAAATTATCTCTGTGTCTGATTATCCATGGAGATTTGTAGATTGGAAGGCTGTTCACCAAAAGATCAACAATAGGTTTCTTCGGATGGAATTATTTAAGGGATTTTAATTTTCTTCTGTATGAATGTCTATGTTGCCTGAATTTTCTGAGACCATACATCATCTTTAAAAAAACAGAAAAGGGGGAAAAATGGAAAGAAAATAACCCACCCTTTTCAACCCCCATCCCTATCATTGTCCCTTTTTGTACATCCAGGCTACCAATCAGGCCATCAAGAGCAGGTGGTGTGTAGCCTCTGGCCTTGGGTCTACACCCTGAGCTGTGGGAGCTGGGTTCTGCTGGGCCCTGGCTAGGGGCATCCTGTGTGAAGCTATCTTTTAAGGGGGATATGTTAGAGTACCCCTTTATCCCTCATGAAGCCAAGCAAGGGTCTCATTGTACCAGGCCATGCAAGGTCTTTCCTCCCAGAAACACTACTTAAGGTGGGATGGCCAATCTTTGGCCTGGCCAGGAGGGCAGAGGTCCAGGTGCTGGCTCCAACAACAGCCCAGGGCCAGAAGGAAGACACAAGTATGGGTGGGGGCCAGAGGAGGGCTGGGCCAAGGGAGGGTCAGCTGAGCAGTTCTATGGTGCTGGGGACCCGCAGAGAAATGGAAGTAGTCTAGAGCTGAGGGCAAAGGGTGTGAGGGAGTCTGCTGCCTGGGGGCTTCACTGGGCTCATGACCACAGGAAGTGGGGAAGCCTGGCTTCTTGTCACAACCTCCTTGAAAATGCCCAGGTACCCCTTCCTGTGCGCTGACTATGCCTCTGCTTAACACATTCATGGGCTGCCGAATGCCTGTGCCATCCAGCTTCTAACTCTGAGTTCAAAGTCCTCCCCTTGGTCCCACCCTGGCTCTAAGTGGCTTTCTAGCCACATTGCCTGCCTTTCAACACTTTTCTGACCCTCTCTCCTGTCCCCCAACCCTGTCCCTGTCCCTTCCTTCCTTCCTCTTTATTCTACCCCCACTCTTAGCTCTACCAACATTAGATGTCTCTTGTTTCCAGGTTTTCATGCTTTTGCCTCTATTTCTCCCTCTGCCTCCTCCGACATCTCCTTCCCTGTCTACTAAACTACTGAGCTTCAAAGTTCAGCTGAAATGCCACATGTTTGTGAAGACTTGCCTACTTATTCCATCAGGTCAGGCCCTCCCCTGGGACCCTCGCAGTAGCTGGCACAGCCCCACCTTGCCATTCAGTGAGTGTCTTCCCTGTCTGCCTCCTTGTGTCAGAGGGAGCTTTTGGAGGTTGACTTGACATCTCTGGTTTTGTTCCCCTCAGTGCGCCTGGTTCCCTGCTTGCGCTCAGCACACAGCAGAACTCAGCATTGGAATGACTGGAGGACTTGGTGTACCTTTCTGCTCCGGAGCACTGCTGATGGTGAAGGGGTGCCATTCATAGTGAGCAATGGTGGGGATGTTCAGGTACACGTAGTCACCAGGCTTGTAGTTAAAAAGGGGGGGTCTCCTGATGAGGAGATGTGTCACCTGGGGAGAGAAGGAGACCAGCTTCATTCATGCAGACCCAAATCTGTCAGGGGCCCCTGGGACTGGAGAGCAGAGGCTAGGCCATCCCCCACCATAAACCAGGCTAGCTCAGATGTGAGACCCTTCTGGGCCTATGAGGGTGGGCCTCCCCTGGGCACATCTACCAATTAAGGATAGGTAACTATGGGAGAATGGGAGAGTCAGGCTGTGTCTGAAGAGGGGTTCATAGCTTGATTTCACTTCTTATGGTGTAAATGCTGCTTTTTAGTGGCCCCCTCCTCTGTGAAGCCCTCCCTGACTGCACTGGCCCCTTTCTTGGGACTCCTGTAGCACTTGGCCAGCATTGAAACCACTATAATAATATCCTCCTGGAAGACAGTGTCAGTTTATTAAGCACTTACTATATGCCAGAGTTATGTGGAACACTTTAAGTGCTATCTCTAGTCCTCACAGTAACTCTCTGAGACTAATGTTATTATACTTTCTCCCCTTTCTGGATTAAAAACTGAGGCTCAAAGAAGTTAAATAGCTCATTCAAGACCATCCGCTAGGAAACCATGGGATTTAAATCCAATATTGGCTGTCTGATGCCAGAGCTAGACATAAACCATAGCCTCATGATTAATGTCCGTGTCCTCCCACTGGAGTTGTCCTGAGTGCTGTCCACCCAGAGCTGCTTTCCCTTTCTCCATAAATGGCCCCAGTCACTTCCCAACTCCCTGAGATATGTCCTAACCTCCTCTCTCTTTCTCTACCCTAAAATGCATCCAGCCACCTTTGAGTCTTTTTCAAAGGTGATATGCCCCCTCCCTATCTCACAGCCATGGCCTTAGTTCAGGGTCAAGGCCCTTATGAACTCTCATCTGCATATGCAAGTTGGAATATAAACCTGCTTAATACCTTAATACCACAGCTTAATACCACAGCTCCCTGCTCCTGCCCCTGCCCCTACCCCACTCTGGGGTTCCTGGGGCCTGTGCGTGAGATTCCATCACCACCAGGCCCTGCCCAGCCCTGTAGCAATATCCTTCCCTGTCTTCTCTATCCAAGGAACACCTTCATATCTCTCAAAACCTGGGTATGGCATCTCCTCCCTCATTCGGAGGTCTCCTCTGACCTCTCAAAGACAGAGTTTGACACCTCCTGAAACTCTACTTCTTTCCCCAGCACAGCCCTGCACTATATTAAAAGGCCGATTCCCTATTAGCCTCTGGCCCCCAGAGAAGACAGTGCCTGAGCCTTCTCTGTGTCCTGTCACCTAGTCCAAGGGCCTCCCACCTTATAGGCATTTAGTATGTTAGCTGAGCATGGTCTATGCAGACCTGGCCTTGAGTGGTGTTCTGTTGTTCCCCTTCCTATACTGTCATTCCTAAAGGGCTGGGCTGAGTTGTGTACTTCGCATGCCCCCTCCCTTGCCCTGGGGCTCCCCCCGTTCCTGAGGGGCAGCTGCTGCACCCTACCGCTACCTGCACCTCCCCTTGGCCCCTGAGGTCCTTTTCGCACCTTGGAGGGAAGAAGGTTGACTTCCACAATGTGCAGGGCTGTCATTCGGGACACCACCAGCCCAATGGCCTTCTCCAGGAGGAAGAAGATGCCAGGGACCAGCAGCCATTTCCAGAAGTTGGGGCCATGTAGGATGAGCAGGATCCACATGAGGAGGAAGGACAGGTGAGTCCAGTAGAACGCCTGTGGGGGTGGGAGGCATAAATGCTCAAATTCAAAGCTTGGGGTAGAGCAGAGCCAGGGCTCAGGGCCATCCTTAAAGCCAGGATGATGCCCAGAGTCTTGGCCATACACGCCCTTGTCCTGGGGACCTGGCTGGGTAAAAGGCTGGCGGTAGGCATCTTGCTTGCTTCTGTGTTCTGAGGGCCTGGCCCGGAAAGCCTGTAGGGGAAGATGTCTGGCACCAGCAACCAAACGTCTGAGGCATTCCTGGGGGTGCTCTGAGCAGAGTGGAGCACCCTCAAAGGGCTCATCAACAGCAATGTCTCATCACACTGACCCTTCCTCAGGGGAAAGAAAGAACAGACAGCAATGGATTTCTGAGCATGGAAAACACAAGAGCTGAGCACTGAATTTTAACAGGTGCTCTGCAACTAGCTTGGGACATTGGCCTAGTAAATCACTTTTCTTTCATCAGTTAAATGAGGATGCTGATTCCTACTTCAAAGGCTGGTTCCTGGGCCAGAGCAGGTGCTCTGTATATGTCTATCTCTGATGTGATCAGACCAGTCCAGGGGACAGCCAGGGTCTCCAAACTCAATCCTCTGTGTCTTCCTGTGTCTTGGGAAAGTTAGAGAGAGGGAAGCAAAGGTGAAACCATTATAAAATTTTTGGAGCACCTATGTTCCAGGTAGGTAGATAGGTACTGGTTTCACATATATTCTCTCATTTGATTCCTCAAATAACTTCAAAGGTAGAGGATTATAGCTTTATTTTACAGATGAGTGGCCTGCAAATAGGGGGGCAGGGATTAGAACCCAGGATAAATGTGTTCCTTCCCCTCCCTATGCCATTTTGAGTCCAATTATATCCAATTAGGGCAAGAGGATGAGCCAGAGAAAATGCAGAATCTTCTAGAATAAATTATTTGCACATGGCAGACATTAACTACAGTCCAATGGCAGAACCCAAATCACAGGCACACGATATGCATACAGGCTGGGAACCTCCCTGGACTCTGGAGTAAATTAGAGGGCCCACAGCATGAGATGGGTGGGAGCCCAGCTAGGGGAGGCAAAGGAACAAGGACTGGGCACCTCAAAGTGGCCGCTCCTGCGGATGCAGGGCCTGGAGCAGGCGAACATGAGAAGCAGCAGTAGCAGGAGAGCCACACCAGTTGGGGAAGCCAAGCCTTGGATCCAGCCAATGCCAGGCCTCGAGGTGAGCAGCAGTTCCCAAAACTGGAAGGGGCTGGACTCAGACTGAGCCTGAAGCGCTGGAAACAAGCACAAGACAAACTTTTCCCACTCCACCTTCCCTTTGTGTCTCCAACTCTCCCCATCAGATACTTTTGTAAGCAGGGACTTTAGTTCGGAGTTCTGGTTATCAAGGTACCACTTCTCCACCCACTGGGCAGGCGGAACACACAGGGGCTGGATAACTGAGTGGTTTGGAAAGGCTGAGTCCCATCATGACCCCAGCCCCAGGCTGCTCACCAAAGTTCACAACATGGGCCACAGTGTGCACGAGGGAAAGTCCGACCACCACGTAGCCCATAAGTTGATGGAACTGGATGTTCTGGTCCAGTGGCAAGACCTGAGCCAGCCACGTGGTCCGTAGCCACGTGAGGCAGCGTCTGAGCATCAGCACCTGGCAGGGCAAAGGAGCAGACAGCCCCATGTGGCTCTCTCTCTGCTTTGTCCTCCTTCCCCAGCAGTTGTCTCCCTGCCTCCATCTGAACGAACTGGGCTTCCTGAAGGGGACCCATCACCACACCCCTGCCCCCAAGCCTTTGCTGCTCTCCTGGGTCCACAGCTGGGGTCTCCAGAGTGGGGTGGGAAAAGAAAATGTTGCAGACTGCCTGCTCATATTACTTTATTCTAAACCCATGAGAAGCACATGTGGTTTTTACTAACATTTAATACCTACTTTGACATGGTACCCTCATTTAGTCTGTATGGCAGATGGGCACATGTCGCATGTGGTACTCTAGGTGTCCTGGGGAAAGACTTGGCTTTCCAAGGGGCTTTTGACAAGGTCTCCTTCACTTGCTCATTTGCTTTTATGTAATTATGTGCACCCGGATATGTGGACTTGCAGAATACATTATCTGGTTTTAACTTTAAGCTAACTGCCTCTCACAGAGGTGACAAGTAGCTTAAAAATATTCACTGCAAAGACAGCGAAGATTGAAAATAGTGTTGATAATGCAATAGCAAGTTACCAAGAAAATGAATCATGTTATCTCCCACTCCCAGATAACTCCTTGTCCCAGTTATGAGGTCAAAAGTATAATCCACTCTAATAAGAAGGTGATATTATCAAGAAGAGTGTTAGACTAGAGATATACATTCCTGATCATTAAAAATGAGCCTTGGCTACCCTGAATCGTGTGGCTCAGTAGGAAAAGCATCGTTTGGCAAAGCGAAACGTCACTGGTTTGAATACCAGTCAGGACACATGCCTGGATTGCTGGCCTGGTCTCCTGATGGGGTGTGTGTGAGAGGCAACCAATCAGTGTTCACATGGCCAGATTTGGGCCTTAAGCAATTCCTTCCAGGGAAAAGGGCCAGGGTCGCTGTTCTTGCAATCAGAGATCTTGATCCACATCCATAGACTGGAACACTGGTGGGCCAGTCATCCTCAGATACCTCACTCAGGCCAGATGTCGGCATAGGTAAACAAGGCTCACCTCTTCATACAACTACCAAGCTGGTCCCACACCCACATGTGGCAGATAAAAATCTGGAGGGATTTTTGAGGAGCAAGGGGTCCCAGCCCCACACCTGGCCCCCTAGCCCAGGGTTCCAGTGCCAGTAAGTTAAGTCTCCATAACTTCTGCCTGTAAAGTCCATTGGGGGTTGAGGCTGTGGAAGATAGAAACTTCTAGAGTTCCAGGCAGTTCACCTTAAAGAGCTCAAACACAGACTTATTTGGACTCATTCCCTCTGAGCTCCAACACAGTGACAGCAGATTGAAATGTATCAAAGACATACAGGGAGGAAATGAATTGCTCAGCATCAGGGAAAGAGTTGGGAGGCAGCTTTCTCCCACACAAAGGCCATGCTCCTTTTCTGAGTCTAACCCATACAGAGCTACAGAGTTGGCAGGTGGGCACCATATCTGAGACTCCATCAACCTGCCTCACACTGTTTCCCCCTCCCTGATGATTCCCGGAGGCCCTGCGCCAACCAGCTTTTGGACTCACCCCAGCTGTTTGCAGTGGCTTTTCCATAACAATGGCTTGATTTAGCCCATGCTTCAGATTTTCCTAAATTACCTCAACAAGTAGCATTTGGCTTCAGGAAGCTCCCTGCCTCTTGCTAAGGTGCCACAGGCCTGGCACTAGCACCATCTGGCCTTGGTTTGCAGGTTGACAATTGCCTGGGCACCTCCAAGCCCCACCCAAGTAGCAGCCATCTGTGTACAGTTTGCTTTGTAGCTTATGCTGTGGGACCCCAGACAGAACACAGGCAGTGGCTGATCTTGGATGTGCCAATAGCAATCAAGGCTCAACTATAACAAGAAGGTGTACATAGACCACATGGGTGTACACCTTGATACCCAGCTTGGGTAATAGGAGATGTGTCACTGGACCTACAGGATACTTAATACCTTAGGCCACTTTACTAAGACTAAGAGGCATAGAAACAAACACAAGAAGCCTGTCAAAATGAGGAGACAAAGAAACATAGCCCAAATGAAAGAACAGAACAAAATTCCAGAAAAAGAACTAAACAAAATGGAAACAAGCAATCTACTAGATGTAGAGTTCAAAACATGGGTTATAAGCATGCTCAGTGAGCTTAATGAGAACCTCAACAGCATAAAAAAGATTCAGTCAGAAATGAAGGATACACTAACTGAAATAAAAAAACAATTACAGGGAATCAACAGTAGAGGAGATGAAGCCAAGAATCAAATCAGTGATTTGGAATATAAGGAAGCAAGAAACAACCAATCCGAACAGCAAGAAAAAAGAATTTTAAAAATCGAGGCAGTATAAGGAGCTTCTGGGACAACTTCAAGCATACCAACATTTGCATCAAGGGTGTGCCAGAAGAAGAAGTGAGAAAGTAAGAAGTTGGAAAGTTTTTAAATAAAATAATGAAAGAAAACTTCTTTAACTTGGTGAAAAAAATCGAAATACAAGTCCAGGAAGCACAGATAGCCCCAAACAAGATGAACCCAAAGAGGCCTATAGCAAGACACATCACAATGAAAATGCCAAATGTTGAAGACAAAGAGAGAATCTTAAAATTATCAGCAGAAAATCAGTTAATTATCTGCAAGGGAACTCCCATAAGAATGTCAACTAATTTTTCAAAAGAAACTTTGCAGGCTAGAAGGGATTGGCAAGAAATATTCAAAGTGATAAAAAGCAAGGACCTATAAGCAAGATTGCTCTATCCAGCAAAGTTATCATTTAGAACCTAAGGATAGATAAAGAGCTTCCCAGACAAGAAAAAGCTAAAGGAGTTCATCACCACCAAACCAGTATTATATGAAATGTTATAGGGTCTTCCTTAAGAAGAAGATCAAAGATAAGAACAATAAAATGACAATAAATATGTGTCTATCAACAATTGAATCTAAAAAATGAAATAAACAAACAAGCAGAACAGAAACAGAATCATAGATATAGAGAACATTTTGATGGTTGCCAGATGGAGGTTGAGGGTGGACAGGAGGATGGGGGAAAAGGTAAAAGGATTAAGAAGTACAAATTGATAGTTACAGAACAGTCATGGGGATGTAAAGTACAGCATAGGGAATAGTGTAGCCAAGGAACATATATGCATGGCCCATGGACATGAACAAAGGTGTGGGGATTTCCGAGGGAAGAGGGATTGGATGGAGGGAGGGCAAAGTGGAAAGAATTGGGACAACTGTAATAGCATAAACAATAAAATAAAATTTAGAAAAAATAAAAAATGAACCTTGCCTTATTGTTATATTGCACCATAAATTTATTAGCTACTGATAACAGGGCATAAATATAATTCTGAGTAAGTGAGCATATATTGGGTTATTGGAAGGGTCTTTTGTTTTAATTGTAGGGGTGTACAAAAATACTTGGTGACCTCATTCCCTGGCCAAGAGGATCAATCACATCCACTCCTTAGTCTGGCGTTCAAGGTTTTGAAAGTTTCTCTCTGGTTGAAGACCTGCCCAGAGTGTGAGAGTACCACTACCTCCGGATCCCCCATACTATAGTTTTGTTGTGAAAATCAAATGGAAAGTGCTTAGCACCCTGATTGGTACGCAGTAAGTGCACAAAAATGCCACCTGTTATTTATATGTGCTGTGTGACTATGGACAAGTCACTGTCCCTCACTGGGCCTCAGTCTCCACAACTGAATATTGACCTTGATTTCTGAGGTGCCATCCTGCCCTGGTGCTGCAGGTGTCCACGTGTGGGTCATTTAATCTATGAGGAGCCTATATCAACCCCCCTCCTCCCTGATTCCCTATATTGTGCCCTTGGATCCCTACCGTGATGAAGCTGCAGTTGAAGTTGAGGCATTGGCCGCAGCCCTTGGCCACCATGATGCTGATGCCGAGCGCCTGGTGCGCACTTGCTGCCAACGCGAAGAGCAGCACTTGGAGGCCCACGTAGGTTGCCAGGCAGAGTACGTGGCTGCGGTGATTGTGCCAGTAGGCAGAAGTCAGCTGGCGAGGACGGTGCAGGCGTGGGTGCCGCTGGGTGGTGGGGGGTGTCAGCCAGTGGGCGGCACTGCGAAAGAAAGAAAGAAAGATGTGGTGGGACCAGCTGAGGAAGGGAGGATTCCATGCGGGTTGTGATGAGAACCACCAGAATCTGAACCTAGAGACCCCACTCCCCACCATAGCCCACCAACTCTGTGGAGCCTTGTGACAAGCAGGCCAGCTTCCTTTTACAGTAGGAAACAAAGGACAAGGGACTTGCTTATAGTCATACAGGTGGAGCTGGGATGGAACTTCTGTCTGTCTGATGTCACATCTGTGACTATTTTTATTACCTCTCCTTACTACCCAATTGAAAAAAAAAGAAAAAAAGAAAGAAAAATAAAAAATGATGGAAGAATCTAAAACGTGCTGTGGTAAATAACCCACAAAAAAGTTAATACCCAGAAAGAATAAACTACAAAACTGGCACTATTCAGAGCTTGGGACAAACCTGGATCTGTTCATACCTATTTATATGATTTTTCCACAGCCTTTATTACATTTATATTTCTCTACCTTCTCTATTTGTTATTGGTATAAATTACACGTCTCCCCATTGGGAACACAGCCCCAGCAGGGCACTGCCATTATTGAGAACAGTGCAGGGTACATAGCAGCTGCTCAACCAAGTTGAGTAAGCGACTGGCTTTGCTCATTGCTTGTGTGATCCTAGGTATATTGCTTCAGGTGCAACAACTTGGATTTCCTTTTACAAGGATACCAGTGCTATAAAATGCACTGCTGTAATTGTAAATGTTCAGCACATAGTAGGTTCTTAATACTGTGAGTTGAATCTGAAGAGACACAGTGAAAAATGGAGGCATGGCTGTAGCTAACCCCTGTGAAAAAGTGGGCAAGACTGGGCTGGATTGGATTAGGGAGCATGGGGGGAGCAGGGCTGGGCTGGCGGCAGGCAGGGCTTCTCTGGGATGGGCTGGGTGGAGCGGGGCTGAACTGAGGCTGGGCTAGGCGGCTAGGATGGGTGTGACTCGGGCTGGTCTCTGCTGGGCTAAGCTGGGCATGCCTGGCTGATCTGGGGTGGGGCGGGGCGGGGTGGGGCTGAGGGATCACTGGTAACTTCAGGACACTCTTCGCACCTGGAGTCTAAACCAGACACATGCAGCGTGCATGCCATAGGCCGTACCTGATGGTCAGGTTCTCCATGACCCCAGGGAAGCGCTGCAGTTCCTCTCGGAGCTCATCGAAGGTGATGTCCCCGCTGCAGTCCTTGTCCGCAGACTCGAAGAGTGCCAGCGTCAGCTGGTCTAGCTTCTCATCCGGCAGCGAGATGGCGCTCTCTTGCAGGCAAGACTGAAGCACTGTGCGCAGCTCGTCCACGTCAATGGAGCCATTGCCTGTCTCAATAGAGGGTGAAGCCAAGTGGGGCCTGCTCCCTGACTTCTTTTCTGACCTGCAGACACCCTGACCTGCTCAGTCATTGCATAGAACGGTGAACTTTTCCTGTTCATCTACTCATCCTGCCAACCAACCCCTTTTCCAGGGTATGGGTAGACCAGACAAACAGAGGACATGTGTCACCCTCAGCTTGCAAACCCTCCATGGCTTCCTATTGTCAAGCTCAACAGAGATAACCTTTCCCCAAGGGAATCTTTGGCCTCGATGAATGCCTGCCTGCAAAATCTGCAGCCTCCTCTCTAAGTACCACTCAATGTCCAAGACCAACTGCACAGAAGATACACTTGCTTGCTTCATGTATAAGGAGCCATGTGCTTAGTCTCAATTATCCAGAGGCAAATTGTATGTGAAGTGATGGTGAGGGGTGATTCCCTGTTTTTTTACAACTTGTAGCAGGCTCTGCTCACCAATGTGTCCTGAGAGGCCACCACTGACTACTCAAGTCCAGCATGTGACCTTATGTGAGACCATGAGTGAAGTGATGTGAAAAGGAAGCCAATACTATCAACTGACATGAGATTTGGGGCATTTTTTTTTCACATATCTTTTCGTTCTTCAAAAACAGTAGGACCCTTGATTAATGATTTGCTGGCTGGATTGCTTTGGATACAGACACATACACAACAACATGTCTCTGTCCCTTACTACCTGTGCGATGGTGAGCTGTAAGTCCTTGATAGTAGTGAATGCTATTTTGCTCATCTTCAAAGTGGAGAAAATAAATCCTCCCTTTCAGAATTATCTTCAAGGATGAGTGGTAATTAATTAGAAAGCACTTAACACGGTATCTAAATGGAAAGTCTTATCGACTTTGTGATCATCATTTGGGCCAAAGTAAAAGTCTGTAATAACATTACAGAGCAGAGTTCAACACATCTATCTCTGGGTACATCTCCTGTCCTCAGCTTTCCTAGTCAAGAGCATCCATGCAGTAGGTTTCAGACCACATCCAAAGCTCCATTCCCTCCCCTGACCCTCTTCACACCCTCTCATCCATCCAGCTCTATTTTCTCCTTAGCCATTTGCAAATCCAGAGTCATCCTTCACCATTATTATCGTGTATACATTCTTCTTCCTTATTCCTCTGTTCTTCTATTCCACTGATCCTAAAAACATCCTATCCCTGGATGAATACAACCATCTGTTTTCTCCTTTCCTGCACCAGGGCAGCTAAGTGAACATTGCTGAAGAAAATCACCCAAGAGAGCAGGAATTGTTTGATCTCCAGCCACAGCAAGGCCTGCAACTTGCCCAGCAGCCCTCTCCTGCTCCTCTGGTAAGGTCACTTTTAGTGTCTGCAGGGACCACTTCTCACCTCCATGCCCATCCAATCAATCCCTCCCTGTCTTTTAGTGAAAACTGGAGCCATTGGAAGAGAATGCCCTCTAGATCTTGCTGTAAAACTACAAACCTTGTTACACCTGCCCTGCCCTATACCCCCGCCCCCACCTCCATCAGCAAGAGGAGTGTGTTGCTTTCTCCTGTTACAGTCTGATCTCCCCATCTGAGGTCTTCAAAAAAAAAAACAAAAACAAAAACAAACAAACAAAAAAAAAAAACCACAGGTGTGAGCAAAGCTTGGTGGTCAGAAAGCAGTCAGTGACGAGGGCTCCATGATGACTGGAGCTGGGTCTGAAAAAGATGCCCAGGAAGGAGCATGATCAACTGCCCATGGGTGGGCAGGTCAACTTGGGGGGTAGGTTCTAGGAATGAGGTCTGGCTAGACTGAATCGGGTGGGAATGGAAGCTAAAGAAACCCCATAGGCCAGAGGGCCTTGCCCAGCAGCAGGTCTGCAGGCAGGCTGAGCTTTTATTTTTATTTTTTAAGATTTTATTTATTATTTTTCAGAGAGAGGGGAAGGGAGAGAGACATCAATGTATGAGGCTGAGCTTTTAAGGATAGAAATCTAGCCCTGTGACTCCCCTGTTCAAAACTCTTTATGGCTTCCCATTGCTCATTGTACTGAGATTTCAAACCATGGCCTCTGGGTTCAGCATAGTCTGGCCTCATTCACCATTCCAGTTTCACTAGATGCCTCTTTTCCATTTTCGCCTCTTTTGTCCTAATGATTCCAGGCCTTCAGAGACCCATTAAGCTACAACATCACCAAAGATGTAAAAACCAGGATGTTTATTGCGGTGTCATTTATAATGTACAATGAAATCCTCCATTTTGGTAATAGGGTTTGAGTAAATAATAATAAATAACAGCTGACATCTATAAAGAGTGAATCCTGTGCTCAGCACTGTTTCGAGTTTAGGTGAGTTAACTAATTTAAACCTCAGATCAGCCTCATGAGTATGTACTACTACTCTCAGGTGGTAGGGGAAGAACTCAGGTGCAGAGAAGTGAAGTAACTTGCCTAAGGTCACACAATCAGTAACTGGTGGAGCCGAGATTTGAACCTACCTCACCTCAGAGTCAGAGCTCTTAAGTATTAGGCTATGCCATATGGAGCATAGGATCACATATTTACAGAGGAATATGACATAGCCACTAAACTGATGCTATAACTACATTGAATTACCACTTCATACCCCTAGGATGGCTACTATAGAAAACACAAACAAACAGAAAAAAGGGTGTGATTTCATCCTGCGTGTCTGTTCTGCAGAATAGAAGTCATTTATCTCTGTTTGCTTTCTCTCCCACCTAAGTGCTCATGGAAGGTGCGATGGACATGAACATGAACCCTCTGAGTCCCCAGAACTATCTTTTGGTTGTGAACTCAAAGCTGACAAAGATTATCACTTGAAGGTGGATAATGATGAAAATGAGCACCAATTATCTTAAGAATGGTCAGTTTAGGGGCTGGTGCAAAGGATGAATTACACATTGTTGAAGCAAAGAGATAATGAATTATGAAAGCAGTCCAATGAAAGTAACACTGGCAACTTTGAAAATGTCTGTACAGCCAATGGTTCCCCTCAGTGGCTTTGAAATAACACCACCTGGGGCCATACAGTTGAAGTATGGTTTAGGGCCTGTGCACATTAGTGGACAGCACTTAGTCACTGGGGAGGAAGACGCAGAGTCAGAAGATGAAGAGGAGGAGGATGTGAAGCTCCTAAAAGTGCTCAACCCTTGAAAGTGGCATCAGGGTTCCACAGAAAAAAAGTAGAACTTGCTGCTGAAGAAGATGATGAAGAAAACGATGAGGATGAGGACGAAGATAATGATGATTCTGAGGATGAGGAAGTTAAATAAAAAGCTCTAGTGAAAAAGTCTATATGAGATATTCTAGCCAAAAGAATGCACAAAAATCAAACTAGAATGGAAAAGACTCAAAACCATTAACACCAACAGCTCAAAAGGTCAAGGAGCCTTCAAAAATCAGGGGAAAAACCTCCCAAAAACACTGAAAGGACCTAGTTCCATAGAAGACATTAAAGCAAAACTGCAAGCAAGTATAGAAAAAGGTGGCTCACTTCCCAAAGTGGAAGCCAAATTCATTAATTAAATGAAAAATTGTTTCCAGATGATTGGCCAAGAGATTATTCAAGATTGCTGGCAATGGAGGAAGTCTCTTTAAGAAAATAGTTTAAACTGTCTTAAAATTTTCCACCTTACTCTAATAGTTGATATCTGGCTGTCCTTTTTATAATGCAGAGTGAGAACCTTCCCTACCATGACTAATAAATGTTATCCAAGTTTCATTGCCAAGAATATATTGTCCAAATTTTCTTTTTAGTTTTTAAGGATGGAACTCTGCCCTTTGCTTGGTTTTAAGTATGTATAAGATGTTATGATAGGACATAGTAGTAGTGCTGGTCAGACAAATGGAAATGGTGGGGAGACAAAAATATATATGTGAAATAAATTTAGTATTTTAATTTTAAAAAAGAAGGAAAAAAAGTGCTGGAGAGGCCATGGAGAAATGGGAACCCTTGTGCATTGCTGGTGGAAATGTAAAATGGTCTGTGGAAAAGAGTATGTATAATTCCTCAAAAAATTAAAAATAGAATTTCCATATGGTCCAGCAATTCCACCTCTAGGCATATGCCAAAAGAATTGAAATTGGAGTCTCAAAGAACTATTTGTACACTCCTGTTCATTGCAGCATTATTCACAACATTCAAGAGGTAAAAAAGACACCAGCATCCACTGATGGATGAATGAATAAGCAAAATGTGGATAAGCAAAATAAAAAATGATGTTATAGCCCCAGCTGGTGGCACAGTGGATAAGGCGCTGGCCTGCAAACCCGAAGATCACTGGTTCGATTCCCAGCCAGGGCAACATAACCAGGTTGCAAGCAAGGTCTCCAGCCAGGTCCTTAGCTGGAGGCAGGTGAAAGGCAAACATACATTGATGTCTCTCTCCCTCTTTGCCTCTGCCTCTCTCCTTACCCCTCTCTCTAAAAGTTATAAATAAAACCTTTTAAAAAAATGATGTTATAAAGTTTATTATAGTCTTTCATGAACAAATGTTCATATTATTTTGGGATAAATGCAGCACGTATAGTATGATTCTATTTTGTTTTTTTTTTTAAATGTGTGTGCTACATATGTGTGTGATCAGTTAGAAGACAGTATAGAAAAATGTTTTGGGTAATGTTTGATTTCTCCTTCAAACCATTTTGTGTTGTCTATAATATTCACAATGGACTTGTATAATTATTGCAATCAAGAGGTTTTTTCAAACACAGAAAAAGACGAAGAAAGGCTCTGGTTCCTAGTAAATTGAGTCAAGGGCATTTCTTTCCTGGGCCAGAGTCCTCCCCACCCCTATATAGGGGAGGCAGGGACCAGACAGAAAGATGGGGGGAGTGGGACATATCGGCTTCATCTGGTGAAAACAGCCCTGTATTGGTCACAGCACTGGAATGGGCTGATTCCCTTTGTCCCCTTCCACCAAGCCTTCCCTTTCCCTGCAGAGCCCTTACCATCGACGTCATACACCTGGAAGAGGAACTTGAGTTTGTCTACAGGGTTGCCATGGATGAGCAGGGTCAATGCTTCCTGCAGCTCCTGGAGGGTGATGGTGCCACTTCCGTCCGAGTCAAACAGGGTGAAGAATCTCTCAGCAAAGAAGGACTGTGGCCACAGAAGGGTGGAGACAAGCACAAGTTTGGCCACAGGGCCTGGGCTTTGCATTCATTCACTGTGTGTGTGTGTGTGTGTGTGTGTGTGTGTGTGTGTGTGGTGGGGTGGCGGGATTCAGGCAGGATCCTGTTGTCATCTGCCCACAAGGCCACGCCAGGGCACAGTATCCATGGCCCATCTGGCCTCCTGAGAGCAAGTGTGGGCTCCAGGGGAAAAGCTATTCAGAGCCCTGAAGCAAGGGTGGACTTGTGTCTGGGGCTCAGGCTCCCTTCTCATCCCTGAGCCTGGTCATTTGTGTTGGCTCTCCCAGGTTTTTTTTTTATCCCCTTTGGGGTACCACCAGGGATAAGTGAACCCAGGAAGGACTTATAGAGTAGATGACAATTAAGGCTTGTTCTTAAGTGTCACTTCATTCGTTCATTCATTCCCTTAACAATCATGTACTGCGTAGACCCTGCTAGCCAAGCCTGGTGTTAGGCACTGGACAAATATTAAGAAGATAGACTGAATCAGTGTCTCAGATCTGATCTGCTGTTCCCTGAGTGTTTCCCTCAAGGCAGGGAGAGAAGCCTGCTGAGTTTTTGCATCTGACCTAAAGAAACCATGAGTTCACATGAAGCCTTAAGTTAGTTGTGCACAGTCAAGCCTGCCTTGGCTTTACTCCTCTCCTTCTGAATCCATTGAGTAATGTTTTTATCACTCTCTACCATCTTGCAATGCCCTTTACATTGAAACATTTTACAGCCTCCCATTATGCTGGTAATGTACAGGGTGTGCATGATCAATTGGCAATAACTTTGCATCTCATTATTTCATGTGCTTCTTATTAATTTTTAAAAACTATGTTTCTAAGGTTATAATTTAACATCATTGTTTCAGATATAAAGTATTAAATTCCGAGAGCAACCATCATATTGAAGAAATATGATGTTAGAGCAATCATAATTTCTGGACTGCATGCAGGGCGAATTGCTAAGGAAATTGTGGACTTCAATAACATCCCTTTGCATACAGTTGACAACATAAAGAAGGTGTATGATGCTGATCCTGATGTCCCCACACCAACAAGGAAAATGCGTAAGGTATGCAAGGATCACACAAGTCCAGACACTGTACACAGAATCCAGGAGATCATCAATGACAATCCAGGATACTTACCTTGATGTTTTGAGAGAGGTAGTTGTACTGTGGATGAAGCAAGTCGCAAATAGAAGTCATTTTATGTTCTAACAAAATGGTACACCAGCACATAATGCCAAAAAGGTGCAAGAATTTCTCAGTGTCAATGTTCCTGAATTCTTGTCAAAGGAAATCTGGCCACCTAGTTCACCAGATGCAAATCCTTTAGACTATTATGTATGCAGCGTTCAGGAGAGCGGAGTTAACAAAATGAAGTTAACACATATAAAACAACCTCATTCCAATAAAAAGGCTGTTAAAGCTATGATTAAAAACATTATGGTGTCCATGGATAAATAAAAGTTAATTAAGGCATGCTCAAGATTCAGACATCAAATCAAGTCTATTACTGCAGCAAATGGAGACTTTTCTGAACAATTAAACAAATAATGACTATGTTTATGTAGTTACATATAAGAATAAATTTATTTCAAAATGTAATAGTTTTGTGGTATGTTGTCTATTTGACTAAAATTTTGCCAATTTATCACGCACACACTGTATTGTTAGGCAGAAGGTCTTTTTTTTCCCCTCTCCATAACTGCAAGGAGGCAGAGCATTTAGAGTTCTTTGAAGTATCCCAGGTAGCAGCAAGTGAGGGACCCTCCTATCCAAAAAGGGGCATTCGAAGGCTCACAGTTGTCAGCCCAGAGGACAACTGGGGAGAAGTTGGCATTTGCAGGCTTCTCCTGCTGTTTCTCTGCTAATGTCACCTCTGTTTGACAGGCATTCAGGCTGTTGTGGAGGTGGGCATAAGACCCACAAAACTGAGAGTGGACTGAGACAGGTATGGTGGTGTGAAAAGCTCATTTCCCAGAAGGAGGTTTATATCATAATATCAACTCCACCCATGAGGCTAGTGGAAATTGTGAGATCAAATCAATAATATTTCTTAATATTTGACAAGCTACTGATTCCCATCTTCATGTGTTGTTTCGAAGATCACATAAAGCATGGTTACCAAGAGGTATGGAAGGGTCCTGGTAACAGAAACAGAAATGCCCTCCAGTTCTGCTTCGAGGTAGTGCCTCCAGCCTAGATGAAACCCAGCGGACCTGAGGGAAACTTTCCCTCCTCATGAAGCCCTGTGTCCTGGGAACCAGGCTGATATTCCTCTATAAACACATAGTCCCCACATCTGGATTGGACACTTGCCTCTTTCACATTCAGGGCTGTTTTGAATTGTTGCAGGTTGATCTCCCGGTCTTCTCCTGCAATGGTCTCAAACTGGTGTGTCACCCACTGAAGCCACTTGGCATCCTCCTTGGCACTCATGGTGCTGAGAGACAAAGGAGACAGGATTATGGGTTTGGTATGGCCTAGACCTTCCGCGGTCTCAGTATCTCTGCCTTCCTCTAACTAGGACCACAAGCCTTCCTTGAGTTTGAATCAGCTTCGGCCATGGAAGAGGAGCCTCCCCACAGGTGCTGCTTTACGTCTTTGAGAACCTGTCTCTTCCTTCCTCCTAACACCAACTGGCCCAGGCTCATGTCTCTCTAGGCTTTGGAAGGATAGGGTTTCAGTGAGATAAACTCTAGACTGTGGGCACAAGGTCATAGAAGGGCATGCTCCCAGAGTCATGGACAACAATGACCTTTTCACTCACATTTTGCAAATACTTCCTACTCACTACTTATTTTGGTCCCTGTGACAACCTGGTGGACTACAACATTCTATAGGGAAGAAATAGGCTCAGAATAGTTGAGTAATTCAGAGAAATTTGTTCAGCAGGCTAGAAACAGAACCCAAATCCAAGGCCAGTGTTTTTTCCATCACACCCCAGAGCCTCCACCCTCTGCCTGAACACTTCTAGTATAGCCATGCCAGGACTCAGACCTTGGATCTTGTCTCTCAGGTCATGGTCCAGGGCGTCTTCTACAATAACCTAAGAGAATCAGCTGTATAAAATACTCACAGGTGAGCCAGCAATCCAGTGATCTGAACAGAGGTTAGTGATAAAATGAAGACCCGTAAGGACCCAGAAAACCAAAAATAAGGCAGTAAGTGAGGATTTATTGCATCCTGTTGCTATAAATTTTCTTCTGAGAGAATGGCTTTGTCTATATCCCATGAATTTAGTTTAACCTTACATGATTTAGTTACAATTGATCCTCACTAGTTGCGGATTCTGTATTTGTGAATTCAACTACTTGCTAAAATTTATTTGTGACCCCCACATCAGTAACAGTCATCGTGGACATGAGCAAAGCAGCAATTAATTTGGGTCTCCAGATGCACACCCTCTCAGCTGAGGTTAAACAAGGCGACATTCTGCCATCTTGTTTCAGCTCTCAGGCTTCATGATCTATTTAGTACTGCATGGTTCACATTTTTGTGCTTTCTATTTCTTTAAAACAGCCCCCTAAAGTAGTGCTAAAGTGCCGTCTAGTGTTCTGTTCCTAACTGCAAAAAGCCTGTGATGTGCCTTATGGAGAAAAACACATGTTAGATAAGCTTTGTTCGGACATGAGTTCTATGCTGTTGACTGTGAGTTCTATATTAATTAATTAACAATTTATATTTTAAAGAAGCCTTTAAACAGAAACACATATAAAACAATGTAATTATGTATTAACTGTTTGATGAACATTTGTGCCTAGATGTTGGCAGGAACCAACACCTGTATTTTCTTTAGTGGTAATTGTTCAGAATTCTCTACTGTTTGCAGTGACTTTATAAAACATAACCAACATGAATAACAAGAATTGACTGGAGTTGTCATGAGCACATCGTTTAGATTAGATACTGGATACTGCAGTGCACTACTTCTGGCCCCCATGTCCTTGAGCTTTTCAATGTCCAAGCTTTCCAGCCTTAGGAATGCAAAGCTGGGTCTTAAGTTCAGGTCCTTTGCAATGAATGTTCTCAGTTATGAAAATGAGAAATTTTACAAGTGACAAAATGAAGAACCTGAGAAGTTTGTTTCCTGTCCGAAAGAACATAGTTTGTAAATGGCAGATCCAGATGCTGATAAATTACAGGGACCCAAAGCTTAGGAGTTCCCTTTATCAGAACTTCAATTGCACATGAAGAAGTGAGATTTGAAAAAGGAACTACATTGGGCTAAACAATTAGAGAGAATTTTTATTCTCCTTTGACTAACCGGAGATCAGGTTGGGTGAGCAAAGAAAAGACTCCTGGTATTGTCACCACAACAATCTAGAGTATATGATTTTTTTAACCATCCCATGTTTTCTTCTAGCACTTTTCTTCCTAAAATAAAAATGACTTTGTTTGTTGGAGCTTTCTTAAACAATACAGAAAAAGTTATTCAAAAAAGGATGACCTATATTGATAAATAAAAATTAAAAATAAATGAGCTAGTTCCATTTCAGGAACTAGAAAAAAGAATAAAATACACAAAGAAATAGATTATTAAAAAACTAGAAAATTTTAAAATGGTCAAACTCGTTAATTTATTTTGATTATGATGATGGTTTTACAGATGTACCTATGTTGGGTTTTCTTTAATACAAAATAAAAATTATGATTAAAGAAAAAAGTAAGAAAAAAAAATACAGCATTATCAATGATAAAGACAATGAACTCCAGAAAATAGAGGGATATAGAGCTATAAGAGTATCAAGTGCAAATGTTTGTTGAAATTAGAGAAATGAATTAATTTCAAAAAGTAACAACCTGAACTGACCAATAATCATTTAATTAATTAGAAAGGTAGTTAAATGTCAGCCACTTGATGTCACCTTGTTTTTATAGCTGAGTTATAATCTTTAAAGAATCTATCCAATCTTTAAAGAATAAGTCCAATATCAAACCATCTCTGATTGTAGAAAATAATGGTAAGATTTCCAACTTATTTTACAAAGATAACATCAACTAATTCCAATAAAGATTGCATACCAAAAAAATAAAAAGAGTAAATTCTAAGCAAATTTAACTTACAGAGATATAAAACTCAAACTAAAATATAACCAACCTAAATCCTGAAATCTGCTTTAAAAAATAATAATCCACCTTTATTAAGAGAAGCTTACTCCAGGAATATAAGGATAGGCACTACTAAGAAATCTATCAACAATCCCCTGTAGCCCAATGGTGCAGTCTGCTAAAGAGTAGTGCCCTTCCCCCAAAGAAAAAGCAACAACAAAAGCATAAAAAATAAAAAAGAGCAGTGATTCCCAAGCTACCTGATAGGTGCCTGTTAGAAACAGGGAGAGATTGCTAAAATGCAACTTTGGGGTGGATCCCAAGAATCTGCACAATTAACCATTACACTGGGGGTTTGTGACCCATGCCAGGTGGTCCAGGCTCACACCTGGAGAAATGCTGCCCTGAGAGTTAGTGGGTCACCACTTTCTTCAGCTCTCAGGACCCCACAGGAAGGCATTCCATAAAGCAGAGAGAACTCTGGAAAATTAGCTGCACCTAAGTGCTAACCCAGGGAGGGTGGAGACAGGGTATCTGGTATTCCACTCTCCTCAGAAATGTGTGTTGGCCTGTGGGGTGAGAAAGGTAACTCTAGGAAGGAGATGGAGAAGGGATGTGAACAGCTGGTGACAGGTAGAGGGTGAGGGTATGGGGGGAAAGAAGGCTGCACCAAGGGAGACAGGAGTCCTGACAAGGAACTGGGGATCTTCCGAGTCCAGAGCTCCAGGGAGTGATGTGTTCACAGAGGCAGAGCTGACCCCAGGGGACCAAGATTTTAGATGGAGCCTTGCTTCATACCAGCTGAATAACTCACCCCACTACACTGTAGCTTCTTCAGCTACAAAATGTGATAAGCATTCCTCCAACCAAGAGCTGCCCTGAACCAAATGAGATGCTCTTTGGGAAGTGCAACTGGCAAGTACAGTCCAAATGCTTGCTCTTGTTAGATTGACTTGGCCAATTTCTTATTTTACAGACTAGAAAAGAGGCCCAGAGAAGACTAGTGACTTACCCAAGATTGCACAGCTTGCTAGTAACCAGGCAAAAGCCAAGCTCAGGTTTCCTGATTTCTGTCCCAGGCAGATACAGTCACCCTTCATTGATCCCCCAAAAGGCAAACAACCCTTGCCTCTCCCTTGTCTCCAGCATGGAAAGCCTGACAAATGAGGCACTCACCCTGTGCAGCCTTCAGAATCCACCTGGTCTAGCTCTCCTGGCATGCTCATCCTTCCTCCTGCCTTCTAGGCAACAAGGGCCAGAGAAGCTGCTGTCCCTACAGCAGTCTGTGTGATGGAGCCCACAGCTCATCTCTCCCCAGAGCCTCCTTTTCTCGACTTTCCTAAATAGCTGTTCACACCCACAGCCCCTCTGTCATCCGTGTGACTAGAAATTCCAGTAAGGCTTCCTAGTACAGGGGTGGGGCAAGACCTTTTACTGGAAAGAACATTTGCTATCTTTCTTCTGGCCCAGTATCTTCCACTCTCCCTCTCTCAAGCGGAGAGTGCAGATAAAAGATCTGGAAGAGAACCATGAAAAAAAATTACCTGCAATCTGAAGCAGGCCCTTCTTGGTGTTAATGAGCTACATGAGACCCAAAAAGAATGAATATTAAGAAGATAGCCAATCAAATCAATAATAGGGGGAATTTATTCTATAAGAAGTGAAGGTAATAGGTTTTATTATTTTTAAAATTTTTTATTCATTATTTTTAGAGAGAAGGGCAGGAAGGGAGGAAGAAAGGGAGAGAAACATCAATATATGGTTGCCTTTCACCTGCCTCCAGTTACAGACCTGGCTGGAGACCTGGCTCACAACCCAGTTATGTGCACTGACTGGGAATCGAACCAGCCACCTTTGGGTTCACAGGCCAGAGCCTATCCACTCAGCCACCAGCCAGGGCTTCAAATGAGTTTTTGAGTCCTGAAAAAGAGAAAGGAAATTTTAAATATCCCCTCAAAAAAGACTAAGAACACAAAAAGGGGAAGAAATAAGCTGGCCCTAGTTGGTGTTATATAAAACCTAACTAGACATATGGAGAAATACATATAGTTTTAAATTTTTAAAAATAATTCAATAAATAGAATAATGTTTGGACTAGACATAGTTGAAAAGTGGTTGTACAACATTAAGATAGTTTCACTTGGAATAATTTTGTAACTTTTTTCATTTATGTATTTTAAGCATTTCACCATATTATGAAATAGAATGTGTCAAAATATTTTAAATTAGTCCTCTATGTTTGGACAGTTAATTTTCTTTATATTTATTCCATTAACCATAACTTAATTTTGCAAGTTTGTGAGAAATCTTGTGATTAAATTTTTGTCCACATTTCCAATGGTTTCTCTAGATTGGATTCCCAAAAGAGGAATTAATGAGCCCCAAAGTATGAATTTTCCCGAGTCCTTCAATATAGTGAAACTGTCCCAAAATTCTTGAACCAGCTTTCACTCTCACCCTTGTTTGAAGAGACTGCCCATTTCACAAAATACTTGTGACTATTTAGCATTACCTTTTAAAATGTTTGTTTATAAGGTAAAAAAAAAAAGATAACCTGCAGTTTTTATTTGCTTTTACCCCTTGCTTTCTGCCTCATTTTCCCCTTTTCAGCTCAATCATTCTTTCTCCAGGTATTGCTCCTTAATAGTAAAATTTCCTGAAAGAGTTACCTAAACTCAGTCTGTAGTTCTTTATTTCCCTTTTTATTTTTTATTTTTTTGGTGGTGGGAAATCTATTCCAAACAGACTTCTACCTCTCAAAGAAACCTTTCTTTAATAAGATTCCCAATTAACCTCTTCATTACCAAGTCCAGTGATCACTCTCACTTGTCTGTAGCACTGACAAAGGTAAGTCCTCTTTCCTTCTCAATCCCATCTTTACTTGATTTCCAGGATCTACTCCTGTCCTGGTTTCCTTTCTAACCCACTGACTCCTCAGTGTCCTGACTTATTGATACATCCTGTTCTTTTATCCGAACTTTGAAAGTTGGGCTCAGTCTTTAGACCTCTTTTTTCCCTATCTAGATTAACTTCCTCATTAAGTTCATTTAACTCCATGGTTTTCAAGTGCAACAACAAGAGTAAGTCTCCTACCTCAACTTTGGCCCTGAACTGTGGTCTAATAGATCCAATTGCCTACTTAACATCTCCACTTGGATTCAATATGCATCTCAAACTTAATATGCCCCAAACTGGACCCATGGTGTCCTTAACTCTGAACCACCCTTGTGTTCCCATCTCAGTGAATGACTCTTTCCCCATTCACCTAACTGTTCAAAGTAAGAACCATGGATTCTCATCTATTCCTTCCTTCCCCACCTGCCTGACCTCCAGCACACAAGCAAATTCTGTTGCTTCTAAGTTAGAAATAGATACAGAGTCTGACGGGCTCTTTGCACATACCATTCCAGCCAAAGCCAAAATAGTCTTCTGCTCACCTGGACTATTCTGACAGCCTCCTAACTAACCTTGCTGTTCCACTCTTAACCTTTTATTGCCTACTCTCTTTTTAGCTGCCCTGGAAATTCTGTTCAAATGGTCACTCCCCTGCTTAACACCTTCATATGCTTTCTCATCCCACTTAGAATAACCACCAATGTCCCCCAACAAGTCCCTGCATGACAGGGTGCCATGACCATCAGCCTGCATCTCCTACTTTCCCCTCTGTCAGTCAGCCCTAGCCACGCTGGCTCCATCAGTATTTTTTGAATATAGCAGGCGCTCCTCTGGCCCAGGGTCTTTGCACTGATTATTCCCCCTGCCTGGAGTGCGCTTCTTCAAAAGATCTGCCTGGCTAACTCCCTCACCTCTTTCAAGCATTTGCTTGTCTCACACCTTCTCAATGAAGTCAACCCAGCGCACCCTATTTTAAAATTGAGTCTCACCTCACCCTAGACTACTGATCCCTATTACCCTGTTCTCCTCTCTTCTTTCCAGACATGAATCATCTAACATGCAATATCACGTACTTTCTTTATTACTTTTGTTTTATGTCTGCCTCCCCCCACTAGAATGTCAGCTCCATGAAGGTGGGGACTTGTGTCTGTTTTATTTGCAGGCAAATCTCAAGAGATGAGGAGGGTGCTAGGCCTACAATAGTCATGCGATCAGTATTCAGTAAATGGCTGAAGTGGACTGTCTACATCAGTGTCCCATAGAGTCAATCATTCACAATGTCTCACCTGCATTCTAAAGGATGTCAGCAGGAATAGAGGACCAACCAGCTCCAGACATTAATCAGGAGAAAGGTGGCATCTATGCCCAGCCCAACTCACTGTATGGCCTGGGGAAATCACCTCCTCTCTCCAGGACCCAGTCACTCACCTGCTCATTGGAGAGTTTTTTCACTGTGCTCCCTGTCCCAGGACATAGTATCAGAGCAGACAGGGATAGATATTTTTAAAGCCAAAAAAACTTGTCCTTCTCTATACTATGCTGTTCATGTCTAAGGGGGAGGCTCCCGCTGAGCTATTTACAGGCCATTTGTTGAGGATAATTTCCCCTGGGGGCCTATCCATCAGTTTGGCATCCCTAGAATCATGAAAAACAAGCAGAGCCCTGATGTAACTAGGGCTCATTCTAATGAGATGAAGATGTCATTTTCTTAATCCTCAGGATTGAAATGAACTCCTTATGAAAACAGGTCAGTTAAGGTCACCGATACATAAAATTTCAGAGGACATAATGTTTCACCAGTTTTCAATATCTCCTACTTAAGCCCTGGATGGCTGGGACCCATCTTCCTCCTCCTTTATTTCCTGCAGAGCTCAACCCACTAGTGGGTACTGCTCCACCAGTGGGTGCTGATTTGGTGGTCCTCATCAGTTTCCTATCCCTGAGTTACTGCCCCTCAGCTAGAGGAAAACAGAGAACACTGTGCCTATCTTAAGCAACAGGTTTCTCAGGGAGTCCTGGAGTTGCATCAGCATTTGCAGAACATCTCTCAGAATGCAAGATGCTTCTGCAGATACCTCCAGGAACTCTCAGCAAGACCCCAAAGGGATGGACATCTGAGCCTCTGCTTATTAGATGGATGAACAGAGACGGTCTAGACCAGAATGTTCTGAGTCCTGCCCAATCTCCCTTCTCCATGGTAGAGACCCACACACTTTCAGAGAGCTTGAGCATGCCTTACTTACTTCCAACACAGAGGCTTTGCAGGGGCAAAGTCCACCTTCTCCTGGAGGTCCTTGCTGCTGTACCCTGCCCAGAGTTACACTGTGTTCCTTCAAGTCCTTACTGTCTGCACCACAAATTTGGCCTGAACAGGCTGTCATGTAACATCTCACACCTTCCCTTTGTACAGTAACTTGGTCCCTTTGTCATTATTTAACTTTTGTGTGTGTACCTCTTCTCTCCCCAACTAGCTTGCCAGCTCTAGGAAGGCAGGAACTATCTACACTCACACCCTATTTCACTCATATCTTCTTTCAAGAAATATTCTATGCTGTTCAAGAGATAAATCAATGACCAAGGGAGACATGGTTCCTGCTCTCACAGAGTTAATATTCCTTATTTATTCTTTTCACCACCATAGAACTGGGTAAAACCCACCTGTGACCAGAAGGCAAGAGTTAACATGACAGCCTCTGGCCAGCAAGTGCAGCAGTAGACCCTTTGATCTGATCAAAGCTGAGTGTGGACTGTTTTTAAGCAGAAAAGCAGGAAGGACCACAGACGCAGGGCCCGTGTGAGCTTCTGGATGGCAAACCTAGACAGGAGGTCTTTGGGGCCCTGCCCCTGGGATATGTCGGGAACCTCGCTCATAAAAGGGTTGGAGAGCCCCTAGGCCCTGCAGAGGCCTACAGCTAACCAGGGGAAGCTTTCAAGGCACAGGTGGGAAAACTTAGGCATCCAGAGGGTTGTGGTTGCTTTGGTGTACTGGACTCCTAGCACAGTGCTTTTTTTAGGATCCTACTGAGCTATGGTTTCCTGCTAAAGAGAAAGACTTGTAAGGAGAGGGGTAAGATGGTGGTGAAGGAGGAGGATCTTTCTTGCATCCTCCCAGAACAAGAGTGGAAATAAAACTAACGAGGGCATCAACCACCCAAAATAAACAACTGAAGGCTACTTGAAGAGGAGACTCTTGACAAGGGTGAGCAGAAATCACCTCAAGACCAGTAGGAAGGGTGGGGATGTAAAAGGGGCCGGCATTACTGCCTCAAGCAGCAGGCTGAGGTTACCGCACTGTCGGGAGAGCCTGCCCCTGAGAGGGGTGAAGCCTGGACCCCAGATCAGGCTCCAAAGCCCAAAATGCAGGGATCAGTTGTCCATGCAGTCTCCAGCAGTGAAAGTCCACAGGGTTTTGCCTACTGGGGAGAGATAGAGCCTGCTGGAGACAAAGCCACATTTTTTTTTAACCGAAGGGGACATAGCATAGGTTTCTCATTCACAGCCATTCACCTTGGGCTTGGGTGAAGGGAGGGTGTAGACTAGAGTTGCCTGAGAGTCTGGGGTGGGAGGCTTTGGAGGAATGCTGGGAAACCGCTGCTGGGTTCCCTGTGCCAAGACATACCTCATTGCAGCAACCATTCTTTCTTGAGAAAAATAATTGCTCCACCCCGACAGATACCATTTACCCCACCTCTGGAATCCTGCTCCGCCCCACCCCACCCCCGGCCCCCCGCCCCCAACCTTGCATCTTCTTTTTTTGTTTGTTTTCTTCCTTACTTTCACCCATCCTGCATCTTAAACCTTAAGAGAAAACAGCACCATAGGCAGACTGTTAGAGACTGATTATAGGGCATGGCCATTCCATACACTTTCCTAGGCACAAGAATGGCTCTTCCTCCTCACATGAGAGCCATAGAAACATCTTTCTGGTTTCCAGATAACCAAAACACTGAACTCTGTAAAACTTATCTGCTCTCTGCTAGGGACTCCACCCTGCTGAGTTCAGGGAAATAATCCAGACTGACTCAGACATATAGCACAGGGATGGAGGAACACAACCACCATCTTCCCTGAAGTCTGAACAGCACCTCCAAAGGGAGATCCAGGAGTCCCATCCTCCAAAATTTCCCAGAAGCCCTCTCAGAAACCGTTGGGTCAGTGGCTTAACTAAGATTGACAGCAGGCCAGCAGACAGAGGCAGGTGGAGGCAGATCCTGTGGTGGCTTTGGCCACTTGTTGATCTACCCGTAGGCCCTGTGCTGATAAAAGCCAGCCTTGCAGTGCAGTGTGGCTCATCCTGGGCACAGCCAAGCCCAGAGGAGAGAGCTGCAAACTGTGGATTGTTTGTAGCTTCAAACAGGCTGCCAAAGGCTAGACATGGACAGCATCTGACATTGGCTCACACCAGCTTCAGATAACATCAAGCCATATCTAAAGGGAGAACCTAGCAGGCAAGCACTCATCTCTGCTGAGCTAAATTCCACCTTGTTCTTTTTCATTATTTTTGCTTTTGCTTAGCCTTTGTATTATTTTTTATTTTTCTTCTATTTTTCTTTCACATCTCTTGTTTTACTCTTCCTTATTCTTTCTCCATTTTCTTTTATTTTTTTCCTCTTTTAAAAAAGAAACAGTTTTTCCATACTGGCTAGTATGGCTCAATGGATTGAGTACCGGCCTGCAAACCAAAGGGTCACTGGTTCAATTCTCCATCAGTCCTGGGTTGCAGGCCAGGTCTGTGGTTGGGGGCATACAAGAGGCAACCACACATTGATGTTTCTCTCCCTTCCTGCCTTCCTTTTTCCCTCTCAAAAAATAAATAAAATCTTTAAGAGGAAGTTTTTTCCTGTCATTCTTCTTTGGTATTTTTTGTTTGTTTGTTTATTACAAATACCTAGTTCTATTCCTTACTTATTATCTCTCTTCCTTCTCTCCTCTTGTAATCATTTTTCTTTTTTTCTTTTTTTTGGTCTTCTCATATTATTTTTAACTTTACTATTTTATTGCTCTTTCTACTTTTATTATTCTTTGCTAAATTGTCATTGATTTTGCAGTTATAGGGATTTTTTTTTTTTTTTTTTTTTTTTTTTTTTTTTTTTTTTTTTTTTTTTTTTTTTTTTTTTTTTTTTTTTTTTTTTTTTTTTTTTTTTGGTTTTTTTTTTTTTTTTTTTTTTTTTTTGACCTCAGCTATCTTGAGAAAGAACAAAGTTTGTGGGATCACAATACCTTATATCAAACTATACTACAAGGCCGATGTAATCAAAACAGTCTGGTACTGGCTAAAAACAGACACATAAATCAATGGAACAGACTAGAGAGCCTGGAAATAAATCCACATCTTTATGGTCAATTAATATTTGAAAAAGGCGGTAAGTTCATACAAGTAAAGACAGTAAGTAAATGGTGTTGGGAGAACTAGACTAGTACTTGCAAAAAAATGAAACTAGACCACCAACTTATACTAAATACCAGAATAAACTAAAAGTTGATAAGAGACTTAAATATAAATTACAAAAACATAAAAATTCTAGAAGAAAATATAAGCAGACAAATTTCAGATATCTTACCTAACAATATTTTTGCCAATATATCTCCTAGGGCAAGGGAAACAAAGGGAAAAAAATAAACAAATGGGACTACCTCAAGTTGAAGAGCTTCTGAACAGCTAAAGGAAATATCCGCAAAATGAAAAAGGAACCCACTGTATGAGAGAATATATTTGCCAATGATACACTGGACAAAAGTGGATTCTCTAAAACATATAAAGAACTCATATGACTCAACACCAGGAAAACAGACAATCCAACTTAAAAATGGGGAAAGAGCCTGAATAGACACTTCTCCAAGGAGGACATAAGATGGCCCATAGGCATATGAAAAAATGCTCAATATCACTAACCATCAGAGAGATGCACATTAAAGCCACAATGATATATCACCTCACATCTGCCAGAATGCCCATCATTAATAAATCAACAAATAAATGCTGGCAAGGATGTGGAGAAAAGGGAACTCTAGTGCACTGTTGATGGGAACACAGGCTGGTGCAACCACTGTGGAAAATAGTATGGAGTTTCCTCAAAAAATGAAAAAGGGAACTGCCTTATGACCCAGCAATTCCACTTATGAGAATATATTCTAAGAGTCCTGAAACACCAATTCAAAAGAATATACTTGTATGCACCCCTATGTTCACAGCAGAATTATTTATAATAGCCAAGATTTGGAAATAGCCTAAGTGCTCATCAGTAGATGAGTGGATAAAAAAGTTGTGGTACATTAAACAATGGAATACTGTGCAGCAGTAACAATGAAGGAATTCTTATCTTTTGTGAAAACATGGATGGAACTGGAGAGTATTATGCTAAGTGAAATAAGCCAGTCAATGAAAGGCAAATACCATTATGATATCACTTGTATGTGGAATCAAATGAACAAAACAATGACCAAAACAGAATCAGGGGCATAGAAACATGGAACAGGCTGAAAGCTATAAGATGGTAAGGTGCAGGTAGGGATTGGCTGAAAGAAGATGAAAGGATTAGTCAAAGAATATATATGCATAATCCATGGACATGGACGACAGTGTGGGGACTGTAGGAATAGGGGGTGGACTGGGTGAAGGGGGCCAAAAGGAAAAAATTGGGACAACTGTAACAGCATAAACAATAAAATGTTTTCTTAAATAAAGAGAAAGACTTGTTTACCCTTTCGGATTTTGGGAGCAATCCTGGCAGACGAGAGCATACACAGGAAAAGAGGGAGGCTTTGGGGTGGAAAAGCTCACAACTTCAAATATTTTACAATAGTTTGGAAAACACTCATGCCCTGGTTCTGAGCATTACCCCTGCACCCAGCACTGGCCCAGAGGCAACAGGGAGAGGGTGACTTAAACTTGGTCCTGTGCTCAAGGAGCTCACGTGAGACAATTAGCTGTTTGGCAAGTGTGACCAGCAAGCCCCATGATGGGATTGAGGAGTGAGGCAAGTGAGTGGAAGAGCCGGCCTTGAATGGACCTCTGCCCTCCCTTGCATCCCAGAGATCCCCACTAAGCCTGGGCATTTGGTAGGATGGGAGTCATGTCTGCCCTGCCTGCCAGACCACACAGTTGAGAGGATTAAGTGAAACACCTGTCTCAGAACAGACATTCAATTCACTTTCATTCATTCCATAGGTTGTTCTGATTATTCTCAACCATAGCCTTCTTGTCCCAGGTTCCAGAAATAACTGAGTGCACATGACTCCAACTGCCTGCCCAGGGGTCATGGTCCAGATACCTTAGCTCACCGACCACCCACAGAATTGACACTTGATGCCTGAGGCCAACCTGCTTTCCTCCCCTGCTTCTCATTTTTCTTACCTGTACAAAGGGCTCACTTAGACCTATAGCCATGAAGTCATTGGGCTCCATTGAGACTCCCCTAGCAGTTAGCCCTGGATCCATGCTAGCTCCATTCCCCTTGCTTCCTCCCTCCTGGAGGAACTGGTTCAGATAGTGTGGGCAGAGTTGTGAGGCTGGGCAAGTGCTTCTCACCCTTGGCCACCCCTTGCCTCCTAGCCCTCCGCATCTTTAGCACAGGGGCCCCATTCCCTCTGCAGCCATTGGAGAGAAACACATGTAACGAGGGCCAGCTGCTGCTGCCACCACTATTCAGCTCAGGAGACAGGTGATGAGTGTGAGACACACTCCTCTTTTGTAATAAAGGGCAACAAATGGGAGAGGGTTGCTGTGGGGACCTGGCTGCTGAATGAAATCCAATGTCACCCTCCCCCTCTTTCTTCACCTTTGCCCTTTGAGTCTATAGACTTATAGGCACTGGGTCTGGTACAGTCTTGGAAATTATTTATTTCAGTAGCTCCCAAAGCATTTTAAATTATTTTTAGTTACGTGGTTAGAATTTTTACTCACCCCTCCCCCAAATCTATACATGTTCAAAGATATAGTGCAATCTTTCCTTTCTAGAAGGGAAAAATCAGGCCCACAGACTGGTTGTATATTCCTGGAGGTAACCCAGAAGTTGGTCCCCTAATGTAGGGCTCTTTCCACCAGCCTCCATACTGAGGAGGTAACGATAAAATGTGAGTCTCAGCTCTGCATCTGAGAGGGAAGAAGAAAAAAGGCAGGGTGGAGTACTTGCAGTGTATGTCTAAAGTTGTTTTCCTAAACAATTTTCTAAAATTGTTTTTGGAATAAGGCTAAGGCTTTTTGTTGGAATAAATTCTTTAAAAATTTGTCTTTCAGAGGTGCCAAGAATCATCAGGCTTTGGGAGTTCCAGAGGAAGAAAAAAAAAGGGGGTGGAGATTCTATGGAAAGCACCACCTCCCAGGGGTGATCTGATCATAAATTCCTAATTGGGCAGGTCATAACCCAAGATCTTCACCAAAGCAGACTTGCCTTTCCCTGCCTTTCTCTACCTTGCCAGCTCTTTTCCACCCTCCTTTCCTTTTCTTCCTTTAACCCTATACAGTTTGTACCCACAGGAATCACAATGTGATCACAAGATCTTTCTTTAAGGCAGTGGCCCCAGCCTATTTCCAGAACACTGGTCCCACCAGAGAAGCCGGGGGACATCTGGGTGATTTAGTGTGTTTTATCATCTTACAGGTTCCATCTTGACCAAACTTGTTCTAGCCAGCTGATAAGAAGGCATTGCTTCCTTGCAAGCTCTGAGCTCTCCTGAACCTGCTTTGTAAATCCTGGAGATGCACAGGGGTTGGGGCTCCAGCAGCATAGGATAGTTTGGGAAATCTCCAGGCGGAGTGAGGCCCTGATTCTTAGCACCAAGCATATTATAGGTCTCTTCATTTTTTCACCTGGTGAGCTCCTATATAACCATCAAGAGCCACCACAAATGTTCCCCCCTTCAACATGCTCCTCAAAAGACCTAATTTAGCTCTCTCCTCTGGTTCTCACTCTATTTTACATTTTCTATCAAGACATAATTGTAGGGAATAAGGAGAAAGGTGACTCTCAAACTGGATTAGACCACTTTAGGGAATGATAAATGGCTGAGTCAGATTACAAATAAATCAGGAGGATGCCCTGGCTGGTGGCACGGTGGATAAGGCACCGGCCTGCGAACCCAAAGGTCACTGGTTCAATTCCCAGCTGGGGAACATAACCAGGTTGCAAGCCAGGTCTCCAGCCAGGTCTGTAGCTGGAGGCAGGTGGGAGGCAACCATATATTGATGTTTCTCTCCCTCTCTGGCTCCCTCCCTTCCCCGCTCTCTAAAAATAATAAATTAACTCTTTAAAAATAATAATAAATAAATAAACCAAGAGGTCTCTGAGTTAACAGGATTAACAAAATGAGGACATGACTAAACTAATATGTTATCAAGCAGGACCAAGAGGATAGGTATGCAAGTCAACTAAGAATAAATTAGATTTCCAAAGGGGAGACTTAAACTGACCTATCAGCTTCAGACACCTCATGCTAAGAATGCAACTCTGAAGTACCCAGCCAATGGGGAAACAGAAGAGGGCATCCCTGTGTGAGGGATTAAATATTGCCTGTCATATTGTCTGCAGAATCATAAATCATGAGTAAATGCCTTGCTGTGCTGCTAAAGTCCTGTTTCATTGTGAGCATTTCTGACATACTTGAACTGAAAGAGAACTTATTAGGAATTTAATGTAGTACAATAATTCATTGAGAAATTATGCTATTTATTGCATTTATTGATTCACCAGGGAAAAATTAAAATTTTCTGGAACCCACTCCCTTAGAGGGTAGCCTCATTTCCTTCTTAAAGACAATATTGATTCTCAGCCCTCAAGGAGCAATGAACAATTCTTGTTCCTGGGCTAAGTGGGAGCCTGATGCAAGAAAATGATGCCTCCAGGACAACCCCTGAATAGTGTATTTAGACAACAGTGGAGGCAGTTAAACCAGATTATCTCAGAGAAGGGGAGAATGGGGACCTGATGCTTCAAGGTAGAGGGTAAAGGTGTTTTCGAATAAACAACACGTGCCTTTACAGAGTGTAGCCTATGCTACACACAGAGCACAGAGACAGAACAGCGTCTTCCTGCTGGTTTACACACTAGTGCTGGTAGAGACATATTTTGAAGATGTGGGACCCAGATTGGAGTGGGAATGCTGTTGTTTGGGCTGGGGGAGGAGCAGAAGGGGAGGAGGCGGTGTTGTACAAGCCCCCCAAACTGAGGGCTGGGAAGGCCATCCTACATCTTGCATCACCGGAAGCAACAACTGCCACTACTGAACCCCCTTTTCAGACTTAATCCCAAGCTTATAACTTCTTTTGTAAAACGTTTATTTTTGCCTTTAGCAAGCCCCCTCCCATTGATTCTGTGATCTAGGTTAAAATACCTTTGAAACGTCCCGTTTCAGACCCCTTAAGACAGCCGTCACCAACCTTTTTGTGCCCAGAGGGACTGAGGGACCGATTTCCTGCAGGACATGGGGAAGTGGGGGGGGGGGGCGGGGGCACGGACAGGAGGCTGAGTTCAGGTGGGCTTTGCTGGCCCGCAGTGGATGGGGATGGGGCAGAGGAGGGGGCAAGAGGCAGAGCTCAGGTGAGCTCTGCTTTTTAAGAGAGCACATAATCTTAACTACCCATAATCCTGTCCCTGCAAGGCATCCTCTCACCTTCACATGATCTTCCTTACCTTCTTAAAAAGAAACGGCAAATTTATTCTCAGTGCATTTATTTTAGTCTGATGAGATCTTGCTTTCAGGTGTATCTTCTTTCTGACTCAAATAAAGTTTTATAAAAAGTCTTTATAGGTTTGCACGTACTAACATTGACATAGCAGTTTATGTCACCGTTAAACTTGTTTGTTAAAAATACAGCTTCTTAAACTATCCCGTTGGAGAGTTAGATTTAATCTGTTCGATGTGGGGAGGTTATTATGACAATGACAAAGTATAACTAGTATTTAATAGCAAGGGCTTTAGTTTGAGAACCAACTCTGCTCCTTACTAGCCTTGTGAACTTGCTTAAGACTACCAAGACTCAGTTTCTTGAACTGTAAAATAGAGTAATAATGTTATCCATTATGCTAATATACACTATAGAAAGTTTAATAAAATGGTTGACAGCATGTACTACAGAGTTACACTGCCAAGATTTAAAGCTGCTCCACCACTTACCAGCTTGATGACCTTGTGCTTTTCTATGCCTCAGTTTCTTGATGTATAAAATAAAAGTAATACTAGTAATCTCCCTCAAAGTGCTGTTAGATTTAAGTGTTCATGCTTTCATAGTTTAGAATATGCCTGCTGAAGGGGAAGGACTCAGTCAATGGTAGCTGCTGCTATTATTAATATTGTTATCATCACCACCATCTTGGCAAGAAAACAAGAGGTTTCAACTAGGGTAGTGGCAGTAGGACTAGATAAAAAGGAACAGAATACAGGCACAAAATGTAAAAGATGAGCTCTGAGGGGCAGCAAGAGTGAGAAAATGAGTGTGTTAACCTTCATACAGACACTTGGTGGGGAGGGCGGTGTGTGGACTTGGGGCTAGTCCTGGTTGTGCCATTGGCTTTCAGGCTGAGCAAGGCTGTCTTTTCTTTTGACCTCAATCTTATTATCTATAAACTGAGGTTCTTACACAGACAACAGAGAGAAGGGGGACCCTGGGTGGAGGTGGGCAAAGGGGGAGAGGTATGGGAACATCTGTAATAGTGTTAACAATAAAAAATGTTTTTAAATGAAGAAAAACAAAACAAAAATATGAGGGTCTTAGGACAATCTACCCCATAGATCTCTAATTTTAATACACTGAGATTCTAAGAGATATCATGCTGATATTTTTTTAAAATTCCTGTTTGCTGGTAAGTAGAAGCATCCTCCTGTATTCCCAAGTTGTTATATTTTAGGCTCTCTGAAAAACATATTGATTCTCAACACTACACTGACATAGATCTATGGAACCTGGGCAGGGAAGGGTCTTTCGTGCCTGAAAATGAAGCCCAAAGACTACCGGTTGACGCATCCTCCAGATCCTATGTTGGTAACCAGACCAGAAATCTCATCTGACCCCCTTCCTAACCAACTTCAAGAAATGTCAGAGCAGCTTCTGAGAAGTTGTGAAAGAAAAACAAATGCATAAAGTTTGGTCCTTTCCCTATCTCATGCCAACCAAGTAGGCATGTATCCAGGATTAAGAGACCCCAGTCAATGGAAATAGCCGCCCAGGGTTGGTTGCCTGCTCAGCAAGCTTCTGCAAAACTGGATAAAGATGGAAGGAACCCAAACCCCACTGTAACAGAGACAAATCCAGAATCCTTCCTCCAGCCTCCTAGCCATTCCTCCAAGAAAGAACACGGGCATGTCCATAGCAACCAGATTATGTGGCCACAAACACTGCTTTTGCTCCTGAGTAATTTAGTATTAGATTTCTGGCTAACGTTGAGGTAGTGAAAACTCTTATCTGTTACAGTTGATGATACAACTTGGAAACCAGGCCTTCCTCATGACTCCTGGAACATGCCCCAAAGAAAAGGAATATTCTCTTTCCGTAGTGGAAAGGATATCTTGCCTAAAAAGCTTTATATGAAAAACAAAACAAAACAAAATCTATAGAATCAATGCTATTGCTAGTTCTTTGTGCTGCTAAACATAGACCGCCAAGGAGATGGACAAACGCTTATCAGAGTCGCTTTATGCTTGAGCTGCGAAGATGAACTCAGAACTTCATGTAGAATTGGGTTGCGAGCTGGAAGGTGCTGGAATTTTGGGTTGAAGTCAGGCCACTAAAAATGAGAGAGTTGTGGAGAGGATGTGCAGGATCCAAGAAGATGGTGCCAAGCTAGGGCCAAAGAGACCAGAGAGCAAGCAACTCCTGTTGGTGAGGAAGGGCAAGTGAACCTTACAACTGTGTGGCCTTAGAATTTGCTAAGAACTGTTAAGAATGATCTATTGTTGAACTCCCAGTCAAGACGATGGAGTAGGCTACACCACAGCAGTGAGAAAGGGAAGAAGAGGGTATAGCAATTTCTATTTTTCTTTTCCCCAAATATCTGTCCTATTCATTTGATACTGTTGGATTAACATTTAATACTATTTGATATTGCTGCATTTGAACTATCGTCTAGGATTTTCACTGAAAGTAGCAAAATAAAGTACAATATTGTGCTTACCAAAAAAAGAATTATTTACTGTTAAGAACTTGCTGTTACTATCACTTATGGTTAAGAACTTATTCTCAAAGCAAACGTGCCGCTGAGTCCACTTTATCAGTCCACTGTGTTATTGGGAGTTCTCCAAATTAAGTTCCATGTAGCATGTACTGTTTATTAAAAGCTAAGTAATAAAAAGTGATCTTTTGGAAACTTACATGATTTTAAAATTCAACAGAACCACAATAAGAGCTTAGAACTTGGACTTAACAGAGAATTTTGGGGAAGAAAGGAGTGTTTCATATAGAGCAAACGGAAGACAAGGCCAAGGCCAAGGCCTAAGTGATTCCACTGGTAAAAGTACAGACAGCCACCTTTAGATTCAAACAGTTCATCCCTTCCACAGTGAAAGAACTGAGTAGGCACAGGTGCCAGCTGCCCCATGACCCTTATTCTCCATTTCAAAAAGGACAGCGCTAAAACAAAAGGGGCCAGCAACTGCAACAGGAGTTGTAGAATAGATGGTTACTGAGGAACCAACTCTGGGCTGCAGCTAGGAAGTTTTATATTCTGCAGCTCTGTCCTGAGATGGCAGGGTGGAAATCCCCACGCCTCATCAGAATCCAAAAGGTGATGAGTAGCTGTCCGTGACAGCCTCCGAGGGAAGGTGTGGAGGAGATCGGGAAATGACTCCAGGCAGCTTCCCAAGCTTCTCCTTCTCTAGTATACCAGAAGGATCACAGAGCTTTCATTCCCATAAACTGCTCAAGCCTTGGCCTGCATGACCTGTGTGGGTCCATGCAAAGTCGCCAGGTTGTCATGGTGGAGCCGAGCACATTTTATCACTGATTTTGTTTAAAACTGCTCATGTGTGGTAACAGGAAAGAGCAAACCACCTTTTAAGTCATTTTTTTTTTAACTTAGGTCACAGCCCCTATGAGCACACAGCACTTTCTCTCCAGGTTTTGGCAATCTCCTTCCCCTCTCCTTCTAGCCTAAGGGAAATAATGGTGCCTTCTTCGTGGTATCACTGCCCAGACTTCTGTTACAAGTCTCTTTATGAACTCTCCTAAAATTGCCTAACTTGAGAGTGCCATCTGTTTTCCTAAAGTGGTATGGAATATCACCCCCCAAAAAAGGCCCTCAAAATAGGATTCCAGGATTGGATTGCTCACATATTTGAGGAGCGCAGTTATGTTCCTGACCTAGGAGAAATGGTGAAGCAAGTGATCGATGGCATATGATGGTGACCTAATTATCACTGATGTGGCCTCATGTAGACCAGAAGGTGCCCTAATGCACATCCTCTCAGCCCATCTCTGATTGCAGCCTCCCATCTCAGATACCTGCCTTGTTCTCACCGCCCTTCTGCCTCAGGGCTTTCTCCTGAGCCAGGAGGACATAGTCAGCCCACGAAATGCACAGCCCGGAATTGCAAGGGAGCTACTGTCCACAACTAGGGGACAAAAATGGTGGTTAAAAGACTCTGCCACTCTTTCTCTGAAGGGACATACCTCATGATTTGTCAGAGGGTCATTTGTCAAAGGGTTATTAAACTCTCATTGCCCAGAGATACCAACTCAAAACTACTCTTGTATTTCCTGTCTTTCTCTCCAGATTGTTTTATTCCTGATCTCTAAAGTCATCTTTCAAACAAACTTCCTGTAATCATGTCTTTGTCATGCTCACTGCAACCCCAAGAATAGAGGACTAGGGTGAGGTCGGGGGCTTGGGCACAGCATTCAGGTAGGTATTTACTCTGAGTCATGCAAGTACAGGGTAGCATCCAAGAGTGTTTCCTTGAAGTTTGCACCCTAGGTACCTCACTTGCATCACCCTTGTCCTGGTCCTGCATCATGGCTCTTGGTCAGAGTGGGGATTCCAGAATGCCAGACAATAAACTGAGCTCTTGCTCAAGTCTATTTCACAGTGGTTCCAAAGAGTCCATATATGGTCTTCTGGTTATTTCGCCATTCTTGAGTGTATAGCTGAGACTGATTTTCTTAGCTCCTAGTCCTCATATTGTTTCCTGACCTGAAGCAGTAGTCATTATATAGAAGGGCAGGTGAAAACTCCTAAATTAGCACCCTCCTGCACCAAGATGTCAAATCAGCAGAAATAATGAATCTTTGATGAGTGAGTCACTCTCAAAAATGTAAAGAAAGCTGCGGTGGTAATCCCCATTACTTCTCCCATTCAATTCACTTGTATGCCCCCAGCAAAATCAGACAGATTGTGGCAGTAATAGTGTACTAACTGAGAACTCTACTAAATGGTAGCTCTAATGACAGACAGATTGTGGTGGTTATAGTATACTAACTGAAAACTCAACAAAGTGGTAGCTCTAATTACAATAGCTATGCCAGGTGTTATAGGTTTACTACAACCAATCTAATGCTTAGTATGTAACTAATATTTTGGCAAATGCAATATTTTCCATCTCCACCAATAGAGAAGAGCAAATGGCAATAATATTTACATGGACAGGGCAGAAGTGCACATTCATTGTCTTATCCCAGAGCTATGTTAATGCTTCTATTCCCTGTCACAATACAGTCCAGAGGGACTATGATCACTTTAATATTTCACAATATAGCTTGCTGGTCAACGATATTGATAAAATGTCATGTTAATTAGATTCAGTGAACAAAAAGTGAATTGTTCTAAGGAAATGCGCTAGAGGGTAGAAGATAAACCTTATCAAGATTTGAGAGCCAGTTGGATCAGTGAATAGTTGGGCCATGCCAATTCATCCTTTCATAAGATCAGCATTTTGTGTCTCTCATCCTTTAACACTAAGAAAGAGACAAAGTACTTGATGGATTTATGGATTTTGGAGACAACATGTACTTCTTTGGGAGATGTTGCTCTAACCCGCTTATGGGTAACTTAGAAGACTATTAGTTTTGAGTGAGTCTCTGAGTAAGAGAGGGCTTTATTGCAAGTCCAGACTTTGAGCAGCTGTGGCATTTAGAGTCACTGATCCAGCTTAGCCAATGAGATAGAGTTACCCATGGTAGGTGAGTACACTAGCAGGAGTCTCTGGCAAGCCCCAACAAGAAACCTATAAATTCAGGCCTTGGGGGCTCTGGAGCAAAGCCATTTCTTGTGCAGCAGAAAAGGGGGTCCTGTTTGAAAAGGAGGTCCTGAAGTGAATCCTAATCATGGAACATCAAGTAACTATAAAACTGGAGTTGCTCATTATGAGGTATATACTATATATTGTCAGATCCACCATGTCAAGTGATGGAATGGGAATGATGCAGCATAATTCTATGTATGGTAGAAATGGTACGTTCAGTATTGAACCCAAGGGGACAGAAGGCACAAATAGTTACATTAATAAGTGAACAAATCCTTCAAGACGCCTATATCTTTTACAGCAAGATTTTACCTCCAACCTTTTGGGGGTTTAAACAACCAGATAAAGGAACAAGGAAACACTTGGGTTTAATTCATGGGTAGGCCAGGTTGATACATTGCTATGAGCCAACTACTGCTGTAGCACATCTGCCACTCAGGGGTGTACCTAATGTACAGTGTTGGGTGGTGGTGGGGAATCCTTTCTATGCATAGAGCTTGAGAAGAACAATCATCAGTTTTGTATGGAGGGAGTAATGACCTAAATTAAAGGTGTACAGGGGACCCGGGTAGTGACAAATGATCTGAAAGGAGAGAGTAGAGATTAGGAGCTCTGGGCAAGAGACATATACGTGACCCAGTAGGGTGGGTGTAAGTGTGTAGAAATTTTTCTCTCAATCAATGCCTACCTGAGATTATCACTTCAGTGGGGCACTGAGAAACCTAGTGAAAAAAATGATTAAAAAAAAAAGGTTTTATATATCAATTTCTAGAGAAAGGGAAAGAAAAAGAGGCAGAGAAGGAGAGAGACATCAATGTATGGTTGCCTTTCACCTGCCTCCAGCTACAGACTTGGCTGAAGACCTGGCTTGCAACCTGGTTATGTGCCCTGGCTGGGAATCGAACCAGTGACCTTTGGGTTCTCAGGCTGGCACCTATCAACTGAGCTACCAGCCAGGGCAAGACGATGATTCTTCCAGTGCATGTCAGCTAGCCTCTGTCTTTGGCTATGTCAGTGCTTGCAAAATGATCCCACAAATGGAATAGCCATAGTGGGTACGGCCATATGTTGGCCCAACCACATAAACTCCTCTGTTATCAAGGCTAATCTAGTTATTACCACTACTGACTGACTGATTGTAGATCTACATAGAAAGAACCTTAGCATACTTCTCGTCAAGATGGAGGTGTAGGTCAACACAGCTCACCTCCTCACATAACCACAGCAAAAATTACAACTAGACCACAAAACAATTATCACTCAGAATCATTAGAAAATTGAACTGCATAGAAGTCTGACAACCAAGGAGTTAAAAAAGCCACATTCATCCAGATGGGTAGGAGGGGTAGAGGGTTACTTACAAAGATGTTCCCACAAGAACATCAGCTGGTTTCTTAAAAGAAACTTTGCAAGCAAGAAGAGACTGGATAAAAGCATTTAAAGTGATGAAAAGCAAGGACCTACAACCTAGATTATTCTATCCAGCAAAGCTATCATTTAGAGTGTAAGGGCAGATACAGTGCTTCCCAGACAATATAAAGCAAAGGAATTTACCATTACCAAGCCATTGTTATATGAAATGTTAAAGGGACAAGAAGGAGGAAGAGGAGGAGGAGGAGGAGGAGGAGGAGGAGGAGGAGGGGGAGGAAGAGGAGGTGAAACCTACGAAAATTAAAATGGCAACACTTTTACAACTACCAACAACTGAATCTTAAAAGGCAAACCAAGCAAATAATCAGAACAGGATCAGAATCATAGATATGGAGAAACTTGGATGGTCATCAGCTTGGAGGAGGAAAGTAGAGAATGGGGGACAGGATGCAGGAATTAAGAAGCATAAAGTGGTAGGTACAAAATAGACTGGGGGATGTTAAGAGTAGTACAGGAAATGTGAAGCCAAAGAACTTAAATGCATGACCCATAGACATGACATCATGGGGGTGGGGGTAGCTGGAGAGAATGGGGATACTAGGCAGAGAGTGACAAAGGGGGAAAAATTGGGGCAACTATAATAGCATAATCAGTAAAATATATTTAAGAGAAAGAGAAAGAAAAAATCTGAGCAGACATAGGGTACCATCTCCTGAGCAGAATAGCCAGCTAATTACATCAACCCCTTTCAACATGGGAGGGTCAGTTATTCTTCCTTCCTGGGATTGGTAAGATTACATTATATAAAGCGTCCAGCATAGGCAGATCCATGCTGAGAGAAAGAACACAGACTAGTGGTTGCCATGGATTGGAGGAAATAAGGATGAGGAGTGACTGCTAAAAGATATGGGGTTTCATTTTGCAGTGATGAAATTCTGGAATTAGATAGTTTTGATGGTTGTAAAACCTTATGAATATATTAAAGCCATTAAATTGTATGATTTAAAAAAATAAACATAAATAGTGATAACACCAAATGTTGGTGAGGTTTCAGAGAAACTCATATATTGCTGATGGTTGTATGAAATTGTACAGCCATTTCCACTCCAGAAAACAGTGGGCCATTTCTCATAAAAGTAAATATGCAACTATCATACAACACAATAATTTGATACCTGGGCATTTATCCCAGAGACATAAAAACTTATGTTCACACAAAAATCTGCAAATGAATGTTGATAGTAGCTTTGTTTGCAACAGCCAAAAAGTGGAAACAACCCCAGATATTCTTAAACAGATAGATGGTTAAACATACTACTCAGAAATAGAAAAGAATAAATTGGTACATGCAACGGCCTTAATAAATCTCCAGAGAATTGAGTTGAATGAAAAAAGTCAATCCCAAAAGATTACGTACTAAAATTTTACTTGTGTAACATTTTTAAGAGGACAAAATTATGGAAATGGAAAACAGGACTGTGGTTACCAGCGACCAAGGAGGGAATGACAGGAGGAAGGAAGTAGGTGTAGCTATAAAAGGTCAACATGAGGGTTCCTTATGGTGATGTACACATTCCATATCTTGTTTCAATATCTACATCTTGGTTATGATATTGTACTATAGTTTTAAAAAATATTGCTATTGGGTGGAATGAGAGAAAAGTCCATTAAATAGATCTCTTTGTATTATTCATTACAACTTCATATTTATCTATAACTATTAAAATAAAAGTTTAAAAACTAGTAGATTACAACAAGCCACTAGACACCTACTAGAATGGTATAAATTCAGAACACTGACAACAGCAAATGCTGATGAGGATGTGGAAGAACAAGAACTCTCATTCATTGCTGGTGGGGATGCAAAATGATACAGCTGCTTTGGAAGACAGTTTGATGGTTTCTACAAACTTAATGTACTCATACTTTATGATCAAGCCACTGTGGTCCTTGGTATTGCCATCTGATGGTAATTGGTGCCAATTCAACACCAGGATGTGGTGAAGAAGGAAACTTCATGCAAGACCACCCAATTGTGACACAGTATAGCTGTGAAAACAGCATGTTTGTAGAACAGCTCTGGGGCCAGTCCCCTCTCCAGATGGAGAGCTCTGCTCCAAATCTTTTCTTTTTTTCAATTTAGAACTCTACTTTATTTTTTATTGTTTATCCTATTATAGTTGTTTTCAGTTTTGCATCTTGATGGTCTGTTCCATTGGTCTGCTTTGTGCTGCTCTGGTGTGCTCTGCTCCGCTCCTCTCTGCTCTGCTGAAACTTTATCCTGTTTCTTCAGTTCAGCCAGGAGCCAGTCTTCAGTTTTTGGTGGAAAAGAAATGTGTACCCCCTGAGCTGACTTATAGGAACAGGAGTCCCTGCCCTGGTCCATGATTGGCCTATCCTTATACAAATGAGGAATTCAAATCCTCACAGTTTGATTGGTCCAAAAGGCACTATCCTGATTGGTCAGAATAGAGCAGCACTGATTGGCCTGAGTGGTACAGCTCTGATTGGATGGGGAAAGCCTCAGCCCTATTGGCTTAACTAGGATTCCAGGAACTCCTTTATAAGGGCCGGCTCAGATGGAGCAACACAGTGCCGCCAGGCATTTCTGTGCTGGCTTTTCCAAGAAGTGCAGTTTGTGTGAGAGCCGTTGCCAGATATAAGGGGGGATGGAGGGAAAACTAAGTGGAGCACAGGAATGTTAGGTCAGTGATACTATAATGGTGGATACACATAATTCTATATTTGCCCAAACCCATTGGATGTACAACACCAAAGTGGACCCTATTGTAAACTGTGGACTTTGAATTATAGTAATGATTTGTCAACATAGGTTCACCAGTTGTAACAAATGTACCACCCTTGTGAGGATACTGATAATGGGGGAGGCTTTGCATATAGGGAGGTAGTCTGTTCTTTCTGCTTAATTTACCTGAAACTTTTCTAAAAATATAAAGTGTTTTTAAAAGAAAGATAAAACAATTAAAACACTAGAATGAAATGGGGGAATATTGTAAAATTGCAGAATGGGAAAGACACAACACAAAATATAAAGGCCCTCAAAGGAAAAATGTATAAATTTGATTTATAAATATTTTTAATTTCTACCTGGAAAAGTCAAAAGACAATAAATTGGACCTAATATTTGCAAAAATATGACATAGAATTCCAACTCTTCATTATGTAAAAAGGTTGTATCAATAAAAAGCAAACCAATAGAAAACTAAATATGAACAGATTATTTCCAAAAATAAAAATATAAAGATGAAAAAAGTCCAACTTCATTTATAATTAAAGAATTATACATTAAAATGATACCTAGTTCTGGCTGGTATGGCTAAATGGATTGAGCGCTGGCCTTGGAACCAAAGGGTCGATGGTTTGATTCCCAGTCAGGGCACTTGGCTGGCTAGTAGGCCAGGTCCCCAGTTGGGGACATAAGAGAGGCAGACCTGTATTGATGTTTCACTCCCTCTCATTCTCCCTCCCTTCCACTCTCTTTAAAAATAAATAAACAAAATCTATAAAAATACATAAATAGCATTTTTCATTCATCAGACTGGCCAAAATGCAAACGTTTACTAAAATGTTGCATGTTCAAAAGTGTGAAAAACTGGCTCAATTGAAAAATTACATCCACTCAAAAACCTATACACAGTTGTATATAGCAGCTTCATTCATAATTATCAAATCTTGGGAGCAACCAAGACATCTTTCAATAAATTGAATAAATTGTGGGGTATCTATACAATGTAATACTACTTAGCACTAAAGAAATGAGCTATCCAGCCAAGAAAAGGCATGGAAAGATCTTAAACACATATTACTAAGTGAAATAAGCCAATTTGAAAAGTCTGTACACTATATGCATCCACCTATGCTGTATGATATTCTGGAAAAGGTAAAAGTATAGAGACTGTAAAAGTACCAGTTTTGCCAGGACTGGAGGTGTGGAGAAAGAAGAGGAAGAGATGAATGAGTGGAGCTCGGGGGACTTTTAGGATAGTGAAACTATCATGTATGATACTGTCATGGTGGATGCATGTCATTATGCATTTGTCAAAAACCATAGAATATAAAACACAAATAGTAAACCTTAATGTAAAAGAAGGACTTCAGTTAATAAGAATGTAACAACATTGGTTCATCAATTCCAACAATTGTACCACACCAATACAAAATGTAAATTAGAGTCTGATTAAGTCTCTGGATCCAACTACCAATTTACAGAAAATGCAGAGTACAGGGATGCATATACTAAATGGTATTGTGGGGATACAATCAGCAAACTCTGGCTTGTGTAAAACCGTAGGTCAAGTGGCAAGTTCCTTTGATAAATAAATTCCAGGGAGAAAAATTAAGGTGGAAGAAAGTCTTTAGATGAAAAGAGACTTATGAGTCAAATCAACCAATCTTAGTATGTGAACTTTATTTGGATCTTGACATACAAATTATGAATTTAAAAACTTAGTAGACAATTGGAAATTTTAACATCAACTGGATATTTGATGATATTAAAGAATTATTAAATTTTTATGTGTGGTTATATTGTAGTAGTGGTTTTTAATAAAGCTTTAGAAATTCCACTGTTATATTTACAGATGAAATAAAAAATATCAGTGATTTAGTTCAACATAAAATAGGAAGGAAGGAAAAGGGTAGGGCTTAGGTGAAACAAAACTGGTCATTAGTACATAGATAATTGTTGAAACTGGATGATGGTACATGGGTTTATTATATTAATCTGTTTACTTGGGTACATGTTTGAAATTTTACATAGTAAAATTATTTTTAAAAATAACATGGTAAATAGTGTAGAGTGCTATAATAAAACAAAAACTATGGAGACCTTTTTACAATGAAGCTAATTGTATAGAAATTATTTTTGATCCCTTCTACTCCCTCAGTCTTCTTATATCCATTCAGTCACTAAATTCTGCTGATTCTACTTCTTAATTGCCATGCCCTTCCATCTAGTCCAAACTAAATTTGGCCTATGTATAGTGTACTTCTATTTTTACCTACCTCAAAAACTATAGCAGAATGGTATTAAAAAAATTAATCATACCCAACCTTTGCTCAAAACCCACGAATGACTTCTTACTGATCATAAGATAAAGGCTAAAATCTTCAATGTGTGATTTAAGGCCTTTCCAACCCTCTGTACCTCACCACTTCCCTTTTGAGATGCACTCCCTTGCCTTTGTATACATATATTCCAGCTACTTCTTGAACTTACCATACTCAATCTCAACTCAGAGCATTCATACATGCTGTTCCCTGTGCCTGGAATGTCCCCTTCCTTGTTACACACACCCTCATCCTTTAGATTTCACCTAAATGCTACTTTCTCGGGGTATATTTCCCATTATTCCAGATTGAGGTGAGGTCAAAGTTCTTTCATCTCATAACAACTTGTCACAACTGAAATGTAAACATTAGTAAAGTTATTTGTTTAGTATGTGTCTTTCCTGCTATAACATAATCTAAGACAAAAGAAACTAGATCTTATTAACATATTCCCAAAGCCTACCATTTTGTCCTGCACATAGTGAAAGGTCAATATATCTTTATCAAACTATAAATGATTGGTTTGATAAATGAATAAATAAATAAATCTAAATACAAAGAGAATTACCCGCACCATAATTACAATATCACATAGTTAACCTTAATGATATTAGTCATACTTCCAAATAAAAGACTTGCAAAGCATCAATGTACACATAAACAAACAGAAAAATAAATGAGAATGACTTTACTACCAATCCAGGTTACAGTCCCTCAATGATACTCTAAATATACTTAACAACAAAGGAAAAGAGATAACTTAATATATCATCCACTTTTTAAATGAGGCAAACATATATCCTAATAAAAGTCATTTTGATACAAGCCCTACTTTCTATACTATTCAGACAGAAAACTCAGATTCTCTGAAATAATAATAAAGACTATTTACCCTAAAATCTTACATTTATATTCAATCATTTAAAACAAGCTATATATATAAAATGCAGCCTCTTGACTCTTATAAAATGGGTCAATTTAACTAATTTTTTCAAGTAAAATCAAAGCTTAAACATCGTAAAGATTAGGCCTTCATAACTTTTTATATTAATTAATGAAAGAAAACTACAAATTCCTGAACAAAATTTTTATTTTAAATTATAAGCCATATTAGTGCATATGAAAAATTTTCATAACACATGACATGTGAAGATGTTAGCACATTGAACCACAATAGAAGATTTTTTATACAACTTTCGAATCACTAATATGCTTATTTCTCCTCTGAATGCCCAGTTTTCTTAAGTCACCGTTGTCATAGAACATCAAGTAGGTTTAAAATTTTTATATTATTGTTTAATAACTTCCTAATAAGGTTTTGAAAGTCTACTTGACGTACACATAATACTTTTTTCAATGTATTGATTACCGTAATAGCTTTTTCTCTCATCTCCAATGGAACATATTTAATATCTAAATATTGAGATAACTTTGATCTAGAATTATACAGCAGGTTAATAGCAGTTTCAACATTATCAATTTCAAAGCTGTTTTGTTCTAGTGGTAATGCCTGGGATCTGTACATCTTGGTTAATCTGTGTTCTGCTGCTGCTGCTAGAGCAAGGCTCCGTTTTAGGTGCTCTCTTATAGATTCAATGGCCTCTCTATATTCCGGCTTGAGGCTCTCAACAAGAGGTATCTGATACACTTTTAACCTAATGTCTGAAAGCTTTTTCAAAATTTCTTCATTACTCGAAATGAGTGGGTGTTGTTCAAATGTTTGTGTTCCATATCCACCTGAGAGCTGAGGAACATCTTCGACTTCTGTGGAGGTATGCAAGTCAGGGATGCTACTTGAAGGACTCGTAGGTAATTCGGTAATGTAAGGCCATAACACCGGTGCCTCAGTATGCTTGACTTGTGGCGCCAGGTCTGTTTCTTCTGGCTCTGGTTCTGGATCGTCTTTTTCAATATAAGGTTCTTTTGTATGCAAAACAACAGAAACATTGCTTGGTTTAATTGACCAGAATGCTGTACTTTTAGTACGTCTCTTCCTCCTTTTTTCCAGTTCAAAGCTTCTAGTAGGGAAAATTGTAGCTTTATCACTTATGAGGTTGGTTAAAACGTCATTCCCAGTTGAAGCTTTGTCATATGTAATTATATCCTTAAGTTTTGGTGCTGTCGGTCTCACAGAATGAACATTATTTGGAGACACTGATTTTTTCTCATTGGCTGGCTCCCTAGTAGGAACACTTAGTAGTAAGTTCTGTAAAACTTGTACATAATGATTCACGTTATTTTCTTCGTCAGGTATCACAGATACACCTTAAGGGGAAAGAATCAATAAGTAACATTTATTATTATATACAACACATTGACAAAATATACTGACCCAAATTGACTTGGTGTGATATTACTTAAAAGTTGAGGTAAAGCCCTGGTCAGGTGGCTTAGTTTTTGGAGCATCATCCCATACACATAAGGTTGTGGGTTCAACTCCTGCTCATGGCATATACCTAAGTTGCAGGTTCGATCCCCAGTTGGGGCCCGTATAGGAAACCACCGATCGATGTTTCTCTCACACACTGATATTTCCCTCCCTCTCTCCCCCCACCCTTCTGCTCTCTCTAAAATTAATACACATATTCTCAGATGAGGATTTAAAAAAAAGTTAAGGTAAAGAACCAGGAAACACACCCTGACTGGTGGCTCAGTGGAATGGCACTGGCCTGTGAACCCAAAGGTCACTGGTTTGATTCCCAGCCAGGGCACATAACCAAGTTGCAAGCCAGGTCTCCAGCCAAATCCGTAGCTGGAGGCAGGTGAAAGGCAACCATACATTGATGTTTCTCTCCCTCTGCCTCCCTCCCTTCCCCTCTCTCTAAAAATAAAGAAATAAAATATTTTTAAAAAATAAAAAAATGAACCAAGAAATAAAGCATATCTGACAGCCAACTCCCACATAAAAGAACAATATTATTTTTTCAGATTCTAATTAAAACAGATGTGCAAGATTAGTGCCAAAGCTGCATATTGACACAACTCTCCTTTTTCACTTTTACTCCCTGATATAAATTATGATTCAGCGGTAACTTAATAAAACAAAATTCTTGATGATGTTCTCCAACACAGTCATGTGCTGGAATAGGTTTATACTGACTCACCAGAGCCAAATGTTAAATTTTTTTAGGGACTTTGTGTGCCAGATATTAAACATAGATATCATTAAAAGATCATATTATCTGAATTTGCACTTAAAATTAACATATTAAAAATAGAAGTAAATAATCCCTGGTTAGCGTGGCTCAGTGGTTTGAGCACTGGCCTGCAAACCAAAAGATCACTGGTTTCATTCTCTGCCAGGACACATGCCTAGGTTGTGGGTCAGGTTATGTGAAAGGCAATTAACTGATGTTTCTCTCAACTATTGATGCTTCTCTTTCTTTCTCCCTCCCTCTCTCTCTAAAAATAAAAAAAATAAATAAGATATTAAAAATAAAAGTAGTAAATATTCAAAACTCATCACTTTCTTATTACCTTTTTTCATTTTACTATTATCTATGTTCTTGAGATAATGTACATCTAGGGTAACTATATGGTAGAATTGCTACATAATGGTGTGCTACTATATATCTCTTTCTACCTCCCTGTTCAGTGATGTCAAGTAGGTAACCTGAAATCACCCATGATGGGGCAAATGCTATAAATCAGCGCTTACTCACCTTTCAAAAAAACCAGTTCAACATTTACCAGTATACCACTGCTTTCAAACCAGCAAAGATATAACTACAGCCTCTGGGTCATCTCCACCCAAACGTTTTGTAAACGAAGTTTTATTTAAACCAGCAAGTCTTGTGCCTTTGTTTATGTATTGTTCATAGCTGCTCTTTGGCTGCAACAATAGAGTTGAATAGTTGGAACAGAAATCACATAGCCTGAGAAGCTGAAAATAGTATCTGGCCCTTTACAGAAAAGTTTGTAGATTCCTGTCTAAAGCATCAACATTTCACTCTTACAATAAAAAAGACAGTTCTATTTATACTGGTATTTTGCAGCATCTCAGTGGCAAAGCCTCTCATTTCCACTGCAGAAAACAAAAAAGACTACTGAATCAGATATTCTGAAATTCTGCTCAATTTCCCTATCCCTAGTGAAGAGTTTGTATTTTAAGTGTTGGAATTTTCTATTGCATGTAATTTTGAATAGAGTTTGCAACTATCAAGGACACAGATTGATTTAATTCAAGGAAGTAAGTCACTTTTGTACCAAACTCTAATGCATAACATCTACCAGAACTCTTCCTTTGCAGGCAAAATGAAATAGAGTAACAAACTTTCTGTTCAGGAAGCATTTTTATTCAGCTACTTGGCAAGCACAAGGTAGTCCAAAATGCTTTATATTTCATGTTTCACCTCTCCCTAACTCTTCTCTTACAACTTAGACAGACCCAATAAAGTTAAATAGAAATTGAAAACTTATTTCTAAATTTGAAAAATTCTTAATCAAAACAGTGAGGCAATATGATAATGGGAAGAGGCTTGTTCAGAGATCTAGGGCCTAAAATAAGATTCTGCATTTTATGTCATGCTTAGAAAAGTCTCGAATACTACAAGATCCGTATGATGATGATGGCTGAATAAAGAAAGGTAGAGAACATAAGGTAGATGTTGGTATTACCTTCAAACTAATATATTTTAATCACTAACATAGTATTATAAATTTTGTTTGTGACCTGTGGATTAAAAAATAAAATGAACAGATGGGTAACATAAAATTCATGTGGGTAGTTGCTTCTGAGGAAAGGGAATGGGATTGAAATTGGTCATTAGAGAGGACTTTAGACTTATCTGTGTTTCACCCCCTAAAACACACACACAAGAACACACACCCAATCACTTAATATAGTAAACCATTAAAAGTTACATTTTAAAAAGTCAAATAACTTCTTTATTAATTCTCATATGTAGGAAATGTGTTTTCCCCAAACTAGAGCTTTCCTGAAGGAAAATATTAAGTAAAATGAGTATGTAGCCTCTAGTACAGTTTTAAAAAGAAAGGCCCTGGCTGGTGGCACAGTGGATAAGGCGCTGCTCTGCAAACCCAAAGGTCGCTGGTTCGATTCCCAGCCAGGGCACATAATCAGGTTGCAAGCCAGGTCTCCAGCCAGATCCATAGCTGGAGGCAGGCAAAAGGCAACTGTACATTGATGTGTCTCTCCCTCTCTGCCTCTCCCTACCTCTCTCTCTAAAAATAATAAATAAAGTATTTTTAAAGAAGAAGAAGAAGGAAGAGAGGAAGGAAGATAGGAAGGGAGGGAGAGAGAGAGGAAGGAAGGAAGGAAGGAAAGAAGGAAGGAAGGAAGGAAGGAAGGAAAAAAATCTTTGAATCTGGTTCTGGGTCTACCACTTTCTAGCATCATGATCCAAAACAATTACTTAATTTCTCCAAGCTATAAAATTAAAATATCATACCTGCCCTTTGATCTCAAGAACCAGATAAATTAGATATTTGAAAATACTTTAAAAGCTACAGAGCACTATATAAGATAACATTCTCTATAAATGTAACTGCTTGCATATCTCATTTTAAAATGTTAAGTCCCCAAAAAGGACCTTGAAAACACACTCTGTATCCTATTTGGTTGAAACACTAGAAGTTTCCTGCTAAAGACAGGAACAGGATCAGGATATTAAGATCTCTGTTACTTTTTAACAGGGTGCTAGAGGTATCAGTCAATGTAATTACACAATGGGAAATAGATGGAGGCATGAGAATTTAGAAGAAAAAAGTGAGGCTGTCTTTTTATGTAACTATACATCTAGAGCACACAAGAGAATCAATTAAAAAGCTACTAAAAAGAGTAAGAAAATTCAATAAGGTAGCAAGTTAGAAAATCAATCTACATATATATATCAGTTACAAGGTAAAATGAGAGGGAAGATCTTATTTTGATAACAAAAATTTTAATCTAAAAAATAAAGTTTAAATAACATGCCCAAAATCTATATGAGGAATTATACTAGGCTGAATATAGACATTCAGAGATCAGGTTCTAATCCTTTAAACATGGAAATGTTACTTTATAAGAAAAAAGGGTATTTTTGATATGTACTTAAACTAAGGATCCTGACAAATGGGATTCTCCTAGATTATATGGGTGGGCTCTGTATACAACAACACATGTTTTTATAAGAGAGAGATAAACAGAGATCTGATACACTGGCAAGGAGGTAATAATATAGGAAAGGTGGCAGAGTGTAGCATGAAGTGGCCACAAGACAAGGAATGCTGGCAGCCACCAGTAGCTAGAAGAAGCAATGAAAATATTGCCAGAGCTTCCACAGGGAACACAGCTCTGCCCTACACACCTTGACTTTGGCTTAGTGAAACTGATGTTAGACTAAAGCTTCTGGTGAGAAAATAAATTTATGTTGTTTAGAGACACCATAAATTCATGGTAATTTGTTATAACAGCCTCAGAAAACTGACACAGGAGTATGATAAAATCTAAAAGGCATAATGCAAACTTCTACAAATGGAAATATATACCATGTTCTCAGACAAGAAGATTCAACATCATAAAGATGCTTAAATGTCATAGTCTCTGCTAATTCATACATTTAATATGATCCTAATAAAATATCATTAATTATTTTCTGAAGATAGAAAAATGTATTATGAAGTTCATTTGAAAAGCAAATGAGTAAGAATAGCCAGAAAAACAGGAGCTACCCTTATTGGGTATAAAAATACAGTATAAAGCCTATTATAAAAATAGTTTAGCATTGCAGATGAATAAGTAGATGAATGGGACAGAATAGAAAATACAGAAATAGATCAAATTGCACATTGAAACATAGCTCAAGGTGAAGAAAATTTTCAATTAATGAAGTATTCAATTTATAGATAGAAGATAATTTTTCAATGATTGTCAACATCAATGATTACTTATATCACAAAAAGATACAAAATCAGACATGCTTCCTCATGAAAGAATACCTTCAACGTAGTAGTTTTTCAAAAAAGATCATATTTTAATCTAACAGGTCTCTGTAAATCTAGCTAAAAATATACAGAAAATACATGGGACAACAAAGGAAAATATAAACTACATTATAGGTATGTAATCAGCAAAATTTAAACTGCAGGAAACTGCAGTATACGTGATCCAGTTTCTTCAACAATTACATTGCAAGGGGGAAGAGATGAAGGAAGAACTATAGAATAAAAAGGAATTAACAGATATCAACAAATTACATGTATGAATCTTATTTGAATCCAAAGTTAAACTGGAAAAGAGAAAAAGAGGAAAATTTGAACACTGACCAGATATTTTATAATGTTAAGGGGTGATTATATTTTAGGTATAAAATCCACATCGTTCTGTTTTTAAGTACTTGTATTTTAGTTCTACATGTTAAAATATTTACTGATAAGACAATACTTATATAATGTCTGGAATTTTCTTCTAAACAGTCCAAGCATGAGAAATTGGGGAGGTAAGGAGGAAAGGAATGTGGTGGACATATCAATGAAACAAGATTAATTATGGGTTAATAGTTGAAGCTGGTTATAGATATATAAAGATTTATCACACCATTCTTTCTAGTTGTGTATGTGTTGAAATTTTTCCAAAATAAAATAGCTTTTTAATTTATTCTTTAAATTTATTTTTTATCCATTGGTGGCTCAGTGGATAGGCACCAGCCTGCAAACCCAAAGGTCGCTGGTTCGATTCCCAGCCAGGGCACATAACCAGGTTTCAAGGCAGGTCTCCAGTCAGGTCCTTAGCTGGAAGCAGGTGAAAGGCAACCATACATTGATGTTTCTCTCCTTCTGTGTCTCTCTCCCTTCCCCTCTCTCTGGAAATAATAAATAAAAATCTTTAAATAAATAAATAAATCTTTTAAAAGAAATCTATTCTGAACAATAGAAAAAAATCTATTTATAAGCAAATCTAAAATCTGCAAGCAATAAAAGCTTAAATGCTTTTAAGAAGACATTTCCATTAGTTTATAGTTGGCTAAACATTCCATTTTCAATCATTTACCTGGTCTCTTCTCATAGCAGTAAATAGGATACCCAGGATCCTATTAGATGAATTAGATTGTCAAAGGATGCAAAAAGGAAATACTTACTGCAAGATGATTTCCCCCTCCAAACCTGAAATACTCATTAGCCCTTTATACTGTTACTCAGGCAATGCTAAAAAGCATGTTCATGGCTAGTTATCAACAGAGTACCCTACCTTCTACCTTGCTTTGCCTCACTTCTCCATGTGCCCTTTGCCTTTATACTGTTCTGTGTTAGAGTCATCCTCTCCCCCACACACTTTCCACCTCCTGCTTTTGTCCCCCTGAAATATCAACATGTTTGATATTAACCTTCTCAGTTCTACTAACCAGAGCTGCTCTTGTAAATCAACTTGGTCTTTATAAAAATGTTTGCCGGCAAGGTCATAAAAGAGACTCAACCTCAAATATTCCTATAAATGGCCCTGGCCACTGTAAAAACATGTTTTATCTAATATTTTGGCAGATGCTAGAAGGATGAACAAACTTCAAGCTCTTACAAAGACTAGACTACGCTGCTAGAAGTTATTAAACTTTCCAACTTCTTGCTCTTCCTCTTCTTCTGGCACCCCTATGATTTGGATGTTGGCACATTTAAAGAGTCTGGTCTGGTGCTGGGAGTGCTCTTTACTTTTTTTTTTTTTTTAAGATTTTATTTATAAATTTTAGAGAAAGGGGAAGGGAGAGAGGCAGAGAGGGAGAGAGACATCAATGTATGGTTGCCTTTCACCTGCCTCCAGCTACAGACCTGGCTGGAGACCTGGCTTGCAACCTGGTTATGTGCCCTGGCTGGGAATCGAACCGGCAACCTTTGGGTTCACAGGCTGGTACCTTATCTACTGTGCCACCAGCCAGGGCTTTTTTTTCTTTTTTTAATGTGTGACTGTGCTTTTCACCAGCCAACTACGGTGCTGGTTCTGCTGCAGTCATAGTACTGCCAAACTGCATCGCTAAACCATGTCTTCTCTGTCTTGCTTCTGCCCCTCCTACCTGCCTGGATGAGTAATTTTTTTACTTATATCTTTGTGTGTTGACTTTCGTGCAGCTTGATTTTCTGGAATTTCTAGTTGTCTCTAGTTTTTGAGATAGTTCATTCCTTCTTAGTTGTGGAGGGAGATACAGCATGCCTACCTACACTACCATCTTCACTTGACATTGGATGTTGTTACATTTGATGTCCCAAAGCTCCCTTAAACTAACCTCATTTTTAAAAATTATTGTTTCTTTTCTTCTGCTCTGATTGGGTGTTTTCTGATACCTTGTCTTCCAAATTGCTAATTTTATTCCACATCTAATCTGCTGTCAATTCCCAGGAGCATATTTATCATTTCAGATATTGTAGTCTTCATTTCTGGCTGGTTCTTGTTATGGTTTCAACCATAAAAAGATTCCTTCCTGTGCTTACTACCTCTTTGTTGTAGTTTTCACTGAATTCACACATTCGTTCCCTAAGTTTCTTGAGCATCCTTTGCAATTATTATTTTGAATTCTCTATCTGGTAGATTGCTTGCCTCCATTTCATTTCATGCCTTTTCTGGATATTTTTCCTGTTCTTCTATTTGGGAGATGTTTTTTCTCTCCCCATTTTGGCTGCCTCTCTGTATTTGTTTCTATGTATTAGGTAGAGCTGCTATGTGTTCCTGTCTTGGTAAAGTGGCTATATGTAGTAGGTGTCCTCTAGGGCGCAGTAGCACAGCCTCTCTGGTCACCTGAACTGGATGCACCAGGTGGGCCCCCTGTGTGGGCTGCATGCACCCACTGGTTGTAGTTGAGGCTTCACTGTTGTTGGCATGTCAATGAGAGAAATTTACCCCCAGGCCAATTGGCTGCAAGAACCAACAGTAGCTACAGCAGAGGAGCTGCCCTGTGGGGGGCCAACCCTACAGAATCGGACTTGCTTTGGTGGGGCTCTCCTGCCTGATGAGTCTGCCCCTTAACTGTGTCGCTCATGACGGTGCTTGGGTGGTTCTCTGGTGTGGTCTGAAACTCTCCATCCAGTGTGCTGGATCTGGGGCTTCCTCGGGTCCAATCTTAACCCTAACCCTAACCTTGCCTGGAACTACCCAGCATGAGCTACAAAGCATTCTACAGGTAGCTACTACTTGGGCTGGGTTTGCTGGTGCCTGGGAGAGGCCAAGCTATAAACTAAGGCCTGGCCTGGGGCTTCTTAGCAAGAGGTACTGCACACACCAAGGCCAGATGTTGATTGTTTGGGATGTGTGAACTTTTGAGAGATTTTAGGAATGTTTGCAGTATGAGTTAAGACAGGCCGTTTGTATGGATAAACGCCTGGAAGTGACTTGGGTGGGCTCACAAAGGGTAGAGTCTTGGAATCACCAGGGCAGGATGCACACTGTTATCCCAAGTGATAGCGACTCAGCTATAGCACCTGCCTCAGCTTTCAAAGGGAGGGCGGGCACAAGGAAGAAACAATGGATTCTGACCCTCCTGCCCTCACCCCATAGCAGGTAATTCAGTTCCTCCCAGTGTGTCCCTGGTACCCTTCAAATGGGCTCCTCAGCGCTGGATCTCATGGTGAGTGAGTCTTAGTAAGTCTGTGCATGGGCACTTTAACAGGAACGCCTGGGACTCCAGAAGCCCTCCACCTCCTTCAGCCACAATGCCTGGTGGTTTTTCACAACCAGAAGTTATAGGGACTTCTCTTTCCAGAACTGGAACCCTGGGCTGGGGAGCCTTGGCTGGGGCTGTGACCTCTTGCTCCTTCAGGGGTGCCCCTGCAGCTAAGATATACCTCCTGATTTTTAACTATCACACGTGGGTGTGAGACCAGTTTGTTCTGCATCTTAGCTCTTCCTGCCAGTCTCGGTGTGTCTTCTGTATATCCTCAGCTATACAATTTCTGTTCAGCTTGATTTCAGGCAGTTATGACTGATGGTTGTTCTGTAACTTAGTGGTAATTTTGATGTGGTCATGGGAGGAGGTGAATACCAACCACATTTACCTACTCCACCATCTTGACTGGAAGCCTCACATTCCTGTGTTTGTAGCTTCAGGTCATTTATACAATTTAGTGACTTAAAATTATATAAGACAAATTATGTAATTTATTTTAATAGCAGTTAATAGTACTTGAATATATTCAAGTACTATTGTAACTTGAATATATTCAAGTACTATTGTTACAGTAGTACTTGAATATATTCAAGTGCTATTAACTGCTATTAAAATAAGTTATATAATTTGTCTTATGTAACTTATGGGAATTATGTTACTATTACTTAGAAAGTTACACATTTTTTTAAAAGCAAAAAGAATTCTCATTTTTAAAAAGCAAGTGGTACAGGGTGAATATTAAAGATAAATGGTTTTTAAATTGGAAAAAAATTAAAACTAAAACTATGAAAAACTCAGATGTAAAGATGTTCGTTGATAGATATATAAATTTAAATATATAGTTAGAAGGTGTTTACCCAGCATCTTCAGGATGTAGAAAATGTAGACTGCTCTACACCAAGTTTCATTCATGTCATGCTGAATTTAGATTAAACAAGTACTAGCTAAACTTAGATTGGTCTATTGGAAAGGTAGCGGCAGTTACAAGAAGTACTGAGGTTTTCAACAAATGTAATTACTTAATATAATACCAAGGATTTTTGTATGAAATAACCTCAAAACTAAATAAACTATTTAGTACTATAGAAAAAAACTATCAAAATTGTACTTTCATTATAAAAATCCATGTGCCTTTTCTTTGGCAGGAGAAAACTTTTTTTTCCCCTATGATTCTCTCACAAAAATGGTTGGAATAGTGGCCATATAAAGAAAATAATATATAACCAATTTAACTCAAACACAATGATAAACCTGGTTTCTTTTGGTGTACTTATTCAAAAAATAAACAAAATTAAAATAGTTTAGATCAAAAGAATGAGAGAGACAGAGATGGATAAAGTAGCCAAGTTAACATTGCTTTTATATCCCTTCATCCACTTCTACAGAAAAGAGGTAAAATACATTTCCTAAGCTATCTTCTATGATCTATGACCTGACTATATTTTCCTCATGTTTTATAGTGTATCATTTATATCTTCAACACAAAATCACCCCTTCTTTTGAGAAGTATCTTTTCATTTCCTATAAGCTTTAAGACAGTTTAGGGAATAAGGTTCAAAGAAAAGAATGGGCCATAAAATTATTAATAGGTAGAAGACTGCTTTGAATTAAGTAACTATCCAGGGACCACTAGTCATCAGTCCCAGAGTGTACTATATATGACAGTATCAATGTCACCTAAACTAAACACTCCATATGTGTTAGTCAGTTGTATCCCAATGATGTACAACCACCAAAATGCAGTAACTAATATTAGTAATAATGACCATATTATCATCAAGAAAAGATATCTTCAGTTAAGTTCTGTTCTTTTATGGCAAAGAACATTTTTACAAAGACTTTTTATTTATTTTATTTATTTTTAAAGACTTTATTTATTATTTTTAGAGAGAGAAAGGAGAGAGGCAGAGAGGGAGAGAGACATCAATGTATGGTTGCCTTTCACCTGCCTCCAACTACAGACCTGACTGGAGACCTGGCTGGCAACCTGGTTATGTGCCCTAGCTGGGGAATCAAACCAGCAACTTTTGGGTTCTCAGGCCGGCACCTTATCCACTGTGCCACCAGCCAGGGTCCAAGGACTTTTTATTTAAAACAAGAATCACAAGTGCCAGTATTTAATGGGCTAATTTAAGTTATCTAACACTTTATCCATGACTTTTGCTACTGCTATTCCTGATTTAGGTTACACTGTATTTTCCTTTTTTAAATATAATTTCTAGCTACAATCTTTGAACAATTCTGAAACATAGCCATGCATAACTAGCATGCATTTCAGTCCTTTATACATATCTAATAAATTTTGTTTGGGTAAACCAAACCCCAACATTACAAAATGCTATAGTGAACTATAGTTAGACTAGATGGACAAGTCACAAGTCATATCTGGAATATCAGATAGTAGTCGCTGGACTTAACGACTTAAATACCTCAAGGTGTCCACATGATGCTAATATAGTAGTCTTGGCACCCCTGAGTTTGAACTTACTAGTTTTCAACTATTAGGGAGGGACAAGTTCTAAGTTAAAATTCTGCTTAACAAAGACTTTTAATGCTGTGCTCCCAAGGAAGTAGGAGTGCAGAGGGTCAGTGAGTATCCTAGACCGCTGCCCACAGTCTACATGTTCTCCATGTTCTACCACAGAGGTTAAACTTTCTCTGTAAAGGGTCAGGCAGTAAACATTTTGGGCTCTGCAGACCGTCACTGTGGCAACTGTTTAACTCTGCTGTTATAACAAGGGAAAGCAGCCACGGGCAATACATAAGAGAATAGAGTGGGTCTGTGTTCCAATAAAACTTTATTTATCAACAATGAAATTGGAATTTCATACTTTTTCACTTGTCACTAAAAGAGCATATTTCATATACACACTTAAAAATGTAAAAGCCATTTTTAGCTGCCAGCCACACAAAAACAGGCCATTTTGGCCGGCTGGCGGCAGTTTGCCCACCTCTGCTTTATCACGCATGCAGTGATTGTCCCGTAAAAGGGGGCAGTGTTAACATCCAGGATCATCTCTACAGGGGTAAGGAGGTCGTACCCGCGAGTCCCACGTGCCCAGACCCCGCATCCCGGGTCAAATCTGGGACCCCCTGCCGGGACCTCTGCGTTGCTGGTCAGCCCCGCAGCGTGCAGGTCGGAGAGAAGCAGCGCGCGAGTAGAAGACGGACACACCTTGGCATCGGAGGCCAGGACCTTGGACAGTGGAGTTTGGGAGGAGTGTAGGACCAGGGCAAAGAAGAGCCAGAACTCCAGCGGGCACTGGAACCGGGGTTTCCCCCCAGAAGTGTCCCCCGGGTCGTTGCTACGTGAGGCGGGTCACTCACTTGGATACGCCGGCATGAACGACGGCCACAGCAACAGCGCAACTAGAAGGATTAAGGACTCCATGGGCATCAGCCGCAGCACTGCACCAAGCGACTGGAACGTCCTGGGCCACCAGGCCGGGTATTTCAGGGCCCAAAAGGGAGGTCTCAGAGCCCTAGGCGCCCAACAACGGTTGTCCCCAGCACGCAAGCGCACCTAGGGCTGGGGGGCAGGGCAGTGCCAGCGGCCCTCCTCGGGCCCGCGCGGGGGGTGGGGGGGGGGGTGACCACGCCCTGTCCCGCCCTGGTGCGCAGGCTCCTTCTGCGTGTTGACACTGCTCCCGGCGCAGCCTCCGAAAGGCTGCACGCCTGGGCGAGTGCAGGTGCGCTGGGGACCTGCGGCTTTCGTGCTCGCGGGGCTCTGCCTGTCCGGGGAAGCTGGGCATGTAGCAGTGCCTGAAGCACTGCCCCTGCGCGGAAGGAACTGCCTGTGGCAAGAGGCCACCTGGCCGTTGCAACGGTGTGCGAGTGTTGTGATGGACGAAGTGCGAGGCGCTGTGGAGCCCATCTCCGCGTGACTCCTCTCCAAAAAAGGGGAGGAGGTCGTCGCCTAGTTTGGAAGAAGACTTGGAGCTCCACAAGAACTGAAAATAGTTCAGTCTGATTGCTTCGGGGTGGGGGCAGTAGTTGGAGGTGGGGGAGGAGAGATAGGAGAGGAATTAAAGCCACTTTAAGAGGCATGGGGTTTGTTTTACTTTTTTAAAAAAAAATTGCATACTCCTGCCCTCTCCCCTTTTTGTTTTTGTTTGTTTTGTTTGTTTAAAAACAAACCTATAGCTATGGAGAATAGATCGGTTGTTGTCAGGGGTTAAGGATAGAGGAGGGTGTGGCTATAAAGGAAGAAGGTGAAGTTTTGAGGGAGGTGATGGAGAGCTGTGGTGGCCACAGAATATAACTGAACATGTCTTCGGCTTTACAGAACTGTACACCACAAAGGCTGAACTTTACTGCATGATCATTTTTTTTTTTTTTTTAAATTCGGACACCTGTACTCGCCGCTTCAGGAAGCAAAGAGCTTGGACTTTATTCTGAGGCGTTGGGGACACACTGCAAGGTTTTGAGCTGGGAATTGTGTGCTTTGATTTGCATGTGAGAAAACTCACTCCTTATAGCATAAAGAATGGGTTGGAGGGAAGCCACACTAGAGGCAGGGAGCCAAATTAGAAGGCTGTTCCAGTAATAAAAGCACAGATTAATAGGAGCTGGGCTCATGGTGGCAGAGGGCATGGGACATGTGGACAGATTTAACAGACATTTAGAGCTAGAATCAACAAGACTGGGAAACTGAATGCAAAGAATGAGGGTGGAGAAAAAGATGGTGCTCATATGTCTGCATACCTCTTCATGTGGTGTGAGATGGTTAATACAGGGATAGAGGGTGGAGAGGAGAAGTTTAATTTCAACATTGTTCTGTAGAGGTGGGCTGTGACCTACTAGAGTGACCTATACTGGAGCAGATGAATATGGGGTCCTGGCAATACCTGAGGGAGAGATGGAGGTTTAGGAGGCATCAGTATCTAGAAGTAGGGATGTGTGAGATTGCTTGAGGTGCATTTTTAGAGTGAGGAGGTCATGGGGCCTTAGATCCCTGGGTAGGCTAGAAAGGGAAGGATGGATCAGCAAAGGACACTGAAAGTGAGAAGCTGAAAACTAAGAGAATATGGAAGAAGAGGAGTACAAAACTGTCAAATGTCTCAAGTCCAATGGGAGAAAGACTCAGATTAAGCAACATAATCCTCGGCAGAAACAGTTTTAGTGGCATGGTTTCATCAGAAGCCAGCCCACAGTGAGTTGACGAACGAGTAAGAGGTAAGAAAATGGTAATTGCTAGTACAGGTAACTTCCCAGGTTGGTACAAAAGTCTTTAATGCGCTCTACCAGTGCTTAACCCAAACACACCAACCCTCTACAGCCAGACGGTTACAACTATTTGGAAAGCAGCCTGGAACAGGTAACAGAAGCCTTAACGTCCTTTAAATACTATGATATAAATTCTAAATTAAGGGGGAATATGTCCTCAGACACACTTCGTAATAGATCACATTTGAGGTATTAACTGAGATCCCACCCTCCTTCAGCTTACTGGTCCCTTAATTTTCACTCCACCTGATAAGATCAGTGATCACTTTAATGCACTTGCCTCAGGAAGAGAGATAGATTCTTGAATGGAGGTGTTAAAAGAGGGGCTAGATTTTAAAAAATTCATGTTGGGGTTAAAAGTCAAAGCACTTTTGTAAGAACTTTTAGGCAAAAAGTTTTATTTGTTTTTTGTGTGTTTTAGGTGGACATGCTTGGCTTTGCGTATCAAAAGCCAAGGAACCTGGAGGACAGGAGAGCATAAACCATTGGTTAGGGATGGATTCAGGATGATGTAAGGTCTCTCTCCTTGATCCAGAGTAAAGATTCTGGGAGCAGAAAAGGAGGGTTGCAGTTTGCATACAGACCCCTGTGGCAGGTTTGGTGTGTGTGTTGAGGTGGGGGTGGTTTTTGAGTTCCTCAAAAAACTGCTTGTGTCTTTCTTTCCCGTGTAGAAATCAGAGGAAACTTCAAGTTTCTCAGATATGCTGCACATCCAGTATGGGGCCAGAGCAAGTGTGCAGCTAAGGCTGACTCAGTTACGTGGACAAGTCAGATTGACAGCTCAGATCAGGTGAACATTCTAGTGTTCTTAAGCCTCGGAGGTACTTAGAAATGTTAAGAGAGCACCCCTCAGACACCCCTCCTTCTTAGAAGAGAAGGAGGCAGAGTGTGTGGACCTGGCACATAATAAGTATAGTAAATATTAACTTCATTGTGGGCTCGGCCTAGTAACTTGATTCTAATGAACGGAATACAACAAAAGTGATAGGATATCACTTCAGAGATCAGAACACAAAGCCCCGTGGCTTCCATATTGGACACCCTCTCTCACTCTCTTGCTCATTCATTGTGAGGGAAGCAGCTGCTATGTGAGCTGCTCAGGAAAGTTACACTCAGATTCCTGACCAAACACTGTAAGATAACAAATGATTGCTTTAAGCCGCTTTGTTTAAGGGTACTACATTACATGGCATCAGATGACTAATAAGTGGTGATACACAGAGCCCATGATCATGTACAGATGAGCTAGCTGGAGTACCTGTTGCTGACGCTGCTGCCATTGGTACTATCACCACCATGACATTACAGGGTCCCTGGGACACAAAGTTCTGCTTCTTTTGTTGCCACCACCACAGCCATAGTCCAGGATCACTTGTTGCATGACCTCCAGAGTGCCTGCTTCTATTACCATCTCTGGAACCCCACAGGGACTCAGGTGCCCACTCTTCTCCATACTACTGCTGCTCTGGATGTAAGCCAGAAATAAGAGAGGGGAGAGAAAACCTCACATAAACAGAATATGCCTTCTCCAACCTTTTGTCTTTCATTGTCAAAGCCTAGGTAGAACCTACCTGACAAGAGAGTGTGAAAAATGTGTTTGATAGGCTTTAGGCCCCCTATGATAACCAAGAGGACACAGATATATACTCTTCCACTTAATAATGGAGTGCTACTAGGCAGCTTATCAGCCTGATGGACCTCTGTGACATCCTGTGGGCTAGTAAGATGATCTTGATCTCTGCTTGCTAAAGAGTGGCACAGAGCCTTATAGTTACCCCTAGGCTAAGGCAGGATGGTGTACAATAGTTGCTTCCAGATGAAAGCAAATTGCTTCTGGTACGTTTTATCTATTAAATCGGTGGTTAGTGGGGCAGTGGCTCCATGGCAGGGCCTTTGTTGGTACGTTCCTCAAAAGAGACCACACCTGGGAAAGCATTGTCAGTTGGCTGTATTCCCTAATTGAGCTTGTAACCCTCCATCATGCAAGATCCATCCATTTTAACCCCCAATCAAGCTGGCAGGTTAAATCCATATTTCAAATCTTTGATGGTGACACTTACTGTAGCCATTATCCAAGGGATCTGTATGGCTTCTGTTTTACTCTTCAGTTTTGGGGAAAGGAGGATAAAGCTCTGTGGGTTTCCATTTAGTTTCTTCTGTCATAATCACTCTTGTTTTACTTTTGTTGTTGTTATTCCACTTTTTATGCATTTATTGGTTGCTTCTTGTGTGTGCCCTGACCAGGGATGGAACCTGCAACCTTGGTGTATGGGGACGATGCTCTAACCAACTGAGCCACCCGGCCAGGGCTAGTCACTTTAGTTCTAAAGGTCAGGAAACCAATGTGAAGGTTTTGCCAGTCCCTGCATATAGCTCTTTCAGCAGTACACTTAGGGTTTAGAAAAATAATCACAGGAAAGATTTAGGGCCCCACTAAATTTACTGTAAGGTGGAGTCAGATTACAATTTCTTTGACCATCTCATCCCTATATAGAGTCCCGCTCTAACCAGTGAACCATGGTGGCATTCTGGATCTCTAGGAGTTGGTGGAATTCATAGCCAAGACTCAGTAGTCTGAGAGAAATGGAATTTTCTTTCTGTCTATACAGATTTTCTATAGATGACCACTGGTCCCTGTGGGTAAGGCTAAGTAAAAGTCACAATACGTACTTGGGACATTGTTACTTATTACTCCAAAAACGTTTCCAGTTTTCTTTTCATTTAAGACACTCTGAGTTTGTAAATGAACTCACATCTGGAAATTGAGTGAGCGATTCAAATAAAATGTCTGTTTGTTAAGCTTTGAGTTCCGGTTGTCTTTGCTTGTTTGCTTGTTTATATAAGCAGGTAAGACCTTAGTAGCTGTCATCTTGTGTACCATGAAAATGGACATAGTGAAATAACCAAGGTACAGCCAACCTTCCTGTGGAATTCTAGTTCAGAAGAATGAGTTTTAACTCTGTGTATTCCATGATCTGTGTACTGACATAGAAAAATCTCCAAAATATTGTATTGAGTGAAAAAAAAAAAAAGTGCAAAAAACCACATATCCACTTATGTAAAATCGCAGCACAGTTACGTAGTTCCATGAATTGTTCTGGAAGGAAACACAGCAAGCAGACAGCAGAGCTTGCTGCTGGGAAAAGAAAAGCCTGGGAGAGAATGGGAAACTTCAAAGGGAGAATTTTAATTTTTACGATAAATATTTTCCTTCTCCCCTGAACTTTTCCCAAACAAGATTATATTGTATATTATGCATTGTTCATTTAATTAAAAATAAAACAATAACTTGTTACAAAATCTAGAAACTTGGAAAAAGGGAAGCAGTAATAGAAATAATATGTAGCTTATGTCTCATGCTTTCTGCTACCGGAACATTGTTCAGATGACAATTCACTACCAAAAAAAGCATGTATAGACTGCATCTCTGCTTTCCTTCTGAACTCTGTGGACTGTGTGATATCTAGTCACACAGCATCATTTAATACGACTTTTTTTCAAGGATGTATTTTGGCTCCCTTTGCTGTGGTTCTTATGTGCTTCTCTGTTTCACACAGTGCTGTGCTGGTGCTCTGTATAGACTTGCTAAATAATTAACACCTCATAACCTTGCAACCTAAAGGAGAAGAGTTCTTCCTTGAGTCCTGACCTCCTGGGCCTATCAAAATCTTGTGTGTTTCAAGTCCCAAATACCACATCTGCTAGGAATCCACCCCTCCCTAATCCTTCCACTTAGAGTGTACCTTTCCTATCCTATCCTATGTTTTCATAATGCTATGTTATAGCCATTATTTCATTGAATTACTGAATTGTATGTTTTTACAAGTCAATCTTTTGTAGACTAAAGTCTCTGAGGCCCCAGAACCAGATCTAAGTTATCTCTGCTTTGTATCCTCCAACCGAGCAAAATCTTGTATTCCACAGATGTTCAATAAATGCATGTTTGAGTTCATTGAAATGAAAACGTTGAGAACTTTATATAGATGCACAGAGTTCTACACAGACCTGAAAATAGTAAGACAGCTATAGAGGCAACTTCCAGCAAAATTTTCAGTCTGGGGAAGAAACTCCTCAGCTCTAGGTGTCTGTGACTGTAATGTAAGCCCAGGTGAAACGAATAGCATGTGGCGGTCACCTCATCTCCTCTTTCCTCTACGCTCCTCTGCAAATAATTATGGACAGCAAATTCCTAACTGTGCGATTGCTGTGTCAAGTGAATTGCCCCAATTTCCATACCCATCAATAGTATAGTGACTTACTAGTATTGGGTGTTATCATCTTTGAACGGAAGCCATTTTCATTATAGTAGCTTGATTTTTAGTTGGTTTCACATTTTTTTTCAGTAAGTCTAAGGGTTCTGCCTATTCTCTCTGTCCCCACTTCAGACTTTCTTATATTCCCTTTAGAGTATATCAGAAGTTTATATTTACCTGCTTCATATTCTTTTTCCTGATGGGTTTGAATTAATAGATGGAGATGTATTCCCCTTGGAGGAATAAGCATGTTTGGGAATTCTTGTCTTTATAAGTCACTTGCCATTGTTCCCACTATTTTCTTGGGACTAACACACAGGGAAGCTCTGACGTAACAGTTTTCAGACCATAGATCTCAAAATTCACTTCCTAATAGCACTTGTAGCCGTGCCTGGAAAAAGAGATTAAATTCTATATTAATTAACTGAATTTTAAAAATAAATGAATCCACCTATTTCCCTATCCATCTATCCACTCCATCATTCCAAAAATCACCATAATACTTAACAGCACCAGAGCATCTTTGTCAGAAAAGGCTCCAACCACCAGGGGGCAGAAGAGCCTCGCCAATGACTGAACTGGTACCTGGCAATTACTGGAGAGCTTTACTCCGGTAGCCTGAGTCTAAGAACTGGATTCTGATTTGCTGTGCTGGAGCGTGTTTTGCTATTGTGTTTTGTTTTACTCTCATGTCTTGCATTCTAAGTGCACCAATAGCATGTGATAATACTTAAAATGATTCCATAATAACAGCCTTTGTTCTCCAAGTGAGATTATTTTTCATTGCAGGCTGTCTAGAGGAATGTTGCCTATCTAGTCCCTCTCTGGCTGTGAAAACTCTGCCATGTGCAGACAGCCTTGAGCTGAAATCAGTTTGAAAAATGAGACCTGGGAGCATACAGAAAAGACAGGCTAACCTTGGAAGTGCCTCCTTCAACAGGTTCTGCCCTACTTCAGGTAGACAAAATGTGTTTTTTATTCATTATACAGGCTCCAATGCATGCTTTCTTCCCCCCAGGAGGTTTTTGTTTGTTTGCTTGTTTGGGTTTTTGTGGGGGTTTTTTTGGCCTGGGCTTATATTTTGTTATAAAGCATGCATTTTGGAACTGTAGGGATATGATTTTCTTAAATGACAGAAAATGGTTTTATAATTAATTTGTTTAGGTGCTACACACAGAAAAGAGAGTGGGGTGAAGCACAAACAGTCAATTATTTCTGCCAGATATTCAGATTTCCCATCACTGAGGTCCCATCCTGGGTCACGTTGAGACCTGCTTGTAGGACTTAGGGACAGCACAGAGGTACTAAGACTGGTAAGGGCCCTGACAGCCTGAGAGTCACCTCCCTGGGAGGCCTGAAGCCCAAGCACACAGGAATAGTTGTAGGGTGCTGCGTTCTGGTCCCTCATTTCTGTGCCCTAACAGCAGTTACTCCTGGCTGCTCCGAGGACTTTGGACCTGGCTTTCTTCTCCGATGGCTGTTTGTTGGCTCTGTGAGTGGAGCTCTGGAAGTCTCATGGGGTGTTTTTGTTTTATGTTAGTAAATGGACGGCAAAGAAATCCTGGAATGGGGATGGGAATGTTGGAAAGTGGTTGCAAGCCTATGAACCTCGGAATGTTTTCGGTTCCATCCAGGGAAACCCTCCCTCTTTCCTTTTGGCTCCACCAAAGTCAAGTGTGCAGCCTCATGAAAGTCTGGGAATGTAGCTGGTCATTTACAGATATGTCAGAAAGATGATTTATTGCTTCATGGATCCATCCACGTAGGAAGATTCTAGAATTCTAAATACAAATTTAATTTGAATTCATTTAACCTCTGAATAATGGAATATGTATCTACTATGAAGGAAGAGTCTTAAGGTCAGGGACCGTGTCTTTTTGTGTTTGTGTCCCAAGGACTTTTCACATTGCTTGAAAGAATGTGGGCTAAGTGTTGTCAAATAGCATGTGACACTTTCTGGTGATGCCACCAGAACAAATAGAAGGTGACTTCAGGTAAAAGAACCTTAATCTCTTGGGATTTCATTTTCCTTATCCCTCAAATTCAAATAATAACCCTTTATACTTGAATACTGGCTTTAGTCTAAACCTTACAGACTCTACTATATTTCCTTTTATCCTGGAAGGGCAGGCTAAACAGATTTTAGCATGTACCTTCCATAGATGAGCAAACTGAGGCTCAGGCTAAAAGGTTTGGCCAAGTCATCCAGCCACATCCTGATGCAGTAAGACTGCAAAACCCAGATCTTTGACTCTAAGTACAACACACTTTTCACTGAACCTCCCTGGGTCATAAGAGATAATTGGACTTGTCAGTCCCTTGAAATCCTTTTTCTAGCTCCAGCAGTGGTTCTCAGTTTTTACACACGTTAGAATTAGTGCAAAGTTTTAAAAACAAATAACCACTAACCAAAACTGTATAGCATTGGCAGAGAAATAGATAAATAACTCAATGGAATGTAATAAAAAGTCCAGAAGTAGATCCAGATATGTGTGCCCAGCTATTTTTATTTGTTTGTTTGTTTGTTTGTTACAAAATGCAAAATCAACTCAATGGAAGAAGGATAGACTTTTAAACAAATGGTGCTAGAGCAATTAGACATCCATAGCTTAAAAACAAAAATTCAGTCCAAGTCTCACACTTCATTAAAAAATAACTCCAAATGGACCACAGACATAAGTCTATAAAACTTTAAGAAAAAAAATTAAGAGAAAATCTTCAGGACTTAGAACTGAGCAAAATGTTCTCAGACTTTACACCAAAAGCTCAACTTATACAAGAAAGCAATTGATTAATTGAACATCATCAAAATTAATAATGTTTGCTCTAAGAAAGACCCTGGTAAGAGAATAAAAAGACAAGCTATATCTTTAGAGAAAAATATTTACGAATCACAAATCAGACAAAGGAACTGATATCTAGAATGTATAAAGAGTCCTCAAAACTCAATAGTGAACAACAAAAATCAATTAGAAAATGGTCAAAAGACACAGACACTTCACCCAAGAGAAGAGACAAGGTGACAAATAATGCACATGAAAAGATGTTCAAAATCATTAACTATTATGGAATTGCAAATTAAAATAGTCATGAGATACCACTATACACATATCTGAATTACTAAAATAAAAACAGTGGCAACAAATGCTGTGAAGGATGAAGAGAAATGGAATCACTCATAAATTGTTGGTGGGATGTAAAATGGTGTAGTCATTCTGGGAGACAGTTTGTTATTTTCTTATAAAATTAAGCATGAAACAAACAATTGTAAGACTTAAGAATTGCAATCTTGGGCGCTTATCCAAAAGATGAAAAACTGAAAACATTTATACAAAATCTGGACACAAATGTTCATAACAACTTTATTCATAATAACAAAAAAAAATTGGAAACAACTCAGTTGTCATTCAATGGGTAAATAGTTAAGCTATAAGTACATCCATGCCATGGAACACCATTTAGCAATAAAAAGGAATAAACTATGCATACATGTAACAACTTAGATGAATCTCCAAGGAATTATGCTCAGTGAAAAAAACAATCTCACTTAGTCATGGTGTATAGTCCTTTTTAATATACTTTTAAACTTGGTTTATTAGTTCTTCATTGAGAATTTTTACTTTGTTAATCCTCACCCATAGATATGTTTTTTAAAACTGATTTTAGAGAGAGGGAAAGAAACATCAATCATCCACCTTCCTTGCATACCCCAACTGAGATCAAACCCACAACTCAGATACGTTCCCTGACCAGGAATTGAACCTTCAACCTTTTGGTATACAGAACATTGCTCCAACCAGCTGAGCCACCTTGCCAGGGGCCTATCTCTATATTAAATTTCTATTTCTGCATATCTGTTTTCCAGTTTTTCTTCAGCTATTTGTTTGTAGTTTCCTTTAACTCTTTGAGAATATTTTTCTTTCTTTCTTTCTTTCTTTTTTTTTCAATGTATGGTTGCCCTTCACCTGCCTCCAACTACGGACCTGGCTGGAGACCTGGCCTGCACCCAGGTGAGTACCCTGGTTATGTGCCCTGGCTGGGAATTGAACCAGCAACCTTTGGGTTCACAGGCTGGTGCCTTACCCACTGTGCCACCAGCCAGGGCTCTTTGAGAATATTGATGACAATTGAGTTCAAGTATTTTTCTAGTAAATTCAGTGTCTTCCTCAGGGAAAGTTTCTGTTTGATTTTTTATCTTCTGTAAATGGCCCATTCTTTCTTATTTCTTTTCATACTTCATATTTTTTAAAAAACAGCATATTGAATATTGTAATATGGCAACTCTGGAAATCAGATTGTACCTTCCTTTAGTGATTGTTTTTGTTGCTTGCTATAGGTGTAGGCTTCAGCTGTTTGCTGAAGTCCCTATTCCTTTAGCTTGAGTTTGGTTAGTGTTTTGACAGATTTCCTTGAATACCAGGAACTGATTTGGGTGGGGGGTTTGGGGGAGGGGGGTGAGAGAGAGAGAAAGGGGCCTCTCCCAGCCTCCTGGCTCACTCCTTCAGTGCCCCTTCAACTTCTAATTGCTCTGGCTAGAACTTTCAGTGTGATGTTAAGCAGCAGTAATAAAACAGGGCATTCTAGCCCTGGCTGGTAGCACAGTGGTTAAGGCGCCGGCCTGCGAACCCAAAGATCGCAGGTTCTATTCCCCAGCCAAGGCACATAACCAGGTTGTAAGCCAGGTCTCCAGTCAGGTCTGTGCCTGGAGGCAGGTGAAACACAACCATACATTGATGTCTCTTTCCCTCTCTGCCTCTTTCCCTTCCCCTCTTCCCTCTTTCTAAAAATAATGAAATAAACTCTTAAAAAAAAAAACAAAACAGGGCATTCTTGTCTTGGTTCTGATCTTACTGGAAAAGCTTCCCTTATTTCACCAATTGAATGTGATGCAGTTATGGGTTTTTCATGAATGACTTTCTTGGGTTTTCTCTTGTTGTTTTGTTTTAGTTTTTTTCTTGTCAAGCCTGTACAGAACCACTGATTACAAGAGAATCACTGAATGTTGGAAGAGGAAAAAACCTAAAGTTTATAGCCCAAATTTCCCATTGTACAGATAGAGAAGCTGAGGCCCAGAGGTGCAATGTGTTTTATCAAAGTTTACTAAAGTTGTTAAAGGCAGAGCTTGGACCATTCATGATAACTATGATTTAGTACTTGCCAACTGAATGCCAGTTATTGTGCTAAATAATATTATCTCAATTATTCTTCATATTAAAACCCTCTAAGTAGGTACCATCATCAGTTTCATCTTATAAATGAGGAAGCTGAAGAAGCTTGGTGAGTTTAAGGGACTCATACAGCTATTACATTGGTCATCTGGTGAGTTCGTTATGTGAGGAAGTAAGGTAACTTTCAAATGCTTATAAAAGCTTATCAAATGACATAAACCAGCTTGAAGGGGTTGTACTGGCAAATGTATAATAATGTGAGCATCAAAAATGTTTAATAGAATTGGTTGAAATACCTAATTAGAATTAATAATGACATATTTCAAATCCATAATTTTATTCAAATAATAATAAAACAACAAACTTATTTGTTACCAGAGGTCGTGGGTATAACATTAGCTGTGAAAATTGGTAATTTCTCTTTTACTATGGTAATTTCTTTTTACTAAGGAAAATAATTAAACATTTATCCCAAATTTTTATTAGGAGCTATTATCAGGAGAATAAAATAAAACTTGATGAGGGAAATTCTTATTTATAGAGGGATGCCAAATAATAAATGTAAAGGAATAGTAAAATCAGAAAATCAATGTATAACCCCTTAATGAAATAGTTGATTGAAGCAAAGATCAATAAAAGATACTAAAACCATTTGGTGAAAGGTTGGTGGAAAGCTGGTGTTTAACATGCTTGGAAAATTTTACCTCACAGGTTACTTGTTAAACATGAGAGGGAGGGCCCTGGCTGGTGGGCACAGTGGATAAGGCATCAGCCTGTGAACCCAAAGGTTGCTGGTTCGATTCCCCAGCCAGAGCACATAACCAGGTTGCATGCCAGGACTCCAACCAGGTCCGTAGCTGGATGCAGGTGAAAGGCAGCCATACATTGATGTTTCTATCCCTTTCTTCCTCCCTCCCAACCCTTTTCTCTGAAAAGAATGAACAAAATCTTAAAAAAACAACAACAACAACAACAACAAAAAAACATGAGAAGGAAATGTAGTTTTACAATTCTAGGATCAGGCTATCATCATGTGAACCAAAGGACCAATCTTAGCATTACAGATATTGGGAGAACTAGATTCATGTGCTTTCTAATATGATGAGATATAAAGTATCCAGCAGCATCTATGGAGAGGAATAATTCAACTGCTCTATGAGGAAGCAAGCAGACAAACCCAGAATGTAGGCTTTGACAAAGGGATGGTAAAATAGTTAAAGATGGAAAACACAGACAATAAAACACAAGTGAATAAACTATCTATAAAGACATTTTGGAGACAGTTGGAAAATCTTGAATAACTTGTGGGTATTAGGTTACATATATAAAATTATTGTTATATCATTAGAGATAATGCTATTGTCATCATATAAGAAAATGCCCTTAATTTTTAGTGATGCCTGCTGACATACTTAGGATGAGATATCATGATGTATCTATTGACAACATTTTGACAAAACGATCAGCATAGCAATTACGGCAAATGTTAACAATTGTAAGTCCAGTTGATTGGTATGTGCATATGAACTATTCGATTTGCTCTAAGGATTTTTCTTATTGTTGAAAAATTTATAAAAATTGGGAGGAAGCATTCTAGGTAAGGAAGGTATTCCTGTTTGTCCTTAGACACATCAGCATAAAGAACACATTTCAAGGAAAGTCCCAGAATGGGAAGTCAAGTCACAAGGAGCAGTCAGCAGCACCTCTCCCAAGTGATTAGCAGGGAAGGGGCTGGGCTGAAAGCTCTGTACCTAAGACAGAGGCCACAAAAATGCTTTGCTCTGGGTTGTCCAAAAATTCTTAGCAGAAGTCCTGGCTGGTGACTCAGTAGATAGGCGCTGGTCTGAGAATTTCCCAGCCAGGGCACATAAACAGGTTGCAAGCCAGGTCCGTAGCTAGAGGCAGGTGAGAGGCAACCATACACCATTGTTTCTCTCCCTTTCTTCCTCCCTCTCTGCCTTTCTCTCTAAAAATAATGAATAAAATCTTATTTAAAAAATTCTTAACAGAGGCTCTGGAGAAAAGTGACATGAGATGGTGGAGGGTGTCTTGTGGAGGAAAGAAGACAGCAAACACTGGCAGTGATTGGGATGGTGAAATAGGAGTGGCCAGAAAATGGGAGGCTCCCGTGACAAGTTCACTCGCCCCATCAAGCCAAGAAGGAGTGTGTCCACACCCTTCCTGTAAGATATGGTGAAGCAAGACACCTCCCTGCAGGGACCCTCAGAAGCCCCAGAGAAATTGATGAACTTAGTCACTCACTGTTTTTCCTGCATTTCACAGGGACGTTGCTGAATCATGAAGTTTCCCTTTATAAGAGAGGGACCATGTTCATGGATTAGAGAACTCAGTATTATGATAATGTCAGTCCTTCCCCAAAGATCCGAGAAACAGATCCACACATATACTGTTTCCTGACATTAAAAAAATAGAGGGGCAGGATTCTGGAATACTGGATTAAGGAATTCTGGATTCCTTAATTTGGATACTGATTACATGGGAATGTTGAGTTTATGAAAATTTAACAAGATACACATTTATTAATTGTGTGCTTTCATTTTTGTATTTTATACTTCAGTTATATTTTAACCCTTTGTAAGAATTCAAATGATGTTTTCCAAGATTAAACTGATATTGTTTAAAGCGATGCTCCTTAATTCTCTGCTTTTTTAATACTCTCCATTAGCTCTTTGGTTGTTTCACAGTGTACTGTTGATTGACAGGCATGTTAATTGCTGGGAACCTAAGTGCCATCTTAGGTCACTAAGATGACGTTGATCATCCTTAATCACCCTTGATCACCCTTGACCTAAGTCACCCTTGATCTCTGAATAGTTGCTCTTTAGTCTCTTAATAATTGTTGGGTTACTTGCTGGCGCCCACAAGTATGTCCTCACCTAGTCATTCACCCAACCCACTGGAAACTTCTAGAATATCACTTGTTTTAGAACCACTCACTGGCTGGCGGCACAGTGGAAAAGGCACCGGCCTATGAACCTAAATGTGACTAGTTCGATTCCCAGCCAGGACACATAACCAGCCAGGTCTCCAGCCAGGTCCGTAGCTAGAGGCAGGTGAAAGGCAACCATACATTGATGTCTCTCTCCCTCTCTGCCTCTCTCCTTTCCCCTCTAAAAATAATAAATAAAATCTTTTTAAAAATAATAAAATATCTTAAAATTTGCTTTAATTGAATGGTGTCTAGAGAGAGAGATAGATGAGAAATAACTTAGGGAAGAAGGAAAATTATTATTTATATTCCAAATATAAAATAGAGCAATAGGCACAAATATGTAATTTTAATTCTTCAAGTAATGTATTATCTTATTTGATAAATGACTTTAATGTCTTCTTAAAAGAAACAGAAAAGTAATCCTGCTTAAAAAAAAATAAGTACATCCTAAAAAATTCAAGTGAAGCACTCCCATTCCCAAGCATAACTATTCTAAAGAGTTTGCTGTGAATATAGTATTTCCTGAATTATTTATGAGCACACATTGATTGTGTATTCAGGTTGCATTTTTTACATTTCTCTTATACAATAAATTGTACTATGCATACTGCTCTGCAACTTGCTGTTTTCTCCCCAACAGATCCTAGACTTCCTTCAAGTCAGTGCGCGTAACCAACCTCGTTCTTTCTGATGGTTGCACAGTATTCTTCTGTACAGGTCTACAATAAGGTTTTTAACTCTATTGTTAGACATCTAGTTTGTCAAGTTTTCACTTTCACAAATATTTTAAATATTTAGTAATGAGCTTTCCTTGTTCATATATTTTTGCAAACATGCCAATATTTCAGCACATCACATTCTTACAAATGGCCTTGTGAATCGGAGACATTGTGTTTCAGGTTTTGTACATAGGGCCAAACTTCCCTCTAAAATTTTTGTAGGGTAGTCGCCTGTCATCCATGGTTTTGCTTTCTACAGTATCAGTTACTTACAGTTAACCAAAATATTACTTAAATGGAAAATTACAGGAATAAACAGTTCCTCAGTTTTAAATGACATACTCTTATGAGTAACAGAGTGAAATTGCTCACTGTCCAGTCATGTGGTGCCTGGGACAGGAATCATCTGTTTGCCCAGCGTTTCCAGGCTGTGTACACTACCCGCCCTTTAGTCACTTAGGAGCTGTCTCAGTTATCAAGTCAGTTGTTGTCATGGTATCACAGAGCTTGTGTTCAAGGAACCCTTACAATAGCCTAACTCTCTGTCACAGTGCCTGTGCCATTCACCTCACTTCGTCTCCTCGTGTAGGCATTGTATCATCTCACATCATCACAAGAAGAGTGAATACAGTATAATATTTTGAGAGAGAGAGAGAGAGACCACATTCACGTAAGTTTTATTACAGTATATTGTTATAATCGTTGTCTATTATTAGTTGTTGTTTATCTCTTACTCTGCCTGATTCATAAGTTACCTTTATCATAGGTATGTCAGTATAGGAAAAAACAGCATATCTCTGAGATATGAGGCATCCATCGAGGTGTTGGAGCGTACACCCAGTGGAGCATGGCGGACTACTGCACTAATCTTCCTTCTCACAAACACAGATGTGTGTTCAAACCACATCCTTGTGGTGGAACTTGCTTATCTGGCTCTCCATTTTCATACATCTGATCCATTTTCAATCATTCATGAATTATAGTGGACTTTGTTTTGACTGACGTTGCAGTTTAAGTCGTACTGGTGCTACAAAGGGCCAGGTTTTAAGTGATCCTTTAGCGATAACCTATTTATTCTTGTAACATGTTGATGATTATCTTTCAGGTCTAGAAGTCTTTTATTGTTTTTTACATAGCAACAGGCAAAGGCAGTCATCAAACTCGATCACAAATGACTTTATTTCACGGTTTGGGTCCTGACATGAATCATTCTTTATGTACTCCCCAGATCATGCCATTGGTTGGAGGGCACCATATGATACATGAAAAACACCATCATTCTCTTTTACTACTACCTGTTTCAGCACAAAACGTCCACAATACAATAGCTTGATTGTCAGTAACATTGCGTATTGATTTTTTAGTTATTTAACTCAAGGAGCGCAACTTTAGCTGGGCCATGTACTCTCCAAACCTTTTATTTATATTAAAAAATCTGTATCCTTCAACAGTCTCGGATACTCCAAATTTCAGCCCTGAAATACCAAACCTAGGGCTCCAGGAATTTACATCACTTAGCTGTGGCAGCAGCCTCCAGCTGATTGTGAGAAAGCGACATCTTTGCCAGAAACTTAAAAACTTAGCAAATTTCTACATTCATCTTGCTTTCAGTTTATAAAACACATTACTGTGACTTATATACACAATTGCATTTGTTGTTGGCATCAAATAAATGCTCCATTTGAGGTAGAGAGAAGTCAGTTTGGGGAGGAGTGGGCAGCGGAACATGGAGGCGTCCATGCTTCTAGCTGAAGGCTCCTCGCATGCGTGCCGGTTTCAGCCTGAATAGAAAAGGCCAGCTTCTGTTCCTCTCTGGAGAAGACTTGCAGGCTCAGCTGTGAGAAACCAGGCAGGGTGGCCAACCATGCTGGTTTGCCTGGGTGGGACTGTCCCAATTTTAGCACCGAAGTCCTTCATCCTGGAAAACCCAGAGGTTTGGTCACCCTAGCAGAGCAAACAGGCTTAGCTACATTTATTACTTTGTCATTTTGTAGAAATGACAAAATAGTAATAAAAATGGTCAGTTTTTAACATTTACATATAACAAAAATACCCCAAAAGTACATTTCATTATACTTGGGCTAGTTGCAAGATAATTTTAGGGTGTTTCACAATATTAATTTACACACAGCAGCCCAGTAATGGCACAAGTTAAAAATGGAAAAGTACACATATTCATTCTTTAAAAATAAATAACAAAACATGATTTTAAATATTCTTATATTCTTATTTATCTCTAAATGCCAGGGTTATCGGTCACACTTGAAAACACTTTAAAGTAAGCCCTTGGCAATCTCAGATTATTCTTGGTGACTTTGGTATCCATTTAGCCATGTCTTGGAACTAAAATGGCACGTGCAAGTCATTTCTTCTTCATTCTTGTTGGTCTATCTCAATGGACTACAGGAATAGCCTCACATACATCACACATCTAAATTCTAAATGTAAGGCCCTCTGGGAATGCCAGGCCTGGTCCATGATAGGCTCTGAGGGGGTAGGGGTGGGATGTTCAGTGGTCATCTTATCATTAAAGAGGCAAAATGTGAAAGCCTAGGAAAGGTGAATTACCAAGGGCAAGGTGAGCCTGCCCCTGGCCCAGACAATAGGGGGACACTGAAGAGAATTGTAATACAACAATAAATCTGAATGAAAGGTGATCTGCTTTTGGTTATCATTACTTGCTGACAGTTCTGATAAATATCAATGATAAAATACTCCTCCCTAAAAAAAATATGTTGTTAGCCTAACATTCTAAACAATGGCAAAGATGACTGTGGCCTTAAGACAGTATAGGTAAGGTAAACCTTGAGTTAGCACATTTCTTTATCACTTATACTTTGGTAAGCATCATCCTGTTTGTGGAGGCCAACTTGGAGAACTCCCAGTGACACAGTTTTACAGGCGTACAGCCGACACACTCAGCTATGCACTTTTTCTTTAAAAAAATAAACAAATAGGAGGAGAATATAAATGCAGTCCCCCATTACCACAATTAATCCTGTTGTTTCCCACATTTGGAGAAATCACAGGAGTCAGAACGTCCAAGGTGCTAAATAAGCCTTATCCTGGGACAACCACCTTTGTAATGGTGTTATCTCCCGTACCAGGTAAATACACACTTTTGTTTTGAGATCGTTCAAACTGTTCAGAATTGTCCAAACTCTCTTTGGTGTGGCGTGTGCCTCCAGCACGTGTGATATGACGTATCCCTACCTGTAGACAGTAGATTGGATGTAGGCAGTTATGGCACACAGTTGTAAAGATGAAGCAGCAGAGCCCAAGTTATTTCAATGCCATCATTCTTTTTTTTTTTTTTTTTAAAGATTTTGTTTATTTTTCAGAGAGAGGGGAAGGGAGAGAAGCAGAGACAGAGATAGAGACAGCAATGTACAGTTGCCTTTCGCCTGCCTCCAGCTACAGACCTGGCTGGAGACCTGGCTTGCAACCTGGTTATCTGCCCTGGCTGGGAATCGAACCAGCGACTTTTGGGTTCGCAGGCCGGCACCTTATCCACTGTGCTACCAGCCAGGGCTACAATGCCATCATTCTTTGAAGGTTTTTACTTGTATTTACAATTGAAAGTGGTGAAATAGTATGCCAACTTTGACATACGAAGTCTGTCCCGAAAGTATCGACTATGCAAACTGTTTTAATTACATTGGCACTGGCTGGATACATTGGACAGACTTCATATGTCTCAAAAAGATAGTTGAAGGTATAATTCTTATCATTGAGTATAAGTTCTGGTTTATACATGAAATACAGTTAAAATGTATATTGTTCTTTTGAAATAGTTGTACTAAAACAAAGGAACAAATCAAGAAAATTTACTATTACTGATCATTATAGAAACTATTTTTGTGGTATAGTGGATAAGGACATATTAAATATGTTAATATTTAAGTGTATCTGCTTTAACATTAACATTCTTTTCTATTTTGTTTGTAAGTCAAGCGACTTGCCCAAGATTATACAATTAGAAACTAACTCAGACTTCTGGTCAAGATGGAGGCGCAGGTAGACATATTTCACCTCCTCATGCAACCGTAGCAAGAACTACAACCAGATCTCAAAAACAAAAAACAACCAAAATCATCAGAAAATCAAGCCACATGGAAGCTCAACAATGAAGAATTTAAAGAAGCCACATTTATCCAAATGGGTAGGAGAGGTGGAGTCAGACAAGCAGCCCGTTCGCACCTGGTAGATAAAAATTGGGAGGGATTAACTGGGAGCATCAGATACCAGCCCAAGGCCAGACAGCACAGCCCAGGGTTCCATTGCCGGGAAGATAAAATCCCATTATCTCTGGTTGTAACAACTAGTGGGGGTTCGGGTGGCAAAAGAAACTGCCAGATTTTTGTAACTTAAAGGGCTTAGCCCTGGCCTGTGGCACAGTGGATAAAGCACCGGCCTGCAAACCCAGAGGTTGCTGGTTCGATTCCCAGCCAGGGCACATAACCAGGTTGCAAGCCAGGTCTTCAGCTGGGTCTGTGGCTGGAGGCAGGTGAAAGACAACCATACATTGATGTCTCTCTCCCTCTCTGCTTCTCTCTCTTACCCTCTCTCTGAAAATAATAAATAAAATTAAAAAAAAAAAGGGGGGCACCCTGCATGGTCAAAATAGATTTTGTGCAATGTAGGAGAAGGTGCTGTGACTGATCAAACATGTCAAAAGTAGTTTGAGAAGTTTTTGTGCATGAGATTTCTCTCTGGATGATGCTTTAAGATCAGGTGGAACAGTTGAAGTTGATAACAATCAAATCTAGGTATCAATGGAAAATAATCAACATTTTACCATGCAGGAGATAGCTGACATACTTAAAATATCCAAATCAATAAAGTTAGTGGGGAAAATGAAAACTGTCTTTTATTATATGTGCTGCCGAAGCGAGCACGAAAAACTGTCTTTTAATTTACGGAAAAAACTAAACAGACTTTTTGGCCAACCCAATATTTTCTTCCCAGACTAGCTCTACCCTTGAGTGATGAGTTACCCCGATTTCAGGAAGAACATTGTTACTACCTTCCACTTTCAAGGACAGATACTTAGGGGTTTTCTTTCTCCCCCATGGGGAGGGAACATAAAATAAAATGTTCAAACAAATATTTTGTATTCCTTACTAAAGCATGGTAAACTAGAGTGCATGTTGATCTTTAGCTTTAATTTAATACATTCTGGTCTAGCTTCAGTAGGCCCTCAATGAACAGTTTCTGAATGTTTTCTGGTCTTATTCTGGTCTTATCTTTGAAAAGTCTGTACAACTCAGCTTGAAAAAGTTGGCTTGTTTATTTACTAATTTGTAGAGGAATAAACTCAAAATGCCAGCTGTGTGAAAAAGTGATATGTTTTAATAGCATATTAATAATGTAGCTGAGCCCTGGCTGGTGTGGCTCAGTGGATTGAGCACCGGTCTACAAACTGAAGAGTTGCTGGTTCAATTCCTAGTCAGGGCACATGCTGGGTTGCAGGCCGGGTCCCCAGTTGGGAGTGCACGAGGGGCAACCACACATTGATGTTTCTCTCCATATCTTTTCCTGTCCTTCCCCTCTCTCTAAAAATAAATAAAATCTTTAAAAAATAATTTAGCTGATAACATGCCCTGTTATCTTCATGCTGAATTATTTTTCTACTCAGTCCTCACCCCTGTGGCCCCCTGGATACTTGCTCAATTCTGACATGCAAGAATGGCTGGAAGGCTCACAAACTCGGCATATGTTTCTTTTTTGGCATTGTTTAATGTATTTAAACCCAGTGATGTACCTAGAGTCAGACAATGTCTTCACCAGTGGATTTTAAGTATATTAAGAGCCATGTTCCAGGAGCATACAAGAATCCAGCATCATTCGGTTCTCGCTGGAGTTCATAGCTTTTCTGGAATGTCTAGCCAGCCCACCCTTGCACCGTCTTTGGGCAGGCAGCCTTCCTCTCCTCCCACAACAAAATTCACTTTCTCATTATTTCCTCATAGTCCATTAGTTCAATAGACATGTTAGTGGTAATTTACTTTTTTTCTATTTATGGGTTGATTTTTAAAAAACATTTTTGAGCCCTGGCTAGTGGCTCAGTGGATAGGCACCAACCTTCGAACCCAAAGGTTGCTGGTTCAACTCCCAGCCAGGGCACATAACCAGGTTGCAAGCCAGGTCTCCAGCCGGTCCTTAGCTGGAGGCAGGTGAAAGGCAACCATACACTGATATTCTCTCCCTCCCACCTTTCCCCTCTCTCTAAAAATAATAAATAAAATATTTAAAAAAATTTTTTTTTGAACTTCTCATTGGGAATACGTTTATTATTCAAAAATTGTTCAACCCACAGGTGTGTTATTTTGGGGAAAATAAGTTAGATCTCATTTTCATAGCTTACACTAAAAAACTGTCTAGATAGATCAAAGAGTTGAATACATAATATCAAGCTAAGTAGAAAAATGTAGAGTTACATATCTATCAGATTGTACTCATTAAACAAAATTTCTCACCCTGGCTGGTGTGGCTCAGTGTATTGAGCCCTGGCCTGCAAACCAGGGTCACAGGGTCAGTTCCCATTAGGGAACATGCATGGGTTGCAGGCCAGGTCCCCATTTGGGGGCACAGGAGAGGCAACCACACATTGACATTTCTCTCCCTCTCTTTCTCCCTCCCTTCCCCTCTCTCTAAAAATAAATTAAATCTTTAAAAAATTTTTCTCTCTAAATGGAGAAATAACTTTCTAAGTTTAAAAGAAATGTTAGAAACCAAGCAAAAATAGCAGAAGATTTAACAATATTAAAATGTTTGAAATCTATATGAGACAATAAATTAAAAGACAAGCTAGAAGCTGGAAAAATTGCAACAAATATGATAAATGGTGAATATCTTTACCAAGTAAAGGCCTCATATTTAGAAACAAGGAAATGATCATGAATCAAACAGAACAAGGGGCAGAAAATATAAACAGACAATTTGAAAAAGACTAAAAAAAAAAAGTAGCTAATTAACAGGCAGAAAATACATGTAACTTCAATTGTATGCAACTTCATGTAATAACAAATACCATCTGCCCAATTCAAAGAGTGTACACTACTTAAAATTAGTAACAATAAGCAATTCTGGTCAAGGCTACAGTAAGATGAATTCTTGTTTACTATGATATATGTGAATTTTTAAGTTTTTTGGAACTAGTTCAGTCATAGATACCAGTCATCTGAAAAGTGGAGCTATTAGTTGACATGAGGGTATCCTTGTGATGTTTTAATCCAGTGGTTGATTAAGTTTTGGTTCAATTTTTTTCTCCTTTTTAGGTAAGGAAGGGTGCTACATGTGTGGGGCTGTGTGCTTCATTCTCTCAGGAAGCATGAGAGACCCAGTTGCCCTATCCTTACTAATGACAAGTAATACAACATAAACCACTGAGTCTTTATATCTAGAATGTAACTCTATTTCTTAATGAAATATGTAAAATAATCAAAATCAGAGAATAACAACTTATGAAAGAAACTACAAACATATATTTAATTTGTAAATTGTGGAGGGGAATGTTTTTTCTAATATATATTGCAAAAATATTTTAATGTTAAGCATGTAGTTGGTAATATGTACTTTTGAATACTTCAACTTACAAAACAGTTGATTGAAGTATAATACAATGAGGATCCCATCCAGAGAAGCTTTCTTTCAATTTTCTATACCACATAGAAGAACCATCATCGCAGTGGGTGAATCCAGGATGCTCCTGTAAACCGGGTTATAATGCACTAGATTTTGGTCTAATTATTTGCCCAGGAATTTTCCAACACCAAACTTGACTGCTCAGTCAAGGGAAGGACTCGGTATCCACGGTATCAGTTTATCCTAATTTATTTTCTGTTAAGCGTGTCGAGGCCCTTTGGTCACCCTCTCCAATCCTGGTACTGCGTGAAGTAAGCTGTTTGCCGCAGCTTAAAAGGGTTGAGGGGGACCCATTCTGTACATGAATTGGTAGAGTTTATTTTCAATTACAGTTGACATTCAATGTTATTTTCTATTAGTTTCAGGTGTGCAGCATAGTGATTATGAACTGGTGGGGTTTTAACAGATTCTTCTGCTGGGTAAGGCGCACTATCCTACAACACACTATGAGCTGCATGGTCTTAGATGTGATTTTTAAGGTGTACATGAAGATATGCATTTACCACACACCATTTTGAATTATGGCGTTTGTGAGGGTCAACAAAAGCTCACCCTGTGGCTGGCTGACATATGATGCATGGGGTCTGGGAAGAGTCAAATTATTTTATGGTACAAGATGGCTAAAACATGGTTAGGAATATTAGCTTGTCTGACACAAACCTATTTTGAAATTTTGAATTGTTACCTCAGTTTTTAGAGTCTACCCTGCCTTCCAGGGCCCTGTCCATCCCCTACTAACACCACATATTGGAGGAACAGAATGTCCTATGACCCTGCTCATTAATATTTCAAGGGAAAAGTCTTATCCCTCTGTATGGATATAAGGAAAACATCTTGAGAATATACTTACAGCTAAATGTGGACAAAATTTTTCTCACTTGAATGAAATTAACCTGAGTCAATATTTTTTATTTGAAAAGAAAAGAAAGCCTCCATTTGCAGTCATTAGAGAGTCATGACTTTTTATAATAGACTTAACTTGTTTTAATAAACTATATTTTTAATAAAGCTTAAATATCACACCTTGGCAATGGTGATTCAGTGTAATATCAAAAATCCCATCTGATTCGATTCCCAGCCAGGGCAACACAACTAGGTTGCAAACCAGGTCTCCCACCAGGTCTGTAGCTGGGGACAGATGAAAGGCAACCATACGTTGATGTTTCTCTCCCTCTCTGCCCCTCTCCCTTCCCCTCTCTCTGAAAAATAATAAATAAAATCTTTTTAAAAAATCCCTACTGAATTTTTTATGAAACTTGATAAGCTGTCTCATAAACTAAACTGGAAAATCAAATGTACAGGAATGCCCAGGAAATTTTCTAAAGAACAATGAGGCAAGACTTGACTTTCTACAGAGCAAAAGATACTGTAAAAATAGCAAAATTTAAATCATGGAGTACTTTAAAGAAGCCTAATTCCTAGTGGCAGAAAGTAAAACGGTGGTAACCAGGGACTAGGGGTCAGGAGGGATGGGAAGCTGTGGCTAATGGGTATAGAGTTTTGGTTTTGGAAGATGAAAAATGTTCTCGAGTTGAACGGGTCGGGGCAGGGGATGATGGTTGCACAGCAATGGAATACATTTACTGTCACTGAACTGTGCACCTAAAAATGGCTGCAATGATCAATTTTATGATATCTGTATCTTACATAGTTGAAAAATCTAAAAGATAAATGAACAACAACAGAAATTAAGTGGTACTATCACAGAAGAATTACAGTGATGGAAGTAATGGGCCATGAATATAGTAGCCTTCATACTGCTTCCCCTGTTGGGGCTCCCACCAGGCTCCACACAGCCCCGTCTTCCAGACATGTTGAATACCAACAGATGTCTGGGCCAAAAAGGCTGGGTGGCAGGTTTACTTTCACTGCAGCCTGGTATAGCTTGAGAAGTGTTCTGCTTCTCTGGGCCTCACTCAAAACTAGCAAGTGTTTGCTTCTCCAAAGATGTCCTATAAATTATTGCATCTCTGTCAAGATTATAGGGAGCACAAAATTAAGAGACTGATATTTCACTCTGGAGCAACTATGCATCATAATTCAGACTGCTGGACCCTCAGAAACATCACTGATGTGATAGTTGCCTGACTTTTCTTGGGCTATCTCTTCAACCTTTGGCGGGCAGGTGTCCTACCAAGTCAGCCAGGGTACCTACCTGTTCCTTCCTACTCAGCAGGCCCTTTTAGCATGTTGGCACCAGTGTAGAGCACCAGTGTAGTCTTCCACAGGTGAGATAATCAAGGTTTCTAAGTACAAAACTGGAACACAAAACCATGGAGCTGAAATGAGTTGGAGGCAAGAAGTTGAAAGTACCCTGCAGTCCCTGCCATGAGAAAGCAGACAGCTGCTCGCAGCACTGCCCAAATGGATAAGGACATATCAGGGACTATGAAAGAGACAACATCTGTAAAAGCAGATGCAATTTAAGTTGTTGTCATTCCATTCTCCAAGTTCTTCTAAACTGTGCATCAGCCAACTTGTCAGATAAACTGCAGATGTGGCAGAAATCTTCATTCATGCAACTTTCAAGTTTTGGATGGTGGCACTAATTTGCTACAGTTCTCCTAGGGATTCAGTATTACTCTTTGGTTTGGTAAAAAAAGAAAAAAGGAAAAAAGAAAGAAAGAAAAAAGAAAAGAAAAGAAAGGAAGAGAAAAAGTCAGGGAGAGGCCTGTGTTTTATAACTATAATAGATCTCAGTGCATGGAGTGATCCAGAGTCAATATTTTGCCAATTGCTAAGTATATCACTTTCGATAATAAATTCAGGAACTTGGTAAGTAATTCCTGGGTTCAAAATACCTCATCCCACAAGTTCTTTAATTCCATAATTTAAGTAAAATAGAAGTCTGCCAGCTTCTCTCATTCTCTGTTTTCTCTCTACACACGTACGGGTGAGTGCAATCCTACAGGGTAGTCCTAAAAGTGGGATGGCCGAGTCAAAGGGAAAGGGCTGATTTCCATCCCATTAACAACGCATTGGCTTACAATCAGCTTGGTAAGGTGAGTATCTCGTTTTAATCTTTATTTCTTTCATTTTTAGTGAGGCAACAAGCTCTATTTAGGCTTTCCTTCCCCACCTCAAACATCTTTGAATATCCTTAAAGTTTCTGTCCCAATGTGCCCACAATAAGACAGATACAAATCAAAGTACCATTTATTCCCCTACCCACTCACATCCCCACCCTCATCGATAGACCATGGTGGCTGTTAAGCTCTTGGTATCTCCCTTTCTGTAAGCATATTGTTATTTAATCAGAGACTATCAGTCCCTTTGGTGAAGGCTTGGAGTGAGAGTCAGTTCACCCTTATTGTGCCATTGCTTTGCTCCCCTTCAAGGGTTCCAGCTTCCCCTCCATTCTCAATCTGTGAATTGGCTCAGATCTTGGCTTTGGCAGTGGGCCACGACTCTCTAGAGCGGTGGTTCGAAACAGGGCTCCATTTACTAAACCCAGACTGGTTTTTGTTATTGTTATTGTTATTGTTATGATTGCTGTTGTAGAGCTGAAATAGAGCCTTGGTGGGCTGCTCATTTTATGTTTGATCAATAGGAATAGTTGAGTAGCTAACTTGCACCATACCATGGAATGCAGTTTTAAAAATGAGGAGTATTTAGACTGACAGTGAAATACTCTAAAATACATTGGGGTGAAAATGAAATGTTGATAAAATAGAATGTTACCACTTATATAAACACACAGTGACCACAAAACTGCTTATCTGCATATGTACGTGTTTGTACATACATGCACAGATAAAATTCTCAGAGGATCCTCACCAAACTGGCACTAGTCGTTACATACAGGGAGAAATACAGGATAGGAGAGACATTGGGAGTGGTAACGGGAGTCTTTGATTTTTCTTTTTTCTCTCTCTGTATGGTTGAATTTTTGCCAAAGTATTTTCAGGTATGGTTCATGTCCCATTAAGAAAAAATAGTACTTTTTAATCCAGAAGCCTGAGAGAAGGGAGTGTTAAGAATGTACCTCTTACCTCTCCTTTTGCCCAGTTACAGTTTATAGTGATTTTCCATTCTTCTCATAATACTTTTGAACACACATTTTATACCTATAATATTTATTTTATTATAATTACTGTATTTGAATTGATCACATGTCAGCCTTCCTTTCTGGACAATGTTCCTAGTGGGCAGGGAGCCAGGTGTCAGCCATTCCCTTCACAATGCAGTACTTCACCCCAGCAAAGCTTTGAACCAGGAGGTACTCACTAAGTGTGCTGAATTCAACTGAAGTTAAAAGAATGGGAGAAGCTGTTATATAGAAATTTTTATACACATGAATCTGTTTTCACATAATCCTACATGGAGTGATCAATGGTAACTCAGCCACTGAGACAGCCTCCCACACAATACTTGCTCTTCCTCTCTCAAAAAAATAACTCTCCTCCACAAGGGGCTAGGATCCTAATTATTTAAGTGCAGCCATGCTCCCGTTTCCTGCTAGACTCTGCACATACCTATGCCTGTAATTTTCCAGGGTGACTTCCTAGCAGTGAATTTGCTGGGTCAGATACAAGAATTTCCATTCTCACCAGCACTGTGTATTATCCACCTTTGTCAGTCAGCTTGATAAAATATGGCACCTTTTTAAGTTACATTTGATTTTCACTTCTTCGCCTCGTCTCCTGCCCCTACCTTCCTCACCCACATAACTTTATCCCTGGAGTCAACAGTTTCCTGATTTTAATGTTTTTTCATATTAACCCAGTGAAATGAATAGCTATTCAATCATCTTAAATCATTCTGAAGCAACTAGGAAGTCCAGTACAGCACCCGACCTGGTTAACTCTAGCTCAGTCCTTGAATCTCACTTCAAAAGGCAATTCCTCAGGTAATCCTTTGCTAACCTCCAGATGAACTCAAGTTGCCCCATTCTTACTAGTCAATAATTGCATACTTATTTCATTAATATCTGTAATGTATATGAGGACAGGGGACTAGTTTTTGTTGTTGTTTTCTTTTGTTTTGCCTATCATCTCTTATCACAGTACTTAGCACCTAGTAGGACCTCAATAACATTTTGCAAAGTGAATCAAAGAAAGCCATGAATTGGTAATTCTAAATGAAATCCCCCTAGCACATTAATATCACCTGTGAAGTATTTTTTTTAACCTTGCGGAGGTCACAGTCAAAAAATTACAATTTACTATCAAATATCACACACCCTTATGAAACATATTTTATAACCAAACTGACAGCTTAAACATTATGGCTTAACATCAGTCACATACAATCCTGCAGTTAATCATGACCTTGAACCTATGCACCAGTTATATGTAACAATATTTTTGAAATACCAGTACTCATTCCTACCATACATCTTTTTTTTTTAATGACTTCATTTTTAGAGTAGTTTTAGGTTCACACCAAAAATAAGAAGAAGGTACAAAGATATCTCAAGTATCATTTTACGTGTATATAAGTATATATAATATACATAAGCATCATAATAAAATACATTATTGCTATTAGTATTTTAAACAACCTTTTATGTGTTAGATCAAGTAAGAATAAGAAAAATAAAGTTTTTATTTGATCTTCACTTAATTCTTCTTTGATACTCTTCCATTCTATTTTTTTAATTGATGTTTTGTTTTGTGTTTCACTTGATGCTTTTTTTTTAAAGATTTTATTTATTATTTTTAGAGGGAAGGGGAATGGAAAGAGGCAGAGACGGAGAGAGATATCTATGAATGGTTGTCTTTCACCTGCCTCCAGCCACAGACCTGGCTGGAGACCTGGCTTGCAACCTGGTTATGTGCCCTGGCTGGGAAATTGAACCAATGGCCTTTGGGTTTGCAGGCTGGCACCTTATCCACTGTGCCGCCAGCCAGGGCGATACTCTTCCATTCTTAATTTAGTTCCACATTTCTGACCTATATTATTTTTATTCTCTCTGAAGAACTTTTTTTAACATTTCTTGCAAGACAGGTTTACTGACAGCAAATTCCCTCAGTTTTTGTCTGAGGAAGGCTTTATTTCTCCTTCACTTTTGAAGTATAATTTTTTAGAGTACAGAATTCCAGGTTGGGGTGGTTTTATTTCTTTCAACGCTTTAAATGTTTCACTCCCCTCTTTCCTTGCTTACATGCTTCCTGAGGAGCAGCTGGATGTAATTCTTATCTTTGCTCCTCTATAGGTAAAGTAGTACTTTCCTCTGGTTCCTTTCATGATTTTATCTTTGATTTTTTGTAATTTAAAAATGATATGCCTAGGTATCATTTGTGTTGGCATTTTCTTGCGTGGTGGTCTCTGAGCTTCTTGAATTTGTGGTTTGGGGTCTGACATTAACTTGGGAAAATCCTCAGCCATTATTATTTTAAATATTTCTTTGGTTTCTTTCTCTTTGCCTTTGGTATTTCCATTACAAATATGTTGCTCTTGTTGTCCTTGCTCCGCAATTCTTGGACATTCTGTTCTAGTTCTTTTTCAGTCTTTATCCCCTTTGCTTTTCAGCTTGGGAGGTTTCTATTGAGATAGTCTCAAGCTTAGAGATTCTTCTCAGCCATGGCTGCTCTGTTGGTAAACCTATCAAAGGCATTCTTCATTGCTATAATTAACCTCTGGCAATTTTTTTTGTTCTTTCTTAGTATTTCCATTTCTGCCTACAATGCCTGTCTGTTCTTGCCTGCTATGTCTATGTAATCCATGAGAGCCTTTAGCATATTATTACAGTAGTTTTAAATTCCTGGCTGGTCATTTCAAGACCCCTGCTATGTCTGGTTCTGATGCTTGCTCTAGCCCTTCAAAGTTTTGCCTTTTGGTATACCTTGTGATTTTTCTCTTGGCAACTGGACATGGTGTACCAGATAAAAGGAACCGCTGTAAATTGGCCTTTAATAACATGGGGGTGAGATATGTTGGGGAAAGGAAGCAATCTACAGTCCCAGGATTGTGTCTCAGTCTTTCAACAAGCCTGTGCTTCCAGACTGTGAACTTCACAAATGTTTTCTTTTTTTTTTTTTTAATCTCCCCTCTTAGGTGAGAGAAGGTGGCTAGAATGGTTTGGAGTCGGTTTTTTTTCTATTCTCCATGCTTAAGCCGAGTGGAGTGGGGTATTACCTTTCCCCCAGGTCAGTTAGGCCTGGACAATATCCTAGCAGGTTAGGCCCAGCTTAACTAGTTTCTCCTGAGGGCAAGTGTTGAGAACCGAGTGCTCTGGCATGGTTGTGAATGGCTCCTTTTCTTCCTCCTCCTGCGTGAAGCATGAGAGAATTTTTCTCTGTGGACATCTGGCCAAGTTCCTAGAGGTAAATCTCACAATCTTCCCACCCCCACCCATTACCGTTTATAACTCTCAGAGTTCCCAACTCGAAGCCTCCAGCAATTCACCGATTACTGTCCAGGGTTTCCTACCCAGCACTGGTTCCTGCAACCTTTCTGCTCACAAGTGTCTGCTCCATCGGGCTGTTATCCTCTGGAATCTATGGGTCTCTCCAATCATGGGGTGCAGCCATTGGCCCTGTGTTCTCACTCTTACAGTCCTAGAAGAGTTAGTTTTTTCATCCTGTTCAACTTTTTACTTGTTAAGGCAGAATGGGAGCTTCTGAGTCACATACATTCAGAACCAGAAACTGGAAGCCCCATAGATCTTTTAAATCAGAATCTCAGGGTTATTGTTAACTCCAGAGCCAAGGGTAAGAAACTGACGGCCAGGGACTTCTCCAGGAGGGAAGGTCATCATCCTCCAACAGGCGGCGCCCAAGCAGCACCAGTGGCTCCAGAAATACACAGCTGCCGAAGAAGCAGCTCTCCCTGCGTGGTAGGCGCATCTCTGCAGTGAAAAGTTTAGACGTGTTTTGCTTTTGTAGGACACACACTCATGTACGCACACATGCACACACACAGTAGTGCTTTGAATAGCAAATTTATCAAAGATTGTGTCGGTTATATGAAGGGTGATTCAAAGCTAATAAAGAATCGGCCCTCACTTTCTAGGTGAAATTTGCCTCAGTCCAGGGTATCCAAACAGAGCTTCCTTCTTGCCATTTTGTATAAAGCTTATGATCTGTAGCTAAACTGAGGACTGGTCTTGGGTTGAAACTGCTTTGTAATATAAAAACGTGGAAGTGAACAGTGGGGCAGGGGGTCTTTTGTGGCTGCTGTCCTACCCAGTGAAGCAACATGAGGTCTTAATCCTCTACCACACATTGAGTTGGCTCTGTGGGGGGAGGAAAAACTGTCTTCTACCCTCAAGGGTCTTTTGACTGGTCTAATAATCACAGAGATGTAAGACAGAATAGCAAGAGAACAATGAAATTTAATACATACAAATGTATAGGAACCCCACTTACATGGGAGAGTCATAGACCCCACCTGCAAGAGAGCTTCTGAGGTAGAAAAGGAATAGAGGTAGGTAAGACATCCTGAGGTGCCTTGGGAGCCTCAAAGGGTCATTGCATGATGATGAAAGAAAGGAGTAGATGCTTGGAAGTTTGTCCTGCCCTATAGAGAAGTCAAAGTAGATTATACCTGATGATCTTTCGTTGTGATTGACCCTGGTAGGGGCCGTTCAAGGCCCCTAATTTAATTCTTCTAGGTAGTTAACGGAGGGACAGAAGTGGTTCTCTTGAGTCCAAGATTGAAGTAGCCTTTGGCTCAGAACAAACTGCATACCACAAAGGCACATCTTGGGGTGACTTGTTCTGAACCCCCATAGTTCTGAGGGCTGGACTGTTTTAACACATGGATGGTAAGAAATTCTTGGTCAGGAGGCAGAGCAGTGGACAAGTACTAGCTCAGTTCTCTTTGGACAGGTCTGGGAGACAGCCTTCGTAGCTGCTTGGTCTCAAAGTTTAAGACAAGTTACTGCTCCACTAGCCACATTCAAGTGACAGCTGTACTCCCAAAGGTTTGTGTCTCACACACCAACCATCCCTTTGCTGGCAGAAGCAGTATGCCAGAATACCCAACTTTGTGCCCAAATGGTCAACTGTCATATCTTCAGTGCCTTTGTAAGCCAGGCTTAGGCTAAAGATTTGAGTTCATCTACATATTAAATCCCTCGATTGTGATAACCACCCTTCACAATAACTATTATTATCCCATTTTAGCAAAGAGGAAAACTTCTCTTTAGCTTGAGCTCAGAGAAGTTTAGCAATTTGCCTGAGGACAAAGACATCTTTTGATTTTGAGGCCTTGAGTGTAGCCAAGCCAGACAGACCTGGAATCAAACCCCACCTACACCACTGATGGGCTGCATACACTCAGCAAGCAGTGTCTTCCTGAGACTCTACGTTCTCATCTATAGGATGGATTGTTATAAAAATCAAACAATGTGCAGGAAAGCAGCTAGTACTATGTACAAACAAAGTAGGCAGTTCAAAAATATGTCTGTCTGTCTTTCATTTTTCCCTTATTCTTGCCAGCAGGAGTAACATGGGCAATCCCACGTTGGCTGTGAAAAGCAGCGTGGTCTACTAAAACAGCCCTGGGCACTCACTGCTCAGTGGTGCCACCCCTTTCCTTTTTGGACAATAAAGCCCTTGCCTACAGTACCTTCACCAAGATGTAAAAGGGGGTATTAGGAGAATTCCCAGATGGTAAATGTGCTGAGACTTTGAAATACTTCTAACGAGGGAGGAAACTTCTTCCCAAGAAGTGCATGGTTCCTTGTGTCCAGTGAGGCTTGAATGCTCAAAAGGCAGAAAGTGTACTGGGATAGCATAAGACTTCTCATTGGTTTTGCTCACATATACCCTAAAAGAATTTTACACTTAAAAAAAAACTGTTTTACTTATTTATTTTTAGAGAGAGGGAGAGAAACATCAGTGTGAGAAAGAAACATTGATCCTCTCCTAGGTGCCCTGATCCAAGACCCAACTGCAACCCAGACATGTGCCCTGACCGGGAATTGAACCAGTGACCTTTTGCTTTGCAGAACGATATCTAAACAACTGAGCCAATGTGACACTTGTTAAAGGTTGACCTCGAAGATTTTTATCATACTATTTCTTGTGCGTCACAGAAACTGACATTTTAAAAAGAAATCTTCCACATCATTCTTTTTAATGTGCACAGTGGAAAATAAATACCATGCAATTCGATTGCTGCTGTCGTCCATTTAAGCAGACATGAAGCAACTTAACAGGAAAACACTTTACACCCTTGAACTCAGGATTGTTCACAAAAATCTATCTTTATATTTCAAACGTCTTTTAAATTGATTACCCTGTCATCCTTATCTGCAACTAAAATATTGGAAACTTGATTTTATTCTTTTTTATGCAAATTTTTTATTATTTTCTTAGGCCCAATTACAAGAAGTAGCATTTCAGGATCAAAACGTATGAATGTTTTAAAGCTTTTGAAAAGTTTTTCCTGTCTTCAGAAAGGCCAGTCCAGTTCATGCCAGGGCATTTAAGCCCCAGTTTTTTCATACCCTCCCCCATGGTGGGCATCTTTTGGAGACCTTACCAGACCCCCAGCTCTCTCCTCCTGCTACAGCAGGCTCAGTCTGAAAAGCTCTGCTCCTCTGCCTCCCCTGCACTCTCACCAGACATAGGGTGTTCAGGAGAAAGGACTGCTCCTTCTGTCACCCCACCCCCATTTGGAGAGCAAATGGTTGGAGCAATGGAGGCACCAAAGTGGGTGGGTGAGGCACCCTGCCCAGGGGCCAGGGAAGTGAACTATAACCAGACACTTGCAGTTTTGAGCTTCAGGCCCAGGCAAGAGCATCTGGTTCCCTGGTAGGGGCAGCCCCAGGGAAGGTGTGACACCAGTCTGAGACTCACCCACGGACTGTCTCAAAATGCAGACCCCTGGACCTCTGGTCAGGATGGAGCCCCAGGATCTGCCTCTTAATTAAGCAGTCTAGCATACATATTGGGAAGCTTGGTTTTAATTTTGAAGTTTCACATCACCAACAAGCTGTAAATGTTTTTTTTTTTTTTTTAGTTCTAGATTGAGTTAACATTGCAATTATTATTAGTATGAAATGAACAAAAACATGATAATGATACATTTTTATATTTCTTAAGCAAAATGTTAAATTACATGAAGTATATTTATTTTATTTTTAATGTCAAATTGCATACTTTGTTTATTTTTTAATTTCAGCTTTATTGTATTTCTTTTTACATTACCTTTTAGTCTCCTTAGATACTCTGCCCTCACAATCACTACACTCTTGCCCATGTCCATGAGTTCTTTTTCCTTTTGGTTTAACCCCTCCACCCCTAGCCTTCTACTACTACTAGTTGTCACCCTGCTCTCTCTCCATCTATGAGTCTATCCTAAATATATTTAAATTACATTAAATTATATATGCATTTCTGTGACAAATATTACTGATTATTAAAATGAGATAAGGGTCAGCATAAACTGTATCATTGTTTCAATTTCTACATACGTAAATAAATAGAAAACATGTTTACGAATATCACTGAGTTGAATGGAAATAATTTTATTATGCCTGTCATTGATCTCTTTAAATGCTTTTGGCCCTGGCTGGTGGCACAGTGGATAAGGTGCTGACCTGCAAACCCAAAGGTCACTGGTTCAATTCCCAGTCAAGGCACATAACCAGGTTGCAAGCCAGGGCTCCAACCAGGTCCATAGCTGGAGGCAGGTGAAAGGCAACCATACATTGATGTCTCTCTCCCTCTCTGCCTCTCTTCCTAACCCTCTCTCTAAAAAATAATAAATAAAATCTTTAAAATAAATAAATAAATAAAAATAAATGCTTTTGAGTTGTGTTTAAAAAAAAAGTCCAGGGCCCTGGCTGGTGGCTCAGTGGATAAGGCACTCGCCTGCGAACCCAGGGGTCACAGGTTCAATTCCTAGACAGGGCATATGGCCAAGTTGTGAGCCAGGTCTCCAGCCAGGTCCATGGCTGGAGGCAGGTGAAAGACAACCATACATTGATATTTCTCTCCCTCTCTGACTGTCTTCCTTCCCCTCTCTCTCTAAAAATAATAATAATAATAAATAAAATCTTAAAAAAAAATAAACAAATCTGTAGTTACAATGGGATATTTTAATATCCTCATCTCAGCAATTAATAGAATAAGCAGACAAAAAATCAAAGTAAGGGATACATGTATAGTCCTGCGACAACCATCTGGAACATATCCATCCTTCATAGCACACATGGAATATTTGCAAAAATTGGCTGTACACTATATTTATTTGACCATAAATCAAATCTCAACATTTTTAAAGGATCGGCCATATTCAATCAAGATAGAACTCAATAATAAAAACATAACAGAAAATTCATTCTTCTCAGCGACATGTTGAGGACAGAAGCATAGCTGGTGACCTCAGAGAGCCCTACCTTCTTCCCATTGGGTCACACTGGGATGTCCGTGGGCCTCTGTCTACTTAGAAGAGCCCCAGAATTCTTAAATAATCTTCAGTCCAAATCAGTAAGAAAAGGAAAGCCCAAGAAAAATGGACAGTCTTGGGGAAACACTTCTCAAAAGAAGAAATCCGAAAGGCCAATAAGCATATCAAAAGATGTTCAACATGGGGAATATGCAAAGTAAAACCACAATAAGCTGATCAGACGGGCAAAAATTGTAATGTCTGTCAACACCAATTGGAATAATCTCATACACTGCTGGTGGGAACAAGAACTGGCACAACCACTTCAAAAACCAATTAGCACTGTCTAATTAATTTGAAGATACCCATAAGCAATGACTCAGCTGTTCTACCCCCAGAACAACGCATGCACATGTGACCCTAGAGACACACACATACAAAGATAGTCTCTGCAGCATTGTTCACAATCTCCCTGTACTAGAAACAACCCAAAAGGTCCATTGCTAGTACAATAGAATGGGAATATCAATTTTAGTGTAACACATGACAAAATGCAATGTTACATTCAAATCTGTGAATGCATCTTATACACATAAAGTTAAAATGAATCCAGCTTACTTTTCTGTAAACTATTGATACATACAGAAAAGCATACAAGTTATCACTGTAGTACTGTTCAATAGATTTTCACCAAGTGAGCATACCCAAGTAACTAGCACCCACAAATCTATTTTATTTTTGAAAAAGAAATACTGTATTTTACTCTACTAGACATGAGTTTCTTTGGGGCAGGAACAACTATGTCTTTTATCACTTGTGTCCTTTGCAATGCTTGGCAAGAGGGTAAGTTCTGCAGAGTTTGTTGAATGATATACAAAGCTCTTTTGGTTGGTGCCACCAAATCAAAAAGCGGATGACTCTGTGTACCGGGGACTTTAGAATGTCTGCACTTCATTCTCCTTATCTACTTAATAATAATGCCTTATATTTTTATTATCTTCTGACTTTACTAATATCTTTCACATCCTCTGTCCCATTTCATGTTCACTAACAATCCTGGGGTAGATTACTCAGGCATTACTTTTCCATCTGTCAGGGTTAGGGAAAAGCCTTGGCCAGTTAGCTGGATACCGCATGGGCCGAGACAGGGATGCTCAGGTCTCTTCTGCCTTAATGCAGCCTTCTTCCTCCTATACAACACTGAACTAGTCAACTGGACTCACCAGCTTCCAAAAGGTTTCTTCCAGCTTTAATATCCCAAATCCATGATGCTTTGGGGTCACAGATTCCAAACAGGAGTTGCAAATGAGCAGCAGGAGGCAAATACAGCAGAATTTGTACCAAGTAGTCCTTCATTAAACTGTACATTTATGCACTTTGGAAAACCTCCTGAGACTTCCCTTTTTAGTGTCAATACATTGTATTTTTCTGAACAAAATTTTTTTATATTTTTAAGTAAAAATTCTTGAGTGTGTTATAGCTTATTTTATACAAATTACACCTCAACAAAGTTGCTTGTGTTTTTTTAAGCGCCAGATACTACTAGTGGTCCTGGGAATGGTTAATACAGTCTGGAGTCTTCTCTTTGGTCCAGCAGTGAGTGGTTGCACGATTGAATTCCAAGGTAAGATCTATGACATGAGAACTTTAAATTACTCCTGTGGAACACAAGGAAATGCTTGAACAAATGAAAGTTTACCACATGCATGAGAAGGATCAATTGATATATCAAAGATGTCAATTTCCTTAGGTTAATATGTTTATTTTTGTTTGTACATGTGTATCTAGGCAAACTGATTTTCATTTTTTAACAATAAGACAACAAATAAGCAACATTTGTTGCTTTATAAATTCTCCTAAAATAATTAGGGGCCAATAGTACTATCAGATATTATAACATAAAACTATAATAATAAAAAGTGGTACTGAAATCAATGGAAAATAATAGAAGATTCAGAAATAGGTCTAAATACAAAAAAAAAGTGTGAAAATAAAGGTGGTGGTTCTAATCAGTGGTGGAAAGGTGAATTATTTAATAAGTACTATTGCAACATCTGAGTAACCATTTAGAAAAAATGTCTTACAACTTATATAAGGACAAATAACAAATGGATCAATTTTTTAAAAATGTATAGGTAAAAATTATAAGAAACCATAAAAGAACTAGAATAAATAAGGAAGAAAAAAAATCAATATAAGAAGTGAGGAATCCCTTTCTATGAAAAAGTGTCCAGAAGCCAAGGGAAAAGTTCAAACATACACGTATATGTACATATACAAATATATGATAAATTTGACTATACACACACACACACACACACACGATACCCTAAGAAAAATCAAAAAACAAATGCCAGAAATACTCAAAGTGGATCCCAAAGGGAACTACAAATAACTCAATAGAAAAATGGAGAAAGAATTTGAACAGATGATTCACAGAAAAGAAATAAAAATTAAAAATGCAACTTAAACATGCTTAACTCTTACAAAGGAATAACAAATTGAAACACCACCAAGATATCATTTGGCAAAAGTCAAAAAAATATGTAACACACTAGGTTTCAAATATTCAAGGAAGCAAGGCCTCTCACACAGTCCTTGTGGAACTGACAATTGGCTCATTTACAGTAGATAATTTGACAGTATCTATCAAAGTCACAAATATACAACCCATTTGACCCAGGATTTTCCTCTTCTCAGAATTAATAACAGCAATATACTCACACATGGGAATTGCACTATACTAGGTTATTTTATGCAGTGTTGTTTATAATATCAAAAGATCAGAAACCATCTCAATATACACCAATAGATGACTAGTTAAAAAAGCTATGATTCATGTATATCATGGAAAATCATATGATTGATAAAAATAATAATGCTCTTAGTGTACTACTATGAAAACATCTCCAAGATAAATGAAATGAAAAAACATAAAACTATGTATGTAGCATTCTACCACTAGTGAGCAAAGAATAGAAAAAGTAATATATACTTGTTGAGATACACATACAGATACGTATATAAAATCTCTGAGGTAGTCACAAGGATTTGCCTCTGAAGAGAAGGGCTGATTGGGGGATGGAAGGAGAAAGTTTTTACTCTATATAACCTTTTAGTGCTTTTGGATTCAGGAATATGTCATTGTATTCCCTATTCATAAATATTTAAATATGTTAAAATAAACAAATAAAAGAGGACACAGGAGATCAGTGGATAGAGTTGAAATTTAACAAAGGGCCCAACCAACAGCCCCTGCACTAGGGTGAAGCTACGCAGGGATGGAGACAATGAGACTTGGGGGCAGATCAGAGAGGGTCCCCTGCCCAGCTCATTCTGGAAGGGGCTCTCTCAGTGACTGGTAGAATGATCCTGATCCCCAGTCCAGAGAAGCCACCACCTGTCATTTCTGCTGCCTATAGAGCCGGGAGCTATGGGCCTGGTCATCTCTCCCTTCACAGCATTTGCCACATACAGTGGTGGCAGGCTCCCAGGAAGATGCCTGACACTTGAGGTGGCCCCTCCCCCTTTCACTCTAGGATTCTCCTGTGTAATAGACACCTCTGAGGACAGCTCCACAAGGGACATCAGCTCTCCTCACTAGCTCCTTCCCCACTCCTTAAGAAAGGCCCATTTCTTTTCTTTTCTTTCTTTCTTTCTTCCTTTTTTTTTTTTTTTTTTTTGTGTGTGTGTGTGTGTGTGTGTGGTGAGAACATTCAAGATCTACTCTCTTTGCCTCTTTTCAGAGGTACTCTGCCATGGTCTTCAAGGGGCTGGTGCTTTGTGGGGATCCAGCCCCCTAATTTCAAGGCAGGCAAATCCCTGATGGCCCAGTCTCAAGGGCCATCATTTGGAGAGATGCACAACCACCTCATTTTACCCCTGGAGACACAGAAAAACCTTCCAGCCTCTGGGAAAAGCCCTGGCCTGACTCACCAGAACAGGGTGCTGCTAGAGAGGTTTTCCAACACCTCAAGTGCTTCCATCTCTGGTGGAAAGCAATGGGGTCCACAGTATGGGGTGTGGGGATCCCCAACCCACAGAGATCCCTCGGTGCCACAAATGAAACAAAGGCAGCTTGTGCTAGGGGAGAGGCCAGCGAATGTCTGAAACAAAAATGCCTCAAGTGCCTTTCCCCAAGGGTGTTCACTGAGTAACAATGGTGGGGGTTGCATGTACATGTCATTGTGAAAGAAGAACATTCTACAGAAGTTACTGTGTTTATACAATCAGTGATAGGAACTCAGAGGTCTTGTCCCAGGACATGATCAGCTAGACAAGAAGATGCCAAGGATTCCAAGTGGCTCATTAAAAATAGGAAGGGTAAGGTTACATGCAGGTTAAGGTTTAACATCTACTGCGGGTGTAATACACAAGTCAAGGAAGTTTAGGTCACCGGGCAGACTTCAAAGGACATATGGAATATTCCCAAGGCCAGATTCACACTGGGGTGCCCTGGCTAGAGCATGGAGGCTTGTATGTACCCAGCTTTCCTGGCTTTCTAGCCAGGTCTTATAGGCTTGCCCTGGCCTCTGCAGGGCTCCATGCCCTGACACCTTTCCAGGGGGACCTGACAATGGGGTGTTGACAGACCTCTGTCCTCAGCTTTCACTGACCTCACTGAGCCTAAATTCATTTATGTTTCTGTCACATTTCAGATACATAGAATTAGATGAGTGATAATGCTTGGTTCACATTGCACCAAAGCCATCAGTCAATTCATAGCCCCCTTTTATTGTATTTATTTATTCCTTCCCTCATATAGCATCTAGAATTTCCCTTATATGCTCTTTTCCTATGTCCTCCCTCCATCTCCCACCTCAGGTTACCATTATTCTCAACTATTTCTCATATCTTTGAATTATAATAGTCTATCACATAAATAGGTATGCTCATTTTCAAGAAAACAAATTAATATTTATATAGTTGCTAACCACAGTGGAAAGTAAACAGGTGGGAATTCATCTATGGTATACCCTGAATGCAAAAGAATGAAATAACCATGAATGTAAACTCTTTTTCCTGCTTCAATCACAAAATACAATTTGTTACGAGCGCTAATTTTCTTTTAAGATTTTAAAAATTTATTATTTTTAGAGAGAGGGGAAGGGAGAGAGGCAGAGAGGGAGAGAGACAGCAATGTATGGTTGCCTTTCACCTGCCTCCAGCTATGAACCTGCCTAGAGACCTGGCTTGTAACCTGGTTATGTGCCCTGGCTGGGAAATCGAACCTGCGACCTTTGGGTTTGCAGGCTGGAACCTTATCCACTGTGCTACCAGCCAGGGCCTCTATTACTTTTTTTTTTTTTTCATTTTGTTCATTGTATTCTTCAGCTCCACCATTTCTGTTATTTTTTTTTTTAATAATTTCTAACTCTGTTAAGTCTCTCGCTTTTCTCATGTATTGTTTTCCTGATTTTATTTGTCTTTCTTGGTTTTCTTGTAATTCATCAAGTTTCCTTTAAAATGCTTATTTTGAGTTCTTTATTAGGTAAAATCAAAGATTTCTATGTCTATGGGATTGGTTATGGAAGATTGTTATGATCCTTTGGTGGTGTTGTGTTTTGTTTTGTTTTGTTTTTTCATGTTCTCTTAAGTTTTGTATTGGTATTTTCACATTTGAAAGAGCAGTCCCTCCTCCTGTCTTTACTAACTGCCTTTGGGAGAAAAATACCTTCTATCAGCCCTGCGGGGGTTCTGAGACTTTCTCAGACCTTCTATAAATATACTTGCTCAATGCTTTTTGCTTTCTCTTGTGGCAGAATGCTTAAGTTTGTGTGCCTTCTCTCAATCCTGACATGTATCAGGCTTATTGGGGTACCCCTGGGAAGGTGTCAGGGCTTGGCCTGTAAGACCTGACCAGAAAGCCGGGAAAAGCTGGGTGAGTACAGACCTCGATGCTGTAGCCAGGGGGACCCAGTGGATTTCTGCCTTCAAAATTGTCCTTATGTCCCTTGAAGCCTGCCCTGTGAGCTAAACTTCCTTGACTTGTGTAGTGCACCCGGAGCAGATGTTAAACCTTAACCCACATGTAATCTCAACCTCCCTAAAATTCTACGGGCCACTTGAAGTTCTCGGCATCACCTTGTCTAACAGACCATAGCCTGAAGCGGATCGTTGCATTCTTTCTATTGTTATCTAAACTTAACAACTCCCTTTCTATGGAGTATTCTTCGGTGGTAATGATTTATGGTGTGTACATGCATCCCCAACCTTGCATACACAATAAAAACTTTTGAAGGAGGGCAATCAAGGCATTTGTCTCTCAGATGCTTGCTGGTCTTCTCTCCCCTAGCACAAGCTGCCTGGGGAGTCTTCATTTCATCTGTAGTGCTAGGGCTCTCTGCTGGTCTGGGGTCCCTCACACAGGCTAAGTGCTGACAGCTTCCCTTTTCTTTTCCCAAAGGCAGTGCTAAAGCTTTTATGTGGTCTCTCCCTGGCCTGTAGATCCTAACGCTATCTTTCTGCATATGTTCACTAGCCATCTGCCAAAGCTGGCTCTCACTGCCATCATTAGGAGCATGCATGGGGAATTAGCCATGGAGTGTGTATGTGTGTGTGTGTGTGTGTGTGTGTGTGTGGTGAGATACATGGAGTGCTGTGGACGCCCAGGGGAAATCTGTGGGCAAGGTATTCCCAGTAGCATGTGTGCATGTTTCTTGATGGAGTCTGTGGTGTAGTTAGTAGGATCTGAATACTTTTAATGCCCTCCAGGAGTCTTATCTGCTCCTCTACCAGCTTCTTCTTGCCCCACCCCCAGCCGTGCAGCTCGTGATTCAGTACTCTAGATGCAGTAAGAGAGAAATGAGTGTTGGGGGAACACTGTAGGTGCTCACTCATGTGTTCTTACTTTCTTTCCCCTGTGGGAGAATATCTCTCTTGGCCCTTGGAAGGGCAATCAGAGGTTATCTGAATTATTTTTAAATTCTTCTTTTACAAAGGCCACCGAGTTGACAGACTGAGAATAAGAATTGTACTATGATCATTGGTATCCATAAGAGAAATATGTTGCTGCTACACATCTATTGCAGGAAGGACCACATTGGGACCTAGAGGTGTTACTGAGGTACCACTTGGAATAGAGAATATTACCATAGAATAGGGAAATAGTTTAAAAAATAGTAATTGCAAGTCCAGTATTAAAGGTCAGTTAAAGAGAAAAGTAACCCAATAAAACCATGGAATCACAAGGACTCAGACCATTGAGGTATGAAGATATTTTTCACCAAGTAAATAACCCAAATTGACTAAGATAACATGGAATGTGTGGTGCAATAAACTATTAATGATAAAGTAATATTTTATCAGTGATAAAACATTAATGATAGCCTTGTGACCAGCTAAGAAAAATATATGTGGATATTAACCATTGATATCTTTTCCCTCTATCTGTTCTCCTGGTGTTTTATGAGTAGTGTTGTTGGTGCTTAATTGCACAATGAATTCATAGACCATGAGAAGCCAGATCCAAACTAGATGAGGAAACTGAAATTTGCCTGTAGATCTTGGACCTGTGATGAACATAATGACTGATGGTATTTGCAGTCCCTCTTTGTCAAAGAAGGAGAAAGCATTTGTAGAAAAGCGGTGCTTCAAATTATTAAATATAGTTAGGAGGGTTAAAATGAAAGTTGAATAGTAAAAGAGGTGGATTGTTCCAGTCATGGGTTTGTTGCCATAAGATCCATTCCATCTCTTTGCCTGCCCTGCTCTGCATTCCAAGGCTAATCCCTGAAGATTCTGTTTCCCAGGCCCCTGGAAGGATTTGGCCAATAGGAGGTCCTGACAGGAGATTATAAGGTAGGAAGAAGGGACAATCCAGATATTATCCCCCACCCACCCACACACCCAGTGCTCTTCACTTCAGGTGGCATTTCCTTCGTGGTTCTAAGTTCTATAGGAAAATCTAGCTTCTACTAGGTAACCCTGGCCTTGGTCTCTGGTTACACTGCCTTTCCCTCTCTCCTTACACTTAATGGTGGTAATGCCTTCTTGCTCTTGCTAATTCATGGGTAATTTAATTTGCCCTATTTTATCTCTCAGCTTTCCTGTCACCTTTGTATACAATTCCCTGCATTACGTTTAGTTATCATGCCACCTTAGTCTCTTCTGGTCTATGACAGTTTCTGAAGTCCTTCCTTGTTTTGTGTTTTTTCTAACGGCCTTGTCACTTTTGAGGATTATAAATCAGGTGTTGTAGAATGTCCCTCAATCTGGGTTTGCCAGACATTTTCTCATGGTTGAACTGGAGTTATAAGTACGACGAAAGAATAACACAGACATGAAGTGCCCTTCTTATCACATCCTATCAGAGGTACCCAATATCTACATGACATCAACGATGATGTTAATCTTCATCACTGGCTGAAGGTGGTGGTTGCAAGTCATCTACACTGTAAAGTTATTGCTTTTTCCCTTCCTACAGTCTACTCTTTGGAAGGAAGTCACTAGGTCCAGACCATAGCTGGAGTAAGAGGTGGGAGTATCCACGTACATTATTTGGGATTCTTCTGTAAAGAAGAATTGCATCTTCTCAGTGAGGGAGATGTTTTAAAGGCTCAAAATGCATTGCTTTTGCTTCAAGACAATGGACAAGTGATGAGAACATCTTATAGGCATCATGGTCCATGCTAAGGATACCCTGCTATATCCCTGGTTTCAAAGAACATACAATCTTATTAGGTAACTTTTTTTCATGGAAGCAAATAGTTGTGGTCCAAAGTGAGAGTTACTTTGTGAGTTGTGTGCCCAACGTGCCTAGAAGCCCTAATGGCCCAAGTAAGAAAGGTTTATTCTGTGGGAGAGAGAAGGTCAGGAAGGGCCTCAGGAAGGAAATTATATGTAAGGTTAACTTGTCTGGTTAAGTAAGTAACTTGAGAGCCTATTAACGATTATCCACAAAAAGGTCCAAAAGCTGGTGTGTAGGCTATGAATCTCTCAGCGTTTGCTTGTTGAATTTGAAGTGGGAATATTTAGATAGTTTGGCCTGAGTCCTGGAAAGAAGAAGGAGTTCAAGATCCTGGACAAGTGGTTCAGTTTGTTGGAGCATTGTCATACACCAGAAAATTTTGGTTTTGATTCCCATTCAGGGCACATGCTTAGGTTTTCGGATAATCTTCTGTCAGGGTACCTACGAGAAGCAACCAAAATCTCTCTCTCTCTCTCTCTCTCTCTCTCTCTCTCTCTCTCTGTTTCTTTCTCTCTCTCTCTCTCTCCCCCCCCTACCCCACCCTAGTGAGGTTTAAAAAAAAAAGAGAGAGAGACAGATTTGTAAATATCTCCTGGGAGAGGGAGGGGATCAGGGAAGCCTCAAGAGTGGTTAAGGTCTTTACAGGAGAGCATGAAGAGCGAAAAGGGGTGGCAAAAGAAGTAAAAGAAAGAGTACAACCTGGTTCCCTCCTACTTATAACATCTCCCCAGTGACACACTCTCCAGGAGACCCTGGCAGGCAAGGCACTCACCTGCGTGAATGTGAGCAACAGCATATTTAGCGGCAGGAAAGACATGTGGTGGCGTGGAAATCAGCCTGGTCCCAATACCTAAGCAAATAAGCTAAGTAAGGGTTTTTGAAAAATGATTGTGCTGATGGATGATGCTTAGCATGACTTTTCCTATCTTCCTGAACTTTTGTGGTAAGATCTCCATGCAAGATTAAAGCCAAGAAAAGATATCTTTTTCTTGACTTTAAAATACGCAGGTATACAAGGTACATCCAGAAGGTATCCAGTGATCTAATTTGAAAAAGAGACATTAATGAAGAAGATAGAAACTAAGGATGACAGATAGCAAGTAAATTGTGATTTGAAACAATTTTCACCAGGTGCTATTGAATCCAACTTCATGTACTTAATATGTGCTTATCTAAAATATTGGTTTTAAATTAATTTGTTCAATTTATGCTATTAATTATTCTTATTTTTCTTTTAAATACATAAAAACTTAATAATTGTTCATAAGAAACCTGTGTTTTGATATCATTTACAGATTTTAATTAAATGTTTTAATATTTCAAATTGAATTTTGAAATTTAATATAGTTGATTTTCTTGTTTTAAGTATTTTAATATCTGAGTTACAGAGACCTTTCCAAAGTATTTTCATAATTTTTGTAAATTCAACTCCCCTCACCTTTTGCCCTGCAACTTGCAGAGTTCTTCTAAAAGGGGTCTATTTCCCCACCCCATTGACATCATGCTGGTCTTTGATCAGTGAATATGAGCAGAAGTGACATGAGTCTCCCACATACTTTTTCAAGTACAAGCACTATACATGTCATTAGACTTTCTAGATATCTCTAAATTTGGAGGCCTTGGGAAGGCAGTTCTGTGAGTATCTGAGTGCCTGCTACAGGCTCAGCCCCTTGCGGCATGCTGCCAATGAGGCAGCAATGTGCGGGCCTCCGGGATCTGGCCCTGCAGGCTCACAAGCAAAGGAAGATACAAATGTGGACAATCGTGAGACAGAGAATGTCGGTGGACGACGGAGTGGACAACGTAAGCCAGAGGAGGTGAAAGTAGTCTGCCAACATTGAAACAGCAAAGCGTCCCTGAAAGATAAAATTTATATGAGTCAGAGAAACGCAATAGGACTTAACTAACCAGACAGAGGGAGGGTTGAATGTCTCAACTGAGGGAAATTACATGACACTCATGGCAAGCAAACTGTATTATAACCTAATTCAGTGTTCAATGACTTTGAATGCATATGTGTAAAATGGAGGGTTTTTGTTTTTTTACCACTCACTGTTATTTCCAGTTTTTTTTTTTTAAAGACACATTTTCATTTTCACCAATAGCTTTCCTTTTTTTTTTTTTTTTTTTAAGATTTTAGTTCTTTATTTTCAGAGAGACGGAAAGGGAGGGAGAAACAGGGAGAGAAACAGCCTTGTGCAAGAGATACATTGATCAATTAATTGCCTCTCACATACCCACAACTGAAGACCTGGTCTGCAACCCAGGCATGTGACCTGACTGGGAAGAGAACCGGTGACCTCTTGATTTGCAGACTGACATTCAATCCTCTGAGCCGCAGCAGCCAGGGCTCCAGGTTTGTTTGTTTGTTTGAATCTCAAGTACAAAAATGTAGTCACTTGGTAGGTAAACAGAATTTTACAGTTTATTTCTTTCATCTAAAATAAATAAATAAATAATGCAAGCTTATGAACCCAAAGGTTGCTGGCTCAATTCCCAGTCAGGGCACATAACCAGGTTGCAAGCCAGGTCTCCAGCCAGGTCTGTAGCTGGAGGCAGGTGAAAGACAACCATACATTGATGTCTCTTTCCCTTTCTTTCTCCCTCCCTGCCCTTCTCTCTAAAAATAATGAATAAAATCTTTTAAAAAACATAATGCTAATGAAAGTAAATCAAAAGTATATATTAGGAAAGTTCACTTTTGAAAGTTTTGTATTTTACACTGTTGATCTATAGAACTTAAAACCAGTTTTATTTAGACTCAGTATTTCAGTATTAATATTCTGTCCAACATGTAAGCCACTCCTGAGTAAACAAAATACAGCCAGTCAAAACTAAGATGTGCTGAAAGTGTAAATTATATATCAGATTTCAAAAAAGTAAAATAAAATAATGTAAAATATCTCTTTAATAATTTTGTATTGATTATTTATCAAAATGATGTTTTAAATGTATTGTGTTAAATAAAATATATTGTTAAAATTAAATTTATTTTTACTTTTTAACATGACTATTAGAAAATTATATATGGGCTCACATGTGCCTTGTATATTTCTATTTTAAAAGTTTCAGCCCTGGCTAGGGGCATAGTACCCTGGCTGGTGGCACAGTGGATAAGGTGCCAGCCTGCAAACCCAAAGGTCACTGGTTCGATTCCCAGCCAGGGCAACATAACTAGGTCTCCAGACAGGTCTCCAGCCAGGTCTGTAGCTGGAGGCAGGTGAAAGGCAACCTGACATTGATATTTCTCTCCCGCTCTGCCTCTTTCCCTTCCCCTCTCTCTGAAAAATAATAAAATCTTTTTTTTTAAGTTTCATGTTATTTAGAAATATTGTGTTAGAGAGTGGCTCATAGTGCAGTTAATGACATTAACAAGCTTTTGCATGTGCAGTGGAATAAAATATTGTTTCAGATGTTTCTATTTTCTTGAAAGCTAAATCTGTGATTTAGTGGTAAATCATACAAATATCCTGAAGTATATGCTGTATTATATGTTTTTAAGGACAACCACTTACGTGATTATGATTTCTTTTCCCATAAAAGAAGGAATAAGAAAAAGATTTCAAGAGAAATTTGCATTCATTAAAAAGTGTTAATACTTTATATTATCACTGAAGCATGATAAATAATGTGCCTGAATCATTGTAGCATCAATTGACAAAATCTACATGCAACCAGCATGTAAGGAGGAGGCCCTTACTGAACAGGTGTGGTGTTTTGTTGTTATTGTTTAATTAGGTCTCTCAAGTGTCTTTTAATCCACTGCAGTTCCTTTGCTGCTGCTGCTTTTTATTTCTAATTTTTATTAAATATATAGGGATGACATTGGTTAATAAAATTATATAGATTTCCATTTTTGTTTCCATGACATTGACTTTTAAAGATTTCAGGTCAATTGTTTCACAGAATAATCCTACATGGTATCCTTTAGCTTGTCCCACTAACCCTGAATTCCTGGGAAATAAGGTCAGGTCTAGAGAAGCTTGATTACATTCAGGCCACACAATTTAGTAAGAATACTTAATGACTGATGTTGTGTATGTAATATTACATCATATTAGGGAGCACATATATCACATTTTTCTATGATTGGTGATGCTGAATTTGATCATTTGTTTGAGGTAGAGATTGCCAGATTTCTTCATTGCAAAGGTATGTTTTCATTAGCAATTAATAAGTGATCTGGGGATGATACCACATGAATGTTTGGCTTTCTAATAATTGTTCACATAATGGCTGTAGCATACCAATCTTTGTTTGAATCAATTATTTCACTAGGCATTGCAAAATGGTGGGTTTTTAATCCTATTATTCCTTTTAGGTCTATCCACCAGTATTCTTCTATAAAGAATCACTTTTCTCTCCTTTTGATTACCATGAATTCAGACTGTTATTTATGCAAAATATTATAATTAATTATAGTCATTATTCATTTGATGCTCAAATTGTCCCCATCATTATTTGAATGATTCCTTGCTTTCTGGCATCATGAAATGTCCCAGACTCACTTTGTACTTTCACTGTCCCACATTGAGTTCTCTTTAGTGAAGAAAGATATTTAGAAGCCAAAATCTGGACACCAGATATGCTCAGGGCTATAAGGATATTTCAATGATTAGTTTTGTAAATTGGGATATAATCCACATATCATAACATTCATTCTTTAAAAGTGAAAAATTCAAAATGCAAATCAAAACCACAATGAGTGCCTGCTTTGGTGCACAGAAACTAAAATTGTGAAGCATAAAAAATAAAACTAAAAACAAAAACGCTGCAATCAGATACCACTTCACACCCATTAAGATGGCTATCATTAAATTTTTTTTTTTTTTTTTGCCTTGGTTGGTGTAGCTCAATAAATTGAGCATCAGCCTGTAAACCAAAGGGTTACCAGTTTGATTCCCAGTCAGGCACAAGCCTGAGTTGCAGGCCAGGTCTCTGGCTGGTGGTGCACAAGAGGCAACCACCATTGATGTTTCTCTCCCTCTCTTTCTCCCCCTCTCCCCCTCTCTAAAAATAAATAAATTATATGTTAAAAATTTTTTTTAACAGAAAATAACAAGTGTTGGCCAGGATGTGGCGAAACTGGAACTCATGTACATTGCTGGTCAGAATGTAAAATACTTCAACCACTATGAAAAACAGTATGGCAGTTCATCAAAAAAAAAATAAAAATAGAATTTCTATATGGCCCAGCAATTCCACTCCTATGTATATACTGAAAAGTATTGATAGCATGATGTTGAAAAGATATTAGAACACCTATGTTTGTGGCAATGTTATTCACAGTAGCCAAAAGGTGGAAGCAACCTAAGTGTCTATCAACAGACAAATGGATCAACAGACAATGGAGTATTACCTTGCCTTGAAAAGGAAGGAAATTCTGTCACATACTCCTGCATGGATGAACCTTGAGGACATTATGCTCAGTGAAATGAGCCAGTTACAAAAAGACAAAGTATGAATTCACTTACACAAGGTACCTAGAACAATCAAATACATAGAGGCAGAAATTAAAATGGTGGTTGCCAAGGCTGGGGAGAGGAGGAAATGGGACTTACTGTTTAATGGAGTATGGAGTTTTAATTTTGCAAGATGAAGAGTTTTGGGGATGGACAGTGGTGATGGTTGCACAACAATGTAAATGTACTTAATGCCACTGAACCATACACTTAAAAACTTGTTCAAATGATAAATTTTATTTATTTTTACCAATATTTTTAAAAAGTGTACAACCCAATGATTTTTACTGTGTTCACAGACTTGTACAACCATACCCACTACCTAGTTTTAGAACAGTTTTATCATCCTCCAAAGAAACAGACTGGAAGAACTGCCAGACTTGTTTCCCACAGTAGCTGCACCATTTCACATTCCTACTGATGTATGAAGGTTTCAAGTGAACAGTTTTTATGTGCTGCACTTTCTAAACTTTCTTTAAAAGGTGGTTTAACTTGTTTTTAAAATCATATAGCTTTGTCTTTTGTTTTGCTTTGCAAATTTGTAATAAAATAAGTTGGGAATGCTATACATTTGACAAATGGATTATTTTAATAATAAAATCAATAATATCCAGCCAGGGCGCATAACCAGGTTGCAAGCCAGGTCTCCAGCCAGGTCTATAGCTGGAGGCAGGTGAAGAGCAACCATACATTGATGCCTCTCTCAGTCTCTGCCTCTCTCCTTTCCCCTCTCTCTACAAATAATAAAGAAAATCTTTAAAATTTTTTAAAAAATCTATAATACAGCCTCTGTTATCTACAACCTAGATTATTTTTCTATTCAACCCTGCCACCTGTGGCCTCCTGACTTGCCTGACTCTGACAGGTAAGTATGGATCTGCTTCGCGGAACTGGCACATGGCGCTGGAGAGAGACTACTTTGCACTCCGTGTCCCTCCTATCCCTTGTCTGAAATGCAGAGCGGAAAGGAACTACATTTCCCAGAATGCTCTCGCTTCCAGGTTGGAGGTTGCTTGGAAGGAATTTGGGGGAAATTTGGAAAAGGGAATCTATTATTCTCTAGAGGTGGTGACAGCCAGATGCTACACAGATGTGCGAATCACCCAGGCTTCTCAGCATGCTCTCAGGGGCCACCCGCCTCAGACTGAGACCTCTAGTGTCCACTGTAGCTTCATAGCAGCTGCCTTGAGCTTTGCCGTGCCGGCTCTTCCAACAATCCTGTGAGCCTCCAATGCTATATTAAACCCTTTGTACCCCAAATACATAGAGTAGCTTGTGTTTTCCTGAACAAATACTGAATACTTACACATGTATTTGGGGACAGAGGTACCATTTAACGTTTCCTATATTTGAAATACAATGAAAGGGGGTGGAAATGTGGTGTGTCTAGAGACTGCTTTTCACTAACAGGGAATTTCTGTTTCAGAGCCAAACTGGAGCCCAGCCTTACTAGCCTTGATTTATCACGAGCATTTTTTAAAGCATTAAAAAAAAAAAAAAAAAAAGTCCTTTGTTGTTAAAAACTCATTGCAAACACCGTTTAATGGTAGATTAATTCATCACATAGATACCCAATGGTTTTTAAAATTAGTCCCATCATGTGGGCATGTAAGTCATTTTTATTACTTTGGCTATTATGAATAATCCTAAAAAGAATGACTTTTAAAAATTACTTCCTTTAGACAGATTCCAAAGAGTGATATTTCTGGTTAAAAGATATAAACATGTTAAAGATTGTTGATACATAGTGCTAAATTGTACTGGATTGGTTTCCAGAAATGTAATAATTTATAGTAATGACCAAAAAGTCATCTTGCCACTCTGTGCCCTCAAATACTGGAAGGCAATCATGCTTGCTAAATTGATTTCTGGTCAACATGGAGATGTAGGTAGACACATCCTTTGCCTGCTTCCACAACCCTAAAAAGGATTACAGCTACCTCAAAACAAACAAACAAAAAAACAACCAGCACTACCAGAAAATCAAACCTATGGAAGTCCAACCAACAAAGACATAAAGAAGTAATACTCATCCGGACAGGTAGGAGGGGCAGAGCCAGGGGGCCGGGGTGGTGGCAAGGCAGTGGCAGCAGCCAGCTGGCAGAAAGTGCAGTCACATATTATAAAAGCTGGGAGGGACACCTGGGGAGTGATACCAGTCCCTGTCCAGACCATGCAGCTCACAGATCCAGCACTGGGAAAATAAAGCCTCATTGCTTTTGGCTATGAAAACTAGTGGGGATTGGAGAGGAAGGAAAAACTGCCTATTACTCAGGAAAGTCCATTTAGATGGCCCCCACAGTCCTAGAACCCACCCACTCTGGTAACCATCACCAGGGAACAAATAGAAGAGGAGGAGACAACCAACATAACAGACGGGGAGATAACCAACCTAACAGATGCAGATTCAAAACACTGGTGATAACAATGATGCTTACAGAAATGATTGAGTATGGCAAAAACATAAGTGATATGAAAAAAAAAGCCACATGAAACCAAAGATGAAGGGAGGGAAGCCAGGATTCAAATCAATGATTTGAAACATATGGAAGAAATAAACAGTCAACCAGCACAGAATGAAGAAACATGAATTGAAAAAAATGAGAAGAGGCTTAGGAACCTCTGGGACAACTTCAGATATACCAATATCCAAATCATATAGTTATGATAAAAGGAGAAGAGAAACAGCAAGAAATTGAAAACATATGTGAAAAAGTAATGAAGGAAAACTTCCCTAATTTTGCAAAGACATACAAGTCCAGGAAGCAGTGTCCCAAAAAAGCTAGACCCAAACAAGACCACACCAAGATGCATCATAATTAAAATGCCAAAGAGAGGATCTTTTTTAAAAAAGATATTATTCATTACTTCCAGAGAGAAGAGCTGGGAGGGAGGAAGTAAGGGAGAGAAACATCAATGTACAGTTGCCTTTCACCTGCCACCAGCTACAGACTTGGCTGGAGACCTGGCTTGCAATCTGGATATGTGCCCTGACTGGGAATCAAATCAGTGACCTTTGGGTTCACAGTCTGGCGACTATCCACTGAGCCACCAGCCAGGGACAAAGAGAGGATCTTAAAAGCACCAAGAGAAAAGAAGAGTTACCTACAAAGGTGTTCCTATAACACTATCAGCTGATTTTTCAATAGACACTTTGCAGGCAAGAAGGGACTGGCAAGAAGTATTCAAAGTGATGAAAAGCAAGGACCTACAACCAAGATCACTCTATCCAACAAAGCTATGATTTAGAATGGAAGGTCAAATAAAGTGCTTCCTAGGCAAGTTAAAGCTAAAGGAGTTCATCATCATGATTATTATATGAAATGTTAAAGGGACACATTTAAGAAAAAGAAGATCCAAACTATGAACATTAAAATGACAACAAACTCACAGCTATCAACAAATAATCTTTAAAAACAAAACAAACTAAGCAAACAACTACAACATGAACAGAACCATAGCAATGGAGGTCATATGGAGGGTTATCAGTGTGGGGGGATAGGGGAAAAGGCACAGGGATCAAGAAGCATAACTGGCAGGTAAAAAATAGACAGGGGGATGTTAAGAATAGTAAAGTAAATGGAGAAGCCAAAGAACTTATACACATGACTCATGGACATGAACTAAGGTAGAGGGGAAATTGCTGAAGGGAAGGGGGAGGGGTACTGAGCAAAGGCAGACAAAGGGGAAAAAATTGGGACAACTGTAATAGCATAATCAATAAAACATTCTTTAAAAATTTCAAGTTAATTTTTGTTTCATTTGTTGATTAGCCATTTTTTTCCTTCCCCTCCTTCCCTTTCTTTCTTCCTAACTCCCTCCCCTCCCTTCCCTTTCCCTCTTTTACCTTTCCTTCTTTTTTTCTCTATCCCTCCTTCCCTCCATTCTTCCTTTCTTCCTAGAATTCACATACTGTGCCTATAAATGTGTCAAATATTTTGTTTTTATAAATTCTCCCAATTTCCTACTTCATTTAATTTTATGTCTTAATATTTTTATGCAGCAAAAATCTATTCCTTTAGATTCCTAACATTGTTTTTAGTATTAAAAAGTTTACTTGCCTTTCAGAATTCAGATAAATATTAACTTCTATTTTCTATTATTTATGGCTTAATTTTATACATTAATTTGCCTAACTGAATTTTTTTTTTTTTTTTTTTTTTTGGTATGTATTAAAAGCAGGAGCTGAAGCTTAATTTTTTCCTGAAATAACTAGTTTCTTGAACACTCTTTGGACAAACCCTATCTTTATGTGATTATACTTTTAGATCCTAAATGTGGTCCTTTTATCCTATTTACTTTAATTTGAACAAATTTGTATTTCACATAACATTAAATTTCCATAATTTAGGATAAAACACACCTCCTTGAGTCCATTACTTTAGGAATCATGATTTTCATGAGTAGAGTTAGTGGGTATCATTTGAATATGTGCCTGCCTGTTTGTTGGAAGCTTCTGTAGCCATTTCTTGGTAGGAATTCCAGTTTTTCTGAATTATTTCCTTCAGGTAGTCCATTTTGCATTCTTCATAATAGGTAGGATCATTAGAGCAAGCCGTTAGACATTCTTTCAATGCAAAATTCTCTTTCCAACACTTTACTAACATAAGGATTCCAGACTCCTTGCAACATTTGGTAAAATTATTTTTTAATATATTATTTATTTTTAAAATAATAAAGGGGAAGGGAAAGGGGAAGAGAAGGAGAAAGAGCAGGAGAGAAACATTGATGTGAGAAACATCAATCCACTGCCTCTCACCCTTGCCTTGACCTGGGAGTTGAACTAGCAACCTGTCACTCTGCAGAATGACACTCAACCATCTGAGCCACACTGGTCAGGGCACATTTGTTAAATCTTGCATTTGTTCAGAACATCTCCCTCAGGCCTTTTGTTGCATTATTGTAGGGATCAAAACATCATTTTCAACATGTCTGAGATGTTGTTCGGCTGGATCAGTTGGCATCCCGGCAACAGAGAACTAAACATGGCTCTTTTTAATAATTAAGACATGCTTATTGAAAAAAGTTCAAACATTTGAAAAATACATAATGTTTTTGAAAGTGAAAGAATTTACCTCCTAGAGAGAACCACTGCTGATGATTTAGTGAATTTAAAATTTTCTTTTTATCCTTACCCGAGGAGATGCTCATTAACTTTAGAGATAGAGAAAGGGAGGGAGAGAGAGAGAAACATTGATGTGAGAAAGAAACATCCATTGGTGGATTTTAGCATACGCCCTGACCAGGATCAAACCCATAATCCAGACATGCACCCTGACTGGGAATTGAGTCTGCAACCTTTTGATTTGCTGGATAATGCTCCAACCAATTGAGCCACATTAGTCAGGGATTTCAAAAAATCTTTTCATCCTCACCCAATGATATGTTTATTGATTTTTTAGAGAAAAATGAAGGCAAGAAGGGAGGGAGAAAGAGAGAGGGGAGGAGAGAAAGAGAGAGATTGAAAGAGACAGAGAGAGAGGGAGAGGGAGAGGGAGAGGGAGAGGGAGAGGGAGAGGGAGAAGGAGAGGGAGGAACAGAGAGAGACAGAGAGACTAATACACCAATATAACAGAGAAACATGGATTGGTTGCCTCCACTACACACACATATTAGGGATTGAACTGGCAATTTAGATATATGCCTTGACCAGGAATTGAACCTGCAGCCTTTTGGTGTATGGAACAATGCTCCAACCAACTGAGCCACCCGGTCAGAGCTAAAGCTTTTTAAATTGAGGTATGGTTTATAAAAATCATATATATACAAAGGGCCCACAGGCACATGAAAGAATGCTCAACATCACTAGCCATCAGAAAGATGCAAATTAAAACTACAACAAAATATCACCTCACACCTGTCAGAATGGCCATCATCAACAAATCAACAAACAAGTGCTGGTGAGGATGTGGAGAAAAGGGAACCCTGGTACACTGCTAGTGGGAATGCAGACTGGTGCAGTCACTATGGAAGATAGTATGGAATTTCCTCAAAAAACTAAGACTAGAACTGCCTTATGACCCAGTGATTCCACTGCTAGAATTATACCTGAAGAATCCTAAAACACCAATTAGGAAGAACCTATGCAACCCTATGTTCATAGTAGCACTATTTACAATAGCCAAATGCTGGAAACAACCTAAGTACCCTTCAGTGGATGAATGCATCAAAAAATTTGGTACATTTACACAATGGAGTTCTATGCAGCAGAAAGAAAGAGAGCACTCCTATCATTTGCCATAGCATGGATGGAACTGGAGAGTATCATGCTTAGTGAGATAAGCCAGGCAGCAGAAATTAAATACCTTAAGTTCTCTCTTAGTACAGAAGACTAATGAACAAACAAGCAAGCAAACAAAACAGAACCAGAGACATGAATACAGTGAACACACTTGCAGTGTGTAGAGGGGAGGGGATGGAGTATGGGAGAAGGAGGCAAGGAAGGGGAACAGTTTAGTCAAGGAACTAGCATGGATGACCCATGGGCACAAACAACACATGGGATTGACTGTGAATGGGGGTGGGATAAGGAGGGTGGGGAAGGAGAGAGCAGAGGGGGGAAATGAAATGAATGTAATATAACAACAATAAAAATATATATATTTAAAAAATATATATATATACATATATAGTTTGATGAGTTTTAACAAATATATGCATTCACATAATCACCACCCAATCTAGATATAAAACATTTCTGCACCCAGGAAGTTCTCTCTGGCCCCTTTCCAGTCAATCTCCATCCCTCCAAAACAAGAACTGTTCTAAATCAATCTTTATAGTTTAGTGTTGACTGTTCTTTAACTTAATATAAATAGAATCATAAACATAAACTGTGGCTTGCTTCTTTCACGCAACATAATTCTTCTGAAATTCATCCATGTTGTTCTCTGTATTAGCTGTTTGTTCCTATTTATTGCTAGTGATAATCCATTGTATGGATAAACCACAATTTATTCATCTATTCACTTATTGATGAGCATTTGCATTCTTTCTAGTTTTGGTCTATGGCAAATAAATATGTCAAGAACATTCTGGTACAAGCCCTTTAGTGGGCATTTCTACAAGGGAAATTACTAGGTCATGGGATACATGTAACTTTTATTTGTAAGAAAGAGACACACAAGCAAAAAGGAAAAAGAACTCATAGACATGGACAACAGTGTGGCATTTGCAGAAGTGCAGGGTATCGGGATAGATGGTAATGGAAAAATACAATAATTTATTTTTTAAAAAGAAACAAACACATTTTTTTCAAAGTGGCTTACAATTTAACCATCCGCCAATGGTGTGGGACAGCTGCTCCACAGCCTCACCAACACTTGGTACAATATTATCTTTTGTGTGTATGTGAGTATATTGGGTTTGTCAAAAAGTTTGTTCAGTTTTTAAGTAAAAGTAAAAGACACATTTTTAACTTTCACCAATAACTTAATTAAACAACATATTCACCATTTTGTTCCATTATCTTCTGCCATCTTTCAGGCAACTTCATAATTCCATCATCCCAAACTTTTTAATCTTTTTGAGCAAAAACTGTTCCAGGTGTCTTTTGCAGTCTTTCAGGGAATTGAAATTCTTTCCATTAAGAGAATTTTGTAAAGACCAAAATAAATGGAAATCCAAAGGTGCAATATCTGGTGAATACAGTGGATGAATCAGAACTTCTCAGCAAGCTGTAACAGTTTTTGGCTGGTCATCAAAGCAACATACGGTCTTGCATTATCCTGATGGAAGATTATGCGTTTTCTGTTGACTAATTCTGGATGATTTTTGTAGCGTGCTGCTTTCAGCTAGTCTAATTGGGAACAGTACTTGTTGGAATTAATTGTTTGGTTTTTCAGAAGGAGCTCATAATAGAGTACTCCTATCCAATACTGCTATATACACAACATCACCTTCTTTGGATGAAGACTGGCCTTTGGTGTGGTTGATGGTGGTTCATTTTCTTTGCATAGTATAATGTTGGTTGTTTTCAATTAATGTCTTAATTTGATTACTATCAACCTCAAGGTGGCTACCTAATCATAGGTTTTCATATAAATTTTAGAATCAACTTGTTGGTTAGCTACAAAAATGTTGCTTGGGATTTTGATTAGTGTTATGTTGACTCTATAGGTCAAATTGGGAAAAATTGCTACCTCAATAATGTGAAGTTTTTTATTACATGAATATTATGTATATCCACTCATTTAGGTCTTTTCTAAATTTTATCACAATGATTTATAGTCAGCAGTATAAATATCTTACAGATCCTTTATCAAATTTATTCCCAAATATTATTTTTTAAATACCATTACAAGCACTATTTTTAAAGTTAATTTTTTTCAATTGTTTACTCACGACATATACATACAGTTGGTTTTTGTATGGAACTTGTATTATGCAATGTTCTTTTACTTATTTATTTATTTTCTTTTAATATTTTATGTATTATTTTTAGAGAGGGGAAGAGAGGGAGGCTGAGAGGGAGAGAAACATCAACATATGGTTACCTTTCACTTGCCTCCAGCTACAGACCTGTCTGGAGACCTGGCTTGGAACCTGGTTACGTGCTCAGACTGGGAATCGAACCAGCGACATTTGAGTTTGCAGGCTGGTACCTTTCCACTGAGCCACCAACCAGGGAAGGTTTATTTTTAAAAAAATATATTTTATTGATTATGCTATTACAGTTGTCCCAATTTCTTTTCCTTTTGCTCCCCTCTACCCAGTACCCCTCTTCCTTCAAGCAATCCCACCCACCCTTTGTTCATGTCCATGGGTTGTACATGTAAGTTCTTTGGCTTCACCCTTTCCTATATTATTATTAACTTCTCCCTATCTATTTTGTACTCACAAATTATGCTTCTTAATCCCTGCATCATTTCCCCATTTCTCCCTCTTCCCCTCCCAGCTGATAACCCTCCAAATGATACCCATACCTATGATTCTGTTCCTATTCTGGTTGTTGGCTTAGTTTGTTTTTGTTTTTATTTTTTTAGGTTCTGTTGATAGTTGTGAGTTTGTTGTCATTTCAATGTTCATAGTTTGCATCTTCTTCTTAATAAGTCTCATTATCATTTCATATAATGATGGCTTGGTGATGATGAAATCCTTTAGCTTTACCTTGTCTGGGAAGCACTTTATCTGCCCCTCCATTCTAAATAATAGCTTTGTTGGATAGAATAATCTTGGTTGTAGGTTCTTGCTTTTCATCACTTTGAATACTTCTTGTCAGTTCCTTCTTGCCTGCAAAGTGTCTTTTGAGAAATCAGCTGATAGTGATATAGGAACCCTTTATAGGTAACCCTCTACTTTTCTCTTGCTGCTTTTAAGATTCTCTCTTTATCTTTAACCTTTGGCATTTTAATTATGATGTATTTTGATTTGGTCCTGTTTGGGTCTAGCTTGTTTGGGATACTCTGTGCTTCCTGGACTTGTATGTCCGTTTCCTTCAACAAATTAAGGAAGTTTTCTTTCATTACATTTTCAAATAAGTTTTCAATTTCTTTCTCTTCCTTTTCGCCTTGTGGCATACTTATGATTCAGATGTTTGTACATTTAAAGTTGTTGCCGAAATTTTAAATTCTCTCTTTTTTAATTTTTTATTCTTGTTTCTTCATTCTGAAATGGTTGACTCTATTTCTTCCTTATGTTCCAAATCATTGATTTGAACCCCAGCTTTCTTCCCTTCACTATTGATTCTGTGTGGGTTTTTCCTTATTTCACTTAGTATAGCCTTCATTTCTTCCCTTATGCATTTGCCATACTCAATGAGGTCTCTGAGCATCCTGCTTACCAGTGTTTTGAACTCTTCATCCATTTAACTTAGTTCTTTTTCTGGAGTTTTGATCTGTTCTTTCATTTGGGCCATATTTCATTGTCTCCTCAATTTGGCAGCCTCCCTGTATTTGTTTCTGTGTATTAGGTAGAGCCGCTTTGATTCTTTGTATTGGTACACCTGTTATGCTGTAAGTGGTAAAGCCTTATGTACTTGCCAGGGTGGGGCAGCCCACTTCACGGCTTTGTGGTGCTAAACATCTGGGAGGGGTCAGAGGGAACAATGCCTCTTGTTTAGCACTCACCCTTTTTTCAGTCACTTCATCCACTTCCTGTATGGGATTGGTGCCCCTCTAGCTGTTGCCTGGTGGTGGTTCCCTGAGTTAGAATAGCATATATTCTCGGACTGTGGGAGCCCTCTGAATGGATTCTTCAGAGAGACAGAAAGTTTCTCCCACTGCTCCAACCCCTACTGGTTTTCAGGGCCAGAAGCTATGAGGCTTTATTTTCCCAGTGCTGAAACTCTGGGCTGCGTGGTCTGTCCTGGGGCTGGAATTGTGCCCCAGGGACCTTCCAGGCTTTCATCTGCCACATCTGAATGTGTGACCACACATTCCACCTTCCTTGGCCACTGCCTTACTACCAAACCACATCCTCTCTGCCCTGGCTCCCCATCTCCACCCCTCCTACCCATCTGGATAAATATTTTCTCTTCAAATCCTTGGTTGTTGGTCTTTCATACAGTTCAATTTTCTGGCAGTTCTGGTTGGTTTTTGTTTTGAGGTTAGTGGATATCCTTCTTATAGTTGGGCAAGGAAATGAAACACTGTCTACCCATGTTTCTGTATTAGCTGGACAGTTTACCTTTTTAAAAATACTAAAAATGAAATTTGCTTTCTTTGGTTAGGGACTTAAATGACATATTTGATCCATCCTTTCTACTAACCTTATTTCTCTTTTCATATTTTCATGTATTTTGATATGCCTTTTTTAAGTAGCTTGTAGGTGGGTCCTTTAAAAAAAATCTAACTCTGTGTGTGTGTGTGTGTGTGTGTGTGTGTATGTGTGTGTGTGTGTGTGTGTGTTTACAAGACAGCAAATCCGCATTTATTTATTTACTTTCCAATGAGTTTAAATCCTTGAGGGGCATAGTATTACACAGGTTCTGTGGCCAATGGCCCTAGCAGGACAGCTGGAATCAGGATGAGTTATGCCACTGTTACCATGAGCATCCGTTCCCTTTCCCCAGGTGAGTCCGGTTTCGTTCTATTTGCCACCAGGAGTCACTGCGCTGATCTTTGCTTTATACATATCAGCATATCTCTTGCCTAGACAGAATTCAGTTTCATCTTGAGCAGAAATGTCTTGAATTTTAAGAAGAGCCATGTATTCCCTCTGGTTCCTGAGACCCCATGAATAGCCAGCAAAATGGCTTTGGACCATAGCCGACCGGACATATTTGTCATTTTAGAAGTTTTGTTCCTAGCAGGCCTCCACAGGCTCCAAGACAGGGGAAAGAGGCTACCTGTTTTTTAATTGGGAGTTTTGTTCCTTTATGTCCATGCTGATTGTAAAATAAATAAGTGTGGTTAAGTCTACTACTACCTTGCTATTTGTTTTCTATTTTTCCCATGTTATTTTTTTCCTCCCTTCGTGCCTTTTTATTAATCAAAGATTTTAATATTCCATTTTATGTTTTTTGGCTTCTTTGAAAATCAATCTTTTAGTCTTTTATCCTAGAATTTAAAATATGTATTCTTATTACAGTGTACCTGTCACTGTCACAAATGTGAGCACCTTAAAACACACATATCTTAATTGATTTTGTTTTATTGCCTCTTTATGTATTAACCACACAAATACTTGTTATGATAGTTATTTCAATAGTCAAGAATTTCTTATATCTATTCAGTATGATGATATGATATATGATTATTTACCTTCAATCTCAATAAAATACTTCAGGATTTATTATCCTGTTAGCCTGTTAGGGATGCAATTTTGCAGCTTATGTTTCTGAGAACATATTTTTAAAACTTTCTTTTGGAGGGGATTTGAAAATCTAGGTTGGCAGGGATTTATTTTTTCTTTTCAGCTGTTTAAAGATGTTCTTCTATTACCTTCCAGCTTTCATAAATTTTTGTTACAATATCAACTATTATCTTTATTATCATTTTCTCAGTAGATATTGTATCTTTTTTCTGGCTGTTTTAAAGATTTCCTTTTTTATTTCAAGTTTTCAGAAGTGTGACTGTGGTGTGCTTAGGTGTGGTTTTTGCTTATTATCCTGCTTGGTGTTTGTGAAGATTTGTGGAGCTGTTAGCGTTATCATTTGTTAGATAGGCAAATTCTCAGCCATCATTCTTTAAATATTGCTGATGCTTGTCTCTCTTGTCTCTATGTCTGGCAGTCAAATTAATTGTATATTGACTTTTTTTCCTGTGCCCTCATAGCTCTCTCATACTTTGTTCTCTTTCATTACTTTTCCCTTTTGTGTTCAGTTTAAGTATTTTCTGTGATTAACTTTGAGTCTAAACTGGTGCTGTAACCATTTTCTTGGCTGTTATAAATAAGGCTGCAGATATCTTTTCAATAGTGACTTCATTTCCTTCAGACAGAAGCCCCAAAGTGGAGTTTCTGGACCATATGGTAGTTCTGTTTTTAATGTTTTGAGGAACCACCATACTGTTTTCCCCAGTGGCTGCACCAATTTACATTCCCACCAACTGTGCACAAGGGTTCTTTTTCATCACATCCTCACCAGCACTTAATTTCTTCTCTTTTTGATAATAATCATTCTAACAGGTGTGAGGTGATATCTCATTGTAGTTTTGATTTGTAATTCCCTGATTATCAGTGAAGTTGAGCACTTTTTCATGTACCTGTTGGCTGTTTATATGTCTTCTTTGAAAAAAATGTCAATTTCCTCTGCCCATTTTTACTTTTTTTGCTATTGAATTATATGAATTCTTTATATGTTTTAGATATCATCAGATATGATTCATAAATATTTTCTCCCATTCTATAGGCTGCCTTTTTATTTTATTGATGGTTTCCTTTGCTGTGTAGAAGCTTTTTATTTTGATGTAGCCCCACTTGTTGATTTTTGACTTTTGTTACCTTTGCTTTGCGGGTCAAATCCAAAAAGTCATGACCAAGATCAATGTCAAGTTCACCCTTTTCTTTTAGAAGTTTTATGGTTGGGGTTTTTAAACTTTGTCATCTCATCCTTTCTTGCTTTTTGATGAATGTAAATCCCAAAGGAAAATTATATATCTTCATTAAAATGGAAGTAGACAAAAAATTAGAGGTAGAGAGCTCTGTAATTCCCACCTCTTCCACAAATTGCCTTTTAAGGAAATGCAACCCCTGGGTAGAAGCCTAAAAATAAAATATTTAAAGTAGAAAAACTTCTCTGTTAAGGACATAGAAATAAGAATTTATTTTGTTTCTCTCATGTTGGAAAGAATAAAGAAATTACTTAGCAGTCTCTGTTACCCCAATATCCTATTGCTACTTCCTTGACATTAAACATTATACTAATTTAAATGTTTCAAAGGGACTTCCACTAGGTTCAAAGCATTTATTTAGTCATTAAATATATATTGAATATTTAATGTTCAAATAATGCAGGGGGTAACAAAAATGTCAAATATTATTCTTATCTCCAAGGATTTATTGTGTGTCTGTATAAGGGGTGTTAAATAAACATAGTACATGAAAGTTGCCCAATTACTACCCTTAATAGTGTTATGACATTCAAGAAGAGAAAGGATCTTTGGGTGGATGAAAAGTGTTTCATGAAGGCAGGTGTATCAAATTTGGTCTCAAATTTTGGGTGTAATTTTGATTGGTGGGGAAAAAGGAAAGGGTGTGTAAACTGGGAGGATCACTAGTCCAAGATAGAAAAAAAGGGACTAGCAGAAGGTCCAGTTTATCTGGAAACTAGAAATAAGAATGGGATGGTAATGTGTGGTCTCTCTATTGGGGATTTAAACACATAGTTGAGGGAGGGAGGTGGGCCACCAGGAACCAGAGAAGCTGCTGCTGATGGGAGCAGCACTGTGACTGGGCTCCAGACACATTCATTTGGCCCTGAGGGGATTTCAGGGCCAGTGCTGGTCCCTGAAAGTGTTTCCAGGTACCTGAGTAGAAAATGTTGAATTATGTAGTGAGTTTGCATAAAATTAAATTCCTTTAATGCAAAGGATTCTCATATGTTCCAAAGTTGAGTCCTTCCTACATTACTGTTGTAAAAATAGTTTACAGAAAAATTAATGATAAATGCCCATGTTCATTGCAACATTGTTTACAATAGTCAAGACATGGAAACAATCTAAATGTTCATTGATGGAAAGATGGATAATAAAAATATTTTTACTTACATATTTATCACATATATATGTCACATAAAGTTATTTTTTATAATGTTTTTATCTTGGAAAATTGAAAGTTGGTGATTCTACCTTGGTCTTGAAAATGCTTTTTTTTTGAAAATTTTTTCATCCTCACCAGAGGACATTTTTCTTTATTGTGTTTTAAAGAGAGAGAGGAGGGATGGAGAGAGGGGGAGGGAGGGAGGGAGAGAGGGAGAGAGAGAGAGAGAGAGAGAAGCATTAATTGGTTGCCTTCTTATATGTGCCCTAATCAGGGATCAAACACGAAACCTGGATATATGCCCTAACTGGGGACCGAACCCACAACCTTTTGGTCTATGGGACAGCATTCCAACCGAGCCACACCAGCCAGAGCTTTTTTATTTTGAAATGTTATTGGTGAGAAAACCAGAAGCATGTAGGGTCAATTGACATGAGGGAAATTGGAGCTGGTGTGAACACTATTGGATATAGTGGAGAAAGTGGACTGAAAGGAGGAAAGATATTTGAGAAATAAAACTTAGAAGATGAGGCAACCATTTGGCTATGTGAGTCAACAGAGGGCAATTCCAAGGATACCACTGATAAAAACAGGAGAGTGAGGCACATGATAGTATTTTGGTAGAGGCAAACTAGGCAGAGGCTGACAGGGAAGATTATTTTAGTTTTGGAAATGTTCTGTGGATGTTCCTGTAGGAAATGTCTCATGGACAATTGAAATGTCAGCCTGGAGCTTGGGAGGGAGGATCATTTATTGATAAACAATAGACATTATTTTAAACACTAAATTGGGGAAAAAGAGATATATTTGAGTGTCACTTACATACTTTCTTACACTCTTTCATTAAGTTCTTGTTACTTAATATAACTTTGACCTGTTTTATGCTTTTGAGAACCTGTAGGTCAAATATATATTGCATATATAGTAATACTTGAAATTTACAATTTATCTACAAAATCATAAATGAACAGAAAGCTGACTGATTTTTTTTTTTTAAAGCTTGATTAACATTAGCAGAGACTGCAGTAAGTCTCAAGTGTGTAATGGCACAGCACCATAATAGCTTCTATCTTGGTCACAGTTTATCTCTTGATGAGCAAATGAATAGGCTGGTAGAGAGCTTTCTGTAGAGTCCCAGGCTGAAGAAGTTTCCAACCTCATGAACAACACATGGTTTCCAAGGTCACTGTCACCTCTACCTCAGTCAGCATGCACTGGAGATTTCAGGCCTCAATTTTCACTCCACTGTCTAGCACTCCATGCTATGGCCCAATCTAACTACAAGGGCAGCTGGGAATTATAGTCAAGTTTTGTGTCCAGGAAGAAGAGGAAATATATTTTGTTTAATAATTAGCAGCCTGCCACTATTTGCATTAAATCATCTGAAAAGTTAAATTCTAATATATAAAACACTTGGTCATAAAGAGCATTTTGTGTTTCAATGGGCAGTATCTTTAGCCCTGCATCTCTGGAGAGAAGTCATTACCATTTAGAAGGAACTTTTATTCATGTTAACAGTTAAACTGTGCTTTAAGAGCTGTAAAAATTAAACTAGAAAACAGCTGAATTCCTATAACATTGTTCAAAGTCCTTGCAAGGATGTCATCTGCTTTTTCCAGTTGCAAAACAACCTAATCCAAGTGACCTGAAATAATGTGGGGGGGGTGGGGGGGTGGAAAGAGGACAATATCCCAGGATTAATAAGTTTTCTAAGCAGATCCTTTATGACCTTCTCTGTTCCCAGGAATATGGGTCTCTTTGATGTGTTTGTGGTTTTTGCGCTTCCTTCACCATCAGCATTTTTTTTCTTTCAAAATTATCTTTAAAGTGACTGCATCCTTTTAAGAACCATTACTTAGCCTGTGATCACTTGCCTTCCAATAAATTTTTTCTACAAATCTCATACATGTGTGCTCAGAGTGGCAGATAGAAACCCATCAGCACTAATACGTCACTGTTCAAGATCTCGTAGCACTCGATATCTAGAGATCTTTGCGTTTATTCATGAATGTAACATGTAGATTCTGTCTTTGGTGTTTCCCTTAGGACTAACCTCCTTATTTTAAATCAAATACCTCTACTGGAGATCCTCCTCAAAAATCTCAAAGCTACTATCAGCTGTTTTGTTTAGTATATGATTGACATCAACAAATAATATATTGCTTCTTCTGATTTGGAACAGGAAGCGTTTGAAAGAAAATTAAGGATTCCAGATACTAGCTGTTTCAGACTGTCCTAAATAGGTGGTGCAGTCTTGTCTTAGTCTGTTTGGGCTATAGGAACAAAATACCACAGGCTGGGTGGCTTATAAATTAAAAAAAAAAACCATTTATTTCTCACAGCTCTGGAGGCTGGAAGTCCAGGACAAAGGTGCTAGCTAGCATGGTAGGTGCATGCCCTCTTTCAGGGTGCCAACTTCTAGCTATATCCTTACCCGGTGGAAATGCTAGGGAGCTGTGTGGCCCCTTAATGAGGGCCCTAATCTCAATCAGGGGGCTCAACACCTAGTTGTCTCCTATTAGGAAACGGTCCCTCCTCCCAATACCATCACCTTGAGGATTAGCGTTTTAACACATTCATTAGAGTGGAAAGGGATAAAAACACACTCAGACCATATCAAGTCCCTTCCTAGTCAGTAGTTGGGAGCAAGAGAGCAGCTAACATGGGTCATTTGGATCATTAGAAAACGTTCCCAGTATTGGGTAATTAGAAAACTTTAGTGGATTTTGCTTTTGGTCACCTCGCACCAGAATACTTTTCTGGGGTAGGTGGGGTGGGAGAGCCCTAAAGTGGCAAGCAGTGTCACACAACCCACTGTAGGAGCTAGAGGAGGCCACCTTTTCCCGATAGCTGGGAAATTGGCCTATGTTTTCGTTAAGTGCTTTGAATTTTGAGGGAGTGACATAAAAACCGAGGTTCCTGCAGCAATTGAGGGGTGCGGAGTCTATAGCTTGGACATGACTTAGGACGTGTGGGATCCTCTGCAGGCTACATCTGGAGCACCATCTTGGCTGCTCCAGGCTGCCCGGCTTTTCCTGTTTCCTACCCTTTTTCTTGGACCACATTCTGTGATAGCCTTAGAAGAAACTGCATTCTGCTTGCATTGGTCAGTTTTTGCTGCCTGCAACCAAGAATTTTGATCAGCAGAAACACACAGAAAACACCAAATCTGCTATTGCTATCTATTTCCAATAAAAATGTTTATTTCAAAAATTATTTATCAGCTGAAAAACTTAGAAAACATTACCAAAACAAAAACACTGTAACCCTATTACCCATAGAAAAGCTTGGTAAAATGACAAAAAAAGAAAGAAAGAAATACCTGAAATATTTTCTGAACATATGAATATATTGTTTCCTTCTTTAACTTTTGTAAAGTGTTACCACTGTGATCAACATGCTTGTTAATTGCCTGCTGTTCTGCCTGATCCTACAGCTTCTCCACCAAAACATGAATCCAGACATGAGTTGGTTCATCATAGTGAAAAGTATGTCACACTTTCTTGAGTTGCCTTTGAATAAATATATGTATAAGTAATATAATTCACATATACAGGAGGCATATAAAATGATTTCAGGTAAATTCTAGGGACAAAAAAGCAACCCAGCTGAGTGCAGTGTTTACATGTTACTCTGCTGGGGAAGAGTCTGCAAACACCTAACTTGGCTATCTCATTTGGTCATCTGTAAATGAATGCATAATTTTTCTATTCAAATTGCTACGATTCAGGATTTCCAAGAAGAGTTTAGGGTATAGGTATTCTGTCCTGAGGACCTACTATTTCAACTAGAAATACACTTAAAAATTACTAATTTCTCATAATGCTTGAAATTGATCTCTAATTCAAGAAGAGTTATACAATATATTTGAATTTACATAATTACTTCTAGGTACAAATAAGAACTATTTCAAAGTACATAATTTTAGAGGACAATTTTACCATGTATGCTTAAAATTATAAACACTATTCGCAAATAGTAAATGTTAAAAGTTCTTAGAAAGTCTGTTTTCCATCTCATATATTAATATACTTGAGAAACTTTTTCTTCATAGAGGTAAACTTCAACCCCAGATAAACTGAAACAATTGAGTAGATTCTAAGTTAATTTCATGTCTATTTTTCAACCAAGATTGTCTTTAGTTACAATCTTGTTCTAGGACTTCTCATTCTGTTATTTGCCTTTAAAACATGTTTTCCTTTCTAGCTATCTTTTAATACTAAAAATAAGAGCTTATGGCTCTGATTTTCTTTCTAGTGAGTGGTAAACTAACTTCTATGGCTACCCCCAGATTTCCTTTACTACATTTAAGAATTAGAATCACTAAATTTCCAAACAAGTGCACAAGCAGTAGTCTTTTTGTTTTCAGAGTAAATCATCTTTAAGTTACTTTTAAGATTTTTACTATTAATTTTTAAAATACACAATGACTATTTTTATCTAGCAGTGTTTTCCAATAATTTAAAAATAAAACCATCTAATGCTTTCTTAAGTAAACAAGTAACTTTTTAGATCCTGGGCCTCAACATTTCTTTGCTATTCAAGTCAAAATGCAGTCGCAGTTTGTTTCCATGGATTTCAAAGAATAATCTCCATTACTAAAACCTATCAATATAGAAGGACAAAGAGGAAATAATTAACCTGGAGGCCTTCCATATCACTGTCTTTTAAGATCCAAGCAGCAGAACCATGATGTATGTTAAAAAGTATTATGGCCTGATTCCAGTGTATGTGACTCAAACTGAAGAAAAGAAAGTGGAATTGTGAATACATTAGCTCAACTCATAAAAAGGATGCTACTTAGAGGGTCTCCATTTTTAGAGGCCAAACCAAAGCAAATGAGCTAAGAGTAGCTGAATCAATGTTGATTACTTGTAAAGCAGTACTTCCCAATAGGTATCAAGAGGCACTCATTGCTCAAACCTCTCTAGAGCACAAGATAGGTTGCTCATTTGTTTGGATTTTTTTTTTTAAAGATTTTATTTATTATTTTTAGAGGGAAAGGGAGAGAGACAGAGAGACATCAATGTATGGTTGCCTCTCACCTGCCTCCAACTAAGGACCTGGCTGGAGACCTGGCTTGCAACCTGGTTATGTGCCCACTGGGGAATCAAACCAGCAACCTTTGTGTTCACAGGCCGGTGCCTTATCCACTGTGCCACCAGCCAGAGGGTGGAATGGTTCTTGATGGAAAATACTCAAGAAGGCAGGAAGATCATCTTTCAGTACCTGAGTCCATCTTTTTCCATAGGGCCTAAAACCTTTGAATTGTATCTAATTTATTCCTCTGTGTGAATCAAATCCAGTTCCAGAGGTTCCAGACTCTCCAGTTTTCATAATCTAACTCCCATTGTAAAATTATCACTCATCCTGTTCCCATTCCACATCAAAATTTAGCTAAGATTCCTTGATAGGGAGTTTCTTTCCTTACATATTTTGAGGTGTGACAGGCAGTCATTCAAAGCATTGACTTACTACTATAACATGCAATGAAATGTACTTTCAGAAAAACTCTCTAATAAGGAATATAACAGCAGGGTTTTGTTTTGTTGTTTTGTTTTTTTGATTAAGTACTATTGGACAAATGGCTGAGTTTCAGTTATCTTCCTATTTCTTTTTGATAAAACCAAAATCATTAAAATTTCATTTAAAATAAACTACAAATGAATGTTTTGTAAAAGTAAAAAACCTTTTTAAGTATGCTGAAAAGATGGGGCTGTTAACTAATTGGTTATATGCTTTTTGGACATTTCAACATCTGTAATGGCTGACATCTGGCAAAGCCTTCTCTCAATTTTCTAACACCAGTACAAAAGCTGTCATAAAAATGTATACAGGTAATTCTAAAAATAACTATTAGATTTAGTATTTTGACTTAGTGAACAAGCCATGATTTTTTTCAACTCTAATTTGCTTCTGTCCACTTTCTCAAATGAGGATTTCAGCTTCCAAGCCACCTTCTTCAGACTTTGTACAATCAAGTGAGCTACTTGCTTGTTTAGCAAAGATGGATGAGCAATATCCCTACATTTGATTGGTTGGCTTCTAAGGGATCACTACTTCTCCAGAAAGGCATTGTCCCATGTCATGCTGCTAAAGGTGTGGACTTAATTGGGATTAAATATTTAAATTGAAGCATTTACCAACAGAGAATATAAACTTCAGGATATTCTGTTACATTGATTCTACATATCATTTTAACTTAATGTGCTTATGATGAAGAGCTGTTTTAAAACCACCTTAAATACCATACCCAGAAAGAACAACTGACTCTGGTAAAGATAATTTGGGGTCCCAGGACATTTTAGGAGGGGGAATCCAAGAAAAACAGAATTGTCTTCTGGAGGGCAGGCCCCTTGTCATACAGGCTTCCCTCGATAGGTGGGTGTTCTAAGAACACATCTGTATCAGTGTACCAGTTGGTGTTGTTGTGAGAGGCTGTGTTTCAGCCTCAGCAAAAAAAGAAAAAAGATTTTATTATTTTTTAGAGAGATGGGAAGGGAGAGAGGCAGAGAGGGAGATCGTTATCAATGTATGGTTGCCTTTCACCTGCCTCCAGCTCTGGACCTGGCTTATAACCTGGTTATGTGCCCTGGCTGGGATTCGAACCAGCGACCTTTGGGTTTGCAGGGCCTCAGTAAAATATTTTTGAAGACTCTTTCAAAGCATCTGTCCATTTCATGCTGAGTGATGTAGGGGCCCAGGAGCTTCTGACCAAAAATGGCATGACCGTGGTGCCCCACCCTCCCTATTCACCCTATCTTGCCCCAAGCGACTTTTTTTGTTTGTTTGTTTTCTGAAATGAAAAAAGTCCTCCCTCAAAGGAAAACATTTTGCTAAAGTGTTAGGGGTGAAACATAAAACAGCAGAAGCACTAAAAGGCATCAAAATCCAGGAGATCAAAAACTGTTTTGAGCAGCGAAAAAGTCTCAAAGGTGTTTTGGATCAAATGGAGAGTACTGTGAAGTTGGCTGAAATTTAAACATGTAAAAATACACAAAATTTTTAAAATAAATTCCGGGTTTCTTAAATTCCTCCCTCGTGTAACAAAGACAGTAAAATTTTAAAAGGAATAAATTCCAACCACACATACTGACTTCAGTAAGATTAACTGAGGAAAACATGTCAGCCAACTGAAGTAAAATAAACTACAACAATGACTTTCCACTTTTATTCCCCATTTCCAAGCTACTCAAAAAATAAACATTTGCACTTTTCATATTCCACTTATTTTATCTGAAAGAATTTACTGAGTAAAATGCTTAGTTGCAGGATTTTACGCCTGTAATCCTTCGGGTTATAATATTGAAGTTACTACAAGTTTCTTCCCCAATGTAAGCAGTGTGTGTTTTATTTACATTCTGTCACTTTTTATTTTCTCCTAAACTTTATATGCCCAAGAATGAACTGTATTGGTGTTATGTAACATTTCAAATTTGCAACATACATTGACTTATCTCTCCCTTGAATCCACTTTCCTGAAAAGAAACACATGTATCCAAACTGAAAACTACTGTAAAGTGTATGGGGAAAGAGTGTAGACTGTAGAAATAAAAGCACTGAAAAACAGTGCTGGAAGGGTCAAGATGTATCTGTCCTCATTGACAACAATCCCCATGATTTATTAACAGCGGTAGCCAGCCAACTTAGTACAGGGCAAGATCCTAAGCCTGCCCGCACAAATTGGTAACCCATAGGGATTTAAGGCTTAAGGTCTCACAATTAATGTGATTCAAAAAACCCAAAGCGAACCGAAAAACCTGATAAAGTACTCCAGATAGAGCCTCCTTGGCAACCCAAATTGAACATATGACTCAGGTGGACGATTAGACTAAACTGCGCCTTTTTCTTTCACTATGTCTGGAAACCCCATAAATTGTTTGGTCCAGCAAACTAGGAGTTGGCAGCACCTACCTTCCTTTCCACTTTTAAATATTCTATACATTCAGCCAACAGTTCCTAATCCATGATCATCATTCATCTGTTGACTAAACAAGCTTCTGGGTGCCTCTTGGTGATCATTCCTTCCAAAATGACTTTACATGACAGCAATTTGAAATGCTCCATCCGTGGAAAGGGTCGAGACCCCGAGGTAATCATCCAAAGGTAGACGTAGCTCGCTTTTATTTACTTATTTATTCGAGGGGCGCCGAAGGACCCGGCCGGGCTCAGACGAGGAAGGAAGCGAAGGGAAGCGCGAAGCGCGGGCTGTGAGCCACAGCCGGAGTTGGGTGCCCGCAGAGAGGGTGGGGGACAGCAGACAAACTCCACCAACTCCGCCCGCCGGACCCAAAACACGACCAGCCCCTCCGTCCCCCACCCCCCGCGCGCCACAGTAGCCTAGATCCCGCCCCCTCTTCTCAGACCTTTTATCTGCTCCCCGGCAGCCCGCGGCTCCCAGACCTCCCGCCGCAGGCCTCCTTTCGCAACCCGGTCCGCGGCGCGGTCAGGCCTGAGAAGGCGCCGCGACACCCTAGGTCGGGCCAGGACCCCGATCCCCGACCCTTCCAGGCGCGCCCCCTCCCCCTTGTATAACGCACCTGCAGCCCCGCCCCCGGCCAAACGCAGAGGCGGCGGCGGGCTGGCTAGGCCGGGCGATTCGGCTCTCGAGGCAGTCACCGTCCCTTCCCCCGCCATTCTTCCCACCCCCCTTGCTCAGACACGGAGCTGGAGCCGCGTTCCTCAGCTGCTCAGAAATCTAAAGAGGTCCGTCTCCGGTGCCACAACCAAATGGCTGAGCCTCCCTGGCCGGCTGCAGAGCCTGCCCATTGGCCCCTCCCCCCAATCGCCGCTGCCACCACTGGCTGTAGCCCGGAGATCCTCGGCGGCGATTGGTTGAAGCTGCTGCCACTCATCCGCGCTAGCGCAGATCCCTCCTCCACCGTGATCAGGTTTGTGTGCGCCGCGGGTGCTGGGGGCTCGAGAACCGAGCGGAGCTGGTTGAGCCTTCAAAGTCCTAAAACGCGCGGCCGTGGGTTCGGGGTTTATTGATTGAATTCCGCCGACGCGGGAGCCTCTGCAGAGAAAGAGCGCGAGAGATGGAAATGGACAAACGGATTCATTTAGAGCTGCGGAACAGGACGCCCTCTGATGTGAGCATTTGCCAAAAATATCTGTCGGTCCATTCTCCTACTTTGTGTGTGTGTGTGTGCCGCTGTGTGTGTGCGTTGGGGGGTGAGGCACTTTTTTTTTTGAGTGGGGGAACCCGGGAGGTGTAGGTTCGGGGATCGGACTGCAAATGAATTACAAGGTTGGGGGTTGCAATGCCATCCGAGCATGTTCCGGCTGCCGCCGCCGCTGCCCTTGGTGTGTGTGACTACCTGTGTGTGTGCTCCCGCGTGTGCGAGTGTGGGTGCGAGTGTGCGTGCAAGTGTGCACCCTTCGGGGGCCAGCGGGCGCACGCGTTTGGGTCGGAGAGAAGGAGGCAAAATGACCCTCTGGGCTCGCTGCTCCCATGACTCCGTCTGGGAGAAAAGATTAACGAGGGAGGAGGAGAGGGGCTGCCTCCTGGATTTAACAACAACAAAAAAGGGGGTTTATATTTTATAAATGAATACCCCCTTCTGCCCCCCCCCCTCCCGCGCCTTCCCCTCCCTTTCTCTCTCGCTCGCGCACACACAATAAGTTTTGGGCTCCGCGAGTCCGGTTTAGTTTCTGATAAATGTGGGCCGAGGCCCCCGGGGAGAGCGCGTGGGGAAGGGGCTGCAGTAGAGTTGGGAATGGCTGGAGTTTAAAGTGCGTCTTCATTTCTTTGCAGTGATGAGGCGAGAGACGGGGGAGCCATATTTGTAACTTTGTAGTGTTCGTGAACGCGCCCTTTCTCTCCCTCCCTTTCTCTGCCTCCTTCCTCTCCTCTTTCTCCCTCACTCTTTCCACCCCACCTTCGGGCCAGATGCTGATATTTCTTCCTTTCCTTCGGAAGGCAGGATAAATGGGAAGGAGAGGGGGAGGGATTTTCGAACGTGGAAAGGCACAGATAATCCTCACGCCTCCCCACCTCGAACGATTGCTATGGCAAGTTATCCAAAGGCTAAGTCTGGGTGCCCCCCCTCGCCTTTGCTCCTTCCGGATGTCAGCCTTTGAATCCTGACGTACCTGGCTGGTCTTTCTCTAGGGTGGGCTCCTCGGCAGCTACCTGGCTAATAAATGGGCACAGGAAACTTTGTCAGGACACAAGCTGCCCAGAGCTGATGCCCGTGGTGGGTATTGGCTGGGTCCAGATTGATGCGGGCATAGCGAACGAACACGCAGCTTCGGGATGGGAGTTTGCCTTCCCGTCGCCGTTATTGATTGGGCAGCGGCGAGAGTAGGGCGAAGGAAACTTAACAAGGCTGGGAACTGGGAGGCTCCGCAAAAGCCCACCTCGAGGAGGGCGAAGGCCAGCGTGGGTTACTCAAACGCTCGTTTTTTGTTTTTGTTTGTTTGGGTTTTTTTTTTTTTTGTCCCCTCTCGCTTTCAAACAGTGTTTTATGAGAGTTGGCTCTGAGTAGGAGACCCTGGGTCTGAGGCGGAGGAACTGGCTAGTTCCTCTGGTCGCCCCTGGGGGGGACCTGGAGAGCGCCGGCGGGAGGGCCTTCTCCAACCTCGGTGGCTAGGGATCCAGAGTTGGGGAACACCGTGTGACCTGTCGCCCCTCCAGCTGGTTAAAAGCCGAATCCCTGGTGAAGACAGGCCTTGCTTCCTCTTTTCTTTAGTTCCTCCCCCAAACCTGAGTGAGACTTTTGAAAACAAGATCCTTTTTGTGCCTCTCCCCATCATAACGCAGCTGTGAACTGTAGACGTGCAGTGCCTGATGGCGCGCAGGGTGGGGAGGGGGTGGCGGAGGGCGGGGAGGGGTGCCCAGCTGAGAAGGCAAGAGTTGCCTGGAACAATTTGCCGGGGGCTAGCCTTTTTCTAGCCGGTTTCATTCCGGCTCAGAGCCCCAGCCGGAGGATTTGGGGGCTGGGTGTGGTGGTGGGGGAGGGGGCCCGAGCCTCGTCTTCCCGCGTACTTTCCGGAAGCCCCCGGTGGAGGGGGAAGGGCACCGAGCAGGGGGCCTGGGTCTTGGCGGGTGGCTGTGAGGGGACTCCGATCACCTGGTCAATCCTATCCACCCTGTTAGCCAACTGGGAGCGAGCTAGAAAGCGGGTCGAACCGGCTCTTTAAACTTCCCCGAGTGTGTGCTGGGGGAGGGGAGCGCACCGAACTGGGAGTGATTTCTCACGGTTCGCCCCCACGCCACCCAGGCACTCTGCCCACGCGCCTGCCCCAGGCCTCAAGGCCGGGTGGGGTTCAGGGAGTGGAGGGGGCACTGTCTGCACGTTTGGGGAGGAGGGGGAGAAAGCTAGCTAATGAGGGACAAAAGAGGTGGGGGAGGAGGAACTATTTTTTTCAACGTTCTTAAGACAAACAGCTCCCCAGGAGCGCCCATTGCGCCCGTACCCACCGCGCTGCCCTCAGGGGCCCACACACACCCACCTTCCGAGCCTCTCCCAACTCTGGTCCGGGGGCTGGTAGCCACGCTGCGACGCTGAAATAGGACGAGCAGCCATGTTTCCCGGGTCTCGCGCGGCCCGCCCCTCCCCTCCCCCATAGTGTGGCCGACTCCGAGCTCGGGCCCAGAATGCGCCCCAGGCTCCCCGCGGGCTCTGGCGACAGGGTGGCTGGGCCTGGTGCGATCGGGGCGTGGGCACGGGCACTTGGGCTGGCCCCGGCAGGGCTTTTGGGCGTCCCTAGCTGATTTAGAGCTCGAGGTGTTTTATTTATTATTTCTTCAACGGCCAGGCCTATCCGAGGCCGAGTTGAAGGGCGCCGAAGCGTTATTGGGGGGCAGGGGCAGCCTCCAGGGCCCTGCTCGCCAGTGGCACGACTGGCGGGCGCCAGGCTGCCATTTTGTCACCGCGGCTGTTGTCGCGGGGGGGAGGGGGGCAGAGCCTTGCGCCAGCACCTCGACGGGCCTGGACGTGAAGGCAGCAGGGGGAGCTGGCTCCAGGACTCTTAGATGTGCCCTGGGCTCCGAAGAGTGTTCCCTCCCCTTACCACCAGCCAGAGTCTTTGCTGGAGCATAGCGATTGCCCTTGCCCTGGGAGGGCAACTATCCTTCGTTCCGGCGCTGCCCCCTACCCCCCATAGTGCTCCCTCCCCCATCTTCTCTCCAGTAATTCGCCCTTCCTCCTGCAGACGTTTAGACGTAGTTAATTGTGGCCCTAACAAACGGATCGCCCTGGTGTTTATTCACTCCTCGGAATTGATAGCAGGGTGGGGGAAGAAACTGAACTGGAGGTTTCTTTTTGGAAAGGGACAGGCACGCAACTCGAGAGGCCCCCAACTGAAGCCAAGGACGGCAGCCGCGCGGGAGGGGGGGGGGTGGCGAGCGTCTAGTAGTGGGGAAACGCCCTCAGTCTGGGCTCTTCGGGAAGGTAGGTGTTGCTCCTTGTTTCAGATGGGTAGATGGGTGTTGCAGCGCCCTACAGGCTGCTAAGGGGGGACCCCCCTCGTTCTTTGCCTTCCTCCTTGTATTTTGTCCTATGGAAAGGCAGCTACGGTAGCGAATGTAATAAACAGAAAAGAGAGAATAGGGTTTGCTTTTTAGAAAGTAAGTGATGTCTTTCTGCTGACTGCCTTTCTCTGGTTATTGACTGCAGAGGTAGACAAGGCGTCCTGTAGATGGCACCTTTCTCAGACTTCTTAAAGACGATAGGATGCTGATTAAACACCACACTGGCTAAACTGGTGTCTGCGTAGAGACTAGCTTTCATAGCAGTGACGGGCAAAGGCTGCCCAGTAAGCCAGGTTTTACTTTGACCTTTGGAATACACCGCATGATGTTTTCCAGTCTGACTTCCTGCCTAATTGGGTTCAAGTAGCCTGATATTAATTCCAGTTTATGCAAGCTAGCCAGGAATCCACAGGCAAAAATTGAGCATGAGCTCAGGGTAGTTGTGGTCAGTTATGTTTTTTTACTAAATTGTTGCTGCTGGTGTTAGTTTTGAGTCTGGGGGCTGAGTCCACGGTGAATCTGTTCTGGAATCACAGACCTGAGTTTGAATTCCCCCTGCCACAGAGAGGTAAGGTAAGTTCACCTGCCCCTTGTGACCTCAGGCAGGCCAGCCTAACCTACTTTTTTGAACCTTGGTTTCCATATCTGGAAAACAGAAGTAGTAATTCTATTTAGTGAGTTAAGTGGCAAAACTGGCTTGATCTGACCCTCAGGTGCTTAGTCTGTAATAGTGTTATTCTGTGAGAGAAATTGGGGTATCATGAGGCACAACTCTGAGCTCTTCATCAGGTTAGAATAACAATAGCTGATAATAACAGCTAATGCAAACGTTGTATGTGGTAGATGCTAAACATAAGGAAATTGAAGGCAGTTTATCACAGCTAGTCTGTAGTCAACTTCTACTCTCAGCTGCCTCTCCTGAAGCACCCTTTTTGGTAAAAAGCCTTAGGGAAGACCATTTTTGTTTCAGTGGTTTTGAAACCCACTCACCTTATGAGCTAGTGAGTTTCCTGTCGTTGAAGGTATGAAGACCGGAGGGCCTCGCGATTGACCATGTTGATGGTGTTGATCAGGACCAGAAGCTCTGTGGATGATCATTTTAAGGGGTTTTGTTTAGCATGTTACCTCTGGTTTTACTGAAATGAACCTGGCCTTTTAGGTGTTGGGGATGTGTTTGGGGCAATGAGAAGACAAACGGGAGCTTGTTAGGAAGTGGTTCGTATGCATCTTGGATGTAACACATTTTCAATTTTTATTAGTTTCCATGGCCAAAAAACTGAACAGAATTGGCATGTCCTTGGTATCTAGGACTAGTATTCTAATAACACCTCATGAATCATCTGAATCTTCCCAACAACTCCTGCAGGGATCCTCCCTGTTGTGAGAGTGAATCATTGAGGATGGTAGCCTCTCTATGTTGGACTGCTAGACTGCAGGTATGCAGCAGAGCTGGGTTCTCCTACTATAAAGCCCAAGGCCCTTTATGGGAACAGTAAGGTCCTTGAAAATTATATAGCCCATTGGGTCCCAAACATGGCCCATCACCAGATAACACCCGAGGAACCTGTTTTTGTGTAGCCAATGAAGTAAGAATAACTGTATATGTAAACATTGCACTCAATTTGAGGATATTGAACACTTAACTTTGAATCCAATTAAGTAAATAAAATGTTATCTCCCCACCCAGAACAGAATTTTGCTTTGTTAGACCTTTATTACAGAAGTTATATATTTTTAACTTGATCAATAAAAGGATGATGGAGATTTGTTTTTTCCCATAAAATTGCCTGGGGAGCACTGTCAATTTTGCCTCTAGCTAAAGTTGGCTATCTGGTCCTTAGAGAAATTTGGTAATCTCTGGTTTAGTAGATGAAGGGGAGGGACCCTGAAATCTGGGTGTTCTTTGGGGGGGGGGTATTTATTAAGATTTTACTCATTATTTTTAGAGAGGGGGGAAGGGAGGGAGGAAGAAAGGGAGAGAAACATCAATGTATGATTGCCTTTCCACCTGCCTCCTGCTGGAGACCTGGTCTGCAACCTAGGTATGTACTCTGATTAGAAGTTGAACCAGTGACACTTGGGTAGCAGGCTGGTGCTTAATCCACAGAGCCACACCAGCCAGGTGGGTTTTTTAATTTAAACTTTTTTTTTATTATTAAGCATGTGGTGAACCATTCATTTGGGTCATGTTTTAGGAGGCTTTTCAAGTCCTTTTATGTGTGCCCTTTGACTAGTTGATACCTAATGGAAATCAAACTCAATCCAAGAACCTGCATTAGAAGAGAAATTGTCCTTCTTACCCATTTAAAATTAAACACCCCTACTATCCAGAGGTTCTGCATAACCAGCTAAAGTTCTTTATCTTGCATACTCAGAGTATTTCAAAAGGCTTTTTCCTATCTTGTAGTTAAATGGTTACTCTTAAATTTTAGATGTCTTCTAAGAGCTAGAGGGAAGGAGCTTTGAACTGCAACGGTTGCGCCTTGAGGCCTGTGTAAAGTGCAACAGTTGTGTATCCAGTGGTTGACAATCAGACCCTCAGAGCACAGATCATTGAAAAACACAGATAACCCTGGAATTTCTTGTTTGGTCCTGCTGCTCTTAACACCATTCATATTTGCCGGGGAACGAACCAGCAGTAAAGTGGCTTTGAGTTTCAGAGCCCTTCTTTCTGCTTCTAGCCTCTTGTGCCAGCACTAATGAGCAGAAAGAGTGGATGCGAGGGTGGCCAGGCCTGGGGAAGAGATGCTAAACCCAAGGGAGCAAACCCCAGTTCCTACAAATGTGGCCTGTACTTTAAAGACAGCAAACCACAGACCCAGTTCTCTATCTTAGTGGCAGCTGCTGCACCACCAGCCTCTCAAGGTGACTTACTCTAGACTTACACAATCCTTTATATTTGTAACACAGGCACCTGCTTGAGCCTTGGGCGCTGGTCATCCCAGAGCTTCTGTTCAAATTAATCGTACTGCATTGAAATAGAAAACTTGGGGCTATTGGTGAGCTTTTATGGAGAATGTGTAGGATTCTCATCAGATGTCTCCTTTCCACTGTGCCTGTCCCACTCTACCTTGGTGTTGTCACTTAGAAAAGAGCAGAGAACTTGTTGCTGAGTGGTGATGGGCCCTGGTACAATGAACTTGGCCCAGTTGCTTGCCCTGAATTCTGACTTGGTAAAAAGAGCCTCATTACCTTGGTGTCCAGAGAGGGCACTTTCTTACAGATTTTTGCGGCTGTACCTGCCCCTCTTTCCATTTTGACCTGTCCTTTCCCCGCTCTGGCTGGTTCTAGTCTCCTAGAAAAGTGCCCTCCACTAGTCCCCATCACCAGCTGCCTTCCTGCCACAAGTAGAGAAACATGGAGCTGACTCTGATTCTTGACATTACATTGAAACATAATTTTACAACAAATGATAAATACCCAACAATGGTGTTTTCATTAAAGAGATGGAGTCTGGCAGGGATGGAGAATTGTGAAGGCATCTGTTGTTCAGAACTTCTCATTTAATAAAATTTGTCGAAAGAGATGCACAAAGCACCCATGGCCATGGGCCACCTGCCCAGACATGGCAGCAGCCTCTGTGTGTAGAACCAGTTGTCCTGATGATATTTGTTGAAACAAAGTCTGTAAACAAGATAAAATGTATTTGTTCTACTGCTCCAGGCCCTGTTCTGTGCCTGGTGGGCTACACCCTGCAACCCCCATGTTTTTACTCAGATTTACTTTGTCTCAGCACCGCTGCTACTTTGGTATACTCCTGTTATCTTCTCCTTTACCCAGATTCGCTTCAGGCCTCAGGCCCAAATGATCAGCTTACTTGACTCACTATCCTTTACTCTCAAGTGGATTAAAGTCAGGGCTGCCTTTCCCAGAAGTATTTGCATTTGGAGATTCCAGTTTGGTGAGGAAATTAACAGAGAACTATTAGAGGCTTGAGTGTTGTTCTCAGCTTTGCTGTTAACTAATTTGGCCCTGTTGTTCAGCTGCTTTGGGCCTCTGTTTTCTTCGCCCTAAAATGGGGGTGTTGAATTAGATCAATGGCTTTCGGACTTTTTGATCCTAACAGAAATGCGTTACACCACTACCTGGTGGACATATATGTACATGTTATTTGAAAAACTGACAGTGAACCCCTTACTGTGCATAAAATACTAATCTGTTCCTTTTAAAAAGTGTGCTGGCTTTGACGCATAAATTGATTTCATTGTTAGTGTTTGAAAGACATTTAAAAGGAAATATTAGGGTTCCTTCACACTCCACTATTTTGTAGTTGATACGAGGGGTGGTGCTGTTTGCAGCATTATGAAGGTCTGATGTATCTTTTATGCCAGCTTATCTGTGAGCCCCCTTTTTTTTTTTTAGGCTTCTCTCTTCTAGGTCTTTCTCAACTCAAACTTTTTCACAGCATTAGGGAGTCATCCTAAAGCCCTACCCTGGATGGATGCCATCTGGGGTTTCTGGCTGTGTCATTGGCCCTAAGTCAAGCATGTTCCTCCACCCTCCTCTTTCTACCTCCTTCACCCATTGTCCTACATCCTTGGGGGGGGGGGGGTCCTGCACACTATGCAGGTTGCCTGGAAACTCCCACCGTGATTTACCAGTGTGGAGGAGAAAGGTGGCAGAGAGAAGACTATACTTGGTTGCTTTGGTTGCTGCTCCCACCCATACAGCCTAGGTGTTTCATCCTGTCCCTCCATCCCCTTCCCACCGTGGCACTTGGGCAAGGAAGCCCCTTTAGCTCACATCACCTTCCTTGTCTGTGAAAAATGAGGATATAATTGTACCTACCACATAGTCTCTGGCACACAGTAAGTGCTCAATAAATGTTACATGTTGTTATTATGGTTAGTTCTAGAACACCACAGTTGGCATTCACTTGATCATTAACAGATGTATATACATATATATATTATATATATTTTAAAGTAATATTTCAATGGGAAAAGAGATTAGAAGCTATAGGTTCTAAATTCCCAGAAGTTAGTTTTCCCTACTAGCAATTAAGCAGTAAATTTGTTGCTTCTAGATGTGTTTATAACTATACCATCCAAACAAGGTGGCAAGCCCCAGCATTGGATTGCCCAGTTGTTTGTGCTGAGGATGATGTCATGCCTCTCCCCTCTTCTGGGCAACCCCTTTTGTCACTCCCTTAACAACTACTTCAGACTCTTCTTAAACTGCCCACTTAACCCTCTCAGACCTTTTCCCTCCAGGCCCCAACCTCCTCCCTCACAAAGAAAATTGAAACCTGGTTTCCAAAACAGTTCCTAGACCAAGTGGTGCCCCACCTGTCCTTTGGGTCTCTTCCCTGCCTGCCCTCTAGTCCTTTTCTTCTTCAGGGCACGTAGCCACTCTAGAATGGTTGCTGCTCCAGCTTGGGATGTTTCTCCCATCTTAAAACATATAGAAAACCTCCCTTGATTCTTTTATCTCATTGTAAGCACTCTTCCCTTACATGCAGCTTAATGAATTGCCTTTAACGACCTGCATTTCCTCCCTTCTCCCACAGCTCAACCCTCTTCAGACTGGTTTGCCTCCTTAGCAGCTTGCAGAACCCCAACAGCCTTCACTGTTTTCTTACGTGACTCCTCAGCAGCATCTTTACACCTGACCTTCATGAGCTACATTCCCTCTTGCCCCTGCCTTCTCCTGTCTTTCTCCTATACCTCTCGCTGCTCCTCGGTGTCTGGTGGCCTTTTGGCCCTCCTTTCTGCAGCCAGGAAGTATTGGATTCAGTTACACCTGGGCCCTGGGCCTTCCCACAGTCTTGTCCTCCCTCACCAACAGCTGCAGTTTATATCTCTGACCATGACCTTTTGTCTAAGGTCAGGACTCACCTGATGTCTCCTCCTGAGTATCCCCAAAGCACCTCAGATTCAACAAGTTCAAAGGGAACCCATGAGCTCTGTAACCTCCTCCATCCCCTTCCCAACATGATAATCTTTCTATCCATTACAAGTTCTGTCAACTCAATATTCTTTACTATTTGCCAACTAATTTCCTTGTATCACAGCCTCCTGGAAGCTGTGCTTCAAACTTCAGCCAGAATGCTCTTACCAAAACACAGATGAAATCGTGTTACCCCATCCTTAAAGTACACTACTGTTCTTAGGATAAAGTCCAGACTCCTGTAGTAAAACAACAAGGTCCTGCGTGGACTGGCCACAGCTGGCCTCTTGCTCTCATCTTTTTTTTCCCTTGCCTCCCTTCCTGCTCCGCTGGCCTCTCACTACCTTTTAGTGCCTTAAATCTATACTGCGCTATCGCTGCCACCACCACCTACTTAGCTTCTAATCATCTTTAACCGTCTCCTTCATCCTCCTCCCGTCCTCAGTTCTAGGCCTGGTTCTTTTGTTAGAAAACTCTTAATAGAAATTACCTTCAAAGCACTTCAGTTTATAATTATACATTCCTGAATGTGAGTATTTTAATTAGCATCTCTACCCCTGCTTAGCTGGTAAGCTGCTTGATTTAATGGACCTCATTCTGTTTAGCACCGTGTATCCGCGGAGCTCGGCACTGGACTTGATTCATGGTGGGCATTCTGGAAGTGTTGGTTGGATGAAGGAACCAAAGTACTTGCATGAACATGCAAGTCATTTCTGTCACCCTCCCTTTGTCTGGTAAGCCAAGCCCTGAGCCATCAGCTCTCCCCTGAGTGGATGTAAGCTTCTGCCTTGAGCAGGTGATTTCATACTTTCTCAGCCCAGAGGTGTTCAACTTATTCCAGTTTTCACATTCAATGATAGTAAAAAATGTGAACCTGAACCTCAGGATGTTTACCATTTGTTATGGATGATTCATATGTACTACCTATAAATGTATTTTACAAAACAACACTAAAAATTAAGGGCAAGTTAAAAAATATTAAAAGCCCTATTATTTTCTTCCTGCATCCCAGTGGATTGTTCTTGGGTGATCCACTTAGGAGACCACTGCTCTAATCAGTTGCTTATTGTATTTTTAATTCTGTCATGAAAGTTCACGCTATACAGAAAATGCCTGTACCTTACCAAGCATTTGTTTCTTACTAAGATCTTCCCAGCCCTGGTGTGGGATGGGTAGGAGTGGAGAGCATTCTTAACTCTTTGATAAATGGTAAATCCAGTGATCTGCCTGAGATCCCCAGCATATCAAGGGTCCATGTCTGCATGTCAGCTCTGTACTGCTGGGTTGGGCTATGCGTATAGATCTCCCCCATCCCCTTCCCACCAAAGCTCCTTCAGGTTATCCCTCAGGGCCCAGTGAAGGCCAGTCCCTGGGCTGTTTCTACAGATGTCTGGGGAAGTCCAGAAGTGTCTGAGGTGAGAGGATTCCATCAGTAGACCTCTCCTACTTATTTATTCTTGGGCTGGGAGTAAGTGAAAGGCTGGATCAGCTTCAGGCTGAAAGGGCCAGAGTGAAGCTGGGGGAGGGAGGCCTGCAGTGTTGTAGGAGGTGTCATAGAGTGGTGCTGGGACCTGGCAGTCACAGGTGTCTTACCTAGAGCGACTTGATCATCAGATTCCACTGCCTTTCGGCGAAATCCTGGGAGACTGTATATGGAGAAGGGGAGAGAAAGAGAAGGGGAAGTGATAGGATGGTGGTTGAGGCAAGCTCCTGTAATGGTAAGATTAAATAAATTCCTTTCAGGGGCATGCATCCCAGGGCGGGACTCATCCCCATTTTATAACCACCTTCACCTTAGCTATTGGCCTCGCCCGCAGGCCCAAGTGATGTGACTGGAGGAAGGGTGAAGGGAGCCCACTGTCACTGAGAGGGCCTGTGTGCCCAGCATCCAGCGTGATGCATGGAGGTATAAATTCAGTCTGCACCTTGAGTATCTGTGTAGCAGATTGAATTTGTTGAATCCAGTTCCTGCATCCTAGGTTGGGAGGCGGGGGCAGGGGGAGTGGGTCACCAGAAGGTGGTGGTGTGGGTTTCTGTAGTGGAGTTGGGGAGATGGTGGAGGATTCAGCACAGAGACAGTAGGAAAGAAAGGTGTGTGGTTAGGTAGGCAGCTTGCAACCCCAGCTGTATGTCAGAACCAAGAGGGGAGCATTTTAAGAGATTCCCAGGCTCTACCCAACTAAGGAATCCGCTCCAAAGGTGGTGCCCCATCTGTGTATTTTTAGAAGGCTCTGAAGCAGGGGTTGGGAGCCATCACTGAGGCAGGTGAGGAACTTCATAGCAGGTAGGAGAAAGTAAACCAAGTAGAGGTAAGAGGATAGGAAAATGGAGCAAGGAAAACAGGAAATGGGGAAGAAGGTGCAGGACTTAATCTGCTGGAGGGAGGGAGGGAAGGGCGGGAATCCAGTCCTTGGCCTAGCCACACAATTCACATACATGCATGTGCCTGCTCATCACACTTGTAGTTCTTCATTTACCTATATCTCACGAGGCTGCTGCTGGTATGTTGAGCAAGCCCGGACTTGGTCCATCCTTGATTTTCGGGGGATTGAGAAGCAGGCCAGTAGGCCTTCTGTAAGTCAAGTGAAGTGGGCAGTGCCTGCTTGAAGACATCTGGCAGGTGCCCTCTTTAAACTTCGGTTGCCTCCTCTGTAAAATGGTATCTAACAATATCTGCCTCTGGGGATTACTATTAGGACAGAAAGAAAGGAAGTTTATGCCAGGTATGGATCGTGGACAGCCCATGAAGGTTAGTAGATCTAACCAGCTCAGGCCTGAGCAAGCTGTTTGGACAGGGGGAGTCAGCCTTTCTGAAGGAGGCCCCTTACTAAGTGTCTGAGCTTGTACGGTAGGAGCAGTTCTTGGGAGAGCTGGAGGCCTCACTTGGAGCTGCTAACACAGGTTGGAGAAGGCAGGGGGCAGAGCCCCCAAATTGTGAGGTGGGGCTGGAATAACATCTGCCTAGATGCAGACTTCTGCCCCGGGGGCCTCCCTTTCCCATCATGAATTAGGGGTTAGGGGTTCTCTGCCTGGCTATCATTTCTGGAGCAGTTGCTCTGTGCCTGTAGGCCCTCCCAGGCCTTTGTTTTTCATTCATACAGCCCCTGAGAGGTCTCCTTTTTCAGGAAGTCAGGAAAGGGAGCAAATTGTGTCCTTCTCAGGTGATCCCAGGACTTCCAGGTCATAGCGAAGGTTCTCTCAGCTAGTTCTGGTAGCACTGCGCTGGGGGCTTCACTCATCACTGGGTTGGTCTTTCTCTTCATCCCCGCTCTGGAGGCCGGTGGGGAGGGCTTGGAGAGCCCAGCACAGCTCCCCTGCAGCTGGGTGCATCGGGAGGCTTTGTGATGACGTCACCTGGTCTCCAGCCTCCAGCCTGGCTGCCTGTGCAAAGGATCTGTCTGTTCTGGCACAGGGACCTGTTCCATATGGAGGGCCAGAAACTGGCCATCACACTCACCCAGGGTGTTCCTTCCACGTCTGCACCCCCCTTCTTCATGGAGTTTTGGGTACACCCTGGGTGTGGCCTGTGAAGAGTGGGCAGGCGTGTACTTCAGCAGAGCTCCCCAGCTGTCTCTTGTAGGTCTGAAATGGCCTATCTGCGGAGGTTGGCCTGCTGCCATAATGATTGGTTCTGCTTTTTCTGCCCCCTTCCAGTTTGCAGCTCCGTTGCAGACATGCCCTTACGCAGTGTGTCGGCACGTTTAGGTGTGGTCTGTGAGTCTGGGGAGGCTTCTCTTAGAGTAGGGCCTTCCAGGGCTGCTGTTTGCAATGGAGGTAGAGGAGCAGGCCTGGGAGCTGAAATGCTGCTCTTTTAAAAGTGAAAGGGCTTGGTTCAGTCCAGGCAGCTGGCCTCTGTAGACACTCAGCAGTTCTCCCTCATTTCACGTGGCCAGTGTGGTCATTGTTGGGAGCCTTCATAGGGGAGGGTCAGATATGAGAGTGAAAAAGCACCTCCCAGTTTGACGAGTGGCTGTTGACTCCACAAGGTCTGAATCTGCCCACTGAGCCGGAAACCAGGCCTATATGGGTGAATGCTTGGCAGCCCCTGGAGGCTTATTGCCGCCACAGGGTCCCTGATGGTGAGCAGCATGGCCTGCTAACGTGTGAAGAGTTATGCAGGTAGCAAATACTGTGTGTGGAGGGGCCATTCGTTTTTACACAGATCCTGCATTCTTCCCAAATTGAAGGTTTGTGGCAACCCTATGTTGAGCAAGTATCGGTGCCATTTTCCCAATAGAATCTTAGCATTTTTTAGCAATAGGGTATATTTCAGTTACGGTATATGTACACATTTTTTCAGACGTAATAGTATTGCACACTTAATAGACTGCAGTATAGTGTAACTGGAACTTTTAGATGACTGGGAAACCAAATATCACTTGATTGTGATATTTGCTTTATTGAGGTGGTCTGAAACTGATCCTGCAATATTCTGAGGTGTGCCTGTATTGATTGAATGCCTGCTGTGTGCCCGGTTCTGTTCTCTGCGGTCTGCATGCAGCTAGCATTGAACTAGGTGAGCACATCATCTGTACTGCCCATTGAGGAAGACAGTAAGCCAACCCAAATCATAACTGCTGGTGTGGTAGGTGCCATGAAGACGAAGCAGTGTTAAAGAGGGTAGGTGATCCAGGAAGGCCTCTCTAAGGAGGTGGCATTGAGCAAAGACTCAATCTGCATTGGACTTCTGGCCCCACGAACCAGAACTTGAAGCATCTACCTGATCTGTCAGGACCTGTGAAGCATCGGTTGGTGAGCATGTTGAGGCTCAGGGAAGTTGAGATGCAAATTTGTGAGGTGATTAGTAGGAAAGTTGAAATGATACGAAAGAGGGATAGGGTGTAACTGGTCAGTATTCTGTTCACTAGCTTAGATATTTCCCCTGGCTAGCTGACCCTTGGCCTTTTCATCCCCAAATGTTTTACTGTTCCTTTTTAGACTCATGCTTTGAAAAATTTACACTTGCAAATTGCATTTATTAACAATAATAGATGTATTTTCTCATTATTTATGGCTGGGTGTATTAGGGGTGGGGGTCAGAGATGTTAAACACAGCTTTAGCTGTCAGCCCTCCAAGCAAGGACTTAACCTTTCGCCTGCCTAGGCAGAGGTAGATAGGGCCCAGTTTTGATAATATCCATGGGCACTCACTACCTGTCACAGCGGGATCCCCATTGGTCTTTCTGAAGTGGCAGAGTTTCGGGGAGGGAGCCCCCATTGCTACTTTGGATTCCAGCTGGACCTTTCAGGCCCTCCTACCTAGTTTGAGGGTCCAGATCCTTTGGGTGGCTAAGGAGAACCTACCAATGCCTCTGACCAAAGATGGTGAGGCCCACTGTTAATTTAGGTCACGAATCCAGCACTGACCCACCTGTTCCAGGGACAAGTTTGAGCCTTAATTGGCTGATAGTTTTCATCGAGAAGCAGGTGTCCTTCATGAATCTGAAAGGAGCGTCTGGTGAAAGAAAAGTTGGTTAATCAGCCCGTTGAGGAACCAGCATCCCATTATTATGGAGGCTGAATCATTTGATTCCCACTCTTCTGGTTTGAGCTTCTAAAAGGAAGGCAGTAGATTTTCACCTTCTTACTAAATATTGAGAGAAAGTAGTATATTTTCCATGTTTTGTTTATTTTTAACTATTGAGCGTCTATGTGCCAGACACCCTACTTACTCTTAGTTAATACAGAAATACTACAACATGAGTCAGATTATTCCCACTTTAACAGATGAGGGAACTGAGGCTCAGAAAGCCTGCTAAGTAATTAGCACAAGTTCACAGAGCCCTAAGGAGCTGAGCTTGGGTGCAAAGCCAGGTCGCTTACCTCAGAGCAATGCACAGATCCTCAAATCTTCACTTTGACCTCCCGCCTTCTCCCAGCTACTTTGGGGCTGCTGATAATGTGGAAAAACTCTGGACCCCTGACTTCCATTTCTGTTCTTTATCATGAAATCTGCTGCATTTGTTTCCCAGGAAAGTAGAACAGATGATGCCAAGATTTCTGATTTTTTAAAATGTTTTATTGGGAAACAATGCATATTAAAGGAAACAAAATAAATGTGAGGTCCAATGATTTTTCTCCGTTGGATTTTTCCCCCTTTAATTAGGTGATTATTTTACGTTGTTGGGGAATATCCCAGGAAAATCCACTTTTTGTGCAGCTACCCTGGCCTTTTTGTGCCAGGGCCTGAGTGAATCCCCCTGGGTTTCCTCTTAGGCTGTGACTTGCTTCTCACAGGAGAGCTTGTACACGCAGATGAGAAGGGTGCCTTGGAGATACTAAAAAGAGTCTGGAAGGTGGGAGAAGGCCAAGTAATTTTTCCAGTCAAATAGGCTAAGATATAATTAGGGACCAAGGTACTGCCTTAAAGCCAGCAGCAGTGTATCCTGACCTGTTAGAGGAGTTGTGGACCCAACATGGTGGTGCCCTGCATTTTGCTTCATGGACCTCACTGCCCTTGTCATCAGCAAGACCTACTGGGACAGGAGTTAGATCTGTCAGTTATTGAGCACCTACTGTGAGCCTTGACCACCCATTTCTAGACAGAGAATCAGATGCCCTCCAAGGCACATTGAACTCACAGGACCTGTGTATTGTAGCAGTCCCTTCTGCTTGTTCCTTCAAGATTGGACACTGGGGGCAGAGGGCAAGAGTACCTTATCATCGGGTCCCCAGTGCCTGGTGCACTGGCATTTGGTAAGTTCGGAGTAGCATTGATTGAATGAATGGAGGTGAAGTAACTTGCCCACGCAGGGACAGTAGCGAGTCCGTTAGATCGGAGGACTGCAGGTCTCTGACCGCTGCCCTACAGGTCAGAAGTGGAACCTGATTCCAGCTTCTTGGTTAATAAGCTGGACGAATGGGAAGTGACATAAGCAGAGTTATTATAGCAAAAGATTGGAAGCAACCCAAATGGTCATCAGCAAGGGACTGGTTAAGAAGAGGGATGGCACATCCACACAATGCAAATGCGAACAGGACAAGTTTTTGTGTGCTGTGATGTGCACACTCCAGGGGAAAACGGCAAAGCAGAGGTTGGTTCATAATATTCTGGTTTGGGTAAAAGAGAAAAATAAGATTCTGAATTTGTTTTTGTATCTGTAAATGAGCCCTGGTGTGATGGTTAACTGGATAGGGGGGATGGGAGGGAGAATTAACTATTTATAATTTTTAGTTTTGAAAACATGAGAAGGCAAATGTTACTTTTTAAAACAAATTTTTCTAAATAACAGAAATGACTTTGAACCAGCTCTTCTATTTATCTAGGCAATTGGATTCGATCTGTACATTGAGTCAATTGGGTTAAATCAAGACTTCATGTGGAGTTTCATGTATGTTGCATCTATTGTGTATCTCCAGCTTTTGTGGGCTTTTTCAGCAGGCCCATGGCCCTGTCCTCGGATGGTATATAGCCCCTTCCGTTGGTGGCCGGGACCTGCATCATCAGCTCAGGCTGTTGGGGGAAGGCTGTGGCGGTGCAGAGAACAAGGAGCCTTCAGCACAGGGGGCAGGCCTTGCTCCTGTCCTCATTTCTGGGAGTTTATCCTCTGAGAACCCTGCCCTGATATGACTCAGTTGGTTCTTCCCCCAAAATGAAGGATTCCAGTGAAGAGAAACTGTTCTGGGATGGTCTTGCAAACTGTACTTTTCACAGAAAGAAAAAAACAGCAGAATATTTTCCCAGATTATTTGTAATGCTTTTCTGTTCAGCAAATGGTTAATTGAAAGCTACGTGCAAGGTAGTGTGGTGTTATCAGAGCTGTATAACACCTCCTCTCTTCTCTCTGGGGTGTAAAGTCTTGGGTGAGAAACTTGTAAAATTTCTCCCCCATCCCCATCTAGGATAGCAGTTTACCTCCCCTGGTCCCACAGAGACCATGAGGTTAGTTGGAGGTCTCTCCATTTTACTGACGAGGACACTGAGACTTAGTGAAGTCTTACCAACTCCACAGTTCCTAAGTGGTAAAGCCCAGAGCCAAACCAGATTTTCTGACTACTTCACATGTACCCAAACACTCATAATCAACACATTCTGCTGTAGGACATTTCCCATGGGTGCAGCCCATTTCTCCCAGGAAGCATTGGGTGAAGCACAGTCCTGAATAAAGTTCCTTTTCTTTCTTTTTTTTCCTTTCAGGAAGGGCAAGAAAAAGCCCCAGTTATGATTGGGTCTTAGATCTTACCCCCTTGCTGTGGTCCAAACAGTGCTGATTTCATGGCCTATGAAATCCACCACCCTACCCACAGTTATAGGCATTATGTCCCAGATGTGTGACAGACACCTGCGTTCTTCCCACCCCATTCTCACACCACCGCTTCCTCTCCTTCCTTTCTTCCACAAACTGCTGTTGCCACCTGTCTTCTTGGCTGTTCCCCAGAAGGGCCAAGCATACTCCCCACTCCCAGGTTCTTTGCCCTGACTGCGCCCTCTGCCCAGAGGGCTCCTTCCTTGTCTTCACTTGGCTTCAAGCCCCCACTGAAAGCTCAGCTTTGAATAGGCCTTTCCTGGCCCCCCTTTCTAAAGTAGTGTCCCTTGTTGCTGTTCTCCCCTTTTTTCTAGTAGTGCACACACATGTGTGCATGTGTGTAATGCACAGCTATGTACATTTGTACATTTACTGGTTTATTTTCTTGCTCCCCCACTAGACTGTTAAACCCATGAAGCCAGGCACCTAGTTTTGTTTACTGCTGCATCTCTAATGCCTAGCACAGGTGCCCAGCACCTAACAGATGCTGTAAATATTGTTGAATGAGTAGATGGGGCCTGTAGCCTAAATAAAGAACATCTTTAAAGATGAAAGAATCACCATTGTAAGAGAAGGAATGACCAAAGGCTCATCTCTTTGAAGTGCCTCATCATAAAATATTATCATTTAATAATCATTTAGCATTGTTTATTTGTAAAATTCTTTGCCGACCGTCACTTAGTAGCCTCTGATCCCTGTGCTTTACAGGGACAAGGAGTGCACTGATGTTTTTTTCTGTCTTCTTTCTTTTTCAGAGCAGCCATTCCTTTGGAGGGCAGCATAATAATTTAAATACCTTCTTATATTTTATTTTGGGCCCAAAACTGCATTTTTGTGATTCTTGCGCACTGATCTTAGTTCTTGAGCCACTGAAGAACACAGAGCAAAGTTATTTCTATTTGTATAGGACACTCCTTCAAGTAGTTGGAGAAAGATCCCTGTCATGGGGCTCCCCTGCCCTCCAGCTTTAACATCTCTAGTTCTTCCAGTGTCAGTTTTCAGATTCCTTCCCACTCAGGTTGCCTTCGTCAAGTTTGTTCTCCTTGAAGGTTGGGAGTTGGCGGTTTGGGCCTAGTGGAGCAGAATGTTTTGGGACCCTGACCAGGGAACGTTGGCCCATCCCACTTGTTTCTCTCAGCATAGCCCAGGAGGCCCTCATCTGTCTTGACTACCTCAGCAGGGACCTCTTTCAGGAGCTTTAGATTCTTTTCTACATAGTCCCCAGTTGTCTCGCAACCCCTCCCCACCACTCCTAAAGAATTTTAAAGGTCAGGAAAGTTCTGATTTTTGGAATTTAGATAATAAAGCAGCTGTAGATCTGTGAATGACAATGAGCTCAGGTCACTTTTAAAAACCAGTAAAGATAGGTAAAGCTCTGGCACCAAAATTCAGATGAAGAGGATGGAAGTTAGCAAGTAAAGCAAAACCTATAAACCTTGTAACTTCTTTCTTTCCCTCTCCTTATCCACCTGTGTCTTTTTCTGGGTCTGTCTCTCCTCCTTCCTGCCAAGTATCATTCCTGTCTCCGTCCGGCAGCCCCTTGCGCGTCCCCATTCCCTCCTTGCTCTCGCTCCTTCCACTGCCTTCCATTTCCCTCCCTTCCAGGTACTAGACATATGGAACTAACACTTATGTCACTTCATACAGTTCCATCCCCATTACATTTACCATAAACACTTAATTTACAGACTGAGGTAAGTTGCACATAGAGCATATTTCTAAGGGAGAAAGAACTGAAGGAAGTTAAATTGCTTCCTATGTGTGACTGTTGTCTGATTTGTTCAGTGGCCTTGGGTAGAAGGAAATGTCAGCCCCTAGCCTTAGGTTCTTCTGCATGATTGGTTTCCATTTTTGGCCAAATCAGCGGTTTCCAATTGGTGGCAGGACACTAGGGCTTCAGTGCAAGCAGTGTTTGCTCTGTTTCTGTCACTGCCAGTGACAGTCATTTGGGGTAGAGGTAGCAGGGAAGGAGGCTGAGATCGAGGGTTTCATCTCTGAGGCCATTTAACCTTTCCTGCCTCTTCTGCACTCCAGCCCCACCGGGGTGAGCGTGGAGGGAGGCCGAGTTCATGCACAGGGCTTTTTCTAACAGCTGTTTTCTTTTTCCTCCTCTGTTGCCTCTGGCTTCAGGAAGTTCACAGTGGAGAGGCCTGTAACTCTCCATAGTGAACTAAGTTCGGAGAATTGAGACTGGCCCAAGGTTTGATTGCGCGGTGGACTAACTCTGACCTTAGATGAATCACTGGGTGGTTCAGTTGCCCGAGAAGCTGGATGGGTCCCTTTTTTCTCTCTGAAGCACCTTGAAAGACCTAGTTAGAAATTTGGCAGAGGCCTAGTACTAAGACTATAGAAGGTGTCTCAACCTCTGAGTCTGAACGGGTGCAATATCTTAGGTGGGTTATCGTGGTGGCCTGAGCTGGACAGAGGCTTTTAACTGCCAGCTCATGGATCTCTGAGGAGTAAAACTGAGGAAATAAATTAACTTTTGTTTTGAAGGCTATTCTTCCGCTCAGGGACCCCCAGGGAGCGGGAAGCTGGCAAGGTCCACACCCATGGCAGAGATCTTGGGTGCTGCCCCTTTTTCAGACCCTGCTGACCCCAGCGCTCTGGTGGGATCTCTGCAGCAGATAGCCCCAGCTGCCCACAAGCTGTCCCAGCCCAGCCGGCCTTAAATCCTTGAATCTGATTTTAGGAGCCAAAATCAACAGTATCAGTCAGCAGCAACCGAGGCCCAGGAAGCCATTTTTAAAAATATTTTTTGACTTGCCCAAGCATGGAGTTAGCGGTGCACTTTGCTTCAGAAAGTGAATAAGGGGTTGGCCATTGTCCACCCCACTCTTTTCCCTTCCTCTAACTTGAATGACCTATGACCTCTGCTTGCTGACAGCTAGCCCCTCTGGGCAACGCATCAGGGGGCTCAGACCTCAGACCTTAGCAAGGCTGTATTTGGAGGAGACAGCACAAGTCAGGACTGCCAGATGTCCTATGGCCAGGCAGTGGGTCTTGGGGTCCCCTTGGACAGGGACAGTGTCCCTGGGAGGGGCAGGATGGGTAGAACGCCAGTGATCTGTGGACAGAGTTAAATGAGATGATGCCTGGTAGGAGAGCACTTTGTAAACTGACACATGGGGAAGAAATGCCAGATGGTATCACTGTTTGCTGCAGGTCAGGGAGCCTGGCAGAAAAGTCAGGTGGGGGCAGACTACCTTTGGAGGAGACATGGGGGTTGGTCAGGGAGCGTTGTTGGTTGGGGGGCTTGAAATCCTCCTGCATTTGCACTTGATCCCCATGGCCATTAAAGGCTTTGGGACAGGGGGTGGTGGACATGATAGGACTCGATCAAAGCAGTGTTTTAGGAAGATTGACCAGGATTTACCCCGTCCCCACTCTGCTGTCTTCCTCTTCTGGCTCCTCATGGCGTTTCTGCTGTGGGGGGCCTGCACTGTGGCTTTTTAATGAGGTCATTGTGAATAGTGCAGGGTGTGTCTGCATTGCTTGTTTTTTGGTTTTGAACCTTAGGGTTGCGAGCAGGGAATAGCACCCACCAGCTGTGGTGCTTGTCAGATGGCCGACAGCACGTGGGAGGGGGCCACACCTCCACGTTTGGAACCCCCCACCCCAGACCTCTCAGGGCTGCTTTTGTGATCCAAGTATGTTTTAAGAGACTATGTGATTGATTTTTGTATTTCAGTAATTATTGGGATAATTGCCCAGTGTCCTGGATTTCCTTTCTGGTATCCCTTAGTGATGGATCCTGGGATTCTTTAGCCCACAGAATTCCCACCTCCTTTCGGGAACTAGAGATTGAGACTGGATATGGGTAGGACTAAAGGTGTGTGCACTATCGAATTAAAGCCAGAAGGAATTGCATCTCCATACTCAGGCGCCATTAGTCAGTGTTGTGGGTTAGGGGACTGGTAGGAGCACAGAGAGGAACTTGACTTCCCTCAGGGTACACAGCAAGTTAGTGGCAAAGTGGGACCAGGGTCCAGGTCTGACCCCCTGATGGGTATCCTTTATACTGTGCCGCTGTGCCTTCTCCCTTTCCTTTGCAGGGCACCAGTCACACGCCAGCTGCCAGTACCAGTGTCTTCACTGGACTAGGCTTCCTACTCCTGCTTCTTCTGACCTTCCAGCACCTGCTGCAGGTAGAAAGCAGCAACCATGTAAATGGTGCAGCCTGCCCGATTTTTCAGCTGATGTCATTCAGCAGTTCCAAAAGCCCTTCTCCCTTTCCAGGCTGCTCCCCACTTCCTGGCTCCCAAACAGCCGTCCGAGCTTATCTTCTGCTCTGAGACCCCTTTCCTTCACAAGCTTTTAAATCAGACAGTGCTAGGGTGGGGTGGGGCTGGACAGGCAGGGAAAGCTTCCTGTGGGGTGTGGAGCTGACAAGTCCTTGACATAAACTAGACTGGCTGGAAGGGAGGAATGAGGGTTCAGGGGAAGGAAGCAAAGGCTTAACTTGAGGGAGGGTCCCAGCCTTACTGAAGTTCCCAGGCTAAACAGAGCCTTTGGACAGGCCCAAAGCACAGGTTCTGGGGTGGTTACTGCCCTCGGTTTCCTTCTGGCTAGAGGAAGCATCTGCAGTGGAACCAGCTCCTCTGTCTTGGCAAGACAGACACCAAGTCCTCCCTACACCCACCAGGGGAGGTAGGAAGCCAGTTCCAGGTGCCAAGGGAGCCAGTCATAGGGTTTATGTTAACGCAAGCCCTCCCCCAGCCAGCTCGCAGCCTATTAGCCTGGCCAGCGACAGCTTAATTACTGCTGCTGCAGCTCGCTCCGCTCCAGTCCACGGTTCCCTGGCTCCCTAAAATAATAAGGATGGCGTCACCGACTTCCCGCGGCAGTGTGCTCCCTGCCGCGCCTCCAGCGCTCTGTTGCAGGCAACGGATAAAATCGGGACACTCAGATGTTTTGTTTTGTTTTTTCTTGGAGATTTTTTTTTTTTTTAAGTAACGTGGGGCCTCACCCCTTAGTTAAATTTTTAAAAGATTGTTAAGAGGCGTAGACACCTGGGCTTAGCTACCATTGTGGCTGCAGAGTAGCCTCCTGGTAGCAGAAGCTGAAAGCTCTGTGCCTGGTTCCAGGGTCTTCCACCGGGGACTGTGGTTTCTGAGTGGAGCCGTGGTACAGTGTGCACGGTACGCCAGAAGAATCACCCAGCCTGGGGTTCCTGGGTGCTAGGCCAACTTTGGACTTTGTTTCTTCCTCTGGGAAAAAGAGGGATGAATTAGAACAGCATTTTGCAAACTGTGGGTCATGTTTAAATTTTTTTACTGTCATAAAAAAGGTGATTTTTACAGGGAAAGTTTCATTTCATTGTATATGTCTACATGTACACAAAAACGTGTGCACGGAGTCAAGCTATAAACATAGTTTTTACTGCGGGTTATGGTCAGGAAGCTGCTGACCTAGATGATCCCAAAGGCCGTTCTAGCTTACGAAATTTCTGACTTTTCTCCCAGAGCCTGTCTTTTCCCCATAGAACCCCACTGGTTTTTGCAGGTTTCATCACACTGTGGCTGAAGCAAAACTAGATTTTATGCTTAAAATGACAATCACAAGCATTCACCACTCTAATCGAACACCTTTGGGAAGAAGCCCATTTCCCCTCTGCTTCGGTGCCTCAAACAGTCTGGCCTTCCAGCTAGAAATCTGCAACAGGGGATGGCCCATTTAAAAGCTGACCTATTTAAAACCCACGAGCACCAAAAAAACACGGGGTCAATTTGATTTGTCTTCTTTTCTGTGCAAGGCTGGAACCTGAAAACTAAATTGGTCAGGGACTGACACGGTTGAAACCAAAGCTACAAATATTTATTGAATTGTTGTTCAATGAAAAAAAGAAAATCAAGGGTTGAGGTCAGTGAGAAAAAAAGAATCAAAACAAAGGGAGTGTGTTTTGGGTACACCATCTTAGTTCTCCAGCATATTAAAAGGCCTTATATTCTGTGAGGCAGACAGCTGAGATGACTCCAATCTCCTGGCCTGCCTTTGTTTCCCTTCCTGTACTTCAACAGGGGACACAGCAGTAAAGGTGACTACGGATCTAAGGGGAAGGAAAGTGGCTTTTTCCAAAGCTGGGGATCCTCTTGTCATTTAATCCAACCCTAGGTGATGGGCACTCTTGTAAGTTAGGGGAAGCTCAGGGGCATTGAGATGAGCTAGCAAGTGGGGAGTGTGGATGGGAGCCAGGTCTGTCATGACTCCAGAGCCTGCTGTCTGTCCACCTCGCCACCTTGCCTCAGGAAGTGCCGGAAAATAAAGAGCAGTTCTCACTCGCACTTCCTTCTCTCTGGGTCTGGTCTTCGGAGGGCTCTGTCTTAGGCCCAAGCTGTCCACTGAAATCAGAGCCAGCTTCACAAGCACGTGACCTGCACAGTCGCACAGGGCCCTGCTCTTGGGTTTAATGTACTGCCGTCACTGTCTTGGAATTCTTAATTTTTGAGCAAGGATTCTCATACTTTAATTTTGCTCAGGGCCTTACAAATGATATGACCAGTCCTGGCTTTGGTATAGTTAGTGTGTCCCCTTTCTTGGTTTTTCTAGGTCCCTTAATATGCCAGTCCTTTCTAGGTTGGAGGCATTTGAAAAAAATGCAGTTTGAACCTCAGGCCTGCTACCTGGCACACAGGACAGGAGTGGTTTGCCAGCCACCTGCCTCCTCCTAGCTGGCCACCATACCTCGTGCTCACTGTCCCCTCCGCGTCCTCTGAGCATTTGCCCAGGTGAACAGTGTCACAGGAGCGCCTTGTCTGGAGAGGTTTCTTGTGGGCAGAGCCCTGGATCAGGTCAGAAGGAGTGTGCACAGTGGTGCCTCCTAGGGGTTTATGCTTGGGGGACACAAGACAAACTGGAAATCATTGCTGCTGCTGTTGATAGAAGGTAGGGTTCATTCACCTTGTCCTGGGCGAGTGATATTGTAAATTTCATGATGATTCAACTTATTTTCTGCACCCTGTACCTGGTGTTGAGCCTGGTACCATAGGCAGGGCATTTGTTAAGTAGTTGCTCTAGTGTCCATGCCCGGCTAGGCTGATTATGGAGGACAGTCCCTGACCTCTAGGAGGATCGGATGCTTAATACACGATTAAATGATTCATGCCGCAGCTGCCTAGGTGCCCTGGGAGGCTCAGAGCTGGGTGGGGGTGGGCCTCCTGGGATCAGGATCTTTGGGCAAGGATTGAGAGGCCAGTGAGATTGGAGGAGGGAGAGGGTCTAGAGTGGAAGTCTTCTTAGATCATTTTAGGAATTTGAAGTCCCCCTCTCCTCTGGTGGCAGGAAGCCCTGAATGTATTCTAGGCTGGAGTTTGCATTTTATAGGTTAAACAGATGCCATCCCTTTCTCCAGACGCAGGACCTAAGGCCTTGGGGACAGAGTCAGGGTTCACTCCGCCAGCCAGGTCCTTGGCCTCCAGTCAAGGCCTATTCCTAGTTGTCCAATGTCCCCACTGTCCCAGAGACCCCATTTAGAAGCTGAGCAGGCTTAGAGTGACTTACTTGACCATGACCAGGACTGCAGTGTTGGGAACAGAGAAAAATGGTCAACTTGGAGCTAGCTGTCTGTAAAGACACGATTTCACAGTTTAGGAACAACCAATGGGTTGTTCCTCAGAGTAATAATGGATTTGTGTTGATCAAGGACCTTTCTGCTGTCATTGGTGAGAGACAGCTGCCCCCTTCTTGCTTTGTCAACTCGGTTTTTCAGGAAATAGCGGAGCCAGGCAGTCTGACTTCTAGGGAGCTTCGCAGTGCCCCACTCATGTCTCTTTGGAGCTAAGAAGGCTCCACTGAAGTGCCCAAAGGCTTCACTGAAGTGGTGGCATGAGGCATGAAACATAGGATCCTGTGCAGATTTGTTCTTGGGGTGTTTGAAGAGCCCCCGATACAAGCAGTGTCATCCTAGTTGTTGGACTAGAGAGAGAGCAACCACATTCAGATATTTTTAAATGGCCAGTGGAATTGGGAGCGAGTCTAAACCCAAAGTACACATTTTTAGGTTAAATTTAACTTTGCACTTAGCTCACACCCAGGATTTGGCAGGGGGAAATGGGCGTTAAAAGTCTCCTCTCCTCTCCTCTCTTCCCCTCCCCTCCCTTCCCCTCTCTTAAGCAGAGCACTCCCTAAATGTCATAGAGGTACTCTCTTCACAAGGAAGGGTTTGGAGGATGGTCACCAAGCAGAGAAGGGAGGAAGCAGGTTGCAATTGCAGCAGTTCAGAGTGAGTTAAGGAAATTGGGGTGAGTTAGGGGGTGTGAAACCCAGTAGCCTGTCTGTTAGGGGCCTGGCCCTGCTAGGGAACTCTAAGAAAGTGTGGCCTTCAATGTGGGCAGTGGGTGGGCAGAATGACCCACGCTGTTGGGCTAGCGTTTTTGTTTTCTCTGGTCCATTTCAGACACTTCACAGGCAGCTTACCTGCTGCCCCCAATGTGACACGTCACCCCACAAAAAGCAGTGTATTTCCCCCATTGTGGTTTGGGCTTTTTGGTGATATTATCAACCTGGGTGGGATCTAAGCCTGCATCTTGCCTCTTCTCCTTGTTCTTACCCCAAGCAGTGCTGAAACCCCTGTCAGGAAGGAAATGCAGAAACCCTGGGGTTCCCAGATGACACCACAAGGTTCCCCTTTTAATGATTTGGAAGCAGCCCCTTGGTCCTTGGGGAGAGCCTCTGTTCTCCCTGACTTCAGCCTCGTCTGCTGTAGGGCAGGGTTGGGTTTTGTGCCTAGGTTACTAAGGAGGTGTAATTGGGATGGAGACTGCCAAGGGAGGCTGGTGGGCTGCAGGGGAGCAGGTGGCTGGCAGGGCAGCCTGTCCGATTGAGTGGGCGGTCTGGGAAAGCCTGTACCCTATGTTTGGGGATGTCAGAGAAATCAGGAGCCAACACTGACCACCTTGGTGCAGTAGACACCCTCCTATGACCACTGCTGGCACTTCAGGGTAGGTAGGTGGTTCTGACGTGGCTGTAAAATGGCAGAATGCCCCCCGGAGACATTGTGAGGATTAAATGAGCCATGATAGGTGAAGCACGTAGAGCGGGCCGAGGACAGGAAAGCTCCCATGGTGGTTGTTCATAAAACAGGAGTGGAAGTTACTTGCATATGTGTGCGGAGAGGACCGCCACCTGGTTGTGTGGGGCTGGAACTGAAACCTGTGCCTGTAGAATTCCTAGGCTACATGGTGCTGCTCCGGGACAGGTTGCCTTCCGGGAGGAATTCCCTGGACTCCCCAGCCCCACCTCTCCCCATCTCTGGGGCCTTCTCCTTGCCTAATGGCCAGAAGAGGAGAAACCCTTGACCCTGTTAGAAAAACCACATGTCTGAAATCCTTGCGGGTATCTGGATTGGAATCCCTTCTCATATTTGTCTTTCTTTGGTGGGACTTTAAAGAACTCCCAGGACCTTCTAAGGAAATAGTAACTAAAATAACAGTGAGCCTTGAGACTCCAGCGTTCACTGCAGACCAAAGGAAGGGTCCCTCTCCCCTATACAGTTTATCCCTCTGTCTGCTCTGCTCCCCCGAGGCCTGGCTTCCTGGCTCTACACTGACTTCCTGTCTTGGGGTAGGATTTATTCCCAGGCATTCTTGCCACTGGTCTTGAGAAGGTGGCTTGACCTGGATATCTGGCCTTTCCTGGGGACTGAGGGAGTGGGAATGCCAGGAAAGGCTCAAGGAAAGGCAGGCTTTGGCGCCAGGGCCTAGGCCCGGAGCTTCCTAGCTGTGAAAGCTGAATGCTGTGCCCTGGTCGCAAATTGCCACTGTCCTGTATTGAACTGTGGGTCACTAGGTCCCAGATGTGCCCTGTGTTCCCCTGGTCTTCCTGCTGGCAAGGGTGGAAGGTGGCCTTTAACCAAGAGATGCCCCTAATAGGAGAGGGCACCTGGAGGGCCGTGGCAAGATGGCTATCCGGGGCTCTGCAGGAAAAAGCTAAGTAAGTTGGCCTCCTGCAGGGAAGGGTAGGGGGGCAGCCCTAGACTGGGACAGGTTAGAAGGACCACCTGCTTATCCCTGAGAAGAAGAGGCTCTGAGGGGCAGGAATGACCCTTAGCCAATATGGGGCTGCTACGGAGGATTGTGCCACGTGACCCATGGGTGAGAAATCAGAACCAGGGATCAGCATATCCAGGCAACAGCAGTTACATATTTCCTGGAGGCTGCAGGGGGCAGGCAGGGGTGCTGTGTCAAGCACCAGGTGTAGTCAGAAGGGATCATCTTTAAGGTGCCGGCTAGTCTGATCAGGGACAGGAGTGGGTAACTGGGCATCTGCCTGGAGGGCTGGTCAGGGCCCAGGCCTCCCTGGTTGACTCCCTGGGTCATTTTAGGCCTGAGACATGATTACACTTCCTGAGCTCATCTGTACAGAAGCCTGGCAACTCGCCGGCAGCCAAGGCTGCCTTCTAAAAACCTAATGAGAGGGGAGCAGTTTATCAGTTCTTTCTACTTCGTTAGAAATAAAGGTTTTGGAGCCCAAGAGGAGAATCTGAGAGCTCTAGTAGGATGAAACTGCCTGCAGAGAGTTGGGTGGGGGACAGAGCCACAGAGGTGTTGCCAAAGACCAACTTTTGGGCTTGGTTGACCTCAGCATTTTATCATGAGTCTGTTTTGGTTTGTGGATTTCTATTCCCTCTTTCCATATCCACTCAGGGACCCTGGGAGGACTGAGTTGAGGGCCATGATATTTAATGTGGTAGCTTACATACATGTATCTCTTCATATTTATTTATGTTAACTTAAACTCAATAAATTTTAAAATTCAGTTCTTGGTCTCACCAGCCACAGTGCAGGTGCTCAGTGGGACACGTTTGTGGCTCCCCTCTTGGACTGTGCAAAGGTTTCCATCATCAGGGGACGTTGTGTAGAACAGCATGGGTCTAGTGACTAGACCTATTTGGCTCTTCCTGCCCTTGGGGCAGGCTAAGCAGTGCCCATGGTGACAAAGTCCAGGCCAGGTGGGCAGGTTCTGATTTGTGCCAAGAGCCAGGTAAGAGCAGAGGGGCAGGGGCACCAGAAGGAAGGTCACAGACGTGGAGGTGAAGGGAGCACAGGCCCTGAGGGTGGGGAGTAGGAAGCTGGCTTCAGGACAAGGGTCATTGTGAAGGGCATGGGGTGAGGCTCAGAGGTCCCTTAACAACGTTAGAGCTAGGTCTGGTGAGTGGGCCAGGTGACAGAACACAGGAAGCTGGTGTTCCTTTTGCAAGCCCAGACTTCGTCTGCCTGTCTGTGGCTGTGGTATTTCAGGTAGGGTTGGAATGAGACCACCAGCCTTGTCAATGGAGGCAGAGCTTATTGAGTTTATGTTTCACAATTCAACCATCCTCCCTCGGGGGAACCCCTGGTTCTGCAGCTCTTCTCACCTCAACCTGATACCACCACCCCCAGCCCCCAGGGTGGGTGTGTGCAGTGTGATGCTCCGGAAGTGCTGTTTTTCATGTACAATGGACTTCTTCCCAGGTTTGTCTGTCTATCCTCAGGTGGCCTGATACCCTCCCCATGCCGCACCCCCATTCCTTGCTTGCATTCACACTGTCCTTCCCTTTCCAGGTGAAAGAGCTTGTCCTGGACAACTGTCGGTCTAATGAAGGCAAAATCGAAGGCCTCACAGATGAATTTGAGGAACTGGAGTTCTTAAGTACAATCAACGTAGGCCTCATCTCAGTTGCAAACTTACCAAAGTTAAACAAACTTAAGAAGGTAAATAGAATGTAGGTGTGTGTGATGTGTGTGTGCAGGTGCTCCAGCAGGGAGGGGAGGGGAGGAGGAAGGGTCATCACCCGGGGCAGGGAGCAGGTGTAGGGAGCATAATAGAAGGTGAAACAAAGCCTGCTTGGCACACCCTGAAGATCCCCCAAGATGACTCTCCCTTCCATTGTCTGTGGGAAGCCAGGAGGCTCGGGTCCTAGAGCCTTCCTTTTAAGAGCTGTTTCTGCTTTTTCTCTCTCTGCCTTGTTTAGCTTGAACTAAGCGATAACAGAATCTCAGGGGGCCTGGAAGTATTGGCAGAAAAGTGTCCGAACCTCACACATCTAAATTTAAGTGGCAACAAAATTAAAGACCTCAGCACAATAGAGCCACTGGTGAGTCATTGGGGTCCTCCCCTCTGTCCACGGGGCGGGAGGTGGGAGGGACTGATCTCAGGGAATACTACTTCTGAGTTTTTATAACCTCTTCTTTTTCCGTACTTATCTTACTTTTTTTACTTTATTTAACTATCACTGTATACTGTGAGAGAGAGTTTGAGCAACTGTTTCTGCTGCGTCTGTAGCGAAGCTGAGGCCTAGGGAAGCTAAGTAGATTGGCCAAGGTCACACAGCTAAGGTGAAGAGGACTGGGACCCTGGTGTCAATTTTTGGCTTAGTGCTTTTCCTGGGGCAGTGTCTGCTTCACATCAGAAAATGGAGCTATCATTTCTTCAGGCTCCTTGTTCCTCTTTGGGGAGGGAGGATCCATCTAGGAGATAAGCTGATCCTGGGTGTCTAGCCTGTCTTCTCCTGGGCCGCTGGCCCCGACACAGGGCCCTCCACCCCGGGTGAGCAGAGAACCATGTGGTCTGAGATGCTGGTGTCCTCTTGACCTGGACATACCCCAGGCTTCATGATTTTCTAGCCAGAAGGGGTAGGTCATGGTTGGAAAAACAGTCTTTACATAAGCAGAATCTGAATGAGTGCATTCTCTTGATTTTTAAGGAGGTCACCTTTAAGATGTGTCACTGATTCAGTAATAATTTGTTAGAAAGATGGAAATATTGCCACACAAAATAAACATTAATATACACAAGAATCACTTCATAATCTATGCATCTTAGAATCAGAGAAAGGCCCTCGGGACCTTTGCCAAGTTGCCACATTTCCCTTTTCTGCATTTACAGGGTGGAAGTTGAGGCATTTCTCCTCTTGGGTTTGTCGAAAAGCACTCTGCCCCCATGTATGCTCAGGGGTCTGGTGGGTGGGCCAGGTGACAGACAAGAAAGCTAGTGTTCCTTTTTCAAGCTCAGATTTTGTCTGCCTGTCTGTAGCATGGGGCCAACTGCTAGAAGGAAGATACTTCCCATAGAACTTTTTCACTGATTTTCTAGGGGAAAGCAGAACTATTTTGATACACCTGAATGTTCTAATTTTATACATTTATTACAAAAGGAAATCTTTGGAGCTCTATATGTGTGTTTGGGAGGTGACAGATTGAGTGTATAAAACACTATGAATCGATCCCCATGAAAGATCAGCTATAGACACAGACAGACACACAAACACACAACTCTTGCTCCTCCTGCCCAGACCACAGGTATTTTTGTAGCTTCCTCTTCCCTACTTATCAGTGTGACTGATGTGTTACACTCCCCTCCAGGGGGTGGGAAACTGCTTTGGTTGGAGGTGCTGGGCTTACCCACTCAGGCCACAGCCCAGATCCCCTTCTTGCCCTGCACCCTCTGCTGAGAATGACCAGGTCCCTGTCATGTGCCCTGGAAAGAGCAACCTCATTCCTGGCATTGACCTTGAGGGACAGTGGCTTCAGTTGCCATTTTGGCCCCATTGGAACAGGGACTTGGCCTGGGACAGGGTGTTCGTGTACCTGTGCCTTAAAGATGTGCCAGGTGGGAAGTCCAGGTGCAGCTCTGTTTCTTGCTAGCCATATGACCTGTTCACTTTCTGGACTTGAGTTTCCTCAGACATTGAACAGGAATAATAGGGACTAGAACCGTCTAAGGCAAGGCCCTGACAAAGCAAATGTGTTGAGTACCATGGACAATATGGATCCTCCATCAGTTTTCTCATCCTTTTTGATAGACAGTATTGCAGAGAGTAAGAGACAGGGCTGAGGCTAGGCCACCTGACCAAACCCCAATTCTCTGCCCTCTACCTTCTCACCTGTAGATGAATGAATAATTATTTCTTCCTTATTGGGGTTTTGAGGACAACTTGAGTTAATCCACAAAGAGCTGTGTTGACTCCTATGATCATAATTACTATTCGCAGCAGGAGTTAGTTTGTTGCCTCTTGTTGCCTCTTGCCCCTTAGGCATAGAGACAGGCAGCAAAACTCTTGTTTCGTGCACCAGGAGAGCCCCACCTTAATTTCAGGCTGGTCGCTAGGATAAAAGTATTGGCATTGGATGAGATTTAAAGATGAAGCCCAGCCCTCATTTTTCAGATGAAGTGAGTGAGGCCCAGCCAGCAACCAAGGGTGGTAATATTCCTGGATGGACACTGGGGCCGAGTCAGAGTTTCTTTACACACACATACGTGGCTTTGCTCTTCACACTGTCTCACCTCGTCCCTACCTGTTTCCCTGGGCTGTCCCCACCCCTGTCTCCTCTCTTACCTCCCACAAACGGCTCACTGTTGACTTCATTTTTCTGCTTGCAGAAGAAGTTAGAAAACCTCAAGAGCTTAGACCTTTTCAATTGTGAGGTAACCAACCTGAACGACTACCGAGAAAACGTGTTCAAGCTCCTCCCACAGCTCACGTATCTCGATGGCTACGACCGGGACGACAAGGAGGCCCCTGACTCAGACGCCGAGGGCTACGTAGAGGGCCTGGACGACGACGAGGAGGATGAGGATGGTGCGTGGCTGGGGGAAGGCCAGGGCAGGCCCCGGCTCCCGCTGCGATCCGGAGTGGGTGGCCTGCGTGTCGGGAGGCCCCTCCCGCGGCGGAAGCATGTGGCCGTCAGCCGATGTCCCTCATCTGTGTGATTGGTTGACTCCCCTAAAACTGCATGAGCCCCAGAGAAGCATCCTGAGGTTCTTACCTGTATAGTATTGTAATCCTTAAAAACCACATCGCTGAATCTTCACCTTGATTTTTGGCCCCCGTTCCAAAATCCCACTGGGGTTGAGATTCTGCAATGACTTGGACACTCTTCCAGGGAGGGAATGAGCAGATAGAGGAAGGTGGGGTATGGTCTGAGAGGGTCCCCTTTCTCCATCCAGGTGTCCAGTCAGAGGGCTGGAGAGGTTGTGGGGCCCCCTGGTGGCTGCAGCTCATAGGACCATAGTCCAGGATTAGGGGGTGTGGCCTCGGGAGCGCCAGGGGCCCTAGGAGTGGGGGCTGCAGGGAGCAAGTTGGGCTCCCTGGCAGTGTGGTGAGCAGCCAGGGTTGCAGGGAGGCGGAGGGCACCTCCTCTTCCTTTCCCACATCAGCAGCACATGGCTTTTCTGTGGGTCTTCTTGGCCAGAGTAAAGTTGAGAATAGGGACGCTTGCCTGATTACATTAGATTTTGTTTTTCCTTCTTAGATGGGAGTAATTTGTAAGATATTCATGCACTTGTTTGCCTTAGTGATGCGACGTAAAGGGCCCAGGACTGGAGTCTTAAGACCAGGTTTCTAGGCCCAGACCAAGTTGATGTGCAACCTAGAACAGTCACTTCTTTCTTCTGCCTCAGATAATTTCCCCTTTAAAGTGAGGAGTTTAGCTAGGTGCTCTTTCTAAATGAATTGACATCTCAGCTTTCCCAGGCCCTGTAACTTGTTCCTCTGATGTGGCAATTTCTCTGTGGTTACGACTGTCAAAAGATTTTTCATTTCTGTAAACCTTGGGGAGGACAGCTTATCACGCGGATCACTTTAGGGTACTTATTTACCTTTTAGCTCACTTTAGGATGTATTCAATCACCTTAGAGCATTAGGGGCCTGGGTGGGGTTGTGAGGTCATGGGTGCCCCCTGAGGACCACACCACCCCCGCAGGCCCGTCAGCCTGGGGCTGTAGGAGCCATCTCACCACCAGTTCTGTCTTTCCCCATTGCCACTGCACAGAGGAGGAGTATGATGAGGATGCTCAGGCAGTGGAAGATGAGGAGGATGAAGAAGAGGAAGAGGAAGGTGAAGAGGAAGATGTGAGTGGAGAGGAAGAGGTAAGTGGCAGGGCTGGGTGGGGGGTACAATCACCCTGAGTCGCTCTTACTTGGTGCCCCTGAGCCAGGCCTGCTAAATGCTTCCGTGATCAGCCTTGGCAATCTGTGAGCCCTGGGTGGGGAAATGGGGCCTTGCACAGCCTTTTTATTAGGTTGGTTTGCAGCAAGCTCTGTGAGGTTGGGTTAGGAGTGGGTAAGAGGGGATTCTGGAGACAGATAAAGAGGGGAGCACATCTGCTGGGTTAAGGCTTGCCCTCATTTCTGTGTGAAAATTAGTTTTTGTTCCATCCATGTCCCGTTGTTGCCTTTTTGCATTCATATGGTAATTCACTGAGCACTTCCAGTGTACTGGTGAAAACCAAGCACTGCCTGGAACTTATGGGTCATAGAAGACACGGCTGGATCCCAAAGCAGAGTGACATGGGTCTCATGCACAGAGTGGCAGCAGTGCCACTGTCCTGATATATTGGCTGGTTCCTACATTTTTTTTTGACAAGGTCGGTGACGTGTCCATGAGTGGTAATATAGGATAAGGATTTCTCCTTGTGTTCCTGGACAAATTCCTTGATGTTCTGAGCCAATTTCTTCATCTCTGAAATAAGCATCTGGATTGTAAATAGGGATCAACTCACTGGATTGTCAGGGGATAATTTATAAGTAAAATGCTCAAGGATAGTGTCTGATAAAAAGGGTGCTTGACCACTTACTATTTTAGGTTTCACATCTTTTCTTCCCCAAGATGCTGGCTGGTAGTGCTGTGCCTTGTGTTTAGGTGTCCTGAGTCTCGCTCTGCATACAGTCATTTTCCATGATTTGTTCAGAATTCTGCATCAGCTCTTGCCGATTACAAAAGTTAGACCTGGCGAAGTTTAAAGTGACAACTGCATGGATAAGACACCTGGCTTCTGTCCCTGTTCTCTGTCTCTGATCAAGCGCACAGACACCTGCCTGCCACACAGACCCACTTGGGCAGGATCAGCAGAGGCTTGGGAGAGGCGGGCAGGTACAGGGAGAAGGGTTTCCCTTCTCCCACGGGTAGGCTGCTAGACTCACCTCTAAACTCTAAAGCCTTAGGAAAACAGGTTCCTCCAAGACAGGGTAGTGAGTCCTTTTGACTAAAGGATTTTTTTTATCTTGCACTTCCTGTCACAGGAACTGCAACATGCAGGGTTGGGGTGTGTGTGTGTGTGTGTGTGTGTAATCTCATTGACCATCTGTAGATTTCCAGCTTCCAGTAAAGGAGAGCTTACACACACACACACACACACACACAGTCTCAGCAAACAGACTGATTAAGGGACTCTTTTGTGACATTATAAAAGGGTATTTCCCTTGACAAAAAGAAGTCTATCACCAAGTTCTTTTAAACAGTGGTCTGCCTGCTGCAGAGATTTAACTAGCACCAGACATGAGCAGCAGCATAAAGCAAGGGTCCTGTGTTGAGGATGAAGTCGCACATCTTGCTGAATCTCAAGAAGAAGGGATAATGTCTTCAGGGGTCTTTGAATTTATCCTCCCCTCCAGGTGGTCCAAGTTTGCATGAGGGTGCAGGCTGGGTAGGGTGAGGTTGGACTTGTCCACAAAATCTGGGCGTATGGAAACTGGGGTCTTCCCTTGAAGCCAAACCTAGAGTGAGGACAGATGAAAGGATGGCCTAGTTTACATGACAGTGAGTTTGGTCAGCTTAGGAACTTGTTCGCCTGAGAGAGCGGCAGGTTAGAAAGCTGCCTGAGCTGTGGGGACTTCAGGTCAGGAGTTCTTATCCTGGGGGTAGAACCCACAATCCCTCTGACGTGGTTTGCACATATTGTATGTGATAGGAGTGTTTCCTGGGAGGAAAGTAGGCTTTCTACATAATCTTAATCTTAAAGGGGCCCTGCATGCAAGAGAACGCCTGCCGCCTGCCTTAGATTGATCCTGAGATACTAGGTCCGTATGTGGGCCCTGAGAGGCTATCTTTTTTGAGGCCATTGTAGGGAAAGTGGCTTCCTCAGCGGGTCCGTGGCCCAGGGGCACCCCTAATGTCTGGTGTGCATCTTCTCTTCTAGGAGGATGAAGAAGGTTATAATGACGGGGAAGTAGACGATGAGGAAGATGAAGAAGATCTCGGTGGTATGACAGCCTTTTTATTCTTGGCTGGTAGCAGGTGGGCTCTTCCATTGACAGATGGGGTAGACCTGGCAGTGGGCATAACATGCCCACCTGAGGCCCACGGGTACCTGCCTGGCTTTGCAGATATGCTGCCTCAGTTTGCCAGGATGGCACAGCTTCCTAGATGGACGGTCCCCTGTTTTCTAGACTTAGAAGTGGGGCCGGGTTTAACCTAAATCCCTTTTCCTTCCTCTTTCAGAAGAAGAAAGGGGTCAGAAGCGAAAACGAGAACCTGAAGATGAGGGAGAAGACGATGACTAAGCGAATAACCTATTTTGAAAAAATTCCTATTGTGATTTGACTGTTTTTACCCGTACCCCCCCAAATCCCGCCCCCCGAAACTTATTTTTTTCTGATTGTAATGTTGCTGTGGGAACGAGAGGGGAAAAGTGTACTGGGGGTTGTGGGGAGAGGGTGGGCGGGAGGGGGTGGAATAAAATACTATTTTTACTGCCACTCTTTATTTTTTTTCCCCTACTTTTTTTGTGTCTGTTTTTGTCCCTGTAATTGCAATAGCTCAGTACACACCAAGTGAGCATTTGCTCCTTACTCTCAGAGGATGGTTTGGAGGCCTCTTACATTTTCTGGTATTTCCTGAGTCTCTTGAGTTGGTGGGAAGGCCACAGCTGGCCTCAGTTTGATTTCTCAAAGCCCAGGAGGGGCTGAGCACCAGCCACATCTTACCTCTTGTTCTGGTTCACGTGATTTCTGCATTTCTCTGGCCTGCTAGAGGCATCCAGCGCCCTGGTTTTAAATAGCAACCTAAAGGCGTATTTTGGCACTGGTTGGGGGACAGTCCCCGTCTCTCATTCCCTTTCCCTCTTCACAGATGGTGGTGGGCTTCGTTCTATGAAGAAGACTCTGATGTCACTCTTACGAACTAAGTAAGAGCCAGGGAGCTGAAAACAGCAGGCTTAGGGGTTATGAGTAAAATGGATTTGGTGATTATAATTAAAAGAAGAAACAAACCCTTAAACATCAACCTCTTAAAAAGATTTTTTAAGAACTGTCCAGTCTTGTTCTGTAAGATATTAACACTTTGTTTTACAAAATGACAAGAGAATTCTTCCACATGTACTTCTGTGCTTAGACTATTTTTACAAACCTAAGTGCAGGAGACATTGCTGCATGTCGGCTGGGTTTTGTTTTCATTTTTGTTTTTCATACACCCGAGCACGGAAAAACTAACGCAAAATTGTATTTTCTTACCTAGTGGAAATCTGAAATGATTGAAAATTCCTAGTGAATGTACAGGTTTGCTTTCATGTCCCCCTTCTGGATTGCTTTAGAAGTGACGTGTTGTTTCCTAGCCCATGTCTCATCTGTACAAAAGAACATCTGCACCGGTTTCTCTCCTCCCCCCTTGGAAGAGCCAAACTTTGAGTTTTATGTCTGTTTGTCATTGATAAATTTCAATAAATCTTTTTATACAATTTTTTGGGGATGGCTTCTTTGAGTGCAACAGGCCATTGATCTTTCTAAAATGTATTCCAGGCAACCTGCTAGCCGGTAAAATAGCTTTTCTTGTAGGAAATGTGACCCAATACTAAGTTTGGACACTTTGGGTCTCAAAGCGCAAGACTCAGTGGTGTGCTTTTTTACATTAAAAGATGTGCTTCGTAGTGGGGAAAATGTAAAGAGATGATGATTTTGAACACCTAAACACTAAAACAATCACCAAAAAGGCCATCCCTGGCTGGTGTGGCTCAGCGGATTGAGTGCCAACTTAGGAACCAAAGGGTTACTGGTTCAATTCCCAGTCAGGACACGTGCCTTGGGTTGTAGGCCAGGTCCTCAGCTGGGGTTGCACGAGAGGCATCCGTACATTACTGTTTCCCTGTCTTTCTCCCTCCCTTCCCCTCTGAAAATAAGTAAAATGTTTTCTTTTTTTTTTAAGGCCAACCTTGGGACCAGACCTTATTCTGAATATGGTTCCCATGGTGGTGGTGTCCAGACTATAAAAAAGAAAGTATGTTTGAAAACCTCAGGCATGTATAAGGCAAATTTGTTCATTTTTTACTTAACAGTTATTATGACCATTTCTTTCTACCTTTAGCAGGTCTTAAAAACCAGTAAAAAAGACTATGTGGTAGTCCATTAACCATTCTGACTGACTTCATCCTAACCAAATGGTTGGATGTTTAGGTTATTTCTAATTTACCACTACAGTGGACCTTCTTTTAGACTTTTTTGTGGATTTCTTAGAACAAATGCTTAGCAGTAAGGTCATAGAACCAAAAGGTGACCCTTCCAGTTACACTAATGTTCTGTGGTATTTGAGACATGTGCACATGTGTGCATTCTCAGCCTTTTATAGCCTCAAACCCCACCGTGAGCCCTAGTTCTTGGGCACTTTCAGCAGGTGAGGTGCTTCTCAGCAGGGACTGGCTCACCCCGGCCTGGTGCCCTTTCCCTTGGCTTCCTCCCCTGACCGCATGTATAGGGACAGGAAGCGGCCTCCCAGAGCTGGCCAAAGAACACGGGAGTGGTTGTGCAGTGTGGTGAAACCGAGAGCTGCTGGGGCCTGGCCTCAGGTTTTCGGGCCCTGGCTTCCTTTATGGGAGTTTTAAGGATCCATTGACTCACATAAATAATGGAAATAAATTCTATAAAATGTAAGGTAAAATGGATGATGACTGGGTTCTTGTTGATGGGACTGAGGGAAGAAACCCCCTGTCTGGGTGAATCATGGAATGTTCACATCAGTAAAAGTCTTGTACCTATTTTATTTATTTACTTATTTTAGATTTTTATTTTTTAGGGAGAGGGGAAGGGAGGGAGAAAGAGGGAGAGAAACATCGATGTGTGGTTAACTCAAGCACCTCCAGCTGAGGGCATGGCCTGCAACCCAGGCATTGTGCTCTGACTGGGAATCAAATGGGCAACCCTTTGGTTCACAGGCCGGCGCTCTATCCACTGAGCCACAACAGCCAGGGCTTGTACCTATTTTATAGATGAGGAAAGCCCAAGTCCAGTGACTTGGAGGTAAGAAGAGGTGGAGCCAGGGCGAGACTCAGGTCTGGACTATTTTTATTGAACCTAGTCATGAGTGACCAGGGGGAAGACAAGCGCAGCTAGAGGTGGGGAGGCAGGAGGAGCTGAGCTTGATGGAGCTCTTGCTGCGTGCCTGGTACTGTGCTTGACACATAGCTTCTCGTTTCTGTCGAATCCTCATGGCCTCCTGTCCCATTACCCTGTGTACAGGTGGCTCGAGTCACAGCCAGAGAGCATCAGCAATAAACCAGGGGCGCATTGTTCCAGAGCCAGCCCTTTTACCTTACACTGAGTGTCTCCTGATCCCCCGAGACACACATGTATGAACCAGCTGTGTTGAAGCTGCTGCCCACTTTGCCCAGCATGCCCCTAATGAGTGAGCTTTCCCGCCGAGTGCTAGAAGGTGCCGCAGGGTGGGCGCTTGAGAAGGAAGGGCTGTTAGGAGTCACCCAGTCATCCATCAGTCAGCCCTCTCATCTGACAAAGGGGAAACTAAGACCCAGGGAAGGTAAGTGATGTGCTCAAGGTCACTGCAAAGCAGTGGCAGATCCCATCCTGGAGCCCAGGGTCCCCATGCCCTGGGCTTCAGCATCTTATCAGGGCCCTCTGGTTGCAGGGAGGCACATACTGTGAGAATCAGAACATATACAGTGGTATCTTCCAGGAAGAGCAGCAAAGAGTTAAGAGGATAGGATGCAGCGAGTGCCACAGCATATTGGTGTTTTATGTGGCTTTGGAGTGCATCCTATATCTTTAAATATTCACAGTGGGTTTGGCTTCCTAGGAGTGTCAGGTAGATCATCCCTGAGAAGGGCATTTCTTGATGCAGACGAGTGCCTGGAGAGAATAATGATGATGCTGGTTCTAGATAATGAGCTCCTACTCTGTCATAATTTATATCCATTGCCTCCCCTGTCCTCACACAGATTTCATCGATGAACTCAAGGCTAAGACAGGCCTGGCAAGTAAATGGCAGCTAAGCCTCAGACCCGTGTCCGACGCGGGAGAACTCGTTCTTATCCACTGTGGTAAAAGCCAGGCAGACAAGGGAAGGGAGATGAGCAGTTCAGTTTGTCTCGTTTGCTGACTTGCAAAGGCTGTTTTTATCCTGGTTCAGAGACTCATTGTTCATGGTTGGAAGGAGTCTCACAGTGGGTCCCTAATAAGCAGCTTTGGACAATGGTGTCCCAGAGTCCCTGGACCAGCCCCTGAACAGGTCATCGTGGCAAGCTGGGCCCAGGGGCGAGTGTGACAAGGAGAGGACTGAAGATGGTTGGAGCGATAAGGACAGGTCTGAGGCTGAATCAGCCTGACTGAGGCCTTCAAGGCGAGCTGTGTGTGTTCCAGCAGGGGAGAAACTGGGACACCCACAGATGCTCACTGGGGCCTAGGGAGCTGATGCAAGGGACGTCTGTGGAGCTGCCTGCCAAGCATCAGCTCCTCTTGGTCTGGCAACAACACTGCAGGATATCCCTGCAGAGACTCGCATGGACGTGGCTCCTCCCGTGCCTGAAGTCCAGGGCGGTACTGATTACCACCTACCTGGTTCCCAGAGTTAGCAAGTGACCTAGCCCTGGTGAAACAGCATACTCCAAACTGACCACAGTGACGGGTACAAGGAGGGGCCTGAGACACAAACTGGTTAAACGAGGCCTCGTCCCTGGAATTTGGAAAGTGAGGAACTGCCTGTTGGGGTTGTCGGGCAGGGAGGATGGAGGCCTGGAATTGAGGAAGCACATCCTCTGGACAGCACCGCTGGATGATCCCATTTTAAAGGAGTCCTGATCTACACGTTGAAGAGAGGACACCATCGTAGATGTGGGCATTGATTGTTTTTCATCCAGTAGTCATTTTATCCCCATTTCAAAGATTGACACATAAGTGCTTGATAAATATGTGCTGCTTAGTGCCAGACGTAGTACTAAGTGCTTTATAGAAATCAGTTTAGTGTTTTCCAAATTTCTCTGATAAAAATCCCTGGGGCTTGTCAGACTGCCAACCCTCACCCCTGGGAACTCTGGTTCTGTGGCTCTGGATTAGGCCTGGGAATCTTCTTTTAACAAGTACCCAGAGGATTCTCATCATGATGGGGTGGGGTAGGGGTGCGTTTGGGAAATACTGCATTAAACTCAATACCCACAACAGACCAGTGAGGAAGGTATAATGGCCATGCTTACTTAATGGTGAGTGAGACTCAGAGAGGTTAGGTAACCTGCCCAAGCTAACACAGGTGAGGGACAGAGTTGGGATTTGAACTTGGATCTACATGACTTCAACGCTTCTTGTAGAAAGGGGGTGATAATAGCTACTACCTGTGTGTCTAACAGTTGTGAGACAACTGGAAAAAAATGGGAAGGAACATTACAAAGTAGAAAGTAAAAACTGCTATTGAGAAAGAAAGGTACCAGTTTGATGAAAAAAAGAAGCCTAAGCAAAGGCAGGTGAAACGCAACTATACATTGATGTCTCTCTCCCTCTCTGCCTCTCTCCCTTCCCCTCTTTCTAAAAATAATGAAATAAAATCTTTAAAAAGAAAACTTAAAAAAAAAAAAAAGTCTAAGCAACCCAAATATTTTCTGTAAGAAGAAAACAGTATTATAATTAAGATATTTCTCAAAGTGTTATTTTTCTCTCCCTTTTAAAATTTATATACAATAAAATATACTATCAACAGTCAGGATAATAGTTCATGGAAGATACTAGTTAAAAAAAAATAAAGTGAACTTGCCCCAAAACTTGCTGAAGTCTTGGCCAGGGCTCAGGAATCAGGAGATCTGGACTCTCCTAGCTCTGAGATAGACAGACTGGGTGACTTCATACAAGTCCAGTAAGAAGAGCCATGCAGACTACATGCCTTAGTCAATAGTTAAGAGTCTTTACCCTCGTTCCTGAGGCCTCTGTGCATATGAAGTGTAGTAAAGGTGTCCCAGGGCAATCTACAAGATGGCAGTAGGAAGGATCAAAGTGGGAGAAACAGCCTTTCTGCTGAGGCAGGAGCACTTTGATGTAGAATTAGTCAAACAACTTTCTGAGATCTGAATGTGTAGACTGCGCGATCTATACACACTCACAAGTGTCTGGGCCATTCAGCTGGGCCAATAAGGGAGCTGAGATACAACAGCTCGGCACATGCGATCTCTCATTCTTACAGCAGAGTTTTCTTTGAGGTGGTCATTCTTCCCAGTTTCCAAATGAAGAAAACTGAGGTTCAGAGAGATTAAGAACCTTGCTCAAGATCATGCAGCCAGGAAGGCACGAGCTGGTCTCAACACACATAGCTCCCTGGCCTGAAGTATGGAGGTGTTTCCTCACTTCCCAGGGCCTGAGCAACCCACAGCTAACTGCAGCAAGATTCAGCTCCTCCAAATCCTGGTTTGACTAATTTCACACTTTTTCTGAAGCATCTAGCTTTCGGGCCCAGCATGGTCCTCCCACTCATCTCTGCAGTTCTCCAGACTGTGACAAAACCAGTCGCCCCATCGTCCCTGGGAACAGATGTCTTGCAACAAAAATGACTTGAACCTCAGGAACAAGGAGAACTGATTTCTACCTCTGGAGAGAGAGGTGCTAGATGTTTTGAAAGAACAACAGCAGCTCCTTCCAATGCTTGAGGAATAGAAAGAGACAGCACAGCTGGTGGCACTGGGCTAGAGTCCAGAGGCCTGTGTGACCTCGTCAGGCCTTCTCTTTAGTGTCTGCCTCCCAGCAGTGTCAGGAGGTAAGAAGCATGTTTGTGTGGATAGGAGTGATCCATGGAGAGAGGGAGGTATCGATGAAAGAAATGGGGGGAATCAAAGGTCCGGGACCCTGTGACTAAATAGAACTTTAGCCCTTGGTAGAGGAAAGGACACATCACCCTTTCCTCCAGGAGAGAAAGCTATAGATGCAGGTAGGTAAGTAGATTTGGCGGAGGGAAGATGGCTGAGTTCCTGCCTGCTTTTGCAGGAAATTAAAAGCAAGCTTATCAGTGGGGGGATGGGGGTGGAGAGGGTCAAAATGGCGGGACAGATGAGATGCTGAGACCATGGGAAAACACTCACTCTGGGACCCCTGGGAGGGGCAAAGGGTGACAATGACTTCAAAGGGGGACTAGTCAGCCTGGCTCAGCTTCTTGAGTGCAGACATCGAGGTGGCAGATGGTAGGTTTCACCAGCCAGATGATGATAATGCATAAAGCAGGAGGCAAGGAAGATATGTGTTTAGAAGATTATAAGGACGGGCCATGAATTATAAGTTAGCTGAAGAGGGAAGGGAGTCATGATTGGTAGTGAGAAAGCGGGAGAAGGTCAGCAGATTGGAGAACTACTGGAGTTGATAGACCGTTGGGATGGGAGCACCAAGGTAGGGGAGCTGCAAGGAGACAGGGCAATAGTCAGCGGAGATGTCCAAATGGCATACTGATAGGTAAGAAAGTCAAGGATACAACCATTTGGGTGGGAGTCTGCGGTGGGATGGAGGGACAGATCGCCACTCGGGGTGAGGAGCTTGCAAAACTGAGAGGCCAAGGTTTTTACTTAAGGTCATTGAAGTTACTGAGAATAATAGGAATACAAATAGAAAAAAAATGATAATAAACCACCTGCTAGGGTCCTCACTAATGTGGAAGCAGAGGCATTTGTGCCTCTTTACAAGAGGGAGGGAAAAAGGGAGCAGTGATAGGAACAAGAACAACTCTCCAATTCTAGGTTTTGGGGCACATGAAGGAGGGGGACAGCCTCCCTTACAGCCCAGAAGACTGCAAGGGAAGTGGGCTCACTGGGTTAGAACCAGGTTTGAGTTAGCACAGGAGAGGAGGTCCATCAGCTGCTCTCGGAAGGACCGCACATGGATCCAGAAGGTCAGATGAAATGGATGCCTTTCTTCCCAATGCAACTTCCTTGCGTGTTCAAGTTGGTGGTGGGGTGGGGCTGGGGCGTGTGAAGAGGCCAGATCTTTTCCAGCTGGGTGCTGTGGGGGTCTGCCAAAGGCTGGTTCTTTTGTGTCTGTCTGTCTTGTCGAACTCTGGAGCTTGCTGGCTTCCGCTCTCAGGGGCCTGCTGACTCCCTGTGACCCTGCACCCCCGACTTCTGTCCCAGCCATGTAGAGGTATAGCTTTGGGTCTGTGGGCTCAGGCCCACCCACCCTGGGAACTGTTCTGGTAACATGTTCCCCAACTGAGCATCCGTTTAGCATCCACTAGCCTAATGTCTAAGCCAAATGTCCCCTCTTACTCCCACTCCCTCAGCCAGTGTTCCAGACCTCATTGCTGGAATTTGGGTGGCATTGAGGAAAGCTGGAAATGCCACCACAGCACAGCCTCTCTGAGCCCCAGTCTCTCACAGACTGCGTAACAGACATCTTGGAGAACTGCAGCAAAGACTCCTTTGCCCTCAGCCATTCAGTGGGTTCTGCTGCTCTCTGCAGGTCCCAACCCTTCCCCAGGCCAACAAGAGGTGCCTGAGTTGCTTAGGCACCAACCATAGGGAGCCTTCTGTTGGTCGGTTCGGGCTTGGACACCAATCCCTGCTGTAGTCGTCTGGTCAGGGTGCTCCAGCTGTCATGTAGAAGCACCATGAACTGTGTAGGAAGAGCTGCCTGGGCTCCTTTTCCCACAGAGGCCATAGGCATGCGAAGCACCTGAAGCTTCATGGATGGTCTGGAGAATCTGAGTTTGGGTTTTGATGCCCACACTTCATGTACTTGAGACCCCTTGCGTGTTCTTGCCTGCCTTTGTTGGCCTCTGGAAGTCTCTTTGACTTGTGTAATTTAGGTTTCTGACACAGTCAGTCCTTCCGTTCCTCACCAATTCTAAGCTACTGCCATTCAATTATTTTTTTTAAAAAATCTTTTCAAAATATACATACATATCAAAACATCAAGATGTGCACGTTAAGTATACACGATTTCCATATCAGTTATACTCCAGAAAGCTGGGGGTGGGGGGCAAGTTTCTAGTAAACTGCTTTTTGTTTTTCAGTCTAAGCATACAGTTTTGTTTCATTTTTTTTAATTTTAATTTTGTATCGGTTTTGGGTACACGGCTTGGTGGTTAGACAGTCATATACTTTACATAGTGTTCTCTTCGTTGTTTCCAGGACCCCAAATGGCACTATACATGGTCATCACAATATTATTGACAGTACTTCCTATGTTTTACTTATTTCCCCAGGACTATTTTGTAACGCCTATTTGTGCTTCTTAATCCCTTCAACTTTCATCCAGTGCCTCAACCTCCACTCCCCTCTGGTAACCACTAGTTCTCGCTCTGTATCAAAGAGTCTATTTCAATATTGTTTGTTTTTATTGTTCTTTAGACTCCGCATATAACTAAAATCATGTGGTTTTACCTTTCCCTAACTGACTGACTTCACTGAGCATACAAGTGAACAAAACTCAGGTTGGCTGCAACAAGAGCCAAATTCGTGGGGCAGATGCAGGCGCAAAAGAACAGAGGTTTATTCAGGTGCCACACAGCCTGGGAGAATGGTGGACTCCCATCTCAATCTTTCTACTCAAGCCAGAGGTTCTTACAGGGATAGGCAGAGAAGGGTTTTTTTCCCTATCCAATTATCTCTCTAGGTTTAGACGCACATAGGGGTCTCTCCATTCATCTTTCTAACTTTTGGTGAGCTTGGGCCCTATCCATTCTTATTTCTAGCTCTCAGGGTGCTCCGAGTAAGAACCTCCCCCATCACCATCTTGGCCAATGGGGAGACTCCCTGACGCTCCAACTAACTGCCTGCTGGTAGCCAGCGAAATACCCTCTTAGTCTAATCTTGCTGTCCCAAATTGTAAGAGTTCATGGCCAAGCAATACTCTATTGTAGCCCTCCAATTCTTTAGATAGCAAAAAGAACATTAATACAGAGTCCTCACAACAATGGGCCTTAAATAGGAGGATAGACTAATAGTTCTGTTAATGCTATGGAGTCAAATTCTCCCCAACAGAGCAGTATTTAATGAAGTAGACTGACCACACCACAGAAAATATTAAACAAGTAATTATTGACTACCACACTGGCCATATCAGAAGGCATTGATTCAGACATTTATCTTCTACCTTATTTCCAGAAGGCAGAAAAGCACAATGTGGACTTGAGGTGTCCCTTGATATAGTGACAAATTAAATTATTCCAAATTTTATCAGTGGCCACCCAAATGAATAATTCTTACAGCTGTATCATAGTGGAAAAAGGCCTATAGCACCTTAAAAATCAACCAAGATTCCAGGAGGAAATAAAAAGGGAAATGTTGTAATACATTATTTATTGAACAGAAAACAACATGCATATAAGTAAGAACAGCATGGAAGGTTTACTATCATGTGAAAAAATAGCATGCTCTAAAATTCAATAAGGACAAAAACTCCAATAAAAACAAAAAAGAATAAATTATGTGAACAGACCACCTCACAGAGGATTTCACCATTGACTACACCCATAGTCAATACACGCATGAATAAGTGCCCCAAATCTGTTCCCATCAGGAAAATGCCACTTAAACCCACTGTGAGTTATCACGCACACCCACCAGAATGGCTAACATTAAAAAGACTGACAACATCAAAAGTTGGCGGGGATCTAGAGCAAGCAGACTCACATATGTAGGCAATGGGTACATCAAATGGCACAACCTCTTTGGGAAAAGTCCTGGCAGTTTCTTTTTAATTTTATCATTGTTTATCTACCCTTTGACCCAGCAATTTCCTGTTTGGGTATTTACTCAATAGAAACAAAACATGCTCACAAAGAGAGTTGACCAAGAATGTTCGCAGCATCTTTGTAATACCCCAAAACTGAAAACAACTCAAATGTCCAACAAAAGGTGACTAAAGAAACAAATTGTGGTATATCCATTTAATGGTATACTTCTTCCTGCATAAAAATTAATGAATTACCAATAAAAACAGTGGTCCAGAAGAATATCAAAACTGTAAGTCTTCCCTGACTGATATGGCTCAGTTGGTTGGGCATTGTCCCACAAAGCAAAAGGTGGCCGGTTGATTCCCAGTCAGGGAGCATTACAAGGTTGTGGTTTCAGTCCCTGGTCGGGCTACATATGAGAGGCAACTGAACAATGTTTCTCTCCTACATCAATGTTTCTCTCCCTCTTTCTCCCTCCCACCCCCTCTTTTTAAAAATAAATTAAAAATATTTTTAAAAATAACTATTATCTTGAGTGCAACCAAGCTGGACATAAGAGTACATGCTGTATGATAAAATTTAATAACAAGCAAAACTAATCTATAGTGAAAAAAGTCAAGCACAGGGCATGGGAATGGGAACTGATGGGAAAGGCGCATAAAGGAACTCTCTGGGGTGATGGAATTATTCTATATCTTGATTAGGGTGTGGGTTATGTTTGTCAAATTTCATCAAACACAAGATTGGTATGTTTCACTTGGTGTAAATTTTAACTAAAAAATTAAGAGCCATAAATAAATATTTAACTTTGGCTGATATGTATGCTGATTTATTTAAAGGTGAAAAACACTGATTTCTGGGACTTATTTTTAAATGCATAAAATAAGATGGATTGATGGATATGCAGTGAAGCAAATATAGCAAAATGTTAACGATAGAAGTGAGGTGGTAATTATTGTCAGGTTGGGGGGCTGGTCTCCCGTTTCGTTCCTCTCTGTACACGGCTGGTCCTTCAGCTAGAGTCTGCCAACTAGCTAACCTTGAAGCTAATCTTGTCCCAGAGCCCCGGACCACTGAGCCCAGGGGCAACCACCATAGTGGCCTTGCACAGGCTTGTGTTCCTTTGGGTAGACTGCCTCTTTGTTCTAAGGTATATACAGCCTCCTTTGTTCCACTGTATTCATGTATAAGATGCCCTTGCTGTAAGCTAGGTGCGCACTGCTGTTGGACAGGGTGGACAAATCATGCATGGAACTAACATCCTTGAGAGCCTACCAGCCTCTTGGGCATTAGCCTGCTGCCACCCGCAATAAAGCATACCACATCTCCTGAAAATTCTGCATAAGTCCATGTTTATCACCAGGCCAGAGGCCTGCCCACCCTCAGAACCTACTGGTCTGAAAGCTCTCAAAGCTCCAGGACCTGACAATTATATGAGTGTTTAGTGTACATTTTTAAAGGTTTTCTGTATGTACAGTAGTGCAAAACAAAGATATATTACAGAAGTAAGATTATGGATGATTTTTAAAATTGCCTAAAACATTAACTTTATCTTTCGTATTCAGCGAAAATACTTTGACATCATTCTAGTATTACCAAGCTGAAATGGAAAGCTTATTATAGAAATTTTGGAATATGCAGAAAAGTAGAAAAAATTGTTTTAATCTGTAATCTTATGACTCACAGAAAATCACTTAATGATATATTCATTTTTTTACTTATGTCTTGAACATTTCCCTGTCATTAAATATTCTTTAAAACATGGTTTTTAGATAGTACTATATTCCATTGTGTACATGTACTATATATAAATTGTTAATCACTCCCAATTGTTAAATGTTGGCTTGTTTCCCAGTTTTCCTATTGCAAACAAAGCCAGGGAGAACATTGCTGTGCATACATCTTTGACCACATTTTGATATTTCCTAAGAATGGATTGATTCCTTAAAGTTGGGTTACTAGGTCAAAAGTTAGAAACATTTTTTACATATACTACTAGCAAATTGCTTTCCAGAAAGATCATAGCAATTTATATACTTCAAATAGTATACAAGAGTACTTTTTTTCCCTTGCAACTTAAGTTATCTTTGGATCTGTTTTTTTTTTTTACATTTGGGTGCTTTTTTTTCTGTTTGTCAATTTCATTGGAGAAACTATATCTTATTCTAGTTTTAATTTGTATTCCTTTGAATACTATTAAATATTTATTTTTAAAAATTCTTATTCATGATTTGTATTTCTTTGCTGGATTATCTACCTACATCCTTTTTCCTATTTTTCTGGGGAAATTTTTACTATTTTTTCATTAATTTATTAAGGCTTTAAAAATATTGATATTAAGAATTTTTGTAAAATTAATGTATTAATCTCATACTTTATGTGTTTGCCATAGATCTCTTTCCCAGTTTATTGCTTCTTTCTTATTGAACATTTTAAAATATATTTTATTGATTATGCTATTATAGTTGTTCCAATTTTATCCCCTTTGCCCCCTCTACCTAGTACCTTCATTACCTCCAGCAACCCCCCACTTAGTTCATGTCCATGTTCATACATATACGTTCTTTGGCTTCTCCATTTCCTATACTGTTCTTAATATCCCCCTGCCTACTCTGTAAATACCAATTTGTACTTCTTAATCCCTGCACATTTTCTGCTATTCTCCCTTTGCCCCATCCCAACTGGTAATCCTCCAAATGATCTCCATATCTATGAATCTTGTTTCTGTTCTGCTTGTTTGCTTAGTTTGTTTTTAGATTCCATTGTTGATAGCTGAGAATTTATTGCCATTTTAATGCTCATAATTTCTATCTTCTTTTTCTTAAGTAAGTCCCTTTAACATTTCATATAATAATGGCTTGGTAATGATGAACTCTGTTAGCTTTACCTTATCTGGGAAGCACTTTATCTGCCCTTCCATTCTCAATGATAGCTTTGCTGGATAGATAATTTAGGGTGCAGTCCTTGCTTTCCATCACTTCGAATACTCTTTGCCAGCCCCTTCTTGCCTGCAAAGTGTCTTTTGAGAAATCAGCTAATAGCCTTATGGGAACTCCTTTGTAAATAACTCTCTTCTTTTTTCTTGCTGCTTTTAAGTATCCCTCTTGACCTTTAACCTTTGGCATTTTAATTACGATAAGTCTTGGTGTAGTCTTCTATGTGTCCTTCTTGTTTTGGACTCTCTGAGCTTCCTAGACTTGTATATTTATTTTCTTTATCAAATTAGGGAAGTATTTTTTCAAATAGGTTTTCAATTTCTTACTTTTTCCCTTCTACTTCTGGCACCCCTGATTCGAATGTTGGTCTGTTTAAAGTTGTCCCAAAGGCTCCTTACTTTATCCTTATTTTTTGTTTGTTTGTTTTGATTTTTTTTTTCTTCATGTTGCCTGCTTGAATTGTTTTTCTTCCTTATGTTCTAAATTGTTGATTTGATTCTCGGCTTCATCCACTCTACTGCTGAGTCCCTGTAAAGTTTTCCTTATTTCACTTAGTGTAACCTTCATTTTTGTCTGGGTCCTTTTTATGCTGTTGAAGTACCCAGTGAGTTCCTTGAGCATCCTAATAACCAGTGTTTTGAGCTTTGCATCTAATAGGCTGGCTATCTCAGTTTCATTTAGTTTTTGTTTCTGGAGTTTTGATCTGTTCTTTCATTTCAGCCATATTTCTTTTTCTCTGCATTTTGGCAGCCTCCCTGCATTTGTTTTCATGTATTAGGTAGAGCTCCCTGTCTTATTAGCATGGCCTAAGGTAGAAAAGCACACTGGTAAATTGGATGGGACAGAGCCTTAGGTAGTTGCCTAGGCAGGGCAACTCATGTGAACTAGGTTGATGGAGTCTCAGATATGGTGCCACTGCTCTGTGGCTCTGTGTGAGGGAAGGCTCAGAAAAGGGACAATGGTTGTTGCGTGGCCTCTGGTGTTTTTGTCTGGGAGGAAGCTGTTCCTTGGCACTTGCCCTGATGCCAGACACTTCAGTTTCTCCCCAAATGGCACTGGTGCCCTTCAAGCTGCTGCCCCAGTGCTGAAGCCCAGAGGGAGTTTGCATAAGTCCTAACTCTGTTTAGGAGGAGATGCCTGAGAATCCTGCAGTTTCTTCAACCACCCCCAATCCCCACTGGTTTTTACAGCCAGAAGTCATGGGGGCTTATCTCCCTGGCACTAGTACCTTGGGCTGGGTGGTCTAATGTGGGGCTAGGATCCCTTGCTCACGAGATATCCCTTCCAATTTTTATCTACCACACATGGGTGTGAGATAACCTGTTCCGCATCTCCAAGTTTCCACCCCTCCTACCAGTCTGCATGAATGTGATCTCTTTAAATCCTTGGTTGTCAGACCTCCTTACAGCTCGATTTTCTGATGATTCTAGGTGATAGTTGTTTCGTAGTTTAGTTGTCATTTTTGCTGTGGTTATATGGGGAGGTGCACCATGTTTACCTATGCCTCCATCTTGACCAGAAGCAGAACTTTTTATATTGAGATTAATGTAGATTTACATGTAGTTGTAATAAATAATGCAGAGAAACTCTGCACACCCTTCACTCAATTTCCCCCAATGACAAGACCTTGGAAAATTATAATATCATATCATAACCAGGATATTAACACCGATATAGTCAATATACAGAACATTTCTATCATGACAAAGGTCCCTTGTGGTGCCTTTTTATAAGCACACCCACTTCTTTCCTGTCTCCAATTTCTCCTTAACCCTTGGCAACCACTATTCTGTTATCCATTTCCATAATTTTATCACTTGAGAAATGTTATATAAATGAAACAATACTATATATAACATTTTGGGATTGTCTGTTTTCACTCAGCATAATTCTCTGGAGGTTCATCCCAGCATTTGCAGGGTTCAACAACTTGCTCCTTTTTATTAATGAGTATATTGCATGTTATGAATACACCATGGTTCAACCATTGCACCATTCTAGGACATCTGGGTTGTTTTCAGTTTTGGGCTGTTAAGCATTCATGTATAGGTTTCTCTGTGAACATAAACCTTAATTTCTGGGATAAATGCCCAAGCATGCAATAACTGGATTGTATGATAGTTACATGTTCAGTTTTCAAAGGACCTGCCAAACTCTTTTCCAGAGAGACTAGGTCATTTTTCATTTCCACTAGGAATGTATAAATGATCCAGTTTTTCCTCATCCTTGTCAGCATTTGGGGCTTTCACTATTTTTTATTTTAGAAATTCTGATAGCTATGTAGTGCTATCTCATGGTGGATTTAATTTGCAATTCCCTAATGATTAATGACATTAATCAGTGCGTGCGTACGCACGTGTGTGTTTACCTGCCATCACTATGTCCTTGTTGGTGAATTGTCTCTTCATATATTTTATCTATTTTCTAATTGGATTTCTTCTTTCTTTTTTTATTGTTGAATTTTTAGTCCTTTATGTATACTAATTACTAATTATTTTGTTGGTCATGTGGTTTGCAAATATTTTCTCCCAATCTGTAGCCTTTTAAAATTTTTCTCTTAACGTGGTCTTTTTCAGAACAAATGTTTTTTAACTTTGATGAAGTCCAATTAGTTTTTTCACAGATGATGCTTTTTGTGCCAATATTAAAAACTTTTTGGTTAGCCCTATATCTGAAAGATTGTCTCCTTTTTTTTATTACATTTTATAGTTTTACATTTAAGTCTATGATCCATAATGACTTAATTATGCATAAAGTGTGAAGCTTATATTAGGGTTTTTTGTTTGTGTGTGTGTTTTTTTAATTCATCTTTTTTTTTCCTTCTATATTGTCAAATTTATGTGGGTAGAGTTGTTCATATTTATTTATTTATTTTCTTTCTGATCTCTGCAGAGTCTGTGATGATATCCTCAAGTTTATTCCTGATATTGGTAATTTATGTCTCCTCTCATTATTTTTTGTCTGTCTTCCTACTCTTGTCAATTTTATGGATCTTTTCAAAGAATCAGTTATTTGTTTCACTGATTTTTATCTATTTTTTTTTTCTTTTTTTAAGATTTTTTTTCATTATTTTTAGAAAGAGGGGAAGGGAGAGAGGCAGAGAGGGAGAGAGACATCAATGTGTGGTTGCCTTTCACCTGCCTCAAGCTACAGACCTGGCTGGAGACCTGGCTTGCAACCTGAATATGTGCCCTGGCTGGGAATTGAACCTGCAACTTTTGGGTTCGCAGGCCTGCGCCTTATCCACTGTGCTACCAGCCAGGGCCTTATTTTTCTGTTTTTAATTTCATTGATTTCTTGCCTTTATTATTTCCTTCTTTCTTCTTGCTTTGAATGTATTTGCTCTTTTTCTGGGTTCTTGAATGGAGAGTTCAGGTCATTGATTTGGAATTTCCTCTTTTCAAGTATATGTGTTTAATGATAAAATATCCCTCTAAGCACTGTTTTAACTGTTTTTACAAATTTTGATGTGTTTTATTTTCATTTGAATTATGTTCAATGTATTTTTAAATTACTTTTGGGACATCCTTGACTCATGGATTTTTTTTTTAATAGTGTCTTGTTTAGTTTGCAATGGTTTAAAATTTTTACTGTTATCCTTTTGTTATTGATATTTAGTTTTATTCCACTGTGTCCAAAGAATAAACTCTGTATGATTTTTAACCTGAGGTTAATATAGCCACTCTTTCTTTCTTTTGAATGATATTTCTACAGGAGCTGCATTTTCTAAAAAGTGTCTTTAAAGTGGAAAATGAATGATGAGAATTCTAGTTAAATACCTTTTTAAAAATATAGTAAACTTTTATCCATAATGAAAAGGACCTTAAAGTGCAACACCAAATAGCATCGTTGAGTTCATTTATTTTGTTGTCTGCCTTGTTGAACAAATGAATTAAAAAATAAAAATGAATTCTCGTAACTTTGATGTACTTGAGTCAAAGCTGGTTTATACCAGTCCTTGCACAACTTATGGCAAAGCACAGAACTACAGTTAGAGGTCTTCTCCTAGCTTCTCATTTCTGAGAACAACTCTCTCCAGACTGTAGAAGTTTGCTAAATTCTACCAGGCCTCATATTCACAGAAAACCTTAAATACAAAATTTTTGTCATATTTCCTACTAAAATTATAAATACCTATTACCCCTGGGATATGCCAACAAAACTGAAAGATGTCTATCCAGGAACTTTAAACATGTAGTCCATCACTGAACCTCATTGCTGGTCATGTGCTATGAGAATTATTATTTTTATGAATTCTATAATTATCTTCTGAATAACACAAACATAGTAAATTTTCTTATTTCTGTTTTTTTTTGGGGGGGGGAGGTGGGGATTAAAGGGGCTAATTTTAAAAGTGTAGGTATTTAAAATGTGCTGCATTTTTGTGTCCTCATTGGGGCATTGCTACATTTTTTACTTACCAGGAATCTGGGGTGGGAGGTGGGGGCGGGGAATGGCATTAGCTGAGGTCTCTTTGATGGTTTAAGGATTCTTTAATGAGCCTTGAGTCCTTTGAATAGAGCATTCCCAGAAGTGGGATGACTAATTTCATTCATATCAGCTGATTATACCTTTGTCTAGAAAAAACAGAACCCAGATACTTACCCCTTGTGCTGGAATAACACCTTGGAAGAATCAATACTAGAAGGATGGCTGCTGTTTTCCCAGCCTCTGAAGCATCAGGCTGGGGTACTGATCGACCACCTCACATACCAGTTAACCAAACCAAAATGTGTCATGTCATGTCATTTATGCAAGTAGTGGCAGGGGAAGCGTCACAAATGAAATACAAATTAAAAGAAGACATTTTATCATCTTTCCTGGAAAGCCAAAAGCTTACTCAAAATTCACTTGGAAGCTGATGCCATAACTGTGTAATATAAATGTAGGTGATCCAGGTCCTGGACCTTCAAGATAGGATTTTGTGGGGGGAACCTAGATATTCAAGAGATGTAGATCCTCAAATTATAATGAAGGAAAATGTTGAGAGTCATTGACCATACTAAATTGGACACTATGGTGAGTTAAATGGCTTTAAAAATCAATTCGTAAGCCCTGGCTGGTGGCACAGTAGATAAGGCGCTGGCCTGCGAACCCAAAGGTCACTGGTTCAATTCCCAGCCAGAGCACATAATCAGTTTGCAAGCCAGGTCTCCAGCCAGGTCTGTAGCTTGAGGCAGGTGAAAGGCAACCATACATTGATGTCTCTCTCCCTCTCTGCCTCTCTCCCTTCCCCTCTCTCTCCAAAAATAATAAAATCTTTAAAAAAAAATCAATGCACAACACAATGGATGTTCATGCTGATCCACTGTTCACTCACTGGAGGCAAAGGCCGCAGACAGCACAGTGATCAAAGAGAGGGTGCAATTATGCTTGGGTGGCGTGTTACCATCCTTCTGTTGGCATGGTCAGGCAGACCAATATATATGGTGTTATGATGAGATTCAAGCCTTGAAATCATGGTATTCATAATCAAGATTAATGGATGGTTTCATCTGTTATCTGTTGTTACTTAAAAAACTATAAAACAAAATATTTCTGAGGTTTAAAAGACAAATACAAAAACAGAAAATGGGCCCAGAAATCTCATTAACTGGGTACTCAGGGCTACTGTTCTCACACTAGTGGTCTATTAATTCTAAGCGAAGTTAAAATTGCTGTTTTATGTTAGTCTAAATAGGTAATACATTCACTTAGGTAAAAAATCAAATAACATAATAAAGTTTCATTCCCACCCCATCCCCTAGTTACTCAGTTCTTACCCACTATTTACTGATTAATACGCTTTCATTAGCATTGCTTTTTAAAAATTCCTTCTAAGGTTCCACTGGCAAATATGAAGATATTATTATAACTCCCTTTATCTTTTCTTTTCTTTTCTTTTTTTTTTTCTTTTTAATCAACAGGTATCATTAAGAGCATGATTTCTGAAGCTGGACTGTCAGTATTCTAACCCCTGTTCTTCTACTAGTTGGCTGTGTGTCTTTAAGCAAGTTTCATAACCTTGTAGTGCCTCAGTTTCCTCATCTGTATAATGAGGATACTAACAGCCTCTGTCTCATATGGCTATTTGAGGATTAGATGAGCTAATACACGTATAAAGCACTGAGGACAGGACCTGGCACACAGTGAGCTCCCTATATGTCATATACTGTATGGCGTTCAGAACATAGGCCCTGCAGTGGGATTGCCCAAAGGTCAAATCTCATTTCTTTACCTATAAGATGTAGAAAATAATAGCACTTACTCTCACCAGTTATTGTGAGATTGAAATGAACAGTGCCTCAAACGTGGTAAGCACTACTGTATTTTATCAAATCCAAGATGCCAGGGATTGTAAAACACATCATTATTTTGCAGGCTAGAAAAGGAAAACCATTCCAATTAAATTAAGACATGGCTTTGACTATAACACATCCTCATTTTTAAAAATGCTACAAAGTGAAAAATGCATATCTTAGAATTGAAGAAGTATGGGATACAAATGTTAGCTATCATATTCTTATTTTCACTTAAAAATACATCTTGGATATTGTCCTGGATTGATACAAAGAGAACTTCTCTCTTTCTCTCTCTCTTTCCCTCTAAATGGCTATATAGTAATCCATTGTGTGGATGAGCCATAAATTATTTAATGAGTCTCCTATTAGTTTCCTGTCTATGGTTGTTACAACCAATACCACAATGTATATAACCTTGTAGGCATGTCATTTTGTAAGTCTGCTAGTATATCAATAGGATAAATTGGTATTGCAGGGTCAAAGAATATACTTTTTTGAAAAATTGGCAGGTATTTCTAAGCTCAAGTTTAAGTTGCCAGGCTACTTCAAACTAAAAAATTTCATGGATCAAGAATGTATGAAAATAATTGAACTAATACAGAAGATTCCAACTACAAAGGGGTGGGAGAAAGGACATTCTCATTCACTGCTGGTGGTCATGTAAATTGGTCAGATTTTCGGAAGGCATTTTGGCATATCTTTATATTCTGCTTTCTAGAAAGCTATTTTTACAGAAATACTAACACAGTTACAAAGGCATATGTAATAATAATGACAAGCACTTGGGATGTGCTTTACCAATATGAACTCACCCAATTCTGACAGCACCACAAGGTGGGGGCCACTATCCCAGGTCCACCAAGAAGGACACTAGAGACAAAAGAACAGTAAAGCTAATAAGCACTAGAGAATGGGCTGGACCCAAGCAGCCTGGTATAAATCTGTGCTCTTAAACATTATACAAATATGTTATATTGAAATAGTAAAAAAAAATTTTTTTTGAGAAAACTAAATGTCTTCAAGTGAGTTAGTTAATATTATGATAAACCCACTCTGTGGGAAACAATGCAACAATGATAAAGAATGAAGTAAATCTTCAAATACCAACTTCAACATGTGTCCATAATGTTTCTGTCTTGTAAAATAATTAAAAGGAGGCTGCAGAGCAGCCTGCATAGCATGAGTACATTTCAATATAGGTGAGCGTGTGATGTATCAATCAGATAGATAGATGATAGATATTAAAAGGTCTAGAAGGATAATTAAACAATTAAGGACATTCACTCCAAATACTCTTGGGTATGAGAGAGTGGTGGGAAAAAGGGACTTCATTCTGTTACTTTCAAATTATTTATGTCTTTTAAATGATGATTATGCTTTTGTATGAGCTTGTTGTTAAGAAAGCATTTCAGTCCTGGCTGGTAGCACAGTGGTTAAGGTGCCGACCTACGAACCCAAAGGTCGAAGGTTCGATTCCCCAGCCAGGGCACATAACCAGGTTGCAAGCCAGGTCTCCAGTCAGGTCTGTGGCTGGAGGCAGGTGAAAAGCAACCATACATTGATGTCGCTTTCCCTCTCTGCCTCTCTCCCTTCCCCTCTTTCTAAAAATAATGAAATAAAATCTTAAAAAAAAAAAAAAAAGATTTGCTTAAAAAAAGAAAGCATTTCATTCCAGGCTCCTACAATTTCACTCATCCCTGCACCAAGGACATCAAAAACTCCAAAAGGGCCCTGGCTGGTGTAGCTCAGTGGATTGAACGCTGGCCTGCTAACCAAAGGGTCATCGGGTCGATTCCCAGTCAGGGCACATACTTGGGTTGCAGGCCAGGTCCCCAGTTGAAGGCGCACGGGAGGCAACCATACATTGATGTTTCTCTCCCTCTCTACCCCTCTCTATAAATAAATAAATAAATAATTTTTTAAAAGCACCAAAAGTGATTGGGTGTAGAAGGCACTATGGATTGTGTGATTTAAAGGAGGGGGAAAAAAGAAGAAGAACCAACCCAGATTCAAAGATAACTAGCCCTGACCTGTACTACTAAAGTCACTTGTCCAATATAATACAGTCCTCTTTAAATGATTAAAAGACAGTTTAATTTTCTTTAGCACCTTTAGTATTGTTTCCTCCATTTCAAAGTTCTTTTTTACTCCCTAGAATCTTCCCCAGCTGATTTCAATCTCTCTCTCAACATCTACCAATGAAAGTAAAATTTAAGACATTTTACACCCCGATGTGCAAGGTGTCTGTGAAGGATTGTAAGGGGAATCTCATTTTTGGCAGGCCGGCGTGGGGCTGAGATGGTGGGCAAGGCCTGGCCATACTGGTGCTTTTAGGAGAAAATGGCGCAGCTCCCAGAAGAGGGTTTGATAAATTATTCAATCAGCTCGCAGAAATCAAGAAGATACCTTACTTACCAGTTTATTTTAAAGGGTACAAATCAATAGCCAGATGAAGAGGTACATAGATAGGTCAGGAAGGATCCCCAATACAGAAACTTCTGTGTCCATGAAGTTGGGGTACACCACCCTTCCAGCATGTTGAGGTAGTCACCAAGTCCAAAGCTCTGGGGTTCTTGTTGTCCAAGTGTTTTTATAGACCTCCATCTCCAGCCTTCTCTCAGCTTCCAGGAGATCAGTGGGTGGAGCCGAACGTTCCTTTCTGATAACCACTAGGTCTTTCGGTTGATTAGCTCCATTTTGAAGCTGTTCAGGGGCCCCATTCTAAGTCACTATATTAGTATAAACTCAGGTGTGATAGAAGGTGACTCCTTATGAGCAATAGAAGATACACCTATTGCTCAGGAAATCTGAAGCATATTAGGAGCTCTGTGCCAGGAAAAGAAACAAAGACCAAATATTTATTTTATTACACAGCATTCTACAAAAAACAAAGGCTTCCAGGTAACAAATGGTGAGATAAGACCTGAGAGGTAAGAATTATAGATGAAGTTAAAGAATTTCTACTTTATTTAATTTTTATTAAAAGATTTTATTTACTTTTAGAGAGAGGGGAAGGGAGGGAGGGAGAAAGAGGGAGGGCAACAGCAATGTGGGGAGGTGCATGGATTGGTTGCCTCTCAAACACCCCAAACAGGGGACCTGGCCTGCAACCTAGGCATGTGCCTTGACCAGGAATTGAACCAGCAACCCTTTGGTTTGCAGACTGGCACTCAATCCACTGAGCCACACCAGCCAGGGCAAGAATTTCTATTTTGGATTAAGGCATTAAGGGTTTAAGTAGGGGAGTAACAGGGATGTGATTTACATGTTATAAAGATCACTCTGGGCCCTGGCTGGATAAGGTGCTGGCCTGTGAACCCAAAGGTCGCTGGTTCGATTCCCAGCCAGGGCACATAACCAGGTTGCAAGCCAGGTTTCCACTCAGGTCCGTAGCTGGAGGCAGGTGAAAGGCAACCATACATTGATGTTTCTCTCCCTCTCGGTCTCTCTCTCTTCCCCTCTGTCTGAAAATAATAAATACAATTTTTAAAAAAAAGATCTTATTTTAAAAAATCACTCTGTTTGGAGAACTCATTAAAGGAACAAACCTGGAGTCAGAGAGACTAGTAAGAAAGCTATTTTAGTAATCCTGGTGGTGACAGTGATGGCCTTGGGAGATCCTGAAGATGAAAAGAAGTGGGTGGGGCATGAGAAGGTTAAGATGGCCCAATTTTGATTTGGAATATATGGTGATCTCTACTATCCTTCCAATTAATTGTGTTCTTCCTTAAAATTTTTATTTTTATATTTATTCTTACTTTTCTAGTGCTGTTATTTGACTTTCCATGCATTTATATCTTATTTCTCCAACATTCCTTAAGATCTGAGATGAACTCTCAGAGCTAATCCAAATTTAACTTTTTGATCTTTTGGGGCCTAGTTTCGTTATTGTTAGCATAGAGGTGGTAATCCATGGCTTTCCGGCTTCCTGGGGTTATTTTGAAGACCTAGTGTTCAATGAGATAAGATGAAGAATTTAAATAATGTGCATAAGCAATAGATTATTATCCTAAAGGAGTTACCTAACTGCATTAGATTAGCACTGCCCAGAGTTTATGTTGGCCAGGACACAGTCAGAAAAGAGAAGAAAAAAAGCTGGTGTACATTCTTTTATGTGATTGATTCTTAAACTGCCACTGAAGTCCAATAAATAATAGCTAAATAATACTGACTTCACCCATAGAGAAGCCTGGAAAAAGTTTATCATAATAGACAAGACTTGGATAACTGATGGTTTCAGATAGCTACTGGGGTAATCCTAACAACTCTGAGTGTGATAGACATTGTTCAAAACAAAACAAAATTTGACGGAGTAAAGTTGAAGATCTAATTGGTTTTGTTGAGTGGGTCATGAGTTGGGCAGCATATCATGTAGCAACTAGAAGGTGGCTCCAAAGGGTAGTACAAAGTGGAAGGTTTTTATAGGTAGAAGGGTTGATTAAAAATATGTCTCTGGGAAAGGTGGACGCTGCCGGTTAGATCTAGTTTTAAATCTAGAATTGTTATCATGGACTTGATACAGAGAGATCTGATCAGAACACTGGGAAGGAGTAGGGAGGGATCGTGGGAGGAGATTGCCCTAGGCGATGGTAAACAGCGTAGGTTAAGGGCAGGATTGGCTGAGAAGCTGAATGCATCCAGGGCACATGGAATTATGGGACAGAAGATATAAGATAAAAAGAGGGCAGAGGCAGGCTCTTGGGCTCTTCCTCCTTGAGTATGCCTGGATGATCATGCTGCAGCTTCCTAGATGAGATTTTAGGTAGATTTTGGATGGGAGAAATAACTCCAGGCACAGCCTAGGTTCGGGCTTGCATGGCAGAGGGTGGCAGGTTTATTCTTTGTGTGTTCTAGAGGGAACAGGCTCTGAGGCAGAAAAGCCTGTCATTCTTCCAAAATTGTGTAGCTTTTATATCTTATGTTGTGCTAGATTTGTAAACTAATCCTATAGAAATAAGATAATTATAAATAACAGAGGAAATGATAGAACTGAGGTGCTAAAGACTTTAGCCTTAATTGATAGGCCTAAGCGATTAAAGTAATGAAAGAGTTAAAGAGTTTAGCCTTGTGCTCACTTCGGCAGCACATAAACTAAAATTGGAACGATACAGAGAAGATTAGCATGGCCCCTGCGCAAGGATGACACACAAATTCGTGAAGCGTTCCATATTTTTAAACAGTACCAAATATATAAATACAGTGAATAGGCCTTTGGTGGTCAGGGGGAAGGGGGTTGGGGGGAGGGGGGGAGGGGGAGGAAGAGGCAAGGAAGGGGAGCAGTTTAGACAAGAACCTAGTATAAAGGAACCATGGACATGGACAACAGGTGGGATTGACTTTGGGGGAAATGGGTGGGTGGGGAGGGGGACAGAGGAGAGCAAAATGGGGAGGGATGTAATACAGCAACAATAAAAATTTTTTTAAAAAGAGTTTAGCCTTAATTGATAGGTTTAAGTGATTAGAGCTGTTAAGTGACTAATGTATGTGGAAAGCTGTTATTCTAAAATTGTGTAGCTTTTGAACAAAGACTTTATCTATTACAAAACCTTTGCCTCTAGAATTTCACTTAGACAGTGGTGGCCGGCAGCAGGACTCCACTTGCTATTTGGTAGCAGATTTTTAGCATGAGTGACACCATTTTAAGCCCATGGTTTTCTCTTTAACAATTTGAACCCCATCCCACAAGGTAGAGAAAAACTTTTTCCAAGATTTCTGTGAATTCTCTGGACTTATAATTCTGTGTCACCTCTGACTCTAAATTTCCTTCTTTGCTTTTTTTGTGGATACACTTTTCTCTCTGTGCCAGAATTGCTCCAAGAGTTGAACACAGCTCTTTCTCTTTGACTCCCTCACCCACAAGGTAACTTTGTGTAATAGACATTTATCAGAGATTTGGGGGAATGGGTTACATTGTAAAGGTGGTTGGATTGCAGAATTGCAGCCTAGAGAGCTCTCTTTATTAAAAAGTTGCCCCAATTTTCTACCCACTAAGGCTTTAGTCTCTGGCCATATTGCTTAGTTTTCCTTTTTCTCTCCTTTGCTCTTCCTCATCCCAAATTTCTTTTTCACTTCTTGGGTGGAGTAATTAAGCTATCTTTGTTTTTTCCTCCCCACCCACGTCCTCAGAGTCTCACCTTCTACCCCAAGGGGCCTATCAAAGTGTTTTCCTAAACAATGACATTTCCTTTCCTAAAAGGAACTCTGGTGCCAGCTGATAAAATAATAACTTCTCTAATCTGCTGTAACAATGACAAGCTTGCTAGAGTATGTTTATTTGTTGGAAGAACTGACAGTAGTTGGGTCTTCTCACCAATGGGGAAAGTAACTGGTCCTCACTCCCAGTAATTTAGGTTCGCAGCTTTTGTGTCATTTGATTTGATGCTCACAAGTTTGAAAGTAAAAATGGGTAGTTCTAATTAGCTCACACTATGAGGGGCAAAAATGCAGTTTAGAAATGATCAGTGACTTTACGAATGAGTTTCTGACTAGAACTTGAACCCAGATCTCAGCTCATTGAATTCTCTTTCCCTTGAGAATTGTCATGAAAACAGAAAATGTCCCTTGTTTCTTAGTCAAGCTGTTTTGAGGGTGAACTTGGTGCCCCTGTGTAGAAGGTCAAGAGAGACATAAGTTATTTGGCAGATAGGTTTTACATAAGTGCTGGAGGAAAAGATAAGCTGTCAGCAAATGCTTTTCTGTGTCGAGACTGAAATGTTATCCTCCCAAGATGACTATCTTGAAGCCGTTAGGAATAGCCAAGGCGAGGGCGGAGCCAGCAGGACTGCTGGGATCCACTTCCGAAGGCCTTCTCTCTGCCAGGGCGGCCCTTTCCTCTCCTCTCACGCCACCCGTACCCTATCCTCTTCCAAGGCCCACTCTCTGCTCCCAAACATCCTCTGGAAAGCCATCGCTGGCTGCCACACAGGACTGCATCTTTCTCCTGGGAATGCCACTGGCAATTACTCTCTGCTTTGCACCATTAGTGAGTTCTAGATCAGCGACTTTCAAAATTGCTTGATAGCAACCCACAGTAAGGAAAAAAAAAAACAACACATATTTTACCTTGTATATCATTACCTACACACATCACCTTCTCCCTCACATGCACACAGCAATACACACATTTAAATTACTGAACAAAGTTTCATACACAGATATTTCCCTTTATTTGTGTGATGCACACTCTTTATTTTACTTCATTTTATCTATTCTACTAAAAAAGTGCAGGTTGCAACCTACTAAATCAATTTCATGACCCACTAAGAATAGTTATTCCTTTAGACTCTGCATCTCCCAGTGTGGTATTTTATTACATACTACAGCCCACCTCCTTCATCGCCCTCTCTACCGCTTCTGATTTTCAAGTTCAGTTTCCGTCATATGTCACCTGAATATACCCCAAAAGTCACCAGCCTCATTGCCCTTAGTCTCTCTCTCTCTCTCTCTTCCATCTTCCCCATGGATTTTTCTCCAATGCAAGTTTTATTTGACCATTGTGATGCTTAAAAACCTCCCGAGGCTTTTCATTGCTTAAAAAGTGCATTTCAAATAAATAGCCTAAGTATAAGATCCCTTGCAGACTGTCCACTCACCACCTCCTCTTTGGTTTTAGTTAGGCCTTTGTGACTTCCTCCCTGTCCAAACCAACACCACGCTAGCTGTTGTGCCTGGTGACCTTGCACATGCTGTTCCCTGACTGGAATGCCTTTCTCTCTCCTTTTTGGTGTTAAATTACTTTCACTTCAAGAACTCAAATCACTAGAAAGAAAGAAATCCTGGCATTTGTGACAACATGGACTTTGAGGGCTTTATGCTTAGTGAGATAAGCCAAGCAGAGAAAGACAAATATGGTATGATAGCACTTGTAGAAAGAGCAAATAGAATAATGGTTATTAGAGATTAGGGTGGGGGAGGTGGGGGAGATGTTGGTCAAAGGGTACAAACTTGTGATAAGAATGTTCTGGAGAGCTATTGCACAACATAGGGATTAATCAACAACACTATTGTATACTACAAAAGTGCCCAGAGACCAGCCCTGACTGGTGTGGCTCAGTGGGCTGTGTATCCTCCCACAAATCAAAAGGCTACCAGTTCGATTCTCAGTCAGGACACATACCTACAAGAGGCAACCAATCAATGTTTCTCGCTCTCTCTTCCTCCCTCCCTTCCTCTCTCTCTAAAGATAAATAAATTCTTTTAAAAAGAAGTGCTAAGAGACCAGATCTTAAATGTCCTCAGCATACACACATAGATAAAATTCTAATTATGAAATAGGATGAAGGGGTTAGCTAATACTATATTGATCATCATATTGCAATATATAAATGTATCAAGTCAACATGTTATATACCTTAAACCCACATAATGTTATATACCACTTATGGCTCAGTAAATAAAATATAGAACTCAGGTGACCTATTACCATGAAGTCTTCCCCTGTCTTCTGTTTGATTGCTCCTATAGATAGTTCTCATACAGTACTTACCATACTGAATTATAATTAATTATTCACATGTCTGCATCCCTCAGTAACCCCAGCACCTGAGACTTGTGTATTTCAATCTGTTTTATATCACTAGAATGTAATGTAATGCTGTTGTCCAACAGATGTTAATTAAAATTAGCAAAAACAAAAAACAGTTTTTCAGTTCCATATCATTAATTACATTTCTTCCATTTTATACAATTGTAATCTCTCTGGCCATTTAAGTGATCCAGCTGCATTCTATGCGTGTGTGCACATAGGAGGTGGGGTGGAGAGGGTGGATTTGGGAAATAACAGGTATCTGTCCATAGTTCCTGATGTCCTTCTCTCCACCCCAGCCAGAGGTATTTATTGCGAGGGAATATCAAGACTCTGATACCAGGAATTTTGAAAAAGTCATGGCTGAGGCATGGGTCCTGAAACCCAAGAGTCTTGATTTGAAGAGGAGAAAGGGCTCAACGCCAGAGAAACAGGCTATAGAGTTTATGCCACAGAGGTGAAGAACCAGTGTGCTCTGCTCCTCCATATGCAAGATTAGGAACTGGGTCCACCTGGGGTGGCATGGGAGGAGGTCAGTGGGTGGGACCAGCCAGACCTAGAGGTTCCAGAGAAAGTCAGCCTCAAATGGATCCAGGGAAAGCTGAGCCCAGGCCCCAGTGTGAGCCTATTGCTGCTTTTGCCTGGGCAGGGAGCCAGGGAGCCAGGGGCCAGGGGAGCCATGCAGCTCAATGGCGGGAGCTAGGAGCCTCCTGTCAGGACTCCACCCATCAGTATCCAACAGAAGTGACACCTGGCGAGAGTCTGCTCAGCCTGTCCAACTACCCATCTGGGCGATTTTTTTCTGGTCCAAAGAAGTGGTGAGGGTGGAGGAAAAGTCCCAGTACTCGTACCTGGTGAACTGAGTGGAGCCAGCCTCAAGTTCCATCCCAGGAGAAATGGTTGGGGGCAACTGCTAGGCTTTCACATGCCTTTGGAATAGCTTTACAATGAAAGTTTCTTCCCCTTTTATTGAAAAAGACTGCTTATTATAGAAAAGCACAGCTATTAAAAAAGGATAAAATTCATCTGCTATCCCATCCCTCTGAGATAAGCACTGTTAATGATTTCAGGCCTTCCAGACAGTTTTCTCTGCACTGTGTAGAATTTTAATTGTAAATTAGAGAGGAACCTCTTTGAGAGCAAGAGCCACATCTTGTTCATGTCCTTAGTCCCAGCACCTATGATAATACTTGGTGTTAAAATGGCACTTGATAGAATAATTTTTGAATGAAAACTGTCAAATCTTCCAGTAGGCAAAGGGGGGAAGGGATTAACCAATTTTCATTATTATTGCAGACGACTTAGCCAAAAGACAAACAAATGGGTGAGAGTCCGCCGGGGGACAAGTTAGGGTGGGAGATCCTTGGGTGGGTGAGGGACTTCCACGTGACAGTGTCGAGCAGCCCCCAAGGCGCAGCCAGATCTTCCAGTGACAAAAGAACCCAACACAGTTCCTCTGTCAGCTTGTCCAAAGGACACTTGCTAAGCAGGGTGCAGCCGGCATTGTCTGGGGCCCCCTGTTGGGGGTAGTACTGGTATGAGAGAGGCGTCAAGAACCTTGCCTACCTCCGCGGTGGTCCCCATCTGTGGGCAGAGGGCGGCTCATCTCCCATACCAGCTCCGGTTCCGTGCCTGGGAGCTCTCTCCCTCTCCCTCTCCTTCTCTCCCTCTCCCTTTCTCCCTCCCCCTCGTACTCCCGCCCCCAGACCCAGATGTCCACTCTGAAGTCTGCCCTGAGCACGGCCCCCGCGCCCCGCCCCCACCCCATCTCCCCTGGGACACTGCCTCACCAGCTCCGACCTGGCTCGTTGCTTCGGTGCTGCCCTGAAACCCTTTCCCCTCGCAGCTGCAGAGGGAGGTGTCCATTTCTGCTTCAAGCCCTTTCTTGGCTCCCCGTCTAAGATCCAGGGCTTCGAAGCCAGGCCGCGACCCCTCTTCCTCTGTCCCCGCGGCTGTATCCGTGCCCGGGACGCGGCTCCTGTTTGTCTCATTAGGGACTTCCTGGCCACGGAGCGGACCTGCGCTGCCCAACGCCGCGCTGGCCCAAACCCTGCTCCTCCTCCCCTTCAAATTCCCGGCTTTTCCTTCAGCCACCCCCTCGGCTCTAAGCCTAATCGAACTGCAGACTCTCGGGCTCCTCCCTATCATTGTCCCTTGGTGGGGAAGCTGCTCAAGGTCACTGAGCAGGTCAGCAGCTGGGCCGGGACGTGAACCTACATCCAACCTCTTTCCAATGGCCCTGGGCAGGCCCCTCCAAGGAAGACAGTGAGGTGGGCGCCCTCCTCTGGCGGCTCCTTGGAGAGGGCGGGCCTTGGGCAGGGGGAGGGTTGGCTGCCCACCCTGAGCCTCGGCTCTCCTATTCTTGGGGCAGTTCAAATCCTGGGTTTTCCTTGTGCCTGCTTTGCCACAAGACCCTGGTGCTTCTGGGTGGGTCATAAATTTTGGGCTGGGGTGGCAGGTGGCAGAAGAGATCCAATTTACCAATTTAGACAAGAAAGAAAGAAAGAAAGAAAGAAAGAAAGAAAGAAAGAAAGAAAGGAAGGAAGGAAGGAAGGAAGGAAGGAAGGAAGGAAGGAAGGAAGGAAGGAAGGAAGGAAGGAAGGAAGGAAGGAAGGAAGAAAGAAAAAGAAAGAGAAAGAAAGAAAAGAAAGAAAGAGAAAGAAAGAAAGAAAGAAAGGAAGGAAGGAAGGAAGGAAGGAAGGAAGAAGGAAAGAAGGAAAGAAAGAAAGGAAGAAAGAAAGAAAGAAAGAAAGAAAGAAAGAAAGAAAGAAAGAAAGAAAGAAAGAAAGAAAGAAAGAAAGAAAGAAAGAAAATGATAATAGGCATGGTAGGAAGGCCATAATCTGCCATCTGCTGGTTGGATCCAACCTCCTAATAAATTCTTCCTGGTCTTTACATCTTGCCTTAATCATGGTGACCTTGAAATCTGGGATCTCTGTCCTCACCTCCCTCCTCCTACTTGGGCCCTCACTTTTTCATTGTCCCTGTTTCCATCACTCAATCTGTTGACCCTGTTCACATTAGCACCCCAGTCCTGGGGGTCTGAGTATGAAGCAGGCTCCGGCATGGGCATGGGCAATGCTCAACCCAAAGGGACCATGAGCTAATGGACGAATTCCAGGCAGCATGACAGCCAGGTAGGCATAAGGGAGAGGTTGTGAAACAAGAGCTCCCTAAAACTCCTCATACCCAACTCTGTGGCGGTTCACTTTTTCTCTCTAAGGAAGGCTGACCCATTTGTGTTTGTTATCCAATTAAAATTCCAAGAAAAGCTGGGCTGCAGGTTGTTCCCAAATGGAAACACACATGCACAGAATACAAGGAGCTTCTACCAGCGTCCCAGACAGGGCCCTCTTCACTCCCTGCACCAGGCCTGCCGTCCCCAGGCTGGCCGACCCAGGGGAGGAAAGGGAGGGATGTGGTAATGCTTCCTGCAGTTGAGGTAAGTGTCTGCTCCAGCTGCATGCAGCCAGGCTGACGGGTGGAGGCCTTGTGTGTAGAGGGGTGTTTTCAATATGAAGTCATTTCCCATGGTGAAGAAGCAGCCATGTTCTGTACAGTCTGCTGGCAGTCTGGGATGTTTGCCCAGTACCAGGAGAGAGATTGAAAATGCCCAAGATCTGTCTTGGGATCTTAGGAGGCTGGCTGGAAGAGAACCTGGGAGTCAGCAAGTCTCACAATAACTGCCTACTCCATGCTGAACCAGGCAGAGAGAATAGCTCATTCCAGCCTCCAGGGCTTCTGTCTCTCTAGGTGACGCAATGCCCATGGATGGATCACTGGCCAGAAGAACCCCTCAAGAGCAGGCCTGATAGCACCCAGTACTAAGTAGAGGTAGCTGCTCGAGTAGGTTAGTCTGAGTTGAAAATCCAAGTTGAGGGGCAGGATAAGGAGTTCTAGGTTTGCCCAGGAGGAACTCTTCATAGAAGAGAAGGGTCTGGAGTTTAGCCTATGTCTTCACTGGAGAAAAGAGGGGAGCAATTTTGGGGAACATGGCAGCAAGAACAGGCCCAAAGAGCCAGAGGGGACTTGCAGTGGTGGATTATTGCCTCCACTGTCACAATAATCAAAGCAATGCGGTTGGCCAGGCCATAACTGGCAGCTGGATCAGCCTAACAGACTAGGCATAAAATATTTTAGTATATGAAGAACTAAAGGACACACAGACAACCAGTGAGGAGTTGTCCCTACTTAACAAACGCAGTTGGAAAATGGGCTAGTTGGGAGGCAACCATGTTTGACCCCGATGGTGGACAGTTTGCCATAATGAGTAATGATTAAAGAGCTGTCCAGTTAAGCTCAGAACTGGGGATTCTGTGGGACAGAGAGACACATAAGACAGATCACCTGGCCCAATTATCGGCTCCCTGAGCCCAGGCGGGGCGGGGGTCGGGGGCTGGGGGTGTGGGAAGCCCTAGTCAAGGAACTGGCTCTGTCTTCAGTATCCAAGGGAAGAAGCCTATGAAGACCAGACTCTCAATGACCGCAGCAATTCTTTCAAGCTTAGAACTTTGAGAATGGATCTATAGCAGACACTCCAGGGGGATCTTTGCTCCAATTCATGTTTGGCAAAAGTACTTTTCTGCACCAAACCCCAAGGAAGCTGTCTTGCTGCTTCCCTTCTCCTGATGTACTCCTTTGCACCACTTGCACTAGACTATGGGTGGTCTTGGGGATTTGTCCCAATCTCCCAACTGCTGGTATAATAATAGTATAATAGCAATGTGTTAGACCAGGAAGGGACTCTCATTGTCTTAGCCTCTCATTTTAGAGATGGAGAAAGTGAAGCTCAGAGAGAAGTGAAACTCAATGTCACACACCCAGGTAGAGCTGGGCCGGAACAACCCCTCCCAGTTTCTTGTTTCTTGCCTACTGCTCTGCTGCAGCCCTTTGTTCATTTCCTCTCCCACTCTCATTTCTAAACTTTCATTGCTTTCCTCCGGCTCTTCTGAGTTTTCTGTGGTGCCTGTCCACTTCGCAGCCTGACAACTCTGCTCCATGACAGCCCTGGCTTGGTGACAGATAAGGGTGTCCCAGTGGCTGGCAGACCCTGCCCAACATCCCATGTCTATGATGAGGCCTAGACCTCCTCCCAGGACAAACTTGGTCCAGCACAAAGGCTGGCTGGAAAGTAGGAGCAGGCGCCTTCTCTGGCTCTGGTTCCTAAGATTCACATAGTGTGTGGCTTCCCCCACTACACCAGCTGAGTGACCTTGAGCACTTCACCACACTGGCCCTGACTGCTTTCTTGAAAATGGGCATAATATTAGAACGTACCTAGTAGCGCTGCTGTGAATGAAGACTGAGAGTCAAGTGTTTGGAAGAGTGCTTTGCAAACTGAAATAACATTCCAGTGTAAAGTGTTGGTGTCCCCAGATCTCAACACAGGGCTGGATACAGAGCAGATGCTGAATAACTGTGGAATAGTGCTTCTCAACTGAGGCTACTTTGATATCCTAGGGGACCTTGGGTGACACCTGAAGACATTTTTATTCATCACCACTGGGTAGAGGTCCCTATGGCATCTGATCAATGGAGCCAAGAAGCACTACTGGACATCATACAGTGCACACAGCTGCCCCACAGCAAAAAAATTATCTGGCCCCAAATGTCAATAGTGCTGAGGCCCAGAAGTCTTGCTGAGGTGAATGAAAGTGTGAAGTTATATCTGTTGGTACACGTGTGGTTTGTTTTTTCCAGAAAGGCAAAGCAGCTGTGGCTGGGGAGGTGGCTGTCAAGCTACTGTGGTAACCAAGAGCAGGTTGGATCATTTGAAAACATTTTATTTCAGTTCTATCCTTGGGAGGCAGCATAAATAAACACAGAAGACCACAAAGGTCAATGGGGAAGAAATAAAAAGCTCAAGAAGTGTGGGGAGAAGATGAGAGCTAACATTGTCTAGCTATAGGGTGGTGGGGGTGAGGAGACCCTGCTTTAGCTGGCCAAGAGGGTAGGCAGTTCTTGGCGGAAAACCTCAGGGGGTGGCGGGCTTTCCTTGCCCAGGTCACTAGGAGGGGTTTACAGAACCCTGGCCTCTGTGGGTAGGTGTTCTGCAGGGTGGCCATGGGAAAAGCAGGTGTGGAGCATAAGGTGGCTGGCAGATCCTAGTGAATGAGAGAAAAGAATGGGCACCCATTTCTTGATTCCCAGGCTAGATCTCACCCCCAAAACTGTGCTTTCTAAGAGCAGTGTTTATAGACACTGGGTAGTGGGAAAGTGAGACAAAGAAAGAAAGAAAACAAAAGAAAATGTGTAGAAGACCAAATGAAATATGGCATCTCAAGAGCCCTGTGACCTGAGGCCACTTCTTAGTTTCATCTACAGAATGGAAAGAGTGCTCCCTACCTCCTGGAGCAGGTGAGAGACTCCAGTGAGATCCGATGTGTCAAAGAATGGTGTAAACTTTAAAGTGCTATACTGACGTGAGGGACTGTGGTCATTCTACAAGCATAAGGCTGCAAGTGGCTGAGATAGTGGTGGCGAGAGACACACACAGAGCATCACCTGCCCTTGAAGCAGACGCCTGCTCTGTCTTCCCCAGGGCCTGACTCCCCCTCCTCAGCCTCAGCTTCCAGGAGGAAGAGGCCTCATCTCAGAGGGAGTTCCCTGGGCAGGGGATAGGGCAGGAGGGATGGGGGCCACTGAGTGTAGGGGGCCTCAACTGGGCAGTGTGACACATTGGCACTACTGGTGTTGGGCAGACAATACATGTGGCTTCCAGTTCTCATTCTCCACACATGCTTGGGCACTGGTGAGGCCACCAGGGGATTGGCATCTTGATGCAGTGGGAAGGGTCCTGGCCTGGAGTCTGGACACCCTAGGTCCTGGGTCCACTATTAACCTGTTGGTTGACTTAGTAAGTCACTTCTCCAGTGCAACCCTCAGTTCTGTAATTTGTAAAATGGAGACACTATCCCCCTCCCTGCCTGCCTCACAAATTAAATGAGGAAAGGGTATCGCAAGAGCTTTGAAGAGGCTCACGGGAAGGCAAGGGGTTATTATGGCCTTGGCGAGCAATCCTCTTAATTCCCTGAAGACAAGAGAGAGGGGGCAAGAGACAGAAAGGAGGGGGCTGCTTGCAACCCTTGGCAGGCGAAGCTGGCTTGCGGGGCTGCAGAGGGAGCAGGGGGAGGGGAGGGGGAGCAGGGGTGCCTGCCATCCAGCTCTGACAGTATGGTCCATCAGGGATGCTGTGAGCCCCAGCAGTGGGTGCTGAGATGTCCTCACAGCAGCCTCCTTTTTGAGGGAACAGTTCCAGTTGTAGGTCTACTGGGGGCCCGGTTTCCTCCTCTGGTCTCTGGTCCATGGAGGACACTCCTCAGGCGAACCTAGCTTTGCCCCACTGAGGGGAAGCTGAGGTTCTTGGGGTGGCAGGTGGGAAAAGGGGCCGCCAGCAGTGGGTCTCCAGAAGCAGCTGGGGCCTTTTATTAGCATGAGGTCAAGAGGTCAAAGATCAGCTTCCAGTTCTCGAGGTGGCAGGTGGGGTCCACAAGCTCTCTCCCAGCTCCCATCCTGGCTCTGTCTCTGGGGTCATGGGATAAGGGGACGTTAAGGGACGAGTAGAAACAACGGAGAGATCGGCTTAGAAGGCAGCCCCACCCAGAGCTAACAGTTCTTGGGGCTGTTGCGCAAGTTCTTCAGTTCCAGCTGTAGCTGCCGAATGCGGATGTCCTTCTGGGCCAGCTCTTCTTTCAACCGCCGGATCTCATCCTGCTGCCGGAAGAACATTCGGAGGAGCTGGGTACACAGAGAGAGGGCCACGAAAGGCCAGGGTGGGGCCGGGAGAGAGGAGGTGAGAAGGTGATTTCCAGAGTGGGTACCGCGGGCCACCCTCCTCCCCGCCCCTCAGATACCCACAGCAGCCTCTGCCTTCCTCCCCGAAACCCTCCACTGCCCCACTCTGAGTGTCCCAGATGACTGATGTCACCACAGCTATCCCTTCTCCAGACTCAGCTCACGACTCTACTTTCCCTTGTGAGGTAGGAAAAAAAGGCAGACATGCCCCGGGCCTGATTCAGGATGGCCGAGGAAGGTGTAGGTCCACACAGGCCATTTTCCCAAACATCCCAGCCTCACCCTTTTTTAGAGGTGCAAACCTAATACTTTAGTTACCATTCTGCATGGAAATCTTTCTAAAATGTTTGCCTAAGGAGGGTCAGGGTACAGAATGGAATCCAGCCTTTTTCCTGCTGACATGGGACAATCACAGGATCACCAAAATTTGCGCTGGGCAATGACCCATTGCTGGCACAGCACAGGCAAAGGCAGACCCTCTCTTAGACGACCCCTGGATTAACCTGTCTCTCCATTTCTCCTGTAAAGCAGATTGACAGGTGCCCACAGGACACTGAGGCCCAGAAGGCATGGCTCCTGGGGAACCTCACACACTTGAATTGAATGTTACCAAACAGCCGTTGGGTTCATCCTCAAACTTTCTGATGGAAGTCACATTTGTCCACGTAATTGCATAATTTGATTAAATATGATATAGACTGATGAGCTATGAGTACAAAAGGACAGTGGCTGTTTCTATAAAAACTAAGTTGAATGCTTTAGAAAACTCTTGGTAAAGGGAATGCTACCGATGCTGCTGCTGAAAGAGGTGTAGGTGATCTAACCAGGAGACGCTGCGAGCTTTCTGTACCTGGGGTGTGTGATAGTGGTTACACGACTATCAACTTCTACACACTTGCCAAAACTTAGGGAACTGAGCCCTGGCTGGTAGCAAGTGGTTAAGGTGCCGCCCGCGAACCCAAAGGTCGCAGGTTCGATTCCCCAGCCAGGGCACATAACAAGGTTGCAAACCAGGTCTCCAGTCAGGTCTGTGGCTGGAGGCAGGTGAAACGCAACCATACTGATGTCTCTCTCCCTCTCTGCCTCTCTCCCTTTCCCTCTTTCTAAAAAATAATGAAATAAAATCTTTTTAAAAAAATGAAAAAAAAAAAAAAAAACTTAGGGAACTGTACACCACAAAGGATGAATTTTACCATAGGTGAATTAAACCTCAACAAAGTTTCTCTGTTTAAAAACTGGGGAAAATTTTGAAAAAATGAGAGCTTTGTTTTCAGATTGACTTCAGGTTCTCTTGGTCTATGAAAAAGAAATGAAATTGGAGTTAAAGTGTGATTTATTTGAGAAAAACACAGCAGAGCCCATCCAGGGATGTCCTCAAAGAAATGATCTTCCGGCCTGTGAACCCAAAGGTCGCAGGTTCGATTCCCCAGCCAGGGCACATAACCAGGTTGCCAACCAGGTCTCCATCCGGTCTGTGGCTGGAGGCAGGTGAAACGCAACCATACATTGATGTCTCTCTCCCTCTCTGCCTCTCTCCCTTCCCCTCTTTCTAAAAATAATGAAATAAAATCCATCAAAATATGTTGAATGAACGTCTATGTTTTAAATGAAAATAAACGGTTTAAAGAATGCACGTGTCATTTTTATGGTTTCCTCTTTTAATTGGCTTTTTTTTTTTTTTAAACTGACAAAGCTGTCCTGCTTTTGTCTGAGGGAAGATACATTATTTGCTCCTACACACTCCTGTGCCTTCCAAATTCTCAAAATTTCTTGCATAACTTTTCAACTTTTGTTTAGAAAGGCTTTATTGAGGTATAATTGACATTCTATAAATTTCGCTTATTTTAAGTGTACAATTCAGTGATTTTTAGTAAGTTACAGAATTGTGCAATCCTACGTGTCTCCTCCCTTGTGTCAGCCTACCAGTTATCTCTTCACACTTAGATCAGCTACGTCGGCTGTGTACAGCCCCATTTCTAATTGGCTGCTTCCAAGCTGCTGTGAAGATTAAAACTCTGGGTAAAACGCGAGTTAGCAGGCTCTGAGTGAATTTCTTTCCTAGGAGGATAGCACACCAGCTTTCCTGTAGGGAGATGATGGCATCTGTTTCGTCTGCTCCGAGACCCTTCACAATTTTTCTCCAGGTCTTCAGTTCTGATTCGTATAGAAGAGTTGAGAGCTAAAAGGCAGTCTATGTAACTCCTAGTCAACCCTGCCTTTTCCACACCAGTGTTAGAACTGAGCTCGGGCCCTTGATACAGCCCATGTGGGCTAGCCAAGCATCGCAGGGACTTCTACCTTCTCAGGGTACACAAAAGGATTTTTAATTAGAAAATGCCAAATATATACAAAAGTAGAAAGATTAATACCATGACTCTCAAAGTACGCATTAACTAGCTTCAACAAATGACATATGTTACTGCTTTTCCTCCTTGGTATCTACCTTTTCTTGATACCAGCTCCTGCCTACTTTCCCCGCATTCCCCCCACTCCCCAGGGATTATTTTGAAGCAAATCCTATTTATCACAGGATTTCACCCAGCCCTAGAAATCGCAACATCCCTCTAGAATAGCACATAAACGTATTCTATAATAGTTATCGGTTTACCTGTCAATTTCCACTTTAAACGTGTGAGGTCCCAGAGGTCAGCTATAGCTTGATTTTTGTGAATAATAGTGGTAATTGTAAGTTGGTGTGACAAGAAGCCTCCAAGATAGCCCCTGATGTTAGCCCCTGCCCTCAAGGGTGGACTGGACCTCATGATTTGCTTCAAATGAAGTGTATGGCAGAAGTGATGAGAAGTCACTTCCAAGGCTAGGTTACAAAGAGACTGTGGCGTCCCATCTTGGACGCCCTCTCTTCTTCACTCAGAGGAAAGCCATTTGCCGTGTTGTGAGCAGCCCAATGGAGAGGTCCATATGGAGAGGGACTGAGCGGGGCAGCACTTCTGGCCAACAGCCCATGAGGAACTGAGACCCCCAGCCCAACAACCTGGGAGGAAATTAGTCCTGCCAGCAACCAGGAGGGTGGACTTGGAAGCAGATGAGCCTTCCGATGTGACTGCAGCCTTGGCTGACACTTCACACTCTCGTGAGAGACCTTGAACCATAGGCACCCAGAGAAACTATGAGATAATGAATGTTTGTGGGTTTTAGTCACTAACTTTTGGGGTGATTTGTTACATGGCAATACAGGGCTAGTACAGTCAGTTTCTCTGGACGTTCAATTCGAGGCAGGAAGAGTGTTATCCCTTTCATGCTCATGGCCTTTCATATCCCCATTTGGCCATGAGGAAATGGGCTTAGATCAGGAAACTTGCTCAGGCAGAGCCAGGAGATGGGAGAACCAGGATTCAAATGCAGGTGGATCCATGCAGCCATCTCTACCTCAGCAGCATCAAGCCAAGTGCCTGGCACATGACAGGCATTCTGCAAGTCCAGGGACTGAGGGTATGGTTGGAAAGAGACGCCTTCGGGGGCATGGGCAAGGCCCAGCTCTGGTTACCCCTGGAAGCTCCCATTGCAAATGGTACAAAGAACATTTTCATAAACACCCAGCATCTCCCACCGAACAGGAAACTGAGATCTCATCAGCGCTACCACGCCAGGAAGGCAGGCAGTGCTGTATATCACGTATGAGACTGGCTCTCCTCTGGGAGCCAGGAATTTATATCTCCTGTAACACCAAGTGACAGCGACATGCTGGAGTGGATGCGTGAGGAGACTGAATTCATACATAATTGTGGGTTAGTGAATTTGAGGGTTGGGGGAGGGGCATCAATGTCCCTATGATATTCAGCTTCTATTTATTGGGGTCAGGGCAATGGCAACCAACAACAGGCTACTTGTGGTGTTTGTCACAGGAAGCAAAAGGCCTCAGAATGGAGCTGGCATAAAGGCCTGAGGCCCATAGTTGAAATGTACAGGTCTCGTTCTTCCAGGTCCTGTGGAGATAATAACTTATATTCCTTACCTCGTTTTCTGTCCTGGGTGGGACGTTTTCTAATAAATCTATTCCATTGACCACAACACTCTTCTTTTCTTTGATGGGAGCCTTAAATACCATTTTTGAGGACTTCTTATAGCCTTCTTTCAAAGACATCAGCACGGGATCTAAGAAAAGCAAGTAAGGGACGTGTTCTCACTGACAACTGACGGACTGTCAAGTGACAGTCTTTCATTTACCCCATGCTTAACAGTTGGCCAAGTGTGAGGCAAAGTTCCAACAGGAGGTTGTGCAAGGAAAATGGGGTGAGCCAGACCGAAAGCAAAACACACACACTCAGCTTCTTTTGTGAAGCCCACTCCTAGCAGACTCACCTCGGTTGATTCCTCCCAGCCATTCATCAGGGGTCAGAGCTGGCTCTGTGCCTGGTGTCATGGGGTAAATGTCTTCCTGGTAGGAATCTGACTATAGTGGGGGGAACAGAAAAGGGAACAGATGGGGGGCTGCTGAGGAAACGCTTGCTCTCCAGTCACACTTTTCTCCTTGCTGACCTCCAACCATGCTACCTGCTCTCCTGCCTTCAAGCCTTTGTACTCATAGTGTCTCCTGTGTGGAATGCCCACCTTGAGTTCATGAGCAAACAAAACTGTCCTCATCTTGGAATATCCTCCATCCCCTCACCACCACCCCTGCCCCCAAGTCCATAGGAGAAGGGCTCCTTCTGGGCTCTGTAAGGCTTCCAGTCAGCGGAGAATAAGCTAGGATTTGGTACAGGGGCCCTTGGGTGTCCTGCCCAGCCCTACTCACCCTCCGGGGCACGATCATGGAGATGGGCTCGATCAGGCCCTTAAGTGTCACCAGCTTGTAGAAGCGGAAGACCTCGCAGGCTGACACATCCAGTCCGTGCTTGGGCATGACCCCTGCGGACAGGCACACGTGGTTCCCTGGGGTCCAGGGGATCGATCCGCACTTTGTGTCTCTGTTCCCTAATGTCCCCAGCCAGGGGAAGGACCCTGGTGGTGAGCACTCGATTTGGAGCAATGATTCATGCAGAGGGCAGTGGGTGGGCTGAAGGCTTCTTGAGTCAGTTCTGTCTCTGGGTGGTGGCTTCTTAAATAAGTTTTGTGGGCCAGACCTGCCTCACCCAAGTGCATGAATTAGAATCGAGGTCTTTTAGAACTGGAAGGGGCTGCAGAAATATTGGGATCTAATCCATTCTTTTTATACAGGAGACTCTGAGGGGTCAGAAGGGAAGGGGCTTGCCAACATCAAAGAGTATTATCACAAAAAAAGCCACACTGCCCACCACCTTCTGAAATGAACTGACTTCTTGAAGCATCAGTGTCCTTGGTCCTCAGAGAGAAAGGAGGAGAAAACCGTTTGCCACGCACCCCTGAGGTTTAAGTGCAGCTTGATTGCTGTTCTGTCATAGTTTTCCAGGACTGAGTGCCTGGGTGTGTGTGCAGGCCCTGTCTGCGTTCGCACATTAGCCACACTGTCTCTAATGGCTGCCTCCACGGATTGGCTGCTGAGGGAGCAGTGCGGTGTGGTGTTAGGAACACCAGCTGGGGGGGTAGGAAAGAGCCAAGTTCTAATCCTGGCTCTGCCCCTCCTCATGGCTGGGAGTCCTTGGGCAGATCATGACCTCTCTGAGCTTCAGGTCCCTTGATCGGCTAGCAGGGGAAAGTAGTAGCCCCTCAGGAGATGGTCAAGGGGTTGACTGCTCAGCATGGTGAAGAGCACAGATAATGTTGGTTTCTTTCTCCATGATATACATGTGAGTTAAGGTTCTGCCTCTCCTCAACTGGAATGGAAGGCTGTTCTTCCCGATAAGGGAATTCCAGCAGCTGGGGGCGGGGGGAGTAATGTAGTGGTACCAAATTGGGATCCTGAGCCAGCAGATGAGTTCTGGCCCTGCCACTTAACCACTACAAGACCTGCCGGGAGTGACTAACTTAGCAACTCTGAATCTTCTTAAGTGCCAGGTTCATGGTAAATGCTCAACAGTGGCCATGGATGAGGAGAATGAGAAATGGTTACCCTTGGTTCCTCCCTCTGCCTCTTCTCCTCTCCAAGTCCAGCTGACCCTACTTTCTACACATCTCCTGAGTTCACCTCTTCTCCCCACTGCCATGCCCCCAACCCCAGCTACCTTCATTTCTTACCTAGGAATCCACAGGGCCTCCTAACTGGTTGGTCTCTCTGCCTCCCTCCTGCCCTTTCAAAATGCATGTTCCCAAATCCATTCTCCCTACAGAAGCCACAGCAATCTTCAACTCAACTTTCAAATCATGTCACACTGGCCCATCTCCTGCTCAACCACCCAAGAAAAAGAAAAGCCTCAGATGTCAGAACTGCCACATTGGGCTTCACCCTCCTTGTTTGCACATAGGAATGAGGATTCATTCATACCCCTGCAGGTTGCTGGTGACCATAGATGGCAAAGGATACCCAACACCATGGAAGGATGAGCCAATCAAGTGGGTGGCAACAGGTAGCTAAAGACCAGCAGGCTGACTGTCACAGGGGCAGCACCTGTAGGTTCAATTCTGACTTGCCTATGAGCTATGGCCTTCTGAGTCTGATAGTTTATTGGGGGTGAGCCAAATGTCCAGTCTCTTGTTTTACAGTCTAACAGCTATGCGGTGTCTGGACTTCTTACCGAGGCCTTTTTGCGGGGCTGGAGAGCGGAACTCCATGAGGTAACTCAGGTAGGGTTTCTCAGTGCTGATCTCATAGTACCGGATGTTTCCATCACCCTGCAGCCAAAGAGAGAAGGAGGTGAGGGAGGTAGAAGGGGAGGGGAGGGCTGAGTAGCCCTGGCCCAGGGGTCTGCTGAAGGGAGTTTCTGCTGTGCCTCCAAGGTGGTCAATGACCAGGGAAGACCTGCTCTCTAGGCCCCTGGTGAGCCTGCCACAGGGGACATGCTGGGGTTGGTCGTGGTGCTGGTGGTGGTGGTGGTGTGTGTGTATAGGTTGCTTTCCTGACAAACAAGGCTGTAATTTCAGAGATCTCCTGGCAGGTGCCTCAATTTCCACCATTTGTCACAGCCTTCTTCTACCTTTCAGGCTCTGATTCTTATTCCAACGTTAAACCCTCTCCGATTCACCTCTGAAGAATTCCCAGTCATTGACACTTCAGTGAGAATAAGTGTCACACTTCAGGGTGGATTTCAAGGGAGGAGAGTGAGACCCAGGTTGGGTCAGGGGAAGGCCAGAGAGGATAGGCTGGCTCTTCTTAAGGGAGTAAGGGAGGAGCAGGGGCCCAATGGGGGCAGGGTCTCCCACAGGCAGCCCCAGTCCCTCCCCAACCCTCCACTACCTTTCCAGCTAGGTAGAGCATATGGGTGTCAGCATCATAGAAGGGGAACAGGAGGCCGGAGAGCCCGTCAATTTCTTCCTCAATCAGAGGCATGGACAGGTCCTCCTGTGGGGAGGGGCCGGTATCAGTCCACGTCCAGGGAGGAGGACACCTCACCTTCTCAAGCTCCAGCAAAGTCCCCAGAGCTACAGCCCCTTTATGTCACCACCCGGCCTCCCTGCGGCTGACCTGGTCCCACAGGGCAATCTGTCTTGTGTTCCACCTGGAGACCCCTGTCGTGAGAAGCCGCTTCATGTTCCCCAGGAATACCACCCGGTTCACTCTGTGGTTTTTGCAGTTGGCCTCCTGTGGGGACAGAGAGGGCTGGTGAGTCAGGGCCCCAGACAATAGGGGCCTGTTGCGGGCTGAATAGTGGCCCCCGAAGATACGTCCAGGTCTAATCCCTGGAACCTGTGGGTGTTTCCTTATTTAGAAAAAGAGACTTTGCAGATGTAATGTTAACTTAAGGGCCTTGAGATTGGGGGTCCCCTGGGTTGTCCCAGTGGGCCCTCAATGCTATTATGAGGGCCCTTATAACAGGTGGAGGGAGACTGCAGGGACACAGAGAACGGAAGCTGAGATGATTATGGAGGCGGAGCCTAAGAGAGAGGTGACCACAAGCCAAGGAAGCTGGCAGCCACCAGGAGCTGAAGGAAGCAGGAAAGGATTCTCCCCTAGTGCCCGGGAGGGAGCATGGCCCTACCGACATCCTGATGTCAGAACTCTGGCCTCCAGAACTGAGATGGAACCCACTTCCATTGGTGTGAGTCACCCACCTTATTACAGCAGCCCTGGGAAATGAATATGGGTGCCAGGGAACAGTGGGGTCCTGAGACTGGGAAAGCAGGCCTCCCAGCCATGTCTCAGAGAAGGTGGCGGATGGGAGAGCGGGCAGCTGACGCTGACCAAACCCCAGGCAGAGCCTGCAACGTGCCAGGTGCCAGGTGCTCCCCGCAGAGCTTCTCTGGTAACCTGCACAACAATGCCCAGTGGCAGGAATCTCAGAGGATGAGGACCTGGGGCCCTGGAGGACAGGGGCCTCATGCTAGTTCACTATCTCATGACTCACGTCACCAGAGGCTCCTCCACAGCTGTCCTCTGCCTCCTCTCCTGCCTCATGACACTTCCTTTTTCCTCCTAACACACAGCGGTCCTCTGCCAGGATGAGTCAGCATCAGGCAGAAACCAGTGACTGATGGAGCAGCACAAAGTCCTAGGCTTGCTCTGGATTTTAGTCCCAAGTTCTGCCAAAAAAGTGTAACCTGAGAGGAGCCCCTCACCCTCTCCAGGCTCCTGTCCATGGCTGTGAGGTGGAAGTTGGGTCCTCTTTCTGCTCAGCATGGGCTCTTGGGTCCATCTGGTTGGGATTGAATTCTAGCTCCTCCGTGACTATGACATTCAAGTCTCTGACCTTCTCCAAGGCTCAATGGTCCCATGTGTGAAATGGGAAGAGTAACAGTACCCCTCACAGAGGACCGTCATGAGGACTAAATAAGAGGACGAAGTGGAGCCCATGGCCAACCCCCGCCTCATGGCCAGTTCTGGGTAAATGTCACCAGACATTTATATCTAGGCTAATTTTTGTTTGGAGAAGTGGTAGTAGATGTCTTTCTGGCCTCAAGTTCCGGGTTCCTCATCGGTAAACGCAATGCTTTCTTGTGTGGTAGATACATCTCAAATTTAATCCGACTTTTCCTTCTCACTGAGTGACTGGCATGCTTTCGGGGCTCAAGACATGTTAATGTCTTATTCCCAAATGGCACCTAATCCCTTCTTTACAGTCAAGACCCAGGAGGCTAAAAAACCAAAACTGGAGTTAAGTTCACCTTCCCACTCGGAGTTGTCCCTGGGACGGTCAGTCTGAGCCATTGCCGCCAGGTTTGTCCCACACAGGTGGCTGGGCAGTAAGTCCCAATCCCCTCCTTCTGTCCCATGGTGAGGCTCACAGTCAATACCCAAGGATCCATGTGCTGAAGGGTGACACCAGCTCAGTCCCCCGAGCAGGCCAGAAGGATCCCATCTCAGGTCAGGGTGCAGCAGAGAAGAAAGGGTACTAAGGTCCCTCCTCACCGAGAACAAGGCAGGGTACCTGTGAGCCCAGAAGGGCCCAAAGCAGGCCAGATGGTCAACAGAGGTACTGGCCAGATGCACGGGAGAGGGGAGCTGGCTCAGCCTTTCCCTGGTCCTGGCTGGAAGTGAGTCCCAGGCCCCAATCCTTCCCCTTCCCCTCAGAAAAGTGGGGCTTCACCTGCAGAACCCGGCCAGAGCGGGGCTCAATCACACGCAGCTTCTTGTCCTTGCACGTGGTGGTGAGCAGGCTGCCGTCAGTGTTGAAGGACATGCAGAGGATCACGTCCGAGTGGCAGTCGATCATCTTCACAGGCTCACCCACGTCCAGATTCCAGATGAGGACCTGGGAGAGCAGACATGCAGGAGTCAGGGTCAGCCCTGCTGCAGCTGCCCCAGGGCATCTGTCCCCGTTCTGCCCCTGATGGTCCTGGGGGAGATGCCCGTAGAGGGTCGGGGTGTGCTGGGGTGCAGGGCGGTGTCATTGAGTTCTGTATGAAAGGCTGATGTGTCCCTGTCACACAAATCCACTACCATCCTTGGGCAGATCCCAGCTCCAGCCTGGGCTTTGTTTCTACAACCAGCAAGAAGGATAAATGTTCCTTGCCAGGTTCTAGCAGCTGGCACACCTCTTTTGAGGGCATGCCTGAGGGTAGGGGCTGGGGCTCCATTCTCTTCCCTCCAGCAGCTTTGGTTGCTTCTTTTTTCCCACAGGGAGAGTGTGGGCACAGAGTGGCATTCATTTCCAGTCCATCAGCGCTGGAGAAGGCAGTACAGATGCCTCCAGGAATGGCAGGGTGCACAGAAGATGCTCAGTTGTGTGTAGTGAATGAAGACATGAGCAGATGAGACAATATTGGTTAACATGCTCAGGAAAGTCACAGTGCTTCCTACAGGCCCCCAAAGGTGCCCTTCTCTCTTCCTTCCCATCGCCACTGCCTGCCGGGCTGCCTACCTTGTAGTCATAGCCGGCACTGAACAGGATGTTGTTGGTGGTGGGGTGCCACTCGACCAGCCCCACACGCCGGCTGTGCCCATGCAGTTCCAGGAGAGCCTCTGTCATGTTCCGCTTCAGCCCACCCTCGGGGATCTCCCAGATCCGCACCTGTAGGGCATGAAAGGTCTAAGCTGGTGGGCAGGGCAGACAGGCCCCATGGCCTCTCCCTCTTCCTTCAGGCTTTCTGAGACCTGCTTGGTGAGGCGCCTTGTGGCCAGGGTGCCTCATGGCCAAGACCGTGGGCAGAGCTGACAGAGGCCTTTGGGGAGGTTCGAGGGTGTGGCTAGAGAGGAAACAGGCCATCTCCTCTTTCTTTGGGAGAGTTTTCTCGGAGAAGTCTCTGCAGACCTCGGCAGCTGCAATCACTGGCATGATTATTGCTGTGGACTAGCTAGGCCCAGAGGAGTACCCACTGATAGCTCTGAGCCAATGTTGAATTAAAAAGCTTATCTTTGCTTCCCTTCCCACATCTGTCTAAGAGACCTGCCTTCAGCCCTAGCTCCTTTGTTTATACCATAGGGCCTTGTCCCCACTCTGTCCCCAACCCAGGATGGACACCTGAGCAGAGGGAAACCTTTCTGCAGGGCTGGGATGCCCGGAGTCTCTCCTGAGATATGATAAACCAAGGGGCCAAGACGCTGATTAGATGTTAGATGTTGGAGCCGGAGCTGAAGGGATAGGCAGGGCCTGCGGGCAGCTGCCATTTCCAGGCTTATGGATACTGCGAGAGAGAGACGCAGAAAAGGATGATCTGCAGAAAGGAGGAGGGGCACTCACAGAGAAGCAGAGGAAGGAGACCCACCCCCTATTATTTACAGCCGCCTTGGTGGGTTTGTTTTTCAAGCCAAACGAACTGCAGCGTTTCAACGGGTCCATCTATAAATGGGGGGAAATGTCTGCCTGCCTTGCCTACTGGCAGAATAAAATGAGATACTGCTTGTAAAAGTTGGTAAACTGTCAAGTTCTCTGAAGAACGAAGGATTATAATTCTTTTTCTAATTATTATTGTCATCATTAATGCCGTTTATGATGATCTGGCTGGGGAAGGGAAAGAACACATGTGACTACAACCTAGGGCACAATGAAAACCAGCGTTTGGAAAGTCTGAACTCCACCCTTGCTGGTAAGGAGAAAAACAGGAAAAGCAGCTTTGAGATGCCATTTATAATCTTCTAAAATAGCCACCTGAAAAACAAAGCCAGTGTTGGTTTATTATATGGTAGGCTACACCAGTGGTGGTAGTGTTATAAATTAGAGTCAGCTTTTGGAAGCAATTTGGTCACTGTTAGTAGGAACCATAAAGACATTTGTATTATACTCTTTGAGTTAGTAATTTCATCCTTAAAACTCAATATAAGCAAAAATCTTTATGCATGATAACATCATCTATACAGAAACTTCAGAAACACTCTAAATGCCAGACGTGAGGGGAACACTTTAATATGTCATATCAGTATAGAATAGTAGCCACTAGATTATAACTCTGAAGGCTCTGAATAAACACAGAAAGCATAGTTACAGAAAGCCAGTTACAGGCAGCCTCAAGGACAGGGGAGCAATGCTGGGGTCTGGGGGTGCCCCACACAGAATCCCCTTGGCAGGCTTCTCTTCTTGGTGCTTTTCCCTCAGACAACAGAAGTATTTCCCACATGTGTCTTCCCCTGAAGACCATCTCTGCCCATGTAGCCGTGGAAGCCTTCAGGGAGGGAAAGGCAGGTCCAATCAAGGGTTTCAAATCAGTTTCAAAAACACACTTGAGAAAACGTTGATACTTAGGGGACAGTTGAATGTTTTCCCAGGGGAGGGAGGTGATATAAAGAAGGCCTAGTAGAAGACCCCTCGGGCCCATGTGAGAGCCTGCGGAGATGAGGCCTGACCTGGAAATGGAGAGAGGATGAAGTGGGAATCCAGGTGGATGACTCAGTAGTTACCATACCACTAAGACATTTTTCCTGTCCCCAAATGTACTAGAGAAAGGTGACCCTTAAAGAGAGGAGACTAATGTTCGGGTTAAACACACACACACACACACACACACACACACACACACACTACACACATTTCTTTCTTTTTTACCCAAAGGAATATTATTATACATGTACTTCTACAACTTGCTTTTCTCATGTAACAGCAGTCGTGGCAACTTTCCACACCATGATATGTGAGCTACCTTATCTTTTTAAGTGGCCAAAGAGGCACCTGTTGTAGAGTTGTGCCCTGATGGATTTAATCAAGATCTAATAATGAACGCCTGGGTCCACACAGTTTTTTCACTGTTACAGTTCATTCTCTGCTGAACAACCCTGTGAGACAAGCTTGTGCATGGGTGTGGGTACTTCTACAGGACACGTGCCCACAAGAGTTTCATTATGGTTACTGTCAAATTGTTCCCCAACCTGTTCCAGGTTTCTACAGCAGCATTTGCTTTTTTACTTATGTCTCTAAAGTTGTATCTTCAAGCATGGATTTTTGCCTGTTGGACCAAAAATGCCACCTCACTGTTGTTTGGATTTGCATTTCTTTGATCGTTAGAAATGCTGGGCGTCTTTTCCCCCTGTCCGTTAGTCTCCCATGTTTGCACGTGGGAAGCTTGAGAAGCTTCCAGACTCAAGGGGATGAGGCATTAAGGAGTAGAACGATGGGCCAGCGTGATGGCATCTGGGAGCAAAGGATCCTGTCTATGGATACCTCGTACTGTCTCCTGAGGACAGCGGACATGAACACGAAGTCAGCCAGCATGTAAATGCTGACTGAGGCAAGACAGTGACCTCTGGCTTTTGAAGAAGATCTTTGAAACAGAGAGGTGAGCCTCCACACACCCCTCCTATGAGCCAGGCCCTTGCAGGCCAGTGGGACAGGAGCTGAGCCTGTCCTGTGCCTGCCCTTCAGCAACACACAGTGGAGCTGGCAACTAGAACACCCACCAGGGCACAAAGCTGGGGAGCCTTGGCTCCAGTTTTGAGGGTGATGCATGGTAGGGTTGAGTAGAAGCAGAGTTAAGAAAGGGGATGTCGATCCAGGTTTGAAAGGACAGGTTGGCCCTGGCCTGGTAGCTCAGTTGGTTGGAGTTTTGTCCTGATATGTCAAGGCTGTGGGTCAAGGCACATACAAGAATCAACCAATGAATGCATAAATAAGTGGAACAACAAAAATCAATGTTTCTCTCTCCCTCTCTCAAATCAATTTGGAAAACAGGTTGGGGCTGTGGTGAAGGGTTGGGAGATAGAAAAATGACCAGTATGTGGGGGTTCGGGCACAGTGGATGGAGAGGTTGCAGGCTGGTCAGCCTGGCTTGTGTGCTGCAGGCTGGCAGGTGGCAGAGAAGACCAGAGGCCATATGTATCACTCCTGGCCACCAAAGCCCAAAAGAGTGCTGCTTGGATGGAATCTCAGAAAAACCTTTCCCACAACAGCGTCTTTCCTGAGCAGCCAGCTAATGGAGGTGTCCCTGGATTTCATCACATGTCGGGTTAAGGTAGCGACATGGGAAAGCTGTGACCTGAGGGCTCGCCCAGACTGTAATCTCATTGACTAGTCAGAAGACCTTGGACAAACCAGTTAACCTCTCTGAGGCCGGTGCTCCTTGTCTAGGTGATGAATTGAGTCAACACGCACCTTTTAAAGGTGTGTAGGTTAAAGTAAACTGGGCTCAGAGTCCCGGTGAGTTTTTGGGTGACAGTTCTGTCTAGAAACCTATAGGCTAAGCCAAGGGGGCGGGGAGGGCAGGTCGTGTCTGCACCCAGCCTCAGCCCCAGGACTGGATCCCATGGGACAAAGCGATGCAAAGGGGAGGCCAAGGGCTGTTTTCACCGATAACTGCTGGAGTAGTGTCCCGAGTAGGACTTGGGGGATCTTGATGAAAAATGTCCCAGAGAGGAAAAGAGGTGCCTTACTTTATGCACATTTGATATCAGCCATTTCCCTCCCTGGGCTCCGCTTTCCTCATGCACACATTGAGTCAGTGGAAGTTAATCTTCCAAACTTTTCTGCTGTTGACATCATTGAATGTATCTCTGGGGGGAAGAACTAACTCTATTTGGTCCACCACTAGAGCGAAGAGTTGGTGCCGCATGCTATAGAAGCTAAGAGGAGGAGCCGAAGTTCACAGTGAGCCCAGAAGCTGGAAAAGGAGTTCCAGTCCCTTAGTTTTCAAGGGATTTGTTGGCGGAAAAGAGTGGACAGGGGTGGGAGGAGCACTTCGGATCTGCCCAGAAGTTGCTCTGGGAGGTCACTTTCATTGAACAGGAAACCCAATAGGGTCTGCCAAGTTGGATTTCTAGAAGGAAGGGGAGGGGGAATGTGGCAAAAGCATTCTCCCCAGCAAGCCAGCTATGCCTGGGATGGTCCCTGCATAGGTCCCTGGGTCAGAGCCCTGTTTATCTCAGTTATAGTCATCCAACAATATATGCTCAGTCCCTGCCTGTGTCACACACTTTAGACACCAGGGTGTGGTCCCTGGTCTCAAGTAGCTCAAAGTCTTGTTGGGGAGACAGCAAACTTGTGCAGACAAGGCTAAGGCAAGACAGCTGATAAAGACTGTTAACAAGGCGGCCAAACCAGTGTCCCTGTGCACGGAGGAGAAAGCAGCTGGCCAGCAGAGAGAGCTTTGTGGTCTGACAAGTTCCACGGAAATCCAGCCTCTGAACTTAATGGCGCTGAGACGTCAGTTAAGGGCGAAGGGACTTAGCCTCTCTTGGCCTCAGTTTTCTCATCTGGGAGAATAATTATACCTATAATTATGGTTGTTATGAGACTAAGTCAAGATAAAATAAGTGCCCTACCAAGCTGACTACTAAGCACTTAATAGTAGACAACGTTTGCTTAATATTCAAAATCATATACAAGTTTTGTATAGGTCACAATTTTGGTGTGTTTTATATTTTTCTGGTGTGCTTTTCTGTCCCCTGTGTAGTCAGTGTGTATGGCATAAAGTTTGCCTCCAGTTTATAGAATATAGCACAGACATACATTTCCTTCTCCAGATGATGCGGTTGTAAGGTGTTTGGTAGGGTCTCTCTGCTTTTGACAAACTGAGGGCCATGGCTGCTGGTGACATAGGGCTGGGGTCTGGTGGGGGCCTGCTCAGCGCCTCACACAACCTTGTTCCTAGCGGGGAAAATGTGCTGTTTAGGGGACCTGTTCGTATCTGTGGCAGAGAAGCTCAGAGAAGAAGCCGAAGTACACAGTGATCCGGAGTAGCTGGGAGAAGATAGAGATATACACTCCAACTACTTAGTATTTACTTTTAAAAAATCTATTCGAAGCTGCGTGGGGACAAACAGGAAAGTGTACACCATGGGTTCTGTCCTCTGGAAGCATCCAATTTAGCTACACGACACTACACAGACATGGGCCCCAGGGTTTCCATCCAGCCCCGCCACAAATACGAGGCCCAGATTCTAGATCACAGCGGCCCTCATGCCTTCTGCAACGAGAAGGCAGAAATGATGAGGTCTAGCTCAGGGCCAGGAGGCCCCTGGCACTCCCACCTCCCCCTACTTCTTGCCAATTACCCTGTTTACTACTAGAAACTCAGTTTATCGTCCCCTCACCTAAACAGGAGGTAGAATCTCGAAGTCTACCTTAATGCTGGTATCTTCTGACCACCCATTTCCCAAAGTGAGAAACAAGTCACTTCAGGCCCAGGGAGGTGAGAGGAGACACCTGAGGGCCAGAAGGACCTACAACTGAGCATCCACTGCTGAGAGTCTCATGAGTTTTAAGCAAAATGGTAAATGTGGGGCCAGACCCATGAAAGGATCTACGCTACCTATTGTTACTATTGTTACTATTACTGTCATCATCATTAGTATTTTCATTCATGAATATTCTTGCTTGCATAGATAAGCAAATGAGGCACAGAGAGGTTAGGAAACGTGCCCTGGGTTGCAGAGCTAGGAAGGGAGGAGCTGGGATTCAAAACCAGGTGTGAAATCAGGCAAACTACCCTATTCCTCTCCTCTGCACCCCTGCCCTTGCCCAGTCCCTTCCTTCTCTCCTGGCTGGAATCTGTCAGCCTGGGTAGGGCACGGTCTGCCCTTCTGCTCCTCTATTCTAGGAAAAAGGTGCAGCTCCCTGGCCCCAAGTATCTAGAAATCACCCTTCTTAGGGCACAACCAGCAAGGCTTCCCACTGGATGGTCAACTCCTCCACACATGGGTGGGGTCTTTTAATCACTGTCCTGTCTCCAGGGTCAGGAATAGCACCTGACACATAACAGGCACCTGAGACATCCTTGCTGAATAAATGAATCACTGGAAGGACCTGAGAAAGCCCAGAGGCCATCAGCAGGTTCAGCAATGGATCACCCCTGACCTGGGCTGAGCGGACCGGCCCTTGGCCTGTACTCTGGCTAGTGGTGGGCTGGGTGGATGAGAAATCACTCTGATTTGGAAGAGGGGTCTGGTGCGGGAGTGGACTTCTTTCCTGGACGTTGAGACTCAGCATTCAGCTTAGTCCTTTTTGAAAACTAGTGATGCAACGCCTACCTGGGGGTTCAGTGTGCAAAGGGTAAAATGCAGCAGGAAGAGCATGTAACGATGTCTGATGTCCAGCCCTCTGGTTACCCCTTGTTGGGGCAAGTTGTTTAAACTCTCTGGTCCCCACCTTAGGCTAAGGCTAGGAAAGTAGCAGTTAAGGTTTATGGAGTTCTTAGTAGCCATGAAACAGCTTTATATTCATTCGGTTCTCATGATGAACCTAACGTGGTCCCCAATTTATGGCAGGACAGGGTAAAGGAACAGGTCCAAGGTCAGGCAGAGCAATGGTGTGAGCTCAGGCCTACGGCCTCCTGCACCTGGCCTCTTAACTCATGAGCCACACTGCCAGTTCTTTGTAACCGCCCAGTGGACTGGTGAGGCTTCTTGGGGCTACTGGCCTTCTAGCTCTAAAAAGAGCATGTTGCTCCCTTCCAGCTCCAACAGGCACTGATTCCCAAGTGTGTAGGAGGGCTGGGTGGTGGGTGGCTTCCGGCTGCTTCCAGCAGAGCCCATCCCACCCCTAGCTCTGGGGCGGGGGGTGGGGGGTATCAACTCTGAGGAGGGTGGGGTAGGTGAAGCCAGTCACTGGATGGAGGAGCAAAGGAATGGAAGGCAAAGGAAAGATGCTGAGCTCGGCCCACAGGGGAGAGGGGCCTGCCTCTCTCGCCCTCCTCCTTCACTCCCCTGAGACCGCTCTCTCCTCTCCTTGAGGTGTCAGAAACCTCTCCCTCTGTAGCTGCAGGAGAAGTGCTGAGAGCAGGAGGCTTGGAAACCCATAGCGCCTTTCCCTGCTGCCTGCCAGCCGCCCTCCTGAGCTGAGCTGCGGCAGAAGCTATAAAAAGCACAGCCCTTCAACAATAGGTGACATCACCCAGCAGCAGAAAGAACTGGATTCTGCCAGATGCCAGAGTTACAGCCCCTACCCTTCCCTGAGGACAGGAGCCCTTGGGAATGGGCTTGGGGTCTGTTCCACTGGATCCAGGAGGGATGGGTTAGACTCCAAGGGACCTCCTCACTCCCTGGGAGGGGACACTGATCCTTAGGGATGTGGAGGATGGATTTCACTGGAGATTTTGCAAGGGATGAAGGACATGGGAAAGGAGCTGGGAAGTGTGTGTGTGGGGTGGGGTGGGGGGAGCTTGTGAAATCCCTTCAGTGTCCTCTGAATGTTTTGAAACAAACAGAGGACAGAGGAGGGGTGGGAGTGGGTGTACAGGCAGATGACATGGGCCAGACCCACTGTGAGCAGCTTCTCCCTGGGCCCCTTTGGGCTGGTTCCCTCCCCAGCCCTGGTGTGTATGTAGCAGTGCCTGGCACACAGTAGGTTTGCTGACTGAGCTCTTAACCCTGTTCTGGGTGGCTGTGCGGTAAGTTGACCATTTGGGCTGGAGTGGGTCAAGGGTGGGTATCTTAGATGCCTGACCATGGGGCACTCAAAGAAGGCAGAAAGGTCAGTCAGAACAGCCCAAGGTCAGTCAAAACAACCCTAGCAGACCAACAGCCCTTCTCATCCACCTCAGGAGCAGCAGGCCACTGCCAGAGCATCGCACTCTCCCAGACCTGGCCAAGGCAACCCACGTGGGCTTGCACAGAGAGAACGCCGAGATGTCCGTACTGAGTGTTTGCCGGATCTGAGTCCTCAGGATGCGGAGCCTGTTTTCTCACCTGTAAAACCAGGGTGAGGTGCTCAGAGTGCAGGCTGGGAGTCAGGAGACCTGGGCTCCGGCCCTGCCTGGGGCACAGACTCCCTGTGTGACCTGGGGCAAGGTGCTGCCCCTGGGGCCTCAATGTGTCCTTCTCCAGAAGGCCTGGGCCCCAGCCTCAGGGGCCTGTTGGCCCCAGGCCCAGATCCCTGGCCCTGAGGCTGAGGAGAGACAGACCTGTGGGCCAAAGTAGGGCTCTTGAGAGGCTTCTGGAGCAGCTGGGCTGGCCAGCAGAGCAAGAGCTTAGTTCCTCTCTAGTCTGGAGACTTAATCTCCTCCCTGGATCAGAGCCTGGGCCAGCCCCTCCCCTCTCCGTGCCTCCAAACCCAGGGTCCTTCCTCTTCACCCCATCCTCTGGGTGCTCCCCTTTTCTCTGTGGAGTCACATCCCTGCACTTGTCCAGCTGATTTGGGACCCTTTCCTCCACAAAGCCCATCCTGACCCCTCCCCTGATTCCACTCCCCTGCCCACCCCCGCACCTCCCAGAGCATGCAGTGTCGCCCACACACAGCACGCCTGGTGTCCCGGCTTATGTTCAGATGGCATGAGAAGCACAGGCCTCACTTCAAAGTGCAGCTGCGCTCCCTGGCATCCCGAGCTTTCTCTCTCTGCTCCCAACCTCCTGTCCTGTCCCTCTCCCACCCACTCCCCTCCCTAGCCACCTCCCCAGCACCCCAGCCACCCCAGATACCTCCATTTTCCAAACACCACTCTTCTATGTTCTGAATGTTCATGTTGCCCCCAAATTCATGTGTTAAAATCCTAACTCCCAAAGGTGATGTTGTCAGGAGGTTAGGCCTTTGGAGGGTGATTAGGTCATGAGGGTGGGGCCCTCCTGAATGGGATTAGCACCGTATGAAAGGGACCCTGGAGAGTTCCCTGGCCCCTCCCACACTGTGAGGACAGAGTGAGATGCCTAACCATGCTGGTACCCTGATCTCTGACTTTCCAGCCCCTAGAACTGTGAGCAATACATGTTTGTTGTTTCTAAGCCAGCCAGTGTGTGGCAGGTTGTCATACTGGCCTAAGCCAATTAAGACACACTCCCTTTAGGCTCGTGCTTTTGCCCTTGTCCTGCGCATCCTTCAATCCTTTCTCTGCCACCAGAGTCCTGCTTCTCCAGGGTCCCACTCTCTCTAACCCCCTGTGTCCTGCCTGCACCTCGATCAAAAGTAATCCCTCTCTCCTGACTGGACCCACAGCCCTGTCTGACCTTCTGTGGATGCTGTGACTTCATTCTACATTGCATTTCAGTGAGTGGGGTGGGACGCTGTCCTTCCCCTGGTGGGGTTTCCAGGGCAGGACTGAGATCAGCACAGATCCCCTTTCATCCTCATAGCAACTGCTGAAGAGCTGTATCATCACTGTGACTAATATAAAGATGAACAAAACTGAGACTCAGAGAGGGTCAGTAACATGGCCATGGTCACCGAGCTGGTAAATGGTGATGCTGGATTCGATCCCAGATCAATCAGGTTTCATGCTCAAGCTTGCGGGGAAGCCCAGCATCCAGCAGCATGGTGGGCACGTGGTGGGAGGGAGTGCTTGAACATATCACGTGGATGTCTGGTTCATTAACTGGGGTCTTGGGGCATGTGGTACCTGATTCTCAGGTGAAATAAGGTGCTGAGTGAGAACTGGGCAGGGCCATCAGCACCAGTGACCCCTGCCACCCTCGCCCTGACTCAGGCAGAAGTTTTCACCTGACGTGGAGCCAGGGTGCCCCGTGACCCAGAGAGCCCCCACCTACTCTATCCCTCTCCACAGCAGGCAGGACGCTGCTCTTCCCCCTTATGGCTGGCTCCCCTGCAGACACAAAATGCCAGGGGGTCCCACAGAACTCTTCGGATTCATGCCATGATGAGACTTCACAGAGCAGGAAGGGCTTGGGACCATAAACCCTCCTCAACTTCCTAGTTGTGTGACCTACCCTCGACCCTCAGTTTGGTGGGGGAGCAGTGCCTGGCTCACAGGGTGGCCATGGGAGCTAACTGCACGTAGTGTCCTGCTCAGACTGGGAAAAGGAGCTCGGGAGAAGGCAGCTCTGAGTTTCTGGGGTGTTTGCTCTCTGATGGATGGTGACAGTCACTGGACACGTTAGTGGCCCCGATGGAGCCAGCTGTGGCTGCTGGCACTCCTGGGCTTCCCTGTGCCTGGAAGAAGAAGTGTAGCATCTCCAGCTACGCTCTCTCCAGTGAGCCTAGGTCTTCCTCACACTGACCTTGAACCTCTCCAGCCCCCAGAAGCTCCAGCTGCCTCCTTCCTCACCCAGGAAGCAATCTGCGACCTCATTCTTCCTGGGCTTCCAGACCTGTCCTGGGCTCTGTCACCTCATGTCCATCCTCTGGCCTGCTTGTGTTCTGGTCCCCCGTCACTGTGCACATTTAGATGAACAAAGTAACTGAACATAATACCTTGTGTCCCCACTGATTCTTGATCCTCTGCTGGCTGCCGCTGCTCTCAGGAATCCTCTTGGGTTGACATAGGGCCGTGACCTTCAGGGGCTGTTCCACTCTCCTAGCCCCCTCTCCACTACTCCCATTTCATAGGTACTGTGACAGCTGACCTCCCCACCCCAACTTTATTAACCAGTGGAGATGTTACTGTGAGTCTTCCTTTGGATAATCACTTAGTTGGGTTATATTCATTCACTCACGCAATTATCTTTCCATTCATCCATCTACCCATTCACCTTCACCCAATCATTCTTCCTTCCATGCATCTATCCATTATCCATCCATTTAGTCATCTCTTTACCCATCAGTGTAGTTATGCATCCAGCAATCTACTCAGCTATCCACCCACCAGCCAGCCACCTACCCAGGCATCCATCCATCCATCCACCCATCCATCCACCCATCTATCCAACCATCTATCCCATCCAATACCTATTAAGCATTTACTAGGTAAGAGGCGCTGTGCTAGGTGATTGGGATTCAGAACCTCTGTTCTCAGGAGCTCACAGTCCAGTCTGGAAAGATAGGTGATAAGAGCTTTGACGTTCCTTCTAGTTCCAATATCCTGGGAGCCTATGCTTTGGACCCAGGCTATGCCAGTGAGTGCTAGGCATAGTCTGACCGAAAAGCTGACCTTCCTTCACCTGGGCACATCAGAGTCTCAGGAAACTACCCCTCACATTCAGTTGAAGCTCTGAAGTCCCCTCTTGCTTCTAAGCTGGTGCGTTGATGGAGTTCAAGGGCAGTGTAAGAAAAGACATAAGAACTTCCTACAGAAACATGAAGGCTACTGCCAACACCTGACACTATGTCCACCTGTGAAAAATGGCAGAGCTCAGGGGGCGGGTGGCCAGGAGGCAACTTCAACTTTTTTTCTCCCTGGATTCTTTATCTCCCCACTCCCAGTTCTTCCTGCCCCTTTCTCCCTCCATCTCCATCTCTCCTACCTGTTCTCTCTTCCCTCTCCTTCATCTTCCCCCTGCTCCCTCCTCATTTTGCTTCTCCTGTTTCTCATCTCTTCCCATTCAGTAGTGGGCCACATGGAGTGCAGATTCTGGGCTACCACTGTGGGTCCTTGGACAAGTCATGACAATTCTCAGGCCAGTGTCCTTCCCTAAAGCTGTGGCTCCCAGGTGGTGCATTTGCCATGCCCAGCCTGCAAAAACAGGGGCTCTTTTCTTCATGGCTCATCCATGTCCTTCCCTTTCCCTTTCCCCCCTGTCCATATTCTGCCCCCCACCCTTCTCCTTTTGAAACCATATACAAGTGCTGAATCACATATTTAATCTTTTTGTTCTGATTCTCACCTGTAACATTAACTCCTCCAAACCAAATCACTCTAATGCCACAAGATCTGTCAAACAGTCTATGGATTCCCTCCCTCAGCCCATTTCCCAACTCCCCATTCTGGGTCAGAAGACGGGCAAAGGAGGGAGAAGGGAGACAGCTTAAGAAGGAAGGGCTCAGGGAAGCAGGGAGGAGGCCCATGTGCCCACCCTCATCTGGAGCGCCCCCTGCTCACCGACGTGTCTTCCGAGCATGAGGCTATGATGTTGTCAATGAAGGGGTTCCACTTGATGTCCAGCACGTTCCCTTGGTGACCACAGACCTTGGGGTAGTTGGGTTCAATCCTGCCTGTCTGCCGAGAAGAGAGAGAGATAGGAAGGTTAGTTGAATGGCCCTGGGTTGGCCCTGAGAGGACAGCCTTTACCCTGGGCTTCTCAAATGTCTTACTCGCCTCTGAGTTCCTGCAGCTGGCTGGGCCACAGTCCCCTTTGGTCGTGTCCTCCCCAACACCAAATGGTGACGGGGGAGGAGGATGGATATTGCTGGTCAACATGCCACCTTGGTGCAAACTGGCAAAAGGTGCCTCTTCCTCAAGTAAAAACGTTTCAAGTTAAGATGGTGCTGTCCACCTGAAGGACCAAAGGCTGCTGCCCCAGCAGAACATGCTCCCGGACACTGGGGTACATGCGCTCTCCCCAGTGCCCATCTCCCCACAGCCCCTAGGAGAGGCGCTGTAGTCAGGTTTGGATCAGGAGGGAACTCCTTGCTGCTCCAGGGGTCAGAGAAGAGGCCCAAGCCTCAGCCACCACCTAAATGCCGCCATGTACGTAAATTATTCCGCCTGCAACGTGAATGCTGCTGCTCCCAGATACGGCGGGCTTGTTCAGGGCACATCTTAATCGCCTGCACATAGTGCCCTGTGGTTAGAACCATCGTCTTCGGAGTCACCCAGACCTGAGTTAGAATCACAGCTCTGCCACCTTTCGGCTATGTAGCCTGGGGAAAATCGATGACTTTCTCTTAGCCTTGGTTTCTTCATTTCTGAAATGCAGACAGCAACACCCACCTCTTAGCATTGTTGTAAAGATTAAATGAGTTAATGTGCTTAGCCAAGTGCTGAGCGTGGAGAGGATCAGCATGAAGACTGCTCAGAATATGACAGTAGTTGTTATTATTATTATACAGGTTAGATGACACCTCCTCTAGGGAGCCTCCCCTGATCTTTCTCAATGGGTTAGGAGCTCTTCTGTGCGTTCACAGCATTCTGATCCCTCCTTTGCAGCATCGCCACATGGAGTTGCAATCTGTTTCTATCTGTGAGCAGCTGAGGATAGGGTCTGTGTCTTCCTTGTCTCTGAATCTCCAGCTCTGAACAAGCCTGGCCCATAGCAGGTGCTCGGTATATGACCTGAAGGACACCTTGGAGGGGAACAGAGTCCAGAAAGGGCAGAACAAGGGATGTGGGAGTGGGGGACACAAGGAGGGTAAGTCCATGCTTAGTGTAGTGGCTATAAAGGTGGCAGGGAAGGGAAGGAAAGGAAAACTGTAGGCAGAAGCTATGTTTCCATCTTTTTAATACTAGCCTTTTAGAGGTTTGGAAGAGAGTTTTTCAAATCACTGCCCATCTGCTAATGGTGATTAGGTGGTCCGAGCACCTCTGGCAGGTCATACCTCACCTTCCCTTAGGTCCCTGGACTGAAACATGGGGAAGAGAACCAGCTTCTGCCAAGGCCCATCCCTAGGCTTCACCAGAGAGTTGTCCTGCCATGACCTCCCCCTCTCCCCTTACTTCCTGCCTGAATCCCTATCAACTCCATTCCAGGTCCTTTGATTTTCTCTCTCTCTCTTTTTTCTTTTCTGTGTGTGTGTGTGTGTGTGTGTGCGCTCGCGTGCGACACAGCAATGGCAGGATGGGTAGAAAAAAATAACCCTAAGAGGAGATGGCAGTGGGATGGCTGGTGAGGAACAAGGCAGAAAAAGAGAGAAGAGAAAAGCCTCAGAGGTTGTACTCTAGAAGCCTTGACTGATGTTGGACATCGTGGAAAAACTAGAGAATGGGGGAAAATAATTTGGGGACAATAAGTATCGGTTAAGCATGGGATCCCCTTTGACATTCCATGAGGGATGCAATTCAAATTGGGATATCTTTTCCAATTACCTTCAGACTGTTGGACTTTGAGCAGAGACTGAGCCATGTGTGGCCCTGGGATTTATTAAGGTTACGCCCTATCTTCTTTAACCCTTATGACAATCCTATGAATTCGGCATTAGAAATTAAGGCCCAGAAAGGGTAAGCAGAAAGCCCAAGGTCACCCAGCTGAAACTGAAATGCGGCTTCCCACCTAGAGGTGATCCTCAAAGCTGAGCCGTCTGAAACCCACTGCTGTCGTTGGCCAGATCCCCTCCTCCAGCTCTGATGTCCATGGGCAGACTGGCCCTACACAGTCCGCTTCCACAGCTCATTACTCTCCGACGCAGCCATTTCTGACATCGGATCCCAAAGGCTGCATTGGAATGGTCCCTGAGCAAAGCTGCCTGCATCAAGCATTTGGCACCCAGCCCAGCCCAGGCAAATCCGAGGGGCACTGAATCCGTCAATAGGTGGCCATCAGCTAACAGTAGCTCTGGCCGGCAGCCTGTGGGATGATGCCCTAGAGGGACTGGGGAAGCAACAGCCCTGGAACCTATTCAGAACAGGGAGAGGTCAGAGACTTGCACGGGGAAGGGAGTAAGTCTTAGGAAAACAGAGAATAATCCTGATGTAATGTACATGTCCGGGTGGACCTCTTCTTATACAACGGCTGCATCCCCCAATGGGGTGGATAATTATAATCATCATGACTTAATCACATTGTTGTTTACTTGCATGGTGTCCCCTAGAGTTTTGTAGTACACAACCTGCTTGGCTGTACACGGTGGCTGTGAAAGGAAGGCTTTCTGGTTTTCCTGTTTTATGCGAGTGTAGTAGGGCTTCACATAAAATGTTGTTAAAAAGACAAACTCTTTTGCTAAGAATAAAAGTTTGAAAACCAGTGTTTGGTAGAGAAATTGAGCAAATTAAAAATACAATTATTAAATCATTTTTAAAGTTGCGTAAAAAAGCTAATGCATTATAACGCATAAGGAATTATATACAATATTTACATAGGTGTATTAATGGAAATCCCAAATATTTATGTAAACAAGAGTTGTGCTTTAATATGCTAGGAGGACAGAGGTAGAGGAGTGTGTGTGAGTGTGTGTGTGTATGTGTGTGTGTATGTGATGTAGTAAGAGGAGAGACAGAGCTGGAAGAGAGCCAAGTCCCCATCTTCCATAATAGGAAGTCAATAGACAATGTCTAAGATTAAAAAAAAATCAAGACATGGTAGAAAAAGCAGGTACTTAAGAAATATGGAGATAAGCGCAGCTATAAGCAACGAAAGCAGCCACCTTAGGGAGCGGGACATGGGGAGGGCAGCAAGGTGGGGTGGGAGGTAGAGGTCGCGGGGTGCCGGCGAATGCTGAACAGCTGGATCTGCGGCAGGAAAAAGGGTTTGCAGCATTTGCCCATTTGAGTGGTGTCAACATTCCCGCTGTGGCTAATTTCAAATTGTGCAGTGAGTGATATTACCAAAAGCAGAATTAGGAGATTCACGGTAGCACATATTACAGAATATTTCTGCCATATAGATACAGTCGTCCCATGGTATCCATGGAGAATTGGGTCCAGGACCCCTGCGGGTACCGAAATCCTCAGATGCTCCAGTGCCTTGTATAAAATGGCATAGTATTTGCTTCTAATACACTCACGTCCTCCCTTATACTTTAAGTCATCTCAAGATTACTTACTTATAATACCTAATACAATGTAAATGCTATGTAAGTAGTTGTTACACTGTGTTGTTTAGGGAATAAAGACAAGAAAAAGTCTGTACATGTTCAGTACAGATGCAACCACAATAGGCCTAACTACACAGTACATGTCAGCAACAACATAACCTTTTTCCAAATATTTTAGATCTGAAGTTGGCTGAATCTGTGGATGCTGAGCCGCGCCCCCGCTACCAGAGGTCAACTGTGCAATAGATGTAAATAACTTCGAGAGCACAAACTGTAGTAAAATAATTAGAAACTAATGACTTTAATATAATTTATTTAATTAAAATTTTGCGTAATTTAATTTTTAATAATGGCCATGTTTAACAACCAGCTTGAAAAACTTGTAACAACAAGCTCTCACAAGCTGGTACAAGTGGACTCCAGCCCATCAGTTGCAGTGCCCTGGCCCTGTTGTACTGTTAGGCCTTAGGAACTCTGTAATTATGACCTTGCCAGATAGAAAAAGTGAAGAGCAAACAAGTAAAATGCATGTACCAGGTATTCTAAAAGAAGCCTGTTTTGAAAAAATTTTCAAATGTGAACAATCCAATAAAAAAGACGGAAAAATGTGAACCATTTGCTCCCAGCCCCCATTGCCTTAATTTCCTGTCCCAGTTTCTGTACGGCAGTGTGACCAGATCAAATCCGCATCTGGTTCTTAACTGCTCCACCATGCTATCTTCTCCTCCTACCAAGAGTCACACCAACACTAATAGCTGTTAATACTTTATTATATTGAAAAAATCCATTGAATCCTCATAACCCCATCTTACAGCTGAGAAAACAGAGGTGTAATGAGCGGAGTCAAGGTTTTTCAATGTTTCATAACTTAGAATCACTGTTTGGATGGTCAGCTCACAGAACTGTCCCAGGGGTAGGGTCCTCAGGGGTCCTGGGTCTGATTGCTACCTGGTGCTTAAACCTCAAAGAGAGAGAGCTCCAGCTTCAGGAGAGCTGAGTCCCTGCTGCACGAGGGGAAGTGGGGAAGCCTGTTATGTGGCACCTACAATCACCAGGGAGCTCTTTACACTGTTGGCGGACCATGTCCTAAAGGCCACAAGGGACAAATGCAAAAAGCAAAAAAAAGAAAGGCTAAATCCAGGCCTTTCGGTGGGACAGGCCTTCAAATGTTGGATGGCAGCTGTTGCAGACGCTGAGTTTCTCAAGGAGGATCCTTGTGTTGGGGACCAGGTTGTATTTCAAACACACCCTCTCTGCCCTGAGGGAGCTGAAAGGGGCCGGACCCACGCCTCTCTGCAGGGCGGGAGGGACTGTGAAGTAACCGGTAACCTTCCTCAGGTCCATTTAACCGGCTCTCAGGACTTTTAAAAAGTTCATAGGCTTTGACCCATAATTCCACTTTGGGGATTTATCCCAGAGAAATCAACAGAGAAGCACACTGAGACATCCACTGCTGTCTTATGTACAACAGGAAACGATTTTAAAAATGCCCAACAATGGAGCATCGCCAAAATGGGTTACAGTACACTGATGTAATAGAATCTTACATGTGCATTTAAAATCTTATTTTCAAAGAATATGTAATGGCATGGGACTTGCTCAACATCTAATGTTCAGTGAAACCATCAGAATCAAGTTATGTACATAAAACGATTTCTACCTATTAAAAGCATACAGTCTGTAAGAAAATCCATCAAATTGCTAATAACGGTCATCTCTGGCTAGGTAGATAGTAGTGGTTTTCAATTTTTTCCACAATGAACATGTAAAACTTTTATGTAAAAGATAAATGCTATTTAACGCACACGTACCTTATAGCTTTGACTGAAAAAATATTCCTGTCTGGTTTTGGTCAAGCATGTTTTAAAGAAATCAGGTGCAGGCTGGCGTCTACCAGATTCACGTGTTTCAGAAGCTTTTGTGGAACATAAATGTGTTTGCTCATCCAGGCTTCTCTACTCCCTTGTTACCACAAGAATGGTTTGGCAGGGGAAATAAGACTTTTTAAATTGAATAAAATTATATAACTAATTGAAAGCAGGTCTCAGCTTGTGTGTGTGCATAGTGTGAGCATGGTGTGTGTGTGTGTGTGTGTGTGTGTGTGTGTGTGTACATGCTGGGACAGCCAAGGCTGCACGGTCCCTTGGGAAGGTCACAGTGTGGCTCACCCAGCAGGCTGCCCAGGGGAGCAGCGGGTAGTGCGGGCCTCAGTCTCGGCTTTATCTGAACCCAGTGAACTGACTGAAGAGGAGATGTTTTCAAAACAACCTGCATTGCAGCTTCAGCTTCCTAGAATCTTGCCTCTCTGCAAAGCTGAATTTTGTACACAGAAGCAAAATATTTTCTCACCTGGGGGATCGGCTTAGCAAGGCAGAAAGAACAGACTCTGAACAGGAGGTAGGGTTTTAGACACAGTTCCACACCCATCTCACCAGCTGAATGACCTTGAACATGACCATGGCCTCTCTGGGCTTCCCAGATTCCCAGACCCTGGGCTAATGACCTTTCCGCTACTTGACGGTGGCCCTTCTTCCCGTATGAAGCAGGGCGCACCTGCAACCAAAGGGCTTCTCTTCTGCTATACGGGGACAAAACAAAGACCCACACCATCCTGCATCAGAAAGGTGCAGGATGGCAGCACTAACAACAATAAAAACAGAATGATTGTAATAGACAATTTAACAAGGGCTTATGAAGTGCTAGGCCTTGTGCTAAGCAATTTCTGTACCTTATTTTATTTAACTCTTGTAACAACCTTACATAATGTTACAAAATCCTTTTAACCCTCCTGTAGCCGTCCTTGTGACAGATGAGAGAACTGAGCTCTGGGATGTGACTGGCCGAAGGTGACACAGCTGTGAATTGAGCAGCTGCCACTTGTACTTGGTGCTGTCTGGCTCTGAGGCATCCTGTTTCAGAATGTGGGTGAGACACTTGATAAGTAAGGGGAAAAAGAGGGGTCCTAAGGAAGGGCGGGCTGGCAACTCTGTGTGCCCCTTAAACTTGCTCTAGGAGACTCCCCTCCCTCCTCCTTTCTCTCGCGCAGGCTCAGCCCTCCCCCTAGTGGTTCCCAAACTTTGCTACATTTTGGAATTAACTAGGAAGATTAAAAAAATCCCAGTGCCCTGTTGCTTCCTGGACTTTTGGCTAAGATCAAGTGTAAAAAATACCAGTACCCAGGTTGTACTCTGTATCAACCTAATCACAAGGTGTGGGATTGGGGAGCCAGGCATCAGTATTTTTTTTTAAGATCCCCTAATGATCCTGATGGGCAGCAAAGTTGGGGAACCACTACCTACCCTAGAGGCTCCCTATTCTGCTGGGGTTTCAGGGAACCCCCTGCACTACTCACACATTCTAAGACTGGCTCAGCAGCTGCCTGACTCCATGTCACCCAGTACACGTGCTGAGGATGAGAAATCAAAGAACATTATTGCGTGCTTAATACAGACAAAACCACAGATACAGCAAATAGGAAGGTAACAGTCACACCAGGAGGACCCAGGGTAATGGATAATGCTGAACCCAGGAGATGGGTGATCTAATGATGAGCCCCAAGTTTCCAGCTGGGAGAGGTTTTTTGAAGAGGCCACGCTGGTCATTACAATTCCCTCCCCCATCAGACACCCGTGCATCACAGACCATCTGATTGGGCTGCTCAGCCCCCTCTACTTTCTCTCCTCTGGGTGGGAGACAGTATTCAATGAGAGAGCCATTATAAAATAGGCACCTTCGTCTTTCTCCCCCAGCTCAGGGCAAAGGTCAGACCCTCAGTGTCCCGGCCTCCTGGGTCTGAAGGAGGTCTTAGGTCTTACTCCATCTTGAAGCATTTACGTGATCTTAATTAATATTGCCCAGGGAAGGTGTGGCTCGGTAAATGAGGAAACTTGTCTCCCGTCACCCCACCTGGCGATGACAGCCAAAGGGAATCTGCAGGTTCAGAGCTCTGGATGCCACCGTGGTCGTCTCAGCAGGGATGACAGGGGTGTTCCATAGTCCCAACTATTGTGTGCCCTTCACACCCCAGGGTGTGCCCAATTTACCAGTGACCTCCTCTAACACATATGTACACATATGCATGTACACACACTCTCACATTTATGCGCACATTCACTCCCACGCAAGCTCCTCTCCACGGCCATTTCCGCTCAGGCCTCTGACTCTGCTCTTTCCCTCCCTGTGCCCCATACAGAACATGCTGGTTGCCTGTCCCACACTTCCGGGCCCTGTTCTCCTCAGCCAGCTAATCTAATAAGCAAAAGCCTTCGAAAGGGCCACTGGGGGATAATGGGTCAGTCCTTTTCTCCTTGAAGGTCACCTATGTGCACATTGACAGGAGCCTTTTAGAGTAAGCTGTTTCACCCAGAGAGGAGCTCTCCTGGTTTCCTGCCTGTCAGGCAGTCCGCTAAGAGATCTATTTTGGGTGGAGGCCTAGATTCACACTAGAGCTTGCAGGACTGTCCTGGAGATTTCTGAAGTGGGTCCACTGCTTTGTCCCCTGGCCTCCAGTGTCTGCCCTCTTCGATTCTCTCTCCACTCCATCTTACACACTTGCCTGGTTTTGCTAGAGTACAGTGCTGCTGCAGTGACTTTCCTGCTCCAAAGTTTCCATTGGTTCCCTAGTACTAGACTTTAAAAGGAAAACTCCTTATCTAGACATCAGAGCTGTTACGGTCTGGTCTCAGCTTGATCCTGCTTTGACGCAATTCCTTATCCCACTGCCTGTGCCATACACCTCCCGCCCGGCCTCCAGTGGTCTGACTACTTGCATGATGCCATCTTTGGTTCCTAGTTCATCTTTGCCACCAGGCTGTGTGCCCAGGAAGACAGTGACCTTGACCAAGGCATCTCCAGGGCCTCATTCAGTTCCTGGCTCATAGCAAAAGCTCAAGTTGGCTAAGCTCAGGTGTGGATTCAGAATCAAAGGGCAGAGGGTGTGATAAAGGCCGTGAATGCTCTAAGGTTAGTCACCTGTCAAACAAGAGTTCAGGACAAGACCTCAGAGAACCTCCTGACTTCATGACTTTTTGTTTTGATTTCTCCCTTACTCTTTCATCTTTGTGTTTTCCGAGATGGAAAGGGTATAATGGGTTTTCCAGTTAAAAATCCCTGGTGTATATGAGTGAGTGAGTGTGTGTGTGTGTGTGTGTGTGTGTGTGTGTGTGTGTTAGAGAGGGGATTTCCCAGAACTTCACAGCCATGCTTGCCCCTGTGGTTTCTTGATTTCTGGCCTCTTTAATAAAACCCTGAACTAAAACACCTAAAGAAAATAAGAAAACGCCAAACTTACTGCACTTGACATGGGGTTGGGTTTTGTGGGGTGTCCTGGGTGTGGGGTTTTTTGCCCCTTGCCACTTACAGTCTACTGGGGAGAGAGACTGAGAGCCAGACAACTGTGGGCTGAGCTGTGCTTTGGTGATGAAAGGGTGAGCCTGTGGGAGTGCAGACAAGGGGAAAGTACTAGAGACTTCTAAATCAGGGGAGTCTTCCTGGAGGAGGTGAGCAGACCTGAAGAACTGCTAGCACAGAGCTAGGGATGGCATGGAGGGATGCTTAAGAGAAAGGTATATTGGAGAAAGCAGAGGCCCAGGTATATTGGAGAAAGCTAAGTAACTGGGGAGAGACAAGGTTGTAGAAGAGAGCCCAGACTGAATGGCTCTAGAAACTTTCTAGCCTCGTGAGGGAGTCTGAATTTTACCCCATGGGCAATAGGGAGTCATTGGTGGTTTAATGCAGGAGAATGGGTTGCAGGGGGTCCCTACAGAATGAGGCCTATGATATGCTCAGGGAGCTTGAAGGCCCACGGGAAGGGATGGAGGGCCCCTAGCTCAGGGAGCATGTTTCAAAGGCTTCACTATAATGGGGCAGGGAGCCCCAGAGGGAAGGCGAGTGTCTCAACATTTCAGTCCCCCCATCATATCCCAGGGTCCTAAGGTGGGGAGGAGGTGCAAAACAATTGACAAAAAACACATGGCAGCAACTATGTGAATTGTGGGGAAGGCCTTAGTTTTGTTTAATAATGAATAGAAAAGCAAATCTGTGACCCAGGCCTTCTCCCCCCACCATAGAGCGCTAGGGACATGTAGCTTAACCACTCTGGGGTACAGCTATAGGCTTTTCAATGTCTCCCCATTCTTGGCCCCAAGCAGGCCTCATCATTCATGCCTTTCCCAGAGACCCTGACACAGAGAGCACCCTGGTGGAAACTCACCCCAGGTGATGAGGGGAGGGCGTTTGGAAGAGCCTGGGGTGGACTAGAACCCAGTCAAGGTCAGGGGCAGTTCCCAGTCCAGCCCTCTGCTTTTAGGCCCAGAAGCCTGGACATCTACTCTACTGGGAGTCTCACTAGACTATCTCCTGGGTTTCAGGAGCTGCTGTCAAGAAGATAAAAATTCCTCCTTCCATTTGCCATCTGACCCAGGGGAGGGAGAGAGAAAGGGGCACCCTCTGGCCTGAAGCTACTCCTGCAACCTTTCCACATATGTCACTTGGTCTGGGCTGTTATTTTTGTACAGCCCACCTGGGGTTCAGGAGAGTCCCTAGACCTCTATTCCAGTGGGCAGGGAAAGGCCCCTGGGCTCATCTCAGCCCTGCTGCTCTCTGGCTGGGTGACCTGGGACAAGTCTCTACCTCTCTTTCTATGTCTCTCCTCTGAAAAGTGGAGACATTCTGGAGGGACAGAGAACAAATACGTGGTCCACACCACCCTCAGGCTTCCAAATCCACAGTAGGCATTGCTAATGGCTCACTGGGTCCTTCCTACCTGAGTCCTGAAAGCTTTCTCGGTGACCAGGCTGGACAAATGAGATGAAGTCTGCATGTCTACCTGGGCCCACGTGACCCCCTAGAGTTCTGACAGCTGTTCACCTGTGAGTGCCTGGCTAAGCCTGTGAGCCTTGGAGACCTCTTGGCATTCAGAGCGGATTCCCAGAGGCCTCTGATAAGTTAATTCCCACAAATGCCTTCACATCTGCCCCTTCCTCTCCAGCCCCGTATGCCCACAGTCTTCCAGCAGGCCTCCTGGGTTCTTATCTCTGAGACCCCAGTGTGAGATTGGCATTCTCTAATGATCACTTCCATTATGTAGCTCTTCCAGAATCTTCCACAGTTATAACTATTTGTAAGAATTTTGGCATTTGGGCATCCAGGTCCCCTTCCTGGTTTGGGAGACTCTCCCGTTGTGTGATGTACTGATGAGATGCAGCACCTCACTTTGCATCCTGGGAGCTGAAATGGGGCTCCTCCTTCCCACGGTCCTCTGCCAGTCACAGAGGGGACACCTGATTGGGTTTAGCCAATCAGACTACCACCCAGGAAGACCCAGGACTGATTTAACTTCCTGCTCTGGGCCCTCCCAGCTGCTTAGTGCCCACGTGTTTTCTGAGCTTGGTTCCCTACTGCCCCCAGACCCTCACATCTGCCCACCTAGGAGGGTTAAGGGTCACTTTTGTTGCCAGGGAATAAGGAGAACGGTGACTCTCAAACTGGACTATACCACCTCAGGGAATGGTTAATGGCAGGGTCAGACTACAAACAAATCAGGAAGTCTCTGAGTTAACAGGATTAACAAAGAGTGAGGGTGTGACCAAGCTGGTTAAGGGTTCCTGGGAGAACAAAGGGAATACACTATACATGATCAAGCAGGACCAAGAGGATGGATATGCAATTCAACCAAGAACAAGTTAGGAAATTTCCAAAAGGGAAGTTTAAAATGGCCTCTCAGCTTTCGACACCTCAGGCCAAGAATGTAACTCTGAAGTACCCAGCCAATGGGGAAACAGGGGAGGGCACCCCGAGTTAGGGCTTAAAAACTCCTGTTGGTCTGACCAGAGCCCATGGGTGCGCCCTGCCTGTCATTGGCTCATGCGCCCATTTCTGCAGAATCGTGAATAAATGCCTCGCTTTGCTGCTCAAGTCCTGTGTCCCGGTTTTATTGGGAGCATTTCTCACACTAACAACTAGGAATCCTGACCGAGTCAGCTCCGTTGTTCCTATCTCATCAGATCCAGCCTACTTGCATGAACTTTGAGGGGCTCCACACCTGTTCCAGCCTCTACCTTCCCCCAACCTTACCCATTAATTTGCTCAACTATACTAAGGTCCCTCTTCCCAGATTGTCAAGAGACAGACCCAATTTTAAATGTTAGGTCTCAGGTCCTAATGAAATACCGAAATCTCCCTATATCCCAATGTTTTGATGATGACAGCTTTTTTTTCCCCCCAGACTGCCTCTCACCTCTAGGAGAAACATAGAATTTCTTTGCCAGCTCAAAAGGCTTACCAGTCACCCGGTACGCAGCCTTCTATGCTATTCTGGAACTAACCACGATGCTGCCCTGCCTCTCAATTTCACACTGCTTGTGTTGTCTGCTTTATTTCATGGGTGTTGGTGCCTTCCCCAAGAGATTATAGGCACTTTCATCTGAAATCAGATAATCACAGGGGGTTCCCAGCAGAGCGTGGGATGCAAGTGAAACCTAAGAAGCCTAAGACATGCTTCTTATGCCCTCTGGCCCCAAAGACAATGTCAGTCTATATTCAGATCAGATGATTCCCCCGTGACACGCTGCTAGTTGCACAGATGCTGCTTTTGTCGGCAGTGGGAGTGGGTCACAGCACCACCCACCCTCCCCGCGGCTGAGCCACTCCCCTGCCTTACCTCTGAGACTCTCCACTGAGAAACGCACCACCCACCAAGAGCAGGCAGACGCAGCCTGGCCCAACGCCTGCCATCTAACTCGCCTAGACGCCACCAAGACGAGCCTGGGCCATTGCTGCTCGCTGGGAAGCTGTGGAAGCTGTGGGCCCAGCAGGAGACCTCTGATGCAAACCCTCCACCTCGCTCCATCAAGGACATCTAAGAGGTCAAAGATAGGGCTGCATCACCTCCAAGGTCATGGCCTTGGGACCTCAGAAGCTTTGAAAATGCCCCTTGAGTGGAAACTGAGCAGCACAACACCTCGGTGCCTCACCTTGTCCCAAGCATTCTCCCTGCTGCGTCTACTGAGGTTGGGTGACCCTCAGGCTGGGTGGTGGGAGAAGGGACGGGTTTCCCTCCAAGCTCCTAGGAACCGACTCTAGTTTGGCTCTCCCCCTACCAATGACTGACGAGTAAATTCCTTCCTCCTGGGGCTGCAGATCTCTCACGAGAAAATAAACAAGCTCACCCAGCACAGTGCCTGGCACCAAATAATCACTCAATACATATTATTTACCATGATCACCTGCAAAATGGGGCTTTGTGTCACCCCTCTGCCCTTGAGCTCTGCACACCCGCTGCCCCGGACCACCCCTCCCCTGTGCTGTGCCCAGTGTCTGATGGTTCTGGCTCCGCTCCCCGGCTGGACAGTGAGCTCTCTGAGGGTGGCCATAGGTCTTACCTGTCCTTGTACCGCCAGACCCAGCACAGCCCCTGCACCCACGTGCTCAGAAGTGTTTGCAGAACAGAAGTGGAACACAGGGGCCCTCTAGCGCTGAGTCTCTGGTTAGAAACTGACGGCCTCCCATTCGCTCAGCAAATGCTGACAAGGACCCTCTTGGATTTGGCACTGGCCACCTGGAGATGAAATCCCTCCTTCGAATGTCAGCTCGGTGACAATCTGTCTGTTTTGGTCACCGCTACATCCCCAACACTCAGCACAGTGCCAGGGACTCAGTAGACGCTCAGTAAATATTTACTGGATGAGTACACGAGTGGGAAGCAGATGACCTTTCCAGGGGCCAGGGCAGGGACTGGCTCCTAGTCAAGCACAGCTGGGCCAACAGAGGGAACGGGGAACCACACCCCTCTCATGCCTGCCTCCTGGCTTCTAGCCAGATCCATTACCTTTCCAGTCACCTGGGGCTACTCTAATTCTCAAATGATGATGTGGACACAGACCTGGACTGTGTTGAGCGCTTGGGGACACAGCTGGGGGTTGGGTGCGCGATGCCTGTGTCACAGCTCCCTAGGGAAACAGTGTGGGCGGCTCCCCTGCACGTGGTTCTAGCTGCCCCCCTGCCCAACGATCACTGGGAAACTGTCAGCCACTGCTGCCTTTTCCATTATTGCTTAATGGCCCTGTGGGCCCCTCCTGGGGGTTCTGTGTAAGGATGGTGGAGAGGGCTCCCATCTGCACAAAAATCGGGGCTTCCTGTCCCCCATGGCCCACACTGTGCTGTGCAGCCTCGGGAGCTCCGGGCCATTCTGCCCGACTCGTCCACTGGGGCGCTGCCTGGCTCTGCGGTCTCTCCAGACCCACGGGAGGGCTCTCAGGGTTGCAGGGTGAGCTAGCAGCCAGCAGCACAGGTGTTGAGCAACTCTCCCAGGGATGTCAAGTACACCTTAGGCCTTAGTCAGGAAGATAGTGGCAATTGGGGTGCAAAGGGGGGTCCTTGTCAATTACAGAAGGGCAAGGTCAGCCTCCGGGGCCCCAGCGATGGGCCTCACTAGGCCCCAGAAGGCAGAGGATTTTTACTGAGGCTTGGTGTCTCTGATCGGAAGGGGAGGAAGCCCCCATCCCCATCCAGGCTCATGTCCTTCCACAGGTGCAGAGAACCTGCAGCCAGCTGAGCAAGGGGATCAGGGTCTATGTTTTTTAAATCCTGAGAGAAGAGAAGGAAGGGAGAGAGAGAGAGACGAAGAGAAACGCCATTGTAAGAGAGAAACATCAATCGGTTGCCTCTCATACGTACCCCAACTGGGGACAAAACCCACAATCCAGTTGGGGTACAAAACCCAGGCTTGTGTCCTGGATGGGAATCGAACCTGGGACCCTTTGATTTATGAGGTGACCCTCCAACCAACTGAGCCACACCAGCCAGGGCTCAGGCTCTAGTCTTCACGTGATAGCAGGGGGAACCTGGCCAACCAGCTATAGGTAGAGGAAGAAGGCAAGAAAGAGGGAGGGGGGATGTGTCGGGAAAGGAGAGGAAAAGGAGACAAAGAGGAGAGCTGGGTATGGGGATAATTGCTCCTCTAACTTAGCAGGGCTATTTCATGGGCAAGGGGGACAGACCACCCCCTTGCCAAGGCCTGTGGCAAGAACTGCTATTTCCTTTCTTCCCATGGAGGTTCTGCTCCCAAATAATCTTCGCCTCGCCGAGCATATCCTTGAACCCTGCTGGCCTACAGCTTAGTCATCCCTCCCTGCCTGGCCTTACCTAGAAAAGCCACCTCCAGGCTGCCCAAGGAAATTCGCTAGAAAGGGTCCTTTGCTCTTCAATCATGCCTTATAAAGGGAGGGTCTCAGTGCCACTGCCTGCGGTGTAGCACTGAGTCACCCGATCCCTGTCTGGGCCTCATTTATGCCGCCTATACAATAGGGCTTTGCGTTGGGTGACCTCTGAGGTTCTGAAACTTTCTGATTCCTGGACTCCACTCAGGCTCAGTGGGGTGAACAGTGAAGAGTGCTCAACTGGAAGTGAGGAAAGACATGCAGGAAGGGCTGAAGGGCAAGCAGGGGTGGACACTGACAGATGGCCCAGAGGATCGCAAGCCCCAAGGTGTCATTAAAAACATAGATCTGCCCTGGCTGGGGTGGGTCAGTGGATTGGTGCCAGCCTGCCAACCCAAAGGTCGATGGTTCGATTCCAGTCAGGACATGTAACCAGGTTGCAAGCCAGGTCTCCAGCCAGGTCCCCAGCTGGAGGCAGATGAAAGGCTCCATTGATGTTTAGCTCACTTTCTTCCTCTCTCCCTGCCTTTCTCTTTAGAAATAATGAATAAAATCTTAAAAACAAAACACAAAAACCCATAGATCTTGGGCCACCTCCAGATCTACTGAATCAAAGTTTCTGAGGAGCAAGCATTTTAAACATGCTCCCCACGTGGTTCCGATGAGTCCAGAACAGCAGACATCCAGGCACCACTGCAGCAGCCCCAGCCTCAGTCCCAGAGTCTCATGGACCCAGGTTCAAATCCTGCCTCTGCGGCCTTTTGAGAATCAGCCCCATTCCATAGGGGAACAGAGGCCGTGTGTGGCTGTGTCTGGCATTTGGTGGGTTTAGTGAGTGGCAGTTATCTTTGCCATTAAAGCAGCTCCCTCAGCCTCTGGTACCTCAGCCCTGAGTTGAGGACAATGACCTTCAGTAGATTGGTCCTAGAAAGTCCAAGGCCACAGTGAAACAGAAGGAGATACTGTATGAATTCAGGGTCCTCCCTTAGAGTGCCAAGTCATAACGACTCCCTAACTATGGCTCTTACCCACAGATGTCAAGGCTCATGACCATGTTAGCCACCCCGCAGCATCACACAGGCACCAAACTGATTGGATCAGAATGAACATCTACTTCAAGCATGAGACAATTGCACTTCCTGACCTCCTTATTTAAAGATGCATCTACCTCCTTCCACCCTCCTACCCTTGTTCCCTTCCCTAATTTATTTCTCTTCCTAGTATTAATTTCCTATTATTTCTATGATATACTTAATTATATATGTCCTCTAGAATGTAGGCCCCATAAAGTCCAGACTTTTGTCTATTCTCTGTTCTCATCTGGGGTCCTAATGCTTCTAATAGTACCTGGCACATAGTAAGTGCTCAGTAAAAATCAGTTAAGTGAATGAATTCTCTCCAAAGCAATGTGATAATGGTTGATATTTACTGATCACCTACTATGTGTTAGTGTTTTTGAAGCACTTTAAATATTACTTATCATCTTCATTTGACCGACGACATCTCTGAGGTCACATAGTGGGAGAGGCAGAAGAACTCAAAGCTGTCCTTCAGGGACTGGGTGTGTGACTTTGGTTTCATGGTTCATGAACATCTTACTTGAGTCTTACCACTGCCCTGAAGGATGTGTTATTTCCCTAATTTTAGAGATGACAGAATTTAATCTCAAAAGACCTACTTGACTTGCTCAAGATCATGCAGAAAAAAAGGGAGAGTGGGGCAGGGCTCAAACTAGAACCTAGGACTTCACATCCTTCACATTGCCAATTCTTTCCAGACCCGGGGCACCTTTCCAGTATCAGCTAAATGCGGTCCTTGCACTTACCAGCTTCCACTTTCCCTGGGAAGAAGAGCAAGAGGAAGGGGCAGATCTGCAGGCCCAAGCAAAGGCTGACCTGACTGAGAAAGGGGAAGAATGAATGCAAGCTTGTTTCACCGCAGTCACTGTAAAAACTCACAAAGAACTGGCAGCCAGGCAGAAGGTGGCTGCTGACAGGGCACTCTAGAGCGTGTGGAAGGGGTACAAACACTCCAATTCATGCTGGATCAGAAGCATTTTCGCCATCATGGCTGCCCTCTTCAGATTACCTTCCGCTCTACTTCCCAATTAAAGTATGGCTCATGGAGCCAAGAACAATGCTGTACTTCCAGCCTGTGGTCTGACCAGCACAAAAGGGAGGGGGAAATTTTCCTTCTTCTCTCTTGATGCTAAGATTTTGCCGCCTTATAAAAGAATCTCTGACTCTCCAGTTGACTCATATCTGAAGTTTCACCATTAGGGATTTATTCCTTTGGTGCTACAGCTTGATGCTCTTAACGTATGGATACTACTGAGAAGGGCATAGTGTTGGGAGATGTTGGTCATTCCGAATGAATTTTGGGAACTAACTAGAGGCAGATCTGAAGGATAGGAGCATGAAGACAGACACTGGTGGAAAAGGTGGAGAGGAGTAGATAAGAAAGAAAAAAGCAGAAGAAAGGAATAAATAAATAAATACATAAAGAAAGGAAGGGAGAATAGGTGTATGGGGGTCAATGCAAACTTTTCACCTCAGACTTTGCCTGATAAAGTCATTGAGCATCACTGAATCTGGTGTTTTTCACACTGTGTCCCACAGAGAAGCCCCTACCCGTGAGCTCTCTGGTAGAGCCTCTGCCCGTCACCCCACCATCAGTGTGAGGCCCAGAGAGGGAAGGGCACTTGCTCTAAGTTACCCAGCGCGTAAGCAGGTGGTAGCTTTGCTTAGGGCCACACCCAGGTTTTTGGACACTCAGGTCGGTGTCCGGTCCCAACCTTGTCAGGTCTAGAAGCCCTGTGGTTGGTTCACCGTCTTCACTACCAAGTTACAGACACTGGTGGGGCTGATCTGTCCTGCCTTCCTGGCACACTTGTGCAGGAGATATCCCCATCTCCTTTCCTGAAGCCCCAGCAGGGAGCTCTCAGACCCCAAAGGGTTGCTTCCTATCTGGAAATCCTCTCCTGCCCGCAGGACAGCACAGGGGACAAGCAGAGGAAGCTGCGCTGCTGCAATTCCATCAGCAGAGGGCGGTGGCTGCGCTGCTCTCAGACGCACACAGAACGGTAGACTGCGTGGGGGGAACTTGGCCCACCGATCTGGCTCAGGCTGGGGTCTTAAGGCGCACTCTGCCTTGCCTTGAGTGCGCCCAGTGCTCAATTGACTAGAAGCTCCTTCTTTATATTGAGATGGAAGTCCACCTCCTCATAATCCTTGCCATAGTGCCCAGCTCTGCTTCTGGGGCCACACAGAAAAAGTCAACTGCTTTTTGTTTTGCCAGCTCTTAGGCATTGGAATCCCTTTCCTAGTTGGCCACCCACAGTACTGTGTGACCTTGGGCAAGCCACTTTGCTTCTCTGGTCCTTATTTCATACCTATAAGAAGTGGACCCTGGTAAATTAATTATAAGCCTCCTTTCAATTTTGACATTCCCAAAGGATGTCTATTTCACGGTTACCACTGAAGGGCAGAAGAGAGGACACTTTACTTGCCATTCCTGGCTTGGGTTTCCAGCACTCACCGTGGCTCCCAGACACTCCTTTCCCACTCTCCAGCTACAGCCTGTTTTTAGACCCGTTTCCTTGGGGTTTGGGTTCTCCTGGCTGGGGCACACTATACCCACCTCCACCTGAGCTCATGTTCAGCCCAGGCCACCCCTGATACTTTCCACTAAGTGTATGTGACCCAATGGCCATGAGCCTCCGTTTGCAGGTCTCTCTCTCTCTCTCACACAGGCACACATGCACATATACACACACATGCACATATACAACTCCACATTACCAAGTTGTCCTACTATCCCTTGTTCTGTTATCTCTTGGGATAATCACTATTATTTCTGGTGCATGTCTTCCCCAGGCTGCACTCAGTGAACAAGGGGGATAGTGTCCTTCCACCCCTGTCCACCAGCCCTGTGGGCCCCCAACACGCATTCCAGGGCTTCCAGAAAATGTCAGGCAGAGACAGAATTCTGCAAGCTGCCACATAGCCCCCACTGCCTCTCCAAACACTACTTCTTCCTGCAAAGCCCTTGGCCCCCAGGGATGTGGTGGGAGGCAGCCTTCAAAATAGTTCCTGCAACCTTCACCTCCTGAGTGCATGCCCTGTGCAGTCCCCTCCCATATGGTACCGGGCTGGTCTGTGATGCTAACAGAGTGTGGCAAGATTGTAAGAGCTCCTGGTTTCTGCCCTGAGCTCTTCCTCTCTTGCATCACCACTCGAGGAAGGCCGGACGTGGCAAGAGAGGACACAGCCTATGGAGAGGCCAGGTGTGAGGAACTAAGGGCACCAAGTCCCCCCTCATTGAACCTTCAGACGACCGCAGTCCCAGCTAACAGCTCCACTGTAACTTCAGGAGAGATTACAGGAGCTAAACCAGAACTACTCAGCTACATTTTGGGGTAATTTGCTATTCAAAAGGAGAAAATGAACACAGATATAATTCCCAAGTGGTGTGAGACAGGCAGAAAGGCATTATCATCCCAGATTTTGATATAGTAAACTGAGGCAGAGAGCAGATAAGCCATGTTGGGGCTTTCACCTATAGGGGGGTCCATAGCCAATGAGCAATGGCCCCAACATGCAAACTTTGGCTCCAACCCCTAACATTTTACATGCTCCTGACTCACTGTTTAAAAAGTTGTACAAAAGAAAACGGTATTGTATTGGGAAATACAGATGAGGAATGACTGATTTTATTTCTTGGTGAATATCAGCTCCATTTCATACCCTGCTGGGTGGAGTTTTGTTTTGGTTTATTCCTGTGCTAAGTATCTTTGACATCAACACTTTTATGGTAGCACTGTATTTCACAGTATGGCTCTATCACAGCACATGATGCAATTGCCTACTGTTGGACCTATATGTGATTTTAAATTTACAATACTTTAAAAAGGCTGCAGTCAACATAGCCAAATCTTTGCACACATATGTGAAGGTTTTAAAGCATAAATTCTTATCAATAAAAATTTAGGATTAGCTCTGGCTGGTAGCACAGTGGTTAAGGCGCCGGCCTGCGAACCCAAAGGTCGCAGGTTCGATTCCCCAGCCAGGGCACATAGCCAGGCTGCAAACCAGGTCTCCAGTCAGGTCTGTGGCTGGAGGCAGGTGAAACGCAACCATACATTGATTCTCTCCCTCTTTGCCTCTCTCCCTTCCTCTCTCTCTGGAAATAATAAATAAAATCTTTAAAAAAAAAAAATTTAGGATTAACAGACCTGCATGTTAAAATATGCTTTTGTTATAAAATGGTAAATGCCCTTCAAAATGGTTGTACTGATTTCTATCCCCATCAGCAACTCATGAAAATGAGCATTTCCCTGTACCCGTGCTAGCCCAAGATATTATAATATCTTTAAATTGCTTACTTTTAGATGAAAAGTAAGATTTCATTGTTTTCATTGGCAAGTCTTGGATGACTAACTAGTAAGATTGATTACGTCTTCATTGCTTATTGGACATTTGTGTTTCCTTGCTTGGGAATGACTTCATTATACTCGTATGAGGTACTCAATTATTTTTCTAATGGAATGCTTATCTATTTCTTGATTGATAAGAGTTTGTTGTATATTAGAGATATTGACTTTGTATTAATTCTTCATCATATTCATTGTCCCTTTTTACTTTTGATTCCACTACAAAAACTAATGATTCTAAATATTTCTACTTTGCTTCTTGGTCCCTATTCAGTTCCCTACCTAGTTGGTTATCTATAACCAACCTTTCATTAGAGGGATTTCTTTGTTGAGCCACCCCCATACCACCTTTGGAATTATTTCAGCAGGAAGTTCAGGCTCATTTCTGGAGCTCAGAGACATAGAGTCATAGCAGGCTCAGAGGTAGCCTCACTCGTTGCTCTCAGATAAAATGGGGCCATGCATCGATCCATCAAAAGACAGGGGCAGTCACGGGAGTGCTCCTCTTGTTAGTGCTCTGGGCCCTGGTTCACTCTGTATGTATGCAAAGCAGTGCGCTCTCTTTCAGAGATCCTGTCCTACACCCTGGGCCAGAAAAATCTACCAGGCTCTTCACACCCACACCGGCTCTGCCCTGGCCAGAGAAAGGCCCCCAGTATGGTTCCCATTAGGGAGCCTGCCCATTTGCAAGTTGCAAGATTTCAAACACTCAGATGCAAATAAGCCATGGTCCAAATGAGAACCAGGGGCCCTGCCTCCCAAGGTCAAGTTCCATCTCAGGCTTTCTAAAGAAAGTATTATTATGTATATTTCTTTGCTTAACTTATGTGTGAAATCCTCCAAAGGGTTCCCATTGCACAAGGTGCAAATCCCACCTCCTTAGTATGATCGCCAGGATTCTGGGCAATCTAGCCCCCTCCTACCTCTCCAGCTGAATCTCCCACTGCTCTCTTGCTCACCCATGATGCTCCCCCCACCACACTGATTTTTTTTTTTTTTTTTTTTTTGCCTTGGGTCTTAGCATATGCGATTGCCTCTTGCTAAGACACTTCCCAATGGTTTTCCCATGACTGGCCCCTTCCCATCCAAGTTTTCAGAAAGGTCTTTTATGACTGACCATCTTATGTAATATATGCTTCCCAAGTCTCTATCACATTACTGAGGTGCTTTTTGTTTTTGTTTTTTCCACAGCTCTTACAGTTTGATATAATCTTAATGACTGGTGTGTTTCTTTGTGTATTGTTCATTTCCTTCACTATACATCCTGTCTATGTTGTTTGTATGATCCAAAAGGTTCTCTGGTCTTCTGTAGCTCCCCTTGCTACTCTCCCTCCCCCAGACCCATCCCCCAAGCTGTGCCTGCAAATTGCCAGGCCTGGGTACTAGAGGGGCAGGTGACTGGGCCATCTTGTCGAATGAGGTTTGCTATGTGCCAGGTCCTGCTAACCTCTGGGCCAGCATCATCCCGTTTTCTTTTGGTTCTATCACTTTCAAGCTGTGTGATTTTGGGTAAGTTATCTAATTTCCCTGGGCCTCAGTTTCCCCATTTGTAAAATGAGGCAACCCGGTTCCATAGGTTGCTGTGAACATTCACAAAGACAAGGAACAATCTCTGGCTCATTTTCAGGCTCCACAGGTGTGACTGACTCTTGTTCTCATAACTACCCTCTCAGGTAGGATTCATTACCTGCCATTTATAAATAAGAAACCCAAGGGTTTAGGTTCTCATAACTCAGCTAGGGAGTAGCTGAATCAGGACTCTAAGCCCTGAAGCTATGACTTCACTGCCTCACATTCTCCTTTCCTTTTCTAGAAGGCTTAAACTGGCTTGAAGTTTCTCCCCTTTCCAGCAACTCCCTCCCACCTACACAGAACTAGTTTTTTCTGCAATCATGAAATGCGAGGCAAGGCCCACATTACCCAGTCTTCGGTGCACTATCCCATCTCACATATGGGGCAAACCAAGGTTTGGAATCCCAGTGCAAACCTGGTTCACTGGACATTCTTCTAGGCATCCAAGCTGGCGGCTTTCCAACTGGGAAAATGGTTGCACACTGCTGGGCTGAGATCTGCTAGGAGCCTCAGCCTTGTCCATAGGGCCTCACCCAACACATGCCCCTCACTCACTCCAAGTTCTGTAGGCTGGAAGACTTGGGGCTTTGGACAACACTTGTCATCCTTCTGAGCCTCAAAAACGTATCCCACCCAAAAAAGATCCTGGTCCAGGATCCTGGCAGAACCCTGGGTGCTGGGAGTAGGATGAGCATCATTCCCCAGCCGCAAGAAGCCCAGTGGATAATAGCAGGCCCAGGTGTGAAAACAAACTGAGCCCCTCTGCTCTTGGATATAAGCAGAACCTGCTGGCCAAACAGAGGAAGAAGCACAGTGGTTTGGGGAGCTTCTCTGAGCTGGTGGCTTGGAGCTCTGCAGGAAAAACAGGCAGAGATTGTCCACATGAATGGTGAGGGAGCAGGGCATGGAGATGGGGGGACCAGGAAGGCTCAGGACTTGAGTGGAGGACAGTGTGAGTCCTGAAGGAAGGGTGGGAGACTCACTGGAGCCAGGGTAGGGATGGACTTAATTCAGAAAGGGAGGGGAGACCTTGGCAGCTGTCCGAGTAGGGGAAAGAGGGGAGATTGGGAAAGAGGAACCTTCCCCAATCAGTGCTCATTTGCCAAGGACTTTCCTGCCACAAGTGCAGACAGGTGAGTGTGGATCCTCTCACCACCCCGAGGAGCCAAGAGCCATACCCCTCACCCCAAGGTCATGCAGCTAGTTTCTGACAGTGCCGTGATTTGAACCCAAATTTACCTCACTGTAAGACCTTGTACTTTCTTCTGTATTTGTTATTCAACTCAAGGAGGTGATTACAATAGTATAAATAAAAAATGACAATACAGAGGCCCCCTGTCTACCACAGGGCTGAGAGAGACACAAAGCTGCCTTGGCCCCTTCCTTACTCACCCCCAACTCCCAGGCCCCACACCCTGTGGTGCTGGCCACCCCAGCTGTCAGGAAGCACCCGTTCAGGGAGGAGGGAAGCACCTTCTCAGGTCACTTCCTTTTCTTTGTCTGGGGCTATGCCAGGAGGGGTCAGCTGGACAGGAGCAGGAGGCAGAGCAAGAAAGGAAGAAAGGAAACCCCCACCAGTTGCCAGGAAAGACTGTCTCCTGGAAATACTATCCCACCTCTGGGTCCTGTAGAAGTCTGAAACTGTGGGGGTGGGGAAGGCTGTCATTCTTTGCCTCCTTTTACTGAACATGGCCCTACCCGTGTCTTAAAATCTCAGCTCCTCTATTTTGGACACCCAGGTGACATTGTGGGCAGGGCTCACTTTTCCAGTATTTGTAGATCTGAGCACCACCAGATGGCTTGGCCTATTGTTGTCAGATAGTGTGCCATCTACACAGACTGTCCCCAAGTCATTGTCCGAGCCACTTCCCCCTCTCAAACAAATGAGGCACCCATTTTGGGAAGCCTAGCCAGGTGTTATGGTAGAACCTAGGTAGTGTTCACTGTAAAACTATTTAAATGTTGAGGTATGTTTGAAAATTTTTACAATGAAATATTGGGGGGAAAGCTATCTTTCTCAATCCAAAGTATTTAATGGGTAAACATCTGATGTACTGCCATCAAAGTTAGAAATAAGACACTATTATTTAACACTTCCCTGGAGGAACTGTCCAATGCAATTAGAAAAGAAAAAGATACTTACTAGAGGTATAAAAGTTACAAAGAGGTAAAACCATTACTACTTGCAAAAATAAGAGAGTATCCCTAGAAAACCTAAAACACTGAAAAAACTATTATATATAATTAGTGAATTTAGTAACATGGCAGCATAAAAAATTAACATATGGAAACCAATGTCTTTCAAATATACAATCCCCAATAGAAGCTATAATGGAAAATAGGCCCTATAAACAATACCAACAAAATATGGTAATTATTTCTAACAAGAAATGTATAAGATCTATGGGCAGGAAAAATTCAACACATCACAATGGACACAAAGGATGAGACCAAGTAATCAATGTTCATAGACAGTTCAACTCAACATCATAAGGTCTACTCCTTTTAACTGTATACTACAAATTTAACATAATACCAAAAAAACTAAAAGGTTTTATGTACCTATATAAACAGATGCTAAAATTAAATATTAAAATAAACAAGCAAGAAGAGACAGTTAGCTTCTGAGAAAAAAGTACCGATGCATGATGAGTAATCTTACTGATTTTTTTTCTTTTTTAGCCTTATTAATATTAAAATATATTATAAAGGCCTCAGTAACACGGCACTGTGGTACTGATACGTTAACAGAAATTTGCAATGGACAGCCCAGAAATAAACCCAAATACATACAAAAATGTAGAATGTAGCAGAAACTTCATCTCAAATCAGTGGAGGAAAGAAGGTTTACTCACTAAGTGATAGTAAGACAACTGGATGGAAAAAAAATTAAGGTATCAAAGATTTATTATTTTTTTTATTTTTATTTATTTATTTTTAAAAATTTTATTGTTGTATTACATCCATCCCCTTTTTGCTCCCCTCTGTCCCCCTCCCCACCCACCCATTCCCCCCAAAGTCAATCCCACCTATTGTCCATGTCCATGGTATTTTTATTTTATAAAGATTTTATTACTTCCAGAGAGACAGGAAGGGAGAGAGGCAGAGAGGGAGCGAAACATCACTGCATGGTTGCCTTTCGCCTGCCTCCAGCCACGGACCTGGCTGGAGACCTGGCTTGCAACTTGGTTATGTGCCCTGGCTGGGAATCGAACCAGCAACCTTTGGGTTCACAGGCCAGTGCCTTTCCCACTGTACTACCAGCCAGAGCTGGTATCAAAGATTTAAATATAAAAACAAAGTTATAAAAGTGCTGGAAAGCCTGTCAGAAAACTACTTTATAACCAGTGAAGAAGGGAAAGCTTTTCTAACCATGGCCCCAGATTCAGAAGCCATGAGAAAAAAGAATGGTAAATTTAAATTTTTGAAATTTATTTATTTTTAAAAGATTTTATTCATTATCTTTAGAAAGAAGGGCAGGGAGGGAGGAAGAAAGGGAGAGAAACATCAATGTATGGTTGCCTTTCACCTGACTCCAGCTAAGGACCTGGCTAGAGACCTGGCTTGCAACCTGGTTATGTGCTCTGACGGGGAATCAAACCAGCAACCTTTGGGTTCACAGGCTGGTGCCTATCCACTGAGCCACCAGCCAGGGCTCAAATTCTTGAAATTTAAAAGGAGAAAATGGCATTGCAACACCCCCCAAAACAAAACAAAACAAACAAACATAAAAACCTTTGAAAGGTATATTTGAAACTCATATCCCAAACAAAGGACTAATTTTCCCTAACATGTAAGAACTTATTAAATCACTAAGAACCACTGACCCTACAAAAATGAATAAAGGCTATGAACAGGCAATTCACACAAAAAAGGAATGAAAATACATTTTAAACATATAAAAATATTTCAACCTCATTTTCAATAAAAATGCTACTTGAACCTACTCCGAGAAAGTTTTCCATACATCCCCTTAAATTTTTTTTTTTTTTAAGTATGGTAACATTCCATTGTCAATAGGGTGAGGAAACATTTATACTTTGCTGATGAGGATGTAAATTGATACAACCTCAATGGAAGGCAATTTCATCAATATCTATCAAAATTTCAAAAGCACACACTGTCCCCTCACCTATTTTGAAATTAATAAGGTATTTTATCTCCAACAAAATACAGAGATCTTAGCTCATCGAATTTTTATGCATGTATACTCAGTGTGACTATCACCACAATCAAGATACAGAACATGTCCATCACTCTAAAAGTGTCCTTTTGCCAACACAAAGTGCAACCATTATGCTGACTTCAATCAGGTCAATTTTGCCAGTTCTTGCACAATACTTCAAATACATGTAATAATACAGCAGGTACTAGTTTGTGTGTGGCTTCTGTTCAACACATTTTAAAGATTCATCATGCTGCTGTGGGTATCAACAGTTATTCTTTTTTTACTGTTGTGTACTATTCCATTTTATGAATCTACCACAATTTGCTTGTTCTGATGACAGGTGTTTAGATTGTTTCTAGTTAGTGGATATTATTAATGAAGCTACTATGAACATTTTTATACAAGTCTTTCTTGTAGATATATATACCCATTTTGGGGGGTATAAATCTATGTGTGGAATTGGTTGGTCCTAGAATAGATAATTGTTTAACGTTATTAGACATTTCAGAACAGTTTTCCAAAGTGCCTGTAACATTTAATACCGCATCAGCAAAGTATGAGAGTTCCAGTTACTCCTCATTCTCATCATCACTTGATATTGTCAGTCTTTCCAATTTTGGCCATTCTGGTGGGTATATAGTAATAACTCATGGTTTTAATTTGCATTTTCCTAGTGAGTAATGATGGGCACAATACAGAGAAAAACAAATCATATAAGAAGAAATTGCAAATACGTCTTAAACATATAGAGATTTTCAGCCTTGGTCTTAACAAAAGCACTAACCTGAAACTACTTTGATGAAGTGGCATCTCCTCACAGTCTTCTTGGCCATTTGGACATTCACTTCTATGCAATGTCCATTTAAATTTTGTCTTAAAGTTTTTATTCCATTTTAAAACTCAGTCACATATTATGGATTGTGACTTTTTCAAATATACTTGTATGCCTTACAAATACTGCTGTCATATCTATGGTTTGCCTTTTCTTTCTTAATGGTGTATTTTGATGAGCAAATTTTTTTATTTTGATAAAATCCAGTTTATTTGTTGTCTTTATAATTATTGCTTTCTGTGTCCTGTTAAACAGTCTTTGCTTACTGCAATGTCAGGAAGACATTCTCCTGTGTGTGTGTGATTGTGTGTGTGTTGTTTCCTGGGAGAAAGCGTATGCTTCTTGAGCCATCAATACAAAGTCTAGGAATTTATTCTATAAATACGTGCAACACAGCATGTCCTTAATTATTCTGTGCAGCTCTGTTTGTGACGGTGAAACTATGGACACAATCTAGCCATCAGTAGGCTCTGTTTATGGCTCAACAAAAGATGGTCTATCCAGACAGTGGAACACTATGTAATGTAAAAATGGATGAGGGGCCCTAGCCGGTGGGCGTCATCCTGCAAACCAAAAGTCTGCCAATTCAATTTTTGGTTAGGAAATGGGATAAATGTAATACAACAACAATAAAATTAAATTGAAGTACAAAAAAAATTGCCGGTGAGGCACATGCCTGGGTTGCAGGGTCGGTCCCCAGATGGGGTGTGTACAGGCAACTGATTGATGTTTCTCTCCTTTGTTTTTTTCCCTGCCTTTCCTGTTCTCTAAAATCAATAAAAGAAAAATAATTTTAAGGTTTGAAAATGGATGAGGAAACTCTATATTTAATATGGAAAGATCTCCAAAATGTATATAATTAATTACATGAAAAAAGGCAAATATAGAGAGAACATATAAGTAGTGTGCTATCTTTGTGAATAAAGGGATATATATATATATATATATATATATATATATATATATATATATAACTTCTGGAAAGAGAATTGAGAAACTGTTAACACTCCTGGTAGAGGAATTGGGTAACTGGAAGCTGGGTGTGACAGGCAGACTTTTAACTGTGTGTTCTTTGACTGCTCGGAAAGTTTAAACCATCTGAAGTTTTCACTATCTGAAAATAGATAGTTATTTATAAATAGGTGCTCCTCTACATGAGTAAGATCTTCCACAGGTGGATATTGGTGAGGAAGGGCAGTCCAGAGGGGAGGAGCTGGAGCAGAGGTGTGGGCAGGAGTAAGTGGACTGCAAACTCTGTGTTCCCAGGGCCATAAAGCACTTTATAGACCTATCATTACGTTGGGGACACTTCACCTACTCTGTCCTTTAAACCCAGGGGGTGGTCTTAGGAATGATGTCTATTGGACACAGGAGGAAAGTGAAGCTCAGATAGGTTAAGTAACTTGCCCAAAGTCACAGTGACCTAACTGGTCCCAAGGGTCTCCCTTTCGCAGAACACTATTAAAACCAGGATGAGAAAGGGGAGGGTGGAAAGAGTTAAGCACCCAAGTGTAAGGAACCAGGCACTTCAGTGGCTTTCTCTGGGGCAGCCCCTCTCCCTCCCCCACCCCAGGTTGCTGTCTGGCCTTGGGCCCCATCAGCACCCCCCACTCACCCACCCCCAGCTGCTGACTGCAGGAAGGAGGCACAGATGGCAGGCGAGGGTGAGGCCCCCAGCCAGGCTCACCCAGCTGTCGAGTTGGAGAGCACCGTGCATCTCCTCCTCCTCCTCCTGCTTTGAACACTTGGGAGTCAGCCAGCCTGGCCCCAGCTGTTCCCTTTCCCGGGTTCAGGGCTCCTGCAGACCCACACTTCGGAGGCCTTCTCCACGGGAGAGTGGAGGAGACATGCTAACTCCTAGCACATCAGAGCTGGACAGGACCTCAGAGGACACCGGGTCCAACATCACCTCTTACAGATGAGGAAACCAAGCCCAGAAAGGCTAAGGGACCTGACCAAGATCTCCAAGAACCAAGAAGAGAAGTCAGGCTTTCTTGCTGCCAGCAACGCTTAGGACTTGGGGGCACCTCACAGGGTGAGGGGTGCTCAGGCAGGCTGCACCCCACCAAGCTTCAGCCAGGGCAGGTCTGTTTGTCCTTATTTTATACAACGATTTCCCTTCTGTGGTTACGTTCAGAGGACTGTCTTTAACCCAGACCTAGCAGACCTGTGAGCTGGGATAACAGAAGAACTGCATTTATATTTTTACTAGCCTCTAACTAAAATGCAATGTTCCTTTTGTTTTCAAGTGTAGGCAACAAAGCCCAGCAGGGTCAGCTGAACCTATCACTTTCATCAGCAGACAACACAGATATTTTCAGATCACATTACCCGGTTACCACTATCTCAAAAGTTGTTTACACTCATCATTGCTTTGAAAGTACAGCCCTGTTAGGTTCTCTGCTTGATCATGTTATTTAAAACATCAATATAAAGGCACACATACCTCTATGTTATAATTCTGGTATGCATTTTGGTAACTACATTTCAATATAATTGGTTTCCTTTCTTATCTTACTTATTTTGTTTATGTACTTAAAAACTTTACTCTGGGAAGAAGTCCATGAGCTTTTCCAGGGAGCCAAAATTAAAAACCTATTTTTTTTGGATAAAATGTTCCAGTGTTAAAAACTGAAGTTTGAAAACTTTTATATTGTATCTGTAACCTCGTAAGACTGATAAGATTCAGGTTGAACTCCCTTCACATAAAAAAGTAACAGGGGTAGGGATGGGTGTGGAGGGTGGAGGTAGGGGTGCTGAGGCCCCAGATGAGGAGCCCATGTGCGTGCCCTGTGCCAGGCACCCTCCCAGGCTTTCATACTTCATTGAATACTCAGAACAGTATTGGGGTTGGGGCTAGCATTTCTCTCATCTTGCAGAAGAGGAAACTGAGGCACAAACAGTTAGGTAACTTGCCCAAAGTGCATGGCTAATAAATGATGGAGCTGGGATTTTAATCCAGGTCTTGACACCAGAGCCTTTGTGCCTTATCCTGCCTTCCAGTTTGGGTGGGTGGAAGTCCGCTATGGAAAGTCCCTAAGGCCTTGATGCTGCCTGAGTGCTTTTCCTGGTGGGGCCGGGAAGGGGGAATAGGAACAGGTTGCTGCCCCAGCTGATTATCTGACACATGGGTCACGAACTAGCTGTGCAAAGTTGACCCGGTCCCTTGCCCTCTCTGGGCTTCAGTGTCTCCATCTGTAAAAGTTGGCATTCTAAGTACTGCCATCCTTGCTTTCCCCCTCCAGTGTTTACCTGAGGAACAGCCCACTTAAAGATTGAGGTATAGGTTGTTTAGCAACAAAAACAAGGTCTTGGCTGAGTGGAATGGAAAGGGGGCAGGACAGGCTGGCACCATGCCTTGCTGATGCCACAGGGCTCTCTCTCGCTTTGAGGCTCTGAGTGCTAATCTACATCCCAACCTCCAGTAAGGTGACCTGGCCCTTTAAGAGCCTTGGGATGGGGTGAGGTCAGGGACATGAGAAAAGCCATCCTGAAAAGGAAACTGCCCTTAGGACTAGATCAGGCCTGAGTTTCTGAGGCCAGGCAAACACAGGCTCATTGTTCTGGAAGCTGCTATGGGAAGGGACTATGAGCAGGGGTCTTGGCCAAGGCCTCAGGGCCCCAGGGGCCCCAGGAGAGATGTGGTTTCAAGTCAGTTCTACTGGCAGCTCCCCCACATACCCTACATTACTTTTGCTCCCTGAAGCTGGGAGTCCACAGACACAGGAGGAGGGAGCTTCTGAAGCTGGAATTCCACTGTTAGCAACACATGCCTTGGGGACTCCTTAAATCTCATCCTAACTTTAACCAAATGCACATCCCTTGTAAAGGGAAGCCAGCTTCATCACCAACACCATAGTAGGTGTGGCTTTTGGACTCTGAGACCCAGCGGGGAGTGCACGGATTCCTGGGGAAGGATGCCAAGGGTGTCCAGGCATGCTCTGCAGCCTTGGATGGACCCTGCTCATCGGGGCCAGGACTTCTCACGGGCACCATGGGAACGTGTGACTGCTGGGCTCACTCAGTGGCGAGTGTGTCGTGTAAGACTGGGACTGGAGCCCTGGGGAGGGGGTGGGGTGTGGACTGAGGGCGTTGTTTGGCCTCAGGCCCACCCAGCAAGCCTGTGCTTTGGATCTCAGCTGGGTAGACTGCAGAAAGCCCCTGCTCCCAATTTCCAGCCCTTCTTCCCTCCACCAGCCAGCAGCTTGTTCTATCTAGTGGTTACCATAGTAGGACTACAAGTAGTGTATTTTTCATTGAGCACTTGCTGTGTACCACATGCCATGGTAAAGCTCTGTCTGCCTTATCACACTGAACCCTGGTTGGCAGGCAGACTCTGGGGACGCAGGCAGGCTAACCACAGTGGTATGTGATCCAGCCCCAAAGCAAGTCTAGCCTGCCTCGTCCTCCCAATTCGCCTTCCTCCAGACACCCATCCCGGGACAGTCCCACGAGTCAGGCTCCCCTGTAGACACTGAGCAGTATCCCCACTTGCTTTGGAGCAGGGTGGGTCTCACTGCTAGGAGGCGCAAGGGCTGTTCCAGACGCCCTGGAAGGCCCAAAATAAGCCTCCCCTTTGCCGGCTGCAGGCTGGGCAGCCCACAGGCTATTTCTGGGCCTGGGTGGACAAGAAAGGAGAGGGGATGGGGAAAGCCGTTGGCATCACAGCCATCACGTAGTTCCTACAGACTGGGCACACATTAGGTGCTAGGCTGGATGCTGAGTGCTTTACCCAGCACCTTATCTAACATCACCATGAGAAATAAGTCCCACTGTTATTTCAGAAACAGAGAAAGTAAGGCTCTGAGAGGTTCCCTGCGCAGGGGTTCAGAGGTGTCAGGATGTAGGGGGCAGCTAACATGAAGGCAGCACATACCTCTGGACTTTAATGAAAACTATAACACTCAATGTTTACATACCTTAGCTGGCTGGAATGTGATCATGGAACGGGCCTGGAAACTCTTGGGGATGAGCTAATGAAGTTAGGTTGTCCGGAGGTCCCTGGTGAGGTGATAATAAAGCAGATGGCCCAATAGATAATCCCACTTGGCTCTTCCTGGTTAATGAATTTTGGCTAATGATCTAATTCTCCTTTGAAGTATACTTATGTCACTGCACGTAGCCACTAAAATAAAAACCCACCTTGGTGATGTCAAGTCGAAGACAACTTCTCTAAAAGTGTCTTCCATTGCCACTGCCCATTTTTCTGTCCCCCGTGTCTTTCCCCCAATGAACTCAGAGCTTGATTCCACCGCCGTCTCAGGGTGTGACTGCTCCAAGCACGGCTACCCTGGCAGCAAGGGATAAAATTATGATTTATAGAGGCGTGGGAGTCTCCAGGCCTTAACAGAAAATGGGCAGCCGATCAAGCTAACTGCCAAATTGGTTGGGGTCCAGGCTGGTGCCCCAGGGCAGAGTTAGGCTCCTGGACAAAGTTAGGGCTCTAGGCCCAAGTCACAAGGTCTTAGAGGACCAGCCCTATTAACTCCAGCCTCTCCAGCTCTGCCAGGAATCGGAGGAATGTAGCTAAGGAGCAGCTAGTGGAGGCCTGGCCTAAAGCCAAGAGATGGATTCTTTGACCTCCCAGCACACCCACCAGCCAGGCTGCGTCCCTGGGCCTCAAACCCAAGGAATGCCCTGCCCCATAACCATGCAATAAAGTAAGAATGCCACATTTCCACTTCTGCTGGAGGGCTTGCCTTCATTTCTCTCAAAAAAATAAGCAGTCGTTCTTCCAAAAAAGGGAAAAACACAAAGCACGGCTGTCAATCTGGGGCCTCAGACGAATGGAATCAAGTTGCGACTTCTCTCCTTCAGCGAGCCTGCTCCCCCTCTCCCAAAGTCACTTACTGTACAGTGGGCTGTCACCGCTTTTGAGATGCAAATCACAGCAAGCAGAAGGCAGCTTGAAGAACAAAGAACCATTGAGGAAAGATCGGAAAAATGGATCTGGAAAGGGCTCTCTGAATTGCCCCAGGAGAGGGGGACACATACCCAGAGGGGAACAGTGACAATCTGGGGCTGTTTTACAAGGGACAGAGCAGGCTGAGGAGCTCCATGCTGACTGTGGGGAGTGATGGAGAGGAAGGGATATGTGGAATGGGGGGAGAGGTTTCAGATGAGCAGAAAGATCTGATTTTATTACAGTTTGCAGCACTGAGCTGGGCACACCCCTCCCTCCGCACTTCTTTTAATATCAGGCCTCCAACATACTGTGAGTCATGGAGCTAGCCGGTTTGCCAACTACCAGGTTCTATTCCAGAGTGAGCAGCTGGGTGGGGTAACGCTGTTCTGAGGGCTTGAAGGGAAGGATGCAGCCCCTCTGCAGCCTGGGAAGCCCCTGCAGGGAACCACCTTGTCCCTGCGGCCTGGAGGGGAGGGGATCCCAGAACCCAGGAAGGGAAAACCCCAGCCGGGGACATGTGCCTCTGGGACCTGGTCTCAGGTCCGCACAAGGCCTCCTTACCGAGTGCCTACTGCCTGCAGGCCCTGTATGTACCCACCCTCTGAACCTCTCAGTCCAGGCAAGGTGGCCAACTGGACTACAAGCTCCTCGCCCACGGGAACTTGGTCTTGTTTACCGTTGCATCTTGGGTCCTAGAACTGTGACCAGAACCTAGTAGGGTCTCAGTATACAGTTGCTGGATAGATGGGAGGGTGGGTGGATGGGTGGGTGGACAGACAGACTAACCACCTAAGAAACTGAGGGATCATATAAAAAGTACTGTAACAATGATAGATACAACATGCCTCGGGATAAGTACTGGATAGGAAAAGCTTCATGAATCTCACCCCATTTAAGTTGGGCCTTGGGCGATGAGACGCTATTTCTATATTCTGCATAATGACTACCAGCACACTGGTGAGGACATATTTGACTAAGATGATGTTAGAAGGGAACAGAATGGGAGAACTAAATCGAACTCTAGAAATCATATGGTCCAACCCCATCATTTTGCAAAGGGGACACGTAGGGCACAGGAGGGTTAAGTGATTCACCTAAGGTCACATAGCAACTGCATGGCAAGACAGAGATTCTTCTTCTAGAGCTTGACTTCCAGGCTCCTGTCCGGTCCTGTGTTTCTCTTCTGCTCCAGGGCCCAGCTCTCCCCAGGGAGATGCCTATGGATGTTTGCTATTATCCCTGCCCCAGCCCCCTCTGCCACACATCCCTGCAGGCCCATGAAGACCGGAAACAACTGCCCAGCCCTTGTTAGGCCTCCCACCCGTGAACACCAGGCACAGGACAGTAAGCAAGAGGAGGCCACGTGGACTGGGTGTGGGGACAGAAGGTAGCACCCCAGGCCCAGACTGAGGAGGACAAGTTCTGCCACCAGGTTGAGACTGAGCAGGTGTGGGCTTTGGGGGAGGCCACAGGGCTTGTACAAAGGGGTAGGGGTGGCCCCCACCTAAAGAGCAAGCCCAGCACCCCAATCCCACGATTGGGTTATAAATTGGACACCTTCAATAGCTCCCTCCACACATCATGGAGTTGCTTTATTAAGCAAAACATAGGCAGGACCCTCTCAGGGAATTCCCACCAGCTTGGCCTGCAAGCGGTATGTCCCCTGCCCTCTGAGACCAGGCCTGATGTTACCTGGGTCCTCAGGGCCTGGCAGGGGCTGAGTGCCCAGTCCATGTCCCAGGACTAAAAGAATGATGCGATCTGATCTGGTTCACTGCCCTAGGACACCTCTTTCCACATCGCTTTGCTGCCTGAAATTGTTTCCCCAGTCTTCAGAGAGGACATTTCCCCACAGAGAGGCATTTCCTAAAATGCCTCCTCTGCTGGCTTCCCAAAGAGGGACACATGGTTCCTGCGCATCAGAGGAGCTCATGTAGTACTGGGTGAATTAATGTTCAAGGAAATCCTTGGAGACACGCAATGCCAGTATAATAGCACAAGGCACATCTATGTCTGTGAGAGTTAGGGCAGGCATGTAGCCGGGAAAGCCCGGGGCTGAAATTCTGCCATTTGTGTGCCATGCATTCTTGAAGGAGTCACTTGACTTCTACAAACCTGTCTCGTCACCTGTGAAATGGGAAAATAACTGTGCTTTCATCATGGGACTTGACATGAGATTCAAAGAGAGCAGATGTGTGAAACCCACAAAAGCCCCCTCAGTGATTCCAGAGGGAAGCTGGGGCTGAGAACCAATGGCCAGAACCCAGACTGCCCATGGCCAATCCCTGTTTCTTTCTTTTCTACCAGGTGCCAGCTGGGGTGCTAGGTAGCTGGCTAAAGCTTAGGCATGCAGCACTGTGCTTCCAGCTCTGACCTTCTCGGGCCTGGACCAGCGGCCCTGGTGGAGTGTGGCAGAAAAGGGGTGGTGCACCTGGGAAGGCCCAAGTGGTTAATCAGGCCTGGGCATGGTGCCTGGTCTCTGGAATATTCATAAGGCCCCTCCAGCTGTGCCAGGCAATCAGGGTGCTGATTGCTCCCCCATCTGCAGCTTAACATTCCACTCCAGAGAAGGCAGAGCTAGTGGCTGAATGTTAACTAGGGGAAAAACAGGCTCTGGCCTTCGCAACGGCCTGAACAAGAGCCCCGGGGAGGACAAATCCACTCCTCCAAGGTCTGCCAGCCAGCCAAAACTTATCTGCTCACCAGCGTCACTGGTATTTCTGAATCCACAAAGAGCTGTGGATTCAGAAATAAGAGAGCGGATTTCAGGGCCAGCTCCCGCACTCACCAACTGAATGCCTGTCTCTGCAGCCTCAGTTTCCCCAACTGTGAAATGGAATGGTTCTACCAACCACTCAAGAGGACTGATCAATACAGAGTTTGTTGGGCCAGAGTGCTTCCTGGAAAAGGGGGAGCCTTGCTCCAAAGGCTCAGGAATTTGGGGGTCCTGGGCTCATCCTGGTCTCATGTGGCCCAAACCTCTCAGAGGAGGGCAAAAGTAAGAAGGACACCAACATTAGATGGAAAACAACCTGGAAAAGATGGACAACAAACAATGTTCTGTGGCCTTTTGGTTGGTCAGGACAACAGACTGGAGCCATTGCGGGGCAACGTAGTTCACATTGGTGTGCCATATGAGTTCACAGCCCATAATTAACGCTCAAAGCCACGATTAGGATCCATCAAGTAACGGCCCTAATGTTTTCTGTTTGTATTGAACAACACAGATAACTGTTCTTTAGAGAGGTTTCTATCAAACCAAGAGTGAAAATACTATAACCTTCTTCCCAGAATATCGACCAGCATGGAACAGCTCACCTCTGCTAAGATAATGAAGGGTATCTGAATTCGGCATTATTGTTATTCCCAGCACCCCCAGCCAGGTCCTCGCCTGCGGACCCAGCTCTGACCACAGGGGGCAGGAGACTGACAGCCTTGGCTCAGGCAGCAGAGGAAGAGGGGGAGTTGGCCCTGATCCCCAAGCAGCCCTTCTTAGGGGGCAGGACCCTGCTCCACAGAATCCCGGGTCCCGGCTCAATCTAATAAATGAACCACTCAGACCTAGGAGCTGCCGTACCCTCCCACCCCTACCCCATGCCCTCACTGTGGATGAAGTTTGCATTTTCTCCAGCATGTGTTATTTGGGGGAAAACATTTGCAGTGCACATAAAGAAGTGCTAAACAGAGCCAGCGTTGGGCTGTGCGGCCTCTAAAACCTCAGGGGCTTCCTCTTCCCATCGGCGAACTGCTTTTATTAGATTTCCCCCCTAAAGTACAAAGCATTAAATGTTCATCTAAGAAAATTTTTCAAAATATTGCTAAAGAAAATGAAGGCAATGAAAGAGCACCCATGATCCCAATACTTGAAGATAACCCCTTTTAATATTAGGTACATATCCTCAGTCCCTTCCAGACAGGTAGATGGATACACAGATATTTTTAAATGGGATATTGCAAACATTAAATTATTTTCTTTTCACTTCATAGCATGCCATAAACAGTTTTCTGTCATTAAATATTCTCCTGCACCAGTGGTTCTCAAAGTATGGTCCGGGACCTCTGGGAATCCCCAGGACTTTTTCAGGAAGTCAGTTGGTTTAAAATTGTTTTCATAACAACACGAAGCTGTTGTTTGCCTTTTCACTCCGTTCGCTGAGGAGAGCACAGTGGCGTTTTCCAGATGCTGCATGTTGTGCGATGGCACCACAGGCTGCTTGCAGAAGCAGGTCTGCAGATCCTGCTTGTTGACTAAACGCACTAAATTACAGGGACTGGCCAACATTTAAAACAGTGCCGTTCTTCTCAGTATCTTTTTTTGTTTTGGAAGATATAGTTATTTGTCCCATAAAAACATGACTTTTGGAGAACATGGCATTGTTTTATTGTTGTTATTTTAAGTAAATTAGCATACACATATATTTGAAGTCCCTTTGTTTTTATTTTAAATATGCAAAATATTGATAGATAGAGTCCATATAAGCAAAGGCTCTTTGGGGACTGTGATAGTTTTTAAGAGTCAGGTGGTTCAAGGTGGAGCCCTTGAGAACAGCTGCCCTATATCACCAATTTTTTTTTTTTTTTTTTTTAAGATTTTATGTATTATTTCCAGAGAGAGAGGGAGGGAGAGAGGCAGAGAGGGAGACAGACATCAATGTATAGTTGCCTTTCACCTGCCCCCAGCTATGGACCTGGCTGGAGACCTGGCTTGCAACCTGGTTATGTGCCCTGGCTGGGAATCGAACCAGCGACCTTTGTGTTCTCAGGCTGGCGCCTTATCCACTGTGCCATCAGCCAGGGCCCTTTTATTTTTGTTGGAAGTAAAAAGTCGATGATGTTGTAAAAAGAAAAAAAATCAAGTACTAAAAGAATGCTGCAAACATTACTGGTGAATGTTTCTCCAGTAACGGAAGGATTCCTAGAAGTGGAATTGCTGGGCCGGTGACATACACCTTTAAATGTTAACACATGTGGCCAAGCTGCCTCTGTTCACCTCTCCCCGTGTGATACACCAAGAGTGTGTTCGAGTGCCGGCTCCCTCAAACTTTGACAGTACTGAAGATTGTTGTCCTTTTAAATCTTTTCCTATTTAGTGAGTTAAAAGATATATTTTGTCTCGTGAGAGTTGTTTACTCACCTCCTCAGCCCATTTTCTATTAGGTTCTTTTTCTTAATGATTCCTCTGGAACCCTGATGTATTCTGGACACAAATCTTTTGTCTGTTAGGTATGTTAACTATCATTACCAATGGTTTGCCTTTAATTTTGCTTACATGTCTTACTGTAGTACAGAAACTTTACCTTTCTGAAAAAATTAATCTGTGAATCATTTCCCTTCTGGCTTAGGGATTATTGTCTTGCTGGAGAAAGTCTATCTTGATTGCATGACTTTAAAATGCTCCCCATTTTCCTACAGTATACTTGCAGCTTTTCTTTTCATTTTCTTTTAACATTTAATCTATCTGGAAATAACCTTTGTTACAATGTGAGGCACTGCTTACTGACCTTTGCAAGCCATCAGGTGGAACGTAGCAGGGGACTGGCAATGGGCTTGAGCCCCCGTATGAATGTTGCCAGGGACCTGCAGGCTGGAGCTCAGCTAGTTCCCGAGGTAGACGGCTCTCTGAGCCCATCTGGGTCGAGACGGGGGGCCAGCTACATTTGAGAATCCTTTCAGATATGTTGGAGCCACTGAGGGCATCTGCAAAGTTGAGGCTCAGAGCTGATGATTCTCCCAAGAAAGGAGCAAAACATCTTATACATGTCATGTGGTTCACAAGAAGTTTTCGTGACCACTATTTCATTCAATGCCAACATCTCAGATGTAGGCGGAGGAGGATTTAGAATCCCCGTTGCACCACTGCAGAAAAATAAAGTGCAGAAAGCTTAAGCGGTGTGCCCAAGGTCGTAGAGCTGGCAAGTGGTAGAACTAGAACCCCAGACCTCCTGCTGCCAAGTCCACTGCTCCTCAGACCTATCTGTGCCTCAGGCTCTATCCTCAGGAAGGCTTCAGAGGCTCCCTTTGGTAGCAGGGGGGATCTGGCCCAAGTCTTTCCCAAATCTGTGCTCTCCCACTGCGGGTAGAGAGACTGGAAAAAGCCACCCTCCTCCACCAGCTGCCTGCGGATTTTAAGAACCAAGCCTTCCTCCTTGTGTGCCTCCCCCTCCCCTGAGCAGTTTGGCGGAGGGTGGGAGTGGAGATGAGTCAGGATGGGAAGGCGAGCTCAGCCATAAACAAGCGGGACTGACAGCAAGCACTTCTCCTGGGGCGTGTGACCTCCCACAAGCCTCTGGGGACGCTGCCTGAATGACAGAGCCTCAAAATTTCATGATCTAGGTGTTGCAGATTTAATTTGCTATATTCACAAAGGCAGCCACAGAGGGGGCAAGCCTTTGGGTAGAAGGTGGGGGATGAGGGAGAAGGTAAATGGTTGCCAGTCTTTCAGTGGAGAGCTGGCAATGGTTTTCTTTTTCTTTCTTTCTTTCTTGCTTTCTTTCTTTTAATAGGTGCCATTTTTGCAGATGCTCAGTGTGCCTAATGGCTGGGTCTTCCTCCCTTCCAGCTCCAAACCAAAAGAATATCCAGGACACAGAATAGTACAGCTGGACCTGATCTTGGAGATCAGAGGTTCCCATCCTCAGGTTAATGAGAACCCCGGGTACCCTGTGGTAAGTGACTTATCCAAGTTCACACCTCTGGGGAAGTTCTGGGGACAGATCTCAGGTCTCCTGGATCCTGGCCTGCACTTGTTCTGGTGAATCTCAGCAAAACCTTGGAAAGCACAGATACTAGACACATGACGAGGAAGTAAAAGGTAGGGGTGCAGAGAGAAATCAGGGCAACCACCCAATAGTGACCAAGGAGGGCTTCTCTCTGCCCTGGGGCTGCAGCCAGGGCTGCGGAGGTGCTAGACACCTACCTGCTCCAGGGGGATGACTAGGAAGGACCCTCCTCCCGCGCTCTCAGTGACGATGGCCAGGAAGCGGGCGTTGACGGCACAAAAGTGGTTGTCGTGCACATTCTTGGTGATGGGAATCCCATCGAAGCAGTGCTCCCGGTTGGCCACTTTCCCATACACGTTCCGGAACTTGGAGCTTCGGTATTGCGGACGCCAGGACATCTGTGAGGGGCCAGGAGAGATAAGGGTCAGGCTGGTCACTGCATCCTGAAGGCCTTTGGCTGGACACCAGGAGAGGGAAGCTGCTCCCCAGGGAAGCAGGAGGGTAGCCAGCCCTAATGCTACACTCAGGGCACAGGGAGAGGGGAAGGAATCTCCAAGAATTGTGTGCTGATCTGTGCTAGCTGACTTATTCTTTTAACAAAGTCCTATAGGATGGAAGACTGGCTTGGGAGTATTCACAGGTTTCCTGCTTTTGGTATACACATTCATCCCACCTTCCAGAAAGGGGAGTGCCATGTAATAGAGCAGACCATCCACCCAACAACCCGTATGGGCTGCCTCCCACAAGCCAGAAACCGCTCAATTCAATACAGGAGGTACAGGAGGTGCGGGCAGAGGAGGCTGGGTGTTCACAGAGAGAACACCACTGATGGCCGGTGGGGGCCGGGGGGGTGTCCCCTTCTGTGTGCAAGGGGGCAAACAACCACCCAGCATTATCCCCTGCTCTCATTCTCTTGGCTTCTAACCCACAAGCATGCCCTCAGAAATTGTTTGGTCCTATATATAATCATCATTATCTCCAGGCACAGAGAGGTGAAGTGACTTGTCCAAAGTTACGAAGCTAATGAGTCGGATCATGAACACAGCACTCCTGGCCAGAAATCTGAGAATTTTTCCTTTGCCAGACTACCCTTTGGAGAAAGGCTTCTCAGTGGGTAGCCCACCGATCACCTGTACCAAAATCGTCTGGTGTAGGGGGGTGGGGTTCTGAACCTCCCTCCCACGTCATTTGTTAGAAATGCTGATTCCTGGGACCCAGTCAAGACCTACTGAATTCAATATTTGTAGGGTAAAGCCCAGAATTTCACATTTTAATCAGCTCTAATCCCTGCAGTGAGACGAAGTTTAAAAGCCCCTGTTCTAGAGAACTGAGGGTTGCCCATCCCCACCCTCCCTGCCCACCACCCATGACGCCAGTTCCAACCAGCCAACCAACTAACCAGCTGGTTCCTCCTGCATTCCCATCCCATGTGTGCACAAGAGGTTGGGTAAGGACTGGATGGGCAGCCCACAATGAAGTCCAGCTTCACTATAGGATGTGGGGAACACTACAAATGGATGCCATCACAGGTAGAGTCCTGGCAGACCCAAGTCCAAGCATGGTGACCACAAGCGAGCACCAGTCCAGGGCCTAACATGCAGCAGGAACTCAATAAATGCTTTGTAAAATGAACATGGCTTCTGGCTTGACTTTGCCATTATCCATCACCTCCCCCTTCCCGTCAAATCTCCTGATGTGTCTTGACCCCATCTCAGGACAGAAAGGGGCAGGCTCATTTCTTCACATGAAGTTTCCAAGGGAGGAAAACAAAAGGAAACACAGCCACAGGATCAGGACACCAACTCTGGGAATTCGACTGAAAACAAAATTTTGCATTTAATTTAAATAAAGCCAGGAGCTCACCCACAAAGGCTTCTTTATTGGAGGAAGAATGTCAGAGCCAATGAGGAGAATCACAGGGAAGGTACCTCACCTTTACTCCCCACCTCTTCTCCATGTTGCCAGGCCCCCTCCACCCCACAGGCCAGTCTCCCTACTCTCCACTCCTTCCAACCTCCCTGCTTTTGCCACACAGCAGTAGTAGCTGCCTGCCTTCTCCTTCCCCTGCAGAGTTCTGCCCAAGGCCACGCAGAACCAAGTTCTGCTGCCCGATCGGTCACTCCTGGCTGTGCCATCTCAGACCAGCCCCTTCCATTCTCTCAGCATCCGACTCCTCATCAGGATGATATCAGTCTCAGCTGGTCACTTACCGTTCCTTTTACTTGGTAGAGAGATGAAGTTTATGATGATAGTCACTATCTGTTTATTTTAATTTGCATGAAAAAATATAACTTGCATGCCAATTCATGATGTCACAGATATTATTGCTCAGAAGGCCAAGTTAAAAAATAATGAATCAGTCCAAAGGAAGAACTGTATGAAACTTATAGTGTGGGTGCTACCTAGCAAAAATGCAATCTGATATCAAAGTGCTGGAAAGTGCTCTGCCTTTTCCAGGTAGAACATGCTAGATTCCAGAGTTCCCACGGAAGAGAAAGGAGGTGGTGAGCTGGCTCATTCCAGCCTCCCGTTCCTTGCTGGTGCAGTTCTGGCCTGGAATGCCTTCACCCCTCTCCTCCACCCAGCACAGCATAAGCCTGCCCTACTCACCCTGACTCCACAGCCAAAGTGACTCCTCGGAACCCTTGGACAACCAGCAGCTCCACCTCAGCTCCCAGCCTGGGCCTGCCACAGGCTCTCTGGTCCTGAGGGCCGGTGTCAGCTCCACGATGAAGGCAGTGGCCCCACAGCTTCTGAGCAGAACTAAAGACTGCTTTTCCTGGAAGCCCAGGTGGGTCATGGATACCGTGGGGAAACCAGTTGGGCATCCGGCCCCATAATAGGCTGAGTCCCTCTTCGAAGGGAACCCAGCCTGGTGGTGAGACAGGCGAGTACCGTTAGGTCTCCACCAGAAGGCAAGCCTCAGGGACCCACTTCCTCGCCCAAGCCTGGTGAGCAGGACTGTTGAGTTCTTTCTCCATCCCTAGCATGGCCCATGGCCAGCACCTGGGACAGGATGAACAAGGCCTGTTGATAATTGGCCTGGAGCTGACTTCATTGCAGGGTCTCAGGGGCAGCAGTGAGGGGAAGGGTAAAAAGAACCACACTGAACGCCATGCAGATCTAGATGCAAGTGCCACCTCTGTGCTGCCTAGCTGGGTGACTTGGGCAAGCCACTTAACCACTCTGCCACCTCCAGCTACTATCAAGGAGGGTAACAATCTCCACTGCTTCCAAGTGTGTTGAAGAGTCCGTGTCAAGTTGCCGTGATGTGCGCAGCTTGGGCCTGGCACCCCGCTGGATGCTCATTTAATAGAGCAGAATATGAGGCAGGAGAAGGCAGGCTGGGTACTGTGTTCCTGACACATACACACACCTTGTCCATTCCAAGCACTCCAGAGCCCTGAAGGCTAAGGGACTGACACTGAACTCAGGACTCCTGGGAAATGTATTGTCCCTGCGCTCCCAGAACATCTGGATAAGATGACCCCCCAACACCACATGCACATGTCCCCAGGGGGGAGCTTGCCATTGCCTGCCATTTCTAGGTCTGTTTTCCCATTTGACTTCATTTCTTCCTCCTCCACCTCTCCTCTACCCTTTTCCTGTTCTTTCCTTGTTGTCTCACTCTGCCTTTTCTTCTCTCTCTCTGCCATCTCCCTAGCTCCCCATTCCTGTGGATACAGCAAAGAGGCATTTGTGGCCCAGGCTCCTAGTGGGCACACTTGTATTCTTCTTGGACGCATCTCATGCTGCCCCTCACAGTCCAGCTAGCATTTCTGAGCTGGCTGTTTTATTGTGTCCTGGGGGCCAGAGCCCTCAGGCTGGGGGATCTGAACTCACTTAAAATGTCCTTTCAGTGAGTCCGTCTTGTGGGGTAGTTGTAGCCCCCACGCACCCCCACACACCACCCCCAGCAGGCTCTAGAATGATGCAAGCTTGCTCCCTGGAAAAAATGGAGCGCCTTTCCAAGGGCTTTGTTCCCAGCAAGCCTGGTGCTGGCGTCTCCCCATTGGCTGGTTGACTGGGCTGGATCTCCGTAGAGACTCTCTGAGCTGGGCCTTTGGAAGGACTGATGGAGGAAAGCAGGGCCCTTGCTCAAAGGTTCTTCCTCCCTGAGGCTGCAGCTTCACCGCACAGGAACTCATAGCAAGTGTGCAAGGCAGAGCCCTGAGGGCCTTTACTGTCCTTTGTTTCCACTCCCCATTCTACTCCTCCTAACCTTGAGAAAGACACTTTGTTTCTCTCAGTACCAGGTGCCCCCTTTCGAAAATGAGATCCATAATCTCTAACTTTGTGTGGTTGTTTGAGGAATCAAGATTAGATTATGCAGGTGCAAGGTCCCATTCAAGATAAACTATCACTGCTACTCTCGTGGGCCCTTTCTATTTGAGGGGTGACCTGGGAAGCACCAGATACAGACCCTGCTTTCAACTATGTTGTATGATAAGCCAGGGGAGGTGGTAAAATTGATGCAAATTCAACAGACATTTGGTGGCAAACAGGCGGGAGGGATAGTAAGTGCTACAGGAACGAGGGGTGAGGGAAGGTAGGAGGAATCAGGGCAGGCTTCAGGGAGGAGGGGTCCATCTCCCTGCACTGAGAGAGCACCAGGCACTGTGCTCACATTGGTTAGTCTCATAAGCCGCCGTCAGGAGCCAGCTGAATTCAGCCAAAGTTCAGAGAGCAAGCACAGGGTTGATTTGAACCTGTTCTTTCAGCCTCAGCCATCCATATTGTTTTCTCCAATTTTTTATTATAAACTATTTCAACATACAAAAATAGTCAAGAGAGTGGTACAATAATCAGCCACCATCTAGATGAGTCATTGTTTTGCCATACTTCTTTGTGTGTGTACTTCTTTCTTTTTTTTCCTTTTGTGGAATCATTTGAAAAAAAGTGGCAAGCGGTCATGACCCCTGCCCCACTATTGCATAGCACCCATTTCCTACAAACAAGGATAATTCCTTACTTAGCATATCACGATTATTACATCTAACAAAATTAACAATTCATTGATACCATCTAATACCCAGCCCATATTCAAAATTCTCCCAATGGCCTTTTATAGCTATTCCATATTTTGAACCGGGGTGGGGAGCCATGTTGCTTCCATGTATTTCATTTGATGGTGATCTCTCTTTTGTCTCCTTAAAATCTAGAACACTCCCATCATGTTTTAAAAAATGGTTTTTAGGTGACACTTTCTAAAGATACCAACTCAGTTATCTTATAAATTGTGCCAGTGGTTTGTCTGATGTTGCTTCATGGTATCTTCAGCATCATCCCTGTATTCCCTAGAAAACTTCAGGAGTTGGGTATTAAGCCTCGATCCAGTGCATGGTGAAGACACGGCTGTTATTAGCCAGCTTTGCTGGGGGTGAAGTTGACAGGTGAGGGCAGAGCAAATGTGTGAGCGCGCACAAGGCAGGGCTGACAGCAGCGAGGGGGTCGGCTGCACTGGGTCACGAGTTCTTTTGGAGGATGATGGGCAGGAGGCTGGAAGACCAAGGAGGCCAGATCAGTCCCAGGCATACAATGTGGCCAAAGTGGGGCGTCCACAGGGCGGTCTGACCTTTCTGCCCACAGTTACTAAGAGGCTGACTTCATCCTGAGGTCAGACGCATGAGTGTGCAGGCAGGGAACAGAAAAGACTCCTCCCTACGCTGCTGAAGCTGGGACTGCAGGGGCTGCCAGACCTCTGAGGGTAATCGGTGGGGGTAGCCAAGAGATGACCCGAAAATCTGGCCCTTTGTCCCTTGCCCCCAAAACCCAGCCCAAATCCTGGTGGACGCCCCCAACTAGTTCTAGTGAGGGCAGAACACACTCCCTGAAACTGTCAGGACAAAATTGAGACATACTTGAACTTCCCAAAAGGAAGGACTTTCTTAATGATTAGAGCTGCCTAAGATGGAAAAGGAAGCTACCTTGAGAGATAATGAGCTTTCTGTCCCTGGTGGGGGCCCCGGTTCAGGTGGATGACCTCTAGTTAAAGGTTAACGTGGAACAATGGATGGAACTAGACAGCCTCCCAGCCCAGAGAAATAGTACTCCTCTACTTTATGAAAAACATTGCGACAGAGGGAAACACAGAGGTCAGAGTGCCCAGCAGGAAGCCTGGTTCTGCCACCTGGGCCAAGGCCCATCATCTTCTGTAAAACAGGGGTTGTAATGCTTCCCCCGCTGGGTTGCTATGACCCTGAATGACAAGGGCTGCATGGCAATTGCTCTCTCCTCCTAGGGCGTCCCCTAGAGCTGATTAATGCTTGGCCACTTCTTTGAGGCTGCAGATGTATATGTTCTCTCTCTCCTGCTACTAGATTGTAAGTTATCTGATCGTCTGTCTGCTTCTGGCCCCAGTTCAGCCCCAGCCCACTCCCAGCCTGGTCCAGGACTCCTGTCTGGCAGAAGCCTCCTACTCACTCTGGTTGAAGAACCTCTCAGGGTGGTGGGAGGGCAAAAGCCAAGGTCAGGCATAAATACTCAGTTCCCTAGATGCATGGGTGCAGTCTCCCTCAGAACCTCACTGTAGTGATGTGACTTCAGTTTGCTGAGGGTGTGGGTTTCATTGTCAGGATAGTCTGCCTATGCCCACAGGACAAGGGTCTGGTCTGTACCATCCCTCCTTGGACTCACCTCTGGGTTCAAGTCCTTTCTCTGTAGTGTTTGTCCTTCTGGTCATGTAGCCCTATCTCCTCTGAACAACTTGTCACCAGGACACCAAGGCGTGGTAGTACAGCTCTCAGGCTGGGGCTGAGTATCAGCACAGTATCAGCAAGGGGACACATGCCTGCAGAACTGTCCCCAAAAGTATCCACAGCCACAGCCCTCTCTAGACACCACCTCATTCCCCACCACCCCCAGCCGACCAGTGGGCAGATACTATAATTCCACTGAAAACATATGGTGTACATGTTAACTAATTTGAGGCTCAGAGGGTTTGAGAGACTAGCCTAAAGTCACAGGCTATGAAAGATGCAGAGCCAAGACTTGAGCCAAGAACTCTGACTCTTCGTCCACTGTTCTCCTCCTTCAGCCTCTCTACCCAAACTCACACTCCCTCCCCCCACACTGCTCCATCTAATACAGAGCAATACACAAAAGCGTAAAAACTGTACAGCAGGCAGGGTTTTGTGTCTAAAAACCTTCAAAGATTTCTACCTTGCCTCTACCATTTACTAGCTGTGACCTTAGACTAGTTTATCAGCCTCTCTGAGTATTGGTTCCTTTACCTGTAAAATGGGAATAATGTCACTGGATGCAATAAAATGACTGAATGCAAAGTGCCTGGCAAAGTGTCTGGCACAGAGTGGGTACCTGCCATCAGCTAGTTCTACCTTCTCCCTTTGTTCTGGAAGGGAGAGGCTCTGACCTCAACTGAGTGTTTACGTGGGGAGGCCAGGCTCTGCCAGGAGGAGGGGACTGGGCTGGGCCAAGGGTCAGGAGAAGGAGGGAGAGGCTCTGGCCTCCAGATGTGCACAGCAGCTGGGCCCATTCCCTGGGCCCCGGGCCATCCCAATCTCCCTCTGAGAAGGGGGGCGGGGCGGAAGGAAGAAGTACTTATTTTGTAGCTGAATTGGCCCTTACAGCCTCTTGAGAAAGGGAGGCTGGTTTCTTTTCTCCTCTGAGCTAATCACTATGTACACTCCACATGGAAGCAAATTGTATCCTGTCTCCCAATACCAAAAATGAGGTATTGTGGCCGGTGGGTGCATTTTCAAGATGGTGATGACTAAAATTCAGTCATTTAACTGGAACACGAAAATGTCCGAGGGCAGTTTTTTGGCTTAGGTAAGAGGGGAGCTCATGAATACATCCTCGGAAAGTTGTCAGCTGGGGGAGCCCAGGAGACCCCTGCGAGAGCCACCCCTGTTCATGTGCTGCCAGAGAAAGGCTGGCATTTTCAGTGTTGTTTGGGTGCTGGCTGTGTGGTCTGGGACAAATCCCCTTCCATTTCCACGCTTAGTGTCCTTTTCCAGAAATGCAGGTATCAGGTACACTTATGTCCTAGCATCTTTATAAGGACAAGGACAGGAACATAGGGCACAGGGGCTTTGCAAATGGCGGGCTGCCCTAATGACCATCAGATACTTTTATCAGTACATCCGTTGCATTCTCCCCTAACATTCTGGGTCCGGGAACGATAGCTGATCACCCGACCCCCCTTCACCCCTGAGCCAGCTGTGCTCCCCAAGCCCAGGTCTGGCCACAGGGAGGACACGTAGTGCGTGTTCTTAAGTGAATCAGTTCAGGCTCCTGAGAAGTGTGCCAGGCTGGGCAGTAATTACTGATGGACTCCACCTTTCAGTTTCCTTTTCTATAAAATGAAGGGTTAGGATCTTTTCCTTTTAGCAAGAGAAGCTTTCTCCAAATAAAGTATTACTCAGAACTCCAACATTTGAAATGGACAAAGTGAGGGCTGTCTGCATTCAAGTCAAGAAGGAAATGGAGTGCCTTCAGGCCGAGGTCCTGGGCCTGCACGCTGAAACCCAACTGGAGAACCTCTGGTGCGAGGAGAGATGTCAGAAATCTGTGTTCTAGCCAGCTCAGCCACCCACTGACTGGGGACCCTCAGCAGATCCCTCTTTCTCCTGCCACAGGAGGTGTCTGGGCCAGAAAGCCCACCATCTAGCTCTGCCATTTCATGGTCTAACCCAGGACACTGAGTTCTCACTGGCTTCCAGGACTTCTGAGAAGATATAGCCACACAAGAAAGTCCCAGCACAGAGAAGCTGGACCACACTTCTCTCTTGATACTCTCTGATTGCTGAATGCACTTGGTTTGGGCCTCCAGGCACACAGGAATTCCTTGAGGGTCTGCCTCTGACCTCTGACCCCTACAGCTCGCCATGCCCAAGGCCCACCCCACGACAGCAGGGGCTCAGGACAGAGGGCTGACTCACTGCCCCCCATTCCCCCAGTGGTCCTCACAGCTCAGCAGCACAGCAGTGGTTAGGAGGGAGGGCTCTGCCTCCAAGTGACCTACCTCTGAATTCAGCTCCACTGCACCCAGGCCAACCTGGACAGTCACCGAAACTCTCTGAGACTCAGTTCCCTCCACCTGTGACATGGCCTTGTGGGAATGCAGTTCCTCCTTCTCATTCCTTCATGTCTTTTCTCAAAAGTCACCTCTCCAGAAGACCTTCCCTAAGCACATGTCATTTATCAACCACACCAGATATCCTCTGGTTTGTACCCTCTCCTCTACTAGACCGTCCGCTCCAGGAGGGCAGGGAGTTGTCTCTTCTGCTCACTGCTGTATCAGCAATGTCTAACACAGTACCTGGCACATGGCAAGCATGTGAAGAGTGGACCTGCCAGCAGAGCAGTGGTGTGCTGGCAAATGCTATCAACCAGCTCTTGGAGTGAGGGGTGAGGAGTGCCGGATTGCAGCATCTGCCAATGGCCACAGTGAAAATACTCCCACCATGGCTGATTTCAAGGTACCAGCATGGCTGCAATTCAACTGCAATGGAAATGGGATGACAGAAAAAGAGGTAGAGGCTACCAAGGCAGGCACACAGAGTGACAGTGGGAAGCTACATAAACTATGGGGTCTTTACCAGTTCCCTCAGTATAGCATCTCCCAGACCCCAGGTCGGGAGATTCCCCCACAGGGGTCTGCAGTGGAATCATCTGAGGAGCGTGACAGAAAGGCGTGTGCCTGGAGCCAACAGTGTTTGGGGGATCTGCTTTGGATCATGCGCCTAAGAACAGGCCTACGCTGTCTATATAACAGCTACTAGTCACAGTGACTGTTTACATTCAGATGAATTAAAATTCAATCAAATTTAAAAGTTCAGTTCCTTTATGTTCTACATCTTGGACAAAGTGTAGGTTGCACAAGTGTAAGCATTTGTCAAAATTAACTGTATACTTTAGATCTGTGTGTTTCACTTTACGAAAACTATATCTTAATAAAATACTTCTTTAGGAAAAAAAGTTCTCTTCCTCAAGGAGACCAACTGCATTTCAAGTGCTCTCCAGCCACATGTGGCTGGTGTCTACCGTATTGAACAGCACAGATTACAGATCACTTCTATAACTGCAAAAAAATTAAAAAATAAAAATAAATCTATTGGACAGCAATGGAAGAATACCAATCAGCCCCAAAAGTCAAGAAAAGAACCATACTGAGCCCCATACCTAGGAGTTCCTGGCTGGGACACACAAGGACCATGGAAGGTCATAATTTGCAGTCATCCCAATGACTCTCTCCACCCTAAGCACATGTTGAAAACCTGGATTCCTGGCTAGCTCTCCTATCAACACACAGGGCCTCCTGGGCAAGCCCCTCAGTCTTCTCAACTATAAAATAAGGATTCCTCACCACTGCCCGGCTCTGTCCTGCCTTCCTCATGCTATCGGGTAGCAGGTCAAGTCAAGTAGAATTGAGCATGTTGGGATGGCACCTTCTCAACAGTCTGCAGATGGGAGGATACAGATCCAGCACCCATGATGCTACATTCTGCCCATCACCCAGCACAAGTCCAGCCAGGCATGAAGTCTATTCCTGGAGCAGGCTTCCCTTCTGAATCTCTGTGGCCTTCCTGTTCTGCTGAGCAGGACTGGATGCATGAGGGGAGTATGACTGCCTCATCTGCTCCCAGCTCTTCAGGGCAGCTTCCCACCTCCCCCGATATGGCCCCTGATCTGGGAACTCCTTCCTGAAGCCCCCAGATTCTGTCCCGTCTCACTGTCTCATCCATCCTTTTTCCTGGCTCATCAAACTCACAACAATAGCCAACATTTATTAAGTATTTACTATGAGCCAAGCATTTTACATCCATTACATCCTGTAATCCTTATAATAACACCAAAGAATAGCTACAACTATTATCCCCATTTACTGATTCATCTGGGCTTGCCTAAAGTCACTTAAGTGGGGACACTGGGCTCTAAACTCGGACCTGACATCAGGACTCAGCTTCTCATGCTTGCTGCCCGGCCACACTGGACGCTCTTGAGGGCACAGACCATATCTCATCCTTCCTCATTTTTCCAGGGCTTCCCATTAGGCTTAATATACATGATTGAGAAATATTTATTAAACACATGAATGAGTGAAGGAATAAGAGCACAAGAATAAGAAAGAGTGACTGTCACTTCCCCTCAAATCCTCCCAAAGCCCCCTGGTGCTCCCAGCTCACAGGCCATATTCTACTGCCTTAGGGGATCTGCAGGATGAGTTCCCAACTATTCAGATCCAGCCTGGGCGGAGAGCCGGGGAAGGAAATGTGTACTCCCGGTGGGTCCAACTTTTATAGTTGGTCCTGACACACAAAAAAGGCTTTCATGGAAGCATAGCCTGCCAGGCAGAAACGGACTCTTGGGTCCACTAAAATCCAGCTTCTTATTTCACAAAGGCCCAGAAGAGGGAAGGGATTTGTCCAAGGTCACACAGCAAGGCCATCTAATGACCAATACACATAGTAAGCCTCCTTTTGGAAGTGGAGGGGGGAGTGAGGAGGTGGAGGGGCAGGATATGGTGCTGCCACCTCTCAGCAGACAGACCCAGTGGGAATCTGCAAAGCACCCACCCTCTGCCAGGGTTCTGAGGTCTATATTCCTTTGCCCATCAAAGGAGGATTGGTGGAGCTCAAAGCACAGGCCCAGCAGATGGTTTCTATTTGCAGCCACTGAGCCCGGTCTTGCCAGACTTTTGACCTATTTTGAGGAACGAAGGGCCCCGCTGGCTCGGTGATGGCCTCCTACTCACACCCCTTAACCCACAGCTTGGCAGAAGATCAGATGGATGGTTCAGGGCCAGTGGAGAGAGGGAGTAGCGGAAGAAAACTTCTGAAAATGAGGCTCAGGGGGATGTCTGAAAGCTTGAACCCTGCAGAAGGAATCCTGAATCAGAGTCTTCCGGGGTGTTTGTGGAAATTCAGGCTCCTGGGCCCCACTTTGGGCCTGCAGGGTCACACTCTGGGGCTGGGCCAAGGGATACACGTTCCCACCAAGGGATACAAGCTCCCCAGTGTACTGTCCGTGGGCCTTCTGCACTGGCCTTATTTGGGAGCAGGTTAGGGATGCAGAATCCTGGACCCCACCTGGGACGGAAGCAGAATCCAGCTTTAACAAGATCCCCAGTGAGTAGATATGTGAATGTCGAGAGATGGTGCTCTCCTCCAGTGCTTCTCAAACCTGAGCACGTGTGACAACCGCCAGGGGAGCCTGTTAACACAGCTCACTGTGGGGCGGGGCCTGAGAATGTGCATTCCTTAGCAGTTGCCCGGTGAGGCTGAAGCCACTTCAGTCTCTGCAAGGAGCACTGTGCCCTCTGAAGCCCTATCTCTGCAACCTTTACCTCTCTGAGTCTCAGTTTCTCCAACTGTAAAATGGATCTATACTTCATTCCTTTTTCCTAGGATAACTGTGAGGCTCCAGTGAAATAATGTGCTTGAAAGTGCTCCGTAAACAACTATATAAATATTATTGTATACATCAACTTGATTAATTAATCAATCAACTAGAAGGGTCTTTAGGTGATCTCCCTGCTTTACAGCAAGTCAGTGGGAGAGCTTCACCTGCATTCCTGGGCTGCCAAGCACAAGACCAGGTACGCAGTAAGCACTCAGTAAGGGCTACTGGAATTCAACCCAAGACTTCTGCTTCTCAGCATGATTCTCTTTCCACTGAAGTCTTGCTCTTGATCAAAGTAAGGCTAAGCAAAAGTTTTAAAAAGATTGTTTGATAGTTGAGTCAAAAGGCTGAGCTGAGTAGATGCCAGGCATAGCGGCTACCCACAAAGCTCCTCACCTGGGAAAGACCCCGCCTAACTCTCAGGATGATTTGGGGTCCTGAGTTCAGAGTGCCTGGCCCAGCCCCAACCCGCAGTGTATGTGTACCCATTGCAGCGGTCCCTCCCCACTGACAGTCTGATCCTGCAGGTGTCTTTAAGCCAAGGCTCATATGTTTGTGGCCCTGCAGACCTAGGATGGGCTGACACTCCTCCCTGTCTCTGAAACCTCCTGAAACAATACGCCCAGTGTGCTGGCCACGGCTGGGTCCTACTGAGGAGCCCTGCTAATTATTGGTCCGTGCAGACAGGGGACCCTCTGACCACCATCTCATAGACCAGGACTTTGGCTCCTTGTTACCTGGTCATGTAGAAAAAAGAAGGGTTGATAAACTGTCCCTGGGGGAACATGGTAACTTGGCTTGGGCCTTTCTGTTTCCAAAAGATACTTTATCTAAATCGCAGTCAGGGAGGGTTCAGAAGAGAAGGGTGGCCTGTGTGCTGCATCATAGTGTGTCTCCTAGAGCACAAAGAAAGCTGGCCCATCTTTCAGTGCCCCAGATGAGAAAGAAATATTGAAAATCTTTATGTTACTGTTAATCATTTTGAGTATAGAAGGGGGCAGTGTATCAACTTACACACAGAAAGAAGCAGCTTCCAGCCACATGCGCATAGCTTATCTGGGGACAAACTGCATTGCTTACCTTGCACTGTGCCCAAGGGATGTGTGTGTGTGGTGCGTGTGGTATGCGTGGTATGTACGGTATGTGTGTGTAGGAGTCACCATTTCTCCCGGACTATGATAACAATTCAAAGGGTCTCATCAGGTGAGGGTTTAAAAACGATCGCAGAAACTTTTTGATTAAACTGCATGTTACTGAGAAAATAAAATGGCTTTTATTTGGAAAACCCTCTGACTGGTGATTGTCTCATGATGTCCTTCTTTACCTTTCACTCACTGCCTTGTAAAAAGAATACATTAGGCTTTGTCGAGGTAGCTCAATTGGTTAGAGCACCGTCACAATGTACCAAGATTGCAGTTTTGATCCCTGGTCAGGGCACATACAAGAGTAAACCAATGAATACATTGATAAGTGGAACAACAGATAGGTCTCTCTCTCTCTCTCTCTCTCTCTCTCTCTCTCTCTCCCTCCTCCCTTCTTCTCTCTCTTAAACTAAATAAACAAATTTAAAAAGAAAATAAAACCAAAATAATCTATCAGTTAATTTAGGACCAGCAAGGAAAGGGGAATCTGCCTGGATCTTTGGCCAATGATTCCCCTATGACAGCCTCTTTTATTCCCCAAACTCACAAGGGATACAACCTTATCTAGGTGGTGTGCTGTGTCCCACATGACCTCCAGCTCTGCCCCAAGGAGGAGTGACCCACACTCAGTGGTGACTGCGGCTCCACCCCTCAGCTCTCCTCACAGGGTTTAAATGGGAGCTGCATTGGCAGCAGAAGCAGAAGCCATAGCTGAGAGAGCAGCCAGGATAGGAGGACAGAACAAAGTGTGAAGAGGATCTGTGACCTTCCCTCTTGTAAATGGCGTCCATTTACCCCAAGAGGGTTTAGGACTATAAGAGCAGGAATCCAAAAAATTCCGGTTCTGACATCCAAAACAGGATTTTGCAGCTCCACAGCAGTTTTAACAGCCAGACTCGAGAGGCTCTTCTAGACTCCCATCGCCTGTGTTAGCAAATGAGGAGTCCGGCCTGGCTGACTGGATGGATGGCAGGGAGGTCCTGGTCTGATGCCAGAGAAAGGGGACAGCCCACTCCCGGAGGATGGGAAGACAACGAAAGAGAAGGGAAACAGAAAGGGAAGTTCATGTTCAGAGGTGTGTCCTGATTTGCATACATTTGGCCCAAATCTTTGGTGGATGTGTGCTGAGTAGGTGGTGCCAACAGTAGAGGGTAGCAGGGTTTCTCTCCAACTTCTTTACTGGGATTCTAGAAGGAGACAGACCACTGTTCAGAATGGCCCTAGGCCATGTAAGAGGTGGCCTCACAGAACTGAGATGGCCAAGGGATGTGGCCAGAGAGAGGGCCTGGCACGCACTCTTGAGCCTCCTTTAGCCCTTGGCTGATGGAGAGAACCCAGCCTCCCTGGCTCAGCTAGAGAGGATCCAAGAAGCACAGGCCACCAAGAGCTTGCTGTGGTGAGGGGCAAGCCACCTGCACCAGAGGCTGTGGGGAAGACATCGGGGCCATGAGTCCATCAGCTGTAGACTTCAGTGGCAGGTACCCAAAGAATACCCTGGGATGGAACGGACCAGTCACACACCAGTAGACGTCAGCTAGGACATGTCTAAGAATCAGAACAGAGCCAGAGGTGCCCCTTCCCCTGACACCTGAGGTCATTTAAGCCATGCCACCTATTATATCCCCAGATGCCCTTTTGAAAAAAGCCAGAGGAGGAGGAGCAGCTCTGAAAGACAAGCCCTTTGGAGTCATCTGAGCAGAAGCCACATGACTGCCAGCCTTTACATTACAGGACTAGTTATGCTACTGAATCAGACTGACGCACTGGATGAGGCTGAATATTTTTTATCACCATGACCTTGCAAGGCTGAATGAGACCAGATTAGCTTCAGAGAAAGTAAAGAATCTGTATCTCCTTTGCACATCCGGTGGTCAGGGCCACCACACAAGGCCATGGAGGCTGGGCACTGTGTAGCTGGACCACCGAATAGTGCCCCCTGGAGCTATGCAACCAGGGGGAGGAGACTGCGAATCCTTTCACAATGAAGTGGCCGCAGAAGCAGGAGGCAGACTCAGAGGGCTTCCTCGGCATCTCAAGGCCAGGCCTGAGCAGACAAGACCACGGGGGGATAGAGCGCACTGGTAGCTCTGAAACATCAGTCCAGTCATGTGGCTGCCCCTGGGAGCCTGTGAGGCCCACCTGCTGCTCCCTCTCTGGCCTCCCCTTGCTAATAGTCAACAGAGAAACTGTTTCTAGTAACCAAGGGAACCCACCTGAACCATGGGGAAGGACATGTGGCCGTCCCAGGGCAGCTGCCCGGAGCCAATCCAGCATCCAGTCAGTGCACATTAGCAAGTGTTTACACCAGCCAGTGGAGGCGGCTTATCTCTGACACCTCAAGATAAAGAGCTCTCCTTACACAGGTGTATCAGGACGTTCTCCAGGGTGTCTGCTGGTGCAAAAAGGCCAATAAATTGGCCTCAGTGCCACCCTGAGAAATATTGATGCTAAAGTCCTGTGGACTCACCGTCCCTGAGCAGCTGTAGTGCTTCCTGGCTGCAGCTCCCGGTGGACACTTGACATATCCTTGATGGTCTGATTGGGTCTTTTTACACGTGAGAGAAGGCTCCAGCAGTCTGTAAGCTGGTCCCACATGCTAGCATCAAAGGCTCAAACAGCAAGAAGTCTAAAGCTAGACAGACAGTCCTCGGTAAAAATTCTAGCTCCACCACTTACTAGCTATGCACCCTACATAGTTTGGACAGGGTCAGTTGTTTTTTGGAACTTGTATTTTCATTTGTAAAAAGGGAGAATGATAACGCCTGCTCCTCAGGGCAGTTTCCATCCCCTACTGCACACGCTGTCAATAACCAACTGTTGGGTAAGACTTGACTGGCTTTTTCGAAGTCAAGCGTAACTTCAAAGCTGGTCCATGACTGCCATCTGGTTGTTCCCTCTGAGCAGTGGGACAAGTGCCTGGACAAGGGAGGTGTGGCAGATGCTGCTGACAGGCTACATACCAGCCATTCCCATCCCTTCCCACCCGCTGCCACACGGGAGGGCTTTTCACTGTCCCAGAGTCCCTCATACCCAGGAGACGTCCTGTGGTGCAGTTCCATGTTGGGGAACTCATGGGAAAGATTTTGTCTTACTAATAAAAGAAAACACCCAAGAAAATCTCTTTCTTGATCTCCAGGCTGATGCACACTTCCTGCCTTTGTTTGCATTTGAGAATGTCAAGCCTGGGGCAGTGGCAGCTTTCTTGGGCCCATGAGATGACAAGCCCATGATCAAAAGCCAACATGATGAAGAGGCAGAGCAAAAGGACAGAACCCGTCTAGGTCCTTAATGACACTATTGAGCCACAAAACCAACCCCTGGAACCCTTCCCACCAAGCATCTTATTCAATAAACCATAAATATGCCTACAGCTTGAGTCATCTTGGTTGATCCTTTGTTGGTTTGTCTCTTGTTACTTGTAGCCAAAAGGATAAAGGATGAAGAAGAAAGGGCAGGACGTAGCAGATGTCTGATTTTTTGGACACTGCTTGCGATCTATCTCCTTAAAGGCTCTGACCCACAGCCAACAACCTAGAAAGCGTCAGGAGGCTTGCACAGCCCACAGCCCTGCCCTTATCTTGCCCCTGGCAGAGGGCAAAGAAAACCTAGGGCCCCTCCATTTCCTTTCCAGGTTTCCTCTCATCTCTCAGCAGAGTTCCTGGGGGTGGGCTGATGCAGCTGCCTCCGCTTCCTGTGCAGTGGCTGGAAGAGTCGCCATTGGGGGAAGAAAGCAATAATCAGATGCATACCGCCCCGTTGCTACCCAACTGCCCACGCAGCACCTCCAAGTCTAGCCACACTACTGAAACTTGAAAGGAGACCCCTCACCTTCTTTTCTTTATTCCTCCAAGGGCTGTCATTACTGCGGAAACCATGAGGAGGAGGAGTGGAGATGAAAATGAGGTCATGTATCTAAGACATACTTGGGCTTGGAGGGAAATGAGCAAACACCAGCAGCCTCCCCTTCCCCTTCCAACATAATGGCAATGCAGGTAACAAAGCATAGCCGCTGGGTAGCCCCTAGAGGCTGGTCATGTCTCTGTCCTTTTGGGATTCTTGCTTTTTGAGGTACTTTCTCCTTCCCCTCATGGCATTCAGCACACACATGCACGCACGCGCGCGCACACACACACACACTGGTTCCCCACCCGCTTCATGGGCACATTATGAAGCCCTTGAGGTTGCTCAGTGCTCAACCTTTCCATGCACATCATTTCCTCCCAGTCCTGGTCCCAGGTTTCAGGCCCTCCTGGTCACTATGAAAATCAAAGCCAACCCACTGACATCATCTGGCCTCTGCAGATGGTCTCTCTACTCACCTCTCCTCTGGAGCCAGAACCACCCCAGTCTGTAGAACACTTTTATGAAATTAGCAAAAGGTACCCCTTCCTCTTGGCAGATGCAGCTTGGGGCCAGAGCCCACAGCCCAGTGAGCAGAGAGAACATGGGCTGGATTTCAATCTCCACTTGCTCCTCTTTCAGGAGTCCTTATGCAGGCACAACTCACACAACTGCACAAGGCACTATGAACGGAGCCTTTCCAATGACCTTTCAGTGTTTCTGACCTAAATGCTGTTCTCAGACATTGACTACAGAACTTTCCATGTGAAGCAGCCCAGCTCAAGGGGCAACAACTTTACAAAACACCAAGACCTGCCTAGTTCTCCCCAGCACGACCCCATGGCTCACCGATACCTCCTTGTAGGCCTCACCTCCTAGGCTCTTCTCTGCTACCGCTAGTTAGAGTTACGGTGCCTCTGTCAGCCAGTTCTAGGTCATTCCTTTTGCCCTGTCTGGAGGTAAAACGCACAGCTGTTCCCGGAGACATGGGGTCTCTCCTTGCCATGTTCTCATTCCACCCTGGTTAGAGGCCTTAATCCTCAGAGCAACCCAGTGAGGTAGGTGCTATTATCTTAACCTAATTACAGGGAGGAAACTGAGGCACAGAGGTTAAGTAAGTTGTCCAGGGTCCCCTAGGGAAGAGGCAAAGGAGGAATTCAAACCCAGGCTTTCCAGCTCCACTGAGTAAGTACTTAACAAGCATGCTACTGGGCTACTGTGGGAATTAAAGATGAGATGAAGCACGCTTGGCATATAGAAGGCACTCAATAAATGGTCATTATGTTAATGTATCATTATTGTTGAACGTTTATCATCGTTATTACTCATTGTGTAAAGTACCCATCAAAATCAAGCTTCCCCCCTTCCCTCCCAACAGCGCTGATATGGCTGTGTTTTGGTGGTGGGTGAGGGTCTTGGCACTCCTTATAGGTTTCCTGCTGGGCTTCCAGCGAGGAGGGGGCAGGGAGAGAAGATTTGGAGTACAGAAAAGAAGGCAAATAAACACCCTCAACCCAAAGTCTCATTAAACTGGCGGTGCTTCAGCACATAGCAAATCATGTTGGCTATAATGGGGTAGGGGGCGGTGGTGGAATAGGGGGTAAGTAGGGAGGTCTGGGACAGGAACAAAGCCATCCCTATGAGCTTGGGGGTCTTGGAGTGGGGAAGCAGATGGATGCAGGTAAGCCTGCCCCTTCAAACTTCAATTCCGCAAGTGATAACTGAACTGCCTAATTTCTGAGGCCCAGCTCAAATGCCACTTCCTCCAGGAAGCCTTTCTAGATGTCCCAGTAGAATCAACTCCTTCCTCCCCTCTGCTCTTAGAACATTTTATATTTTAGCTCCGGCCTGCCTGTCCATATTATATCTACTTTGTTTCAGATTCCGTGTAAGGAGGCTGAATATCTTTTTTGACTCCAGGCTTCTGGAGGGCAGGGACCAGGCCTGTAGCATCAGTATGTACACCAAAGGCTTAATGAATACTTGTTGAGTGACCAGTGAATGAATGAGACACAGGTCCCACCTGCTTTAGGCCTCTCTTTTCTGTGACCTCATCACTGCAGGGCAACTACGTGGTTGGTGAGACCTCCGAGCTGGCCTGGGAGATCCATAACATAAGGGCCCTGCCGCAAGTGACAGGACAATTCAGGGGAAAACCACTCCTTTCCACTGATGACAAGGCTCTGCCTCCCCAGGAGGAGGGCAGCATCATGCCCCAGGCCACCTTTCCTTCCCTGGCCCTGGGCACCCAGTCACCACAGCAGTAAGGACCCCCTTCCTTCCGCCGCCCAGCGGGGAAAGACCAGGCTTCTCTCGGTGCCTCCCACCATGCACCGCCATAGCTCCCCTCTCCTGCTGAGACCTTCAGCTCAGGCAGACTCAGCTCATTGTCCCAGGCGCACGGTGGCTCCCCTCGGAAATGCTCCAGGTCACGATGGATGGTGGTTATGCAGCCATATGCAGTTGTTGAAACACAGAACGGACATGCAAAAGGATGGCTTCTACTGCATGTAAACTATACAATAAACCTGCCTTTAAATAATTCCCTAAATAAATGTTTGTTCTTGATGAAGAATGTTGCATAGAAGGAACTATGGGAAGTTTTTGGTTTAGAGACTCCTAAACCCTGTTTGGTGGCCTGAGGAGACTGTGTCCCTTTACCCACCCAGTGGCACACCTATTGCAAGATACCTGGGTGGAACTCAGAGAGAGGTTCCTGAAAAGTCTGCCACTTGTCCTAGAGTGTCCCTACTCTGGGCAGGGGTGGCATTCAGTCACCAGCATTGAAGCTGAAAAGAGACTCCTGGTCCCACCCCTGATCCAGTGAGTTAGAATCTCCCCCTTCTGATTTTTTAAAAGCCCTGGAGGTGATTCCAAAGCACAACTGATGGTTGAAATGAATCACATATTGGTTTTAGGTCCTAAAGATAGCAGTTCTTCTTACAAGTTCCAGGCTGGGTAAAACACTGAATGGTACTTTCCCCAAGACTCTGATGATCTGTGCTCCACCATTATTATTTGTGTTAGAAACTGTGTTCCCTGTCAATTTTAATGTTGTACCTTGATAGGGTCCTTCAAGCTTACAGAACAACCTAACATAGGCTACCTCTTCTAAGCCAGCCATCTGGCTGTTTTTCACTCCCATTTATGGCATGGGGAAATAGTAACAAGGAGAAGTGAGGTCACCTGCCAAGATGGGGCAGGGGCAAGACACGTGACCCTGATCCTTTGAGACACGTGACCCTGATCCTTTGAGTCCATCTCTCCTCTCTTCCATCATCCTGCCCCAAGGGCTCGAAATCTTCCTTCCACCAGAGGCAGAACTTAAGAGGGCTGGGCAGAGTGGGAAGAATCAGAAAGGGTTTCCATTCAACCTAGCCATCCAGAAACCAGTTTGTGCGCCCTGAGCCCCACAGCAGAGTGACTGCTGAGATCTGTGATGTAGACAGAGAGGGGTCGGGCTACCCAAGGCACCAGCCTCCAATCTCACTCAGCAAGTGGCACAGACTGGGGTGACCCGGAGCTCCAGGTGCAGTCATTGCACCCACCACCAAGGTGCTGGATGGAGAAGCCTGGCAGGATTTCTGGACCAACAGGACCTATAGGCCGTCTTTCCTGCCAGGAGTTTGCCCTACTGCCTGAGACGACTTCTGGACATCATCTGGGAGGGCCTCAGTCCACATTGCTGCTGGGAGATGCTAACCTCACCCCCTCCTATTCCTTTGTGTGGGACAAGGGTTGTGGTCAGGGAGGGATGGAGGGTACTCGTGTCCACTTGTACGTGCTAGATACCCACCAGGTTCCCACATGACTTCCCAACAATGTGCAAAGGGCCCATAGTCTTACTGCAGCTGCTTCAATTCTGGCCCCAGTTCTCACAGCTTCAATTTCAGGGGCAGCAAGGCGGGGGGCGATGATGAAAAAAACTGGGCCATTTCCTTGCTGGATGACCCCAAGTAAGTGCCATCATTTCTCTGAGCCTCAGTTTCCTCAGCTATAAAATGAGGGTGATATTAATGATGCTTACTGCATAGGGTTCATGTGAAGATTAGATTCCATAAAGTATACACAGCACCTGACACATCCTCGGCCTTTATAAATTTTAGCTGTCATCATCCCCAACACCATCCTCAGTCTCCCAGTACGTTAAATGGAAATAATCTTAATCCCTGCCCTGCTTACCTCAGAGGGGTGTTGTGAGAGAAGGTAAACAAAACTAAACTCCATGAGGACAGGGCCTTGCTTTCGTGACACAGCCACAAGATTTAGAATGGTTTTAATCAATAGTAGGTGCTCAACAAATATAAATAAATGGATGGACAGGGTGTGGGGATAGATCTTGTGACCCTGAAGGCACTCCATAGGGGTGAACGGCTTTAGTCAGAAATGAGTAGTCAGTGATGTACAATAACAGAGCAGATTGTGTTGGGAAGTGGGGAGTTCCCTATCCCAGAGGCAATGAAAGAAATTGGAAGGTTTCTGGCATGGGTGTCAGCGGAAAGACTCACACAATAGGTTCAGGTTGAACTGGAGGGCACTTCCACAGTCCTTCGCAACTCAGAGAGAATGACACCCCAAATCCTTCCAGCCAACAACAGCCCTCAGTCAAGTCTTGTTTAGTCAACTCACACTCAAGTCAATATAAAACCAACTGTCACATCCTCATTGGGCAGTCACATTCTCCACCGATGGACGGTCTCAAAAACACACCCACATCCATGCACTCTTAATCCATTTCATACACACAGACACTCCCTGAGCAGCTGCCACATTATCAGCATCACTGAAACAGTAATACATAATATACTGAGTTCTCATTTCAAACTAGGTTGTGGGCTAAGTCCTCGTTCCACTTGGTTTCAATGAATGCTTTCTCCTAAGAGAAAAGGCTCATTATCCCATTTTAAAGATGGAAAACCAAGGCTCAGAAGGTGAAATGACTTTCCCAACGTTACACCTGACTGGCTGGAGCACAGATGAACTTGGAGCCAGCCCTGTTTCATTCCAAAGCCCGTCCTCTTGAGCCACATTTCCTCCCAAATACAAACCAACAACCAAGCCAAAGTGAGCCTAATTGGTTCTTACAAGGTGGCTCCCAGCTCCGCCATCATCCCAATCTTCAGACATGGTGGACCCAGCTGGGCAGCCTGTCCATTGGGAAAGGTCAACTTGTGAGGTCAAAGACACCTTCCCACCTCTGGTGCACATGCAGTGGCCTTGCCAGGCTCCTGCAAGAGTGAACCCCAGACAACTGTGAACTGCTCTCAAATGGTTCTAACCCACCTTCGTAGGCCGTCACCCTGCCTCACAGCCCAACTGGACCCTCCCGGTCACCTTTGGGTCCGAAGCACTTCTCCTCCTCTCAGCAAATCCTATTCAAAGTCACAAGTGCAGTTCAGATGACTCCTGCTCCGTGCAACCTCTCTGATCCCTGTGAGAGAGAACACATCACTCTGTCCTCTGTGCTCTCTATAACACTTGGTCTGTTGCTTCATTCCAGCACTTACTGCATTGTTTTCTGGCTAGTTGTTTATCTGTTTGCCTCCCTCACCAGACTGGGTCCCTTGGGTTCAGAACAGTGTCTGCTTCAGGGTGAGAGTCCATCTGTGAGCCCAGCAAAGATGCTCAATAAATGCTGTGGTTTCATTACTTGTAGTCAGGAGGGTCCCGGCACAGGGCGCTGGCAGGGTTCACAGTGGTCACGTAGTTCAGCATGTTTACCGCTGATATCATCCATCCACATGGAGCTGAGTAACAGGCTCATTAGTGAACAAGCAAGGAGAACATCTGGGCTCTTCAGAAACCATAGCTTCCCGGAAGGGGAGCAGTGTGGATTCAGCATGGACTGATGATGATGCTCCCGAGAGGAGTCCGGCCAACAGATGGCCCTGCTTTCACCCAACCAACTTCTTACCATGTGTTGGGGGATTTCATCACAGAAACTGGCTCCCCTCCCAACCCTGCCTGACACTCATGAGGAGAAGGCCTGGTCCTACTATGGCTGGCTAGGCGACGGCAGGCCCACCCTCTCCCTAGGGCTCAGTCTGTTAAAAAAAAAAAAAAAAAAAACCAGGAGAAACAGGAACCCCTGCTGCATCTGCCTTGTAGGACTGGGGTAAAAGGGAAATGAGTGAGTAAAAGATAGGAGGCATTGGGAAATATCAAAAGAATCCAAAACCAAGATGCAGTGCCAGGTGAGGTTGGAAGGGCAAGGCCCTCTTTATTCCCATGGCTTAAAATAACCTACAAGACCCACAGACCAAGGTTTCTGGGCCAAGATTTCATCAGTTTTCAGGCAAGGGGTTGAACTGAATCTATGTGCTCAGACTTCATAATTTGTGCACCAACACACTTTTGTCATCTCTACAAAATTGCCTGAATCATATTTATTTAAGAATCTGGCTTAAATGGACTCTTTAAAATTTAAGTATCGGCCTAAGCCTCATTCTAAGCAATTTTATCTGTGACATCATTGGTTTGATGTGTTAGCTACATATTTTTCTAGCACACATTAAATAAACATGTGACAATTCACCAAACCATGTTCATCTAGGCCCCACTAAAATTGCCTTGTGCACCACTGGTGGTCCATATGCACTCTTCAAGTAACAGAGAGAGATGGGATCTTTTGGGCCCTTTCCAGCTCTGACAGTACAAGGTTTACATCTACCCACCTGGCACCCAGCTGTGGGACAGTAGCCCCAGGAGATGGTATGACAATCACCACCCTTCAGGACCTTCCAATCTTGTTGCAGAAAATAATGCTCTCCAGTTGCTTCAGTGTGGTTGACTTTATGTTTTATTTAAAGCCTACTCTAAGGCACTGTACCAAAATGCATACATTCAGCAGGATAAAAAATTTAGTAGGTGGTAGAATTCAGATTTTTAAAAATTGAGGGTAGAAGAACCACTGCAGAAAAAATAAATGAGTACATAAAAGACTCCCTGGAAGAGTCCTGCAGCCCTGAGCTTCCTAGTAGCCAAGGTGAAAAGCGAAGCATGATTTATTTTTCTTTCATTTTCATAAGCATGTGCTATTTGAGCAATGTTCTCAGCTACATCTCTATGATAAATATGATTAATGGTCTCTGGGGCTGTTGCTCTGGACAGAACAACGCTGTTCCCAGCTCCTGACAGGTGCTCCTATCTGTCCTTGAGCCCATTTCCTATGCTAATGCCAATGTGATCTTCCCCAAATTAAGCTTTGGTATTGTCACTTACCTCTCTCAAAAACATATAATGTTTTTCTATTACCTCCAGAATGAAATTAAATATTTCTAGGATGTTTTCAAGCATCCCCATGAATTTGCCCCCACAATATCTTTAGGGTCACATCTCTAGAAAGCTCATAGTTAGGTCTCAGTAGAACTGCCTGAGTTCAAATCTTGGCTCTACCATTTAGTAGCCATGTGACCCTGGGCAAGTAATATAACTTCGCTGAGTCTCAATTTCCTCATTCATACCATGAATAGTCCTTATCTCACAGGATTATTATGAGGACCAATTGTGGTAACCCAGGAAAAGTGCTGCCCACACACCAGACCCATCAGTGTTGGCTCTTCCACAGTGCACTCTCCTATCTCCCAGCTGTTACCATGCTGGTACTTCAGCCTGGTGGCCTTTCCCCCTTGCCTATTGACAGAAACCTTATCATTCATCCGGGTCCATCTCAAGTGCCCCTTGAGCTGGGGGCTTTCCCTGATTTTCCCAATCAAAAAACCCCATTCCTTGTCCTCTTTTCCCACATCGCATAATGTATATGCAATGCAATAAATGCAGCATGCTGTGCAACACTCTACCAGTGTTTCTCAAACTGGAGGGTTACCTCCTATTAGTACGTTATGAAATCAAAATAGTTGGTTGCTATCAGCATTAAAAAAAAAAATGAAACAGAGTATAAAATACCAGAGTGCATGGCAAGATTCGGTTTTGTATATAATGTGTGTGCATTTGTATGCTCTTGGTCACAACATAACATTATTTTGTAAGAGGTACAACCCAAAAACATATGAAAGACACAGTGCTAACTGTAGGTTCCTGGAGATCAGGGACTGAGCCAGGTTTACTTCTGTGTTCCCAACACTTAGCACAGAGCCTGGCATATAGTATTGTTGAAACTCAACAAACACTTATTGAAGTGAACTGAAAATCCAGTAATCTGGAGTAGTATGTTTACTAGTGTATTCCAGGCACCCAAGATTCAACTATAAATCCCCATGTTGCTTATGGGTTTTTGCCCAGTCTCAGCTGCCAGTTCCCTACAGCTCTATGCTGGGATAGCACCCTGTCCAGCTTGGTAAAGCTGGAAGGGACCCATATCGTGGGGAAGCAAGGGCTTGGAGGCAGACAGACCAGCTGTAATTTAGTCCCAACAATCCACAAATAGTTTTGTTAACCACCCCAAGCCCTGGGCCCTCATCTGGTAACCAAGGTTACTTCTCTCCACTTCCATTGTTCTTGGGAGGATTAAAAGAAACCAGGTAAACTAAGTACCTGGCAAGTGTGCATAAACATCAGTTGCTTCACTTCCCCTTCTCCCTTGAAACCGTTTATTTCATCCTCAGAGATTTCTTCCAAATAAAAACAAAACACCTCTGACCATCTTCTGCTTTAACACCTCAGTATCCCTACACTAAGAATAAGGTCCAAACTCCCCAGCCCAACACTCAAAATCCTCATGTATTAGATCTTAGTTATCTCTTTAGCCCTTTTGTCCATCAATGAGATGGAGCAATCACCTGTCACCCGGGATCACGGAGTTCTCTGAGGATGAACACCCACGCACACAGCACTCTCCCCTCTGACTTGCCAACCCTATATCCTCTGTTTAAAGCCCTATCCTGAAGGCAGATCCACGTGGTTGGAAGCAGTCTGCCTGCGTGAGTTAGGCTCCAGAACCAAATGCCCTTAGCTTCTGATGTGCCTGCCTGTCTTTCCCAGGAGACCATGCGCACCTGGGAGGCAAGTCACAAATCTTGGGCCCTTGGGTAAGGCCAGACCCTGGCACGTGGGGATATTACAGATGACTGCAACACAGGATTCCCTGAGCATGTCACAGTCCACGTACAGAGAGATGCACTCATAGCCCATCAGAATCATATGTGCTGCAGCCTGGAAAACTCACACAATTGCCCAGAGCATCCAGCAGGCAGTCTGAATCTGGTTCTGGGGTTGCCACCTGATAAGGGAGTGCAGCCAGGCAGCAAGGCCAGCGGGCCAGGCAACAAGAGGCCTGGGGGGCTGGGTGACCTTGAGCAAACTCTTCCCTTTCTGTTGGAATCATAGCAAAATTCTGAAATCTATAAATAACACTAAAAACATGGCTAAATACTTGTCTGAGAGAAACTAGGACAACTAGAGATCTTTTCAAGCTGCACGAATCCTGCTCAAGATTCTTAACCCTCCTCCCCCTAGTAAATGTATGTCAAAACTTGGGGTGGTGGAGACAAGTCATGAATATTATTCTGATAAGGCTCTCGAGATAATACTAATTACCCATGGCCCCAACAGCAACCTAATTCTGCCCACCATTACAGTTCACGACCAGATCACAAACCGCAGTCAGTCTGCGGGCAGTTCAAGCCAGGACACTGAGCTCCAGTCAGAGTGAAGGGCGGCAGAGAAAGGTTTCTCCTCGTGCAGAATGGAGAAATAACTCCCTGGACAGGCTGTTGGGAGAAGAAAGTGAGCCCTGCCTGTCAACTGACCTTTCAGCTAACCGGCAGGTCTGGCCCACAGTAGGGGTCCTACAAATGGCCACCTTCTTCTTCTTCTTTTTTTTTTTAACCACAACAATTCCTTTATTATGTCACATAGTATTTTTTTCATTGAGAATTTGTGTACAGCTTTTTTTTTTTTTAATTTTATTGTTGTTGTATTACATCCATCCCCTTTTTGTTCCCCTCTGTCCCCCTCCCCACCCACCCATTCCCCCCAAAGTCAATCCCACCTGTTGTCCATGTCCATGGTTCCTTTATACTAGGTTCTTGTCTAAGCTGCTCCCCTTTCTTGCCTCTGCCTCCCCCCTCCCACCAACCCTCTTCCCCCTGACCACTGAAGGCCTATTCACTGTATTCACATATTTGGTTCTGTTTTGCTTGCTGTTAGTTTTGTTCATTATTGTCCTGTAATGGGTGAGATCATATGGTATTTGTCCTTCACTGACTGGCTTATTTCACTAAGTATAATACTCTCCAGTTCCATCCATGTTGTTGCAAAGGGTAGGAGTTCCTTCTTTCTTTCTGCTGTGTAGTATTCCATTGTGTAAATGTACCAAAGTTTTTTGATCCTATCATCCACTGATGGGCACTGAGGCCATTTTCAGAACTTGGCTATTGTAAATAGTGCTGCTATGAACATAGGTGTACATAGGTTCTTATGAATTGGTGTTTCAGGATTCTTTGGGTATAGTCCAAGTAGTGGAATTGCTGGATCAAAAGGCAGTTCTATTTTTAGTTTTTTAAGGAAAGCCCATACTGTTTTCCATAGTTGGCCACCTTGATCCTCCTCATTTGGGTGAAGTTGAGTCTTCCGTCAGGTAGTAAGCACCTAGGACAGAAGGTTATATACATTTTCCTTCTGCCTCTCCTCTAAGCCTGACCCACAGCTTCTGGCTCAGGAATGGGCCAGAAAGCCTCAGAAACCCTTCCTCATTCCACACACTTCTACTGTGGGGCTGCCCTGCATGAGGCCCCCAAGTCAGGATCTACAGAGTTGTAGATCCTCTACCCCTCAAGAGGCTCCCTGTCCACTGGGCATAACTGATTCTCTATCCACTTTGATTCATTGATGGCAGCTTGTGATTCAATTAGGAAGGTCAGGATTAGTCTTGTCTCATGGGTACCTAAGACTTCTAAGCCACACCAGAGGTACCAAAGAGAATTCCTGGCTATCTGGGGCCAGGGTTAGCTAGGGAAGCTCCATTAATGACCAAAAGGACATTCTGAGCCAGTCTTAGAGCCTTGGAAGTTGGAGGGACCATTTCCCTGGCTGCCTTGAACTTGCAGTAAGCCATCACTCCTGCGTCAGCCAGGAAGGCCTACCCTGGCACCGCAGCACCTCACCTCTCCTCTCAGAGGTCCCACTGCAAAGCCCATCTCCTATGCTGGGTACCCACCACAATCCTACCCTCTGGGCATCCAGTGCCTGGTAAATAAAACTCTGGGGGGCCAAGCCCTCACCCCACCCAGCTCCCATACACAGAAGCTTTGTCTGAGCTGCTGATGCATAATACATGGGCGCGGGCCCAGACCAGCCTCGCGCCCATCTTGGACAACAGGCCCGTCACTAAGAGGCTGTGAGGGACACAACCAGGACACAATGTGCTCCAGTCAGAACAGAGGGCAGTGGATAAAGGGCCTGCTGGGGCCCTGGAACCAGCCCCTCCCCCACTGCACTGTACAGGGGCAGAGAGGAAGGCAGTCCCCCAGATGGCCCCAAGAGGAGGGTGGGGGAAGGGGGTCCTGAAATCCTCCCAGCCACTTTCCAGTGCAGCCTCGAGCTACATCCTTGACTCTCAGGCTCAGCTGCTCCTGCCTTGTGAGTCCTCCAGAACCCCTCCCTGTCTTGATCTCTATGTTCCTTCTTACAAGTTTTTCCAGCCAAGTGTTGCCCCCTTGGGGTCTGGCTCCATGGTCTTGGCTGGACCAGAGGCCCTTCACCTACCGCCGCTCATGTGTCAGTGGGAAAAACAATGTGGGGATAACACAGAATAAGAGAGGGGCATTATGAATCACCTACTACATACTTCCTAAAATAGGCTACGCATGATTTTATGTGTTGAAACAACACCCTTTCTCTTGCAGGATATTTAAGTAGCATAAATCCCCATGCAACCCATTTCTATAGAAGCAGAATTGGGGAATTATGTGCAGTTGCTTTAGCAATAAAGGGCCTGGGCAATTTCACTTTTGAACCACCATGTAATCACATTAGAGATGCTCAGAGGTCTTGCTGGTGCAGATATGCTTATGCCAGGGCTCTCTCCCAGGGATTCTGATTCAAGGAGTCTGGGTAAGAACCCAGGAACCTGTATTTTAAATAAGTGCCTAAGAGATTCCAATGTAGGTGGTGCACAGATAATACTTTGAGACATAGTGGCTAATGAAAAATTATAGGTTTCAAATATGCAAATTAGTACCACACACTAAACAACCCACAACATACTAAATCAATACTGCAAGTTATAATTAAAAAGCAGGGATAGCAGTAATTGAGTACTGGAACCCACGCAGGATGACACTGAGGGCAAAGTGTCCTTACTGAGAATTTCAAGAGTTCTGGCAATCTATACTGTTGCACACAGTAGGAGTGTTACCAAGCCCTGCAAAGGCACCAGCTATCTTTGTGGAATACTGAAGTCAAGGCCCCAATAAATTCTAGGGATTATTAATTTGGGTTTATAAATACCATGGTTTGCTAATCTTTGTTTGATACAGGAGGATACTTGTAAGCAGCCCTGGATTTTGTATTAAAATAAAAATAAAAATCTGTGGAATTGTGCTTCACTTTCTCTTAAAAACCCAAGAGCTTGCAATTCTGAATCTGTTCTCAATCCATCAGGGAGAGCCTTACCACCCACCAGTGGTCATGGGAGGGTGGGATAAAATGTGATGTTATTTCCATCTTTGCACTTTTTTTTTTTTATTTTCTAAATCTCCAGGATGAACAGGTAAACTCATGGTTCGCAGGAGCACCTCTACTCAGAGAGCTGGTTCCCAGGAGCTGTACTCTGGCTGGGGTGGACACCCCAGTGCTGAAGAACCAGTTGGCTTCACTTGCTTGTTCAGTACATGGACTGCTTCCCAATTTTCTGCTAACACAAATAAATATCTGTACAAAATGTTTCTTTTATTTTCTCTTCTGGGTTATTTCCTTGGCTGCTTTCAGGGTATAGAATGGAAGGTGCCACCACCTAACATCTCTGGGTGTTAATTGGTGTCTCCATGAATTGGAGACAAGGGACAGGGTGGTTCCAAGGCCCCTTTTCACTCTGATGCTGTTTCTATATGTGAACATTCTGGACTGACCTGATGCTGTGTTGGCCCCCAAGACCCACCTCACAGAACCCGAATTTTTTTGACTGGTAAGCAGAGTACTATGCTTTACAAGGTAATAAGCCATGTTCACCAGTGAAACAAAAAACTTTTGTTCTTGGAAAAATGGGACCCTGGGAGAGATGTACCTTCAGGCACAGAAGATCAATGTAAGAGCTTGTCTGCAACCAGGTTTCCACAAACAGGGTGCTTGTCAGGGAGAAGGTGGAGGGATAGGAGAGTAGGAGGTGATGGATGAGGGTGGGGATGAGGGAAATGCAGAGGGACATGACATCAGCAGAAAGGGCGTGGAAAGGGCATAGAAAGGGCATGGAAAGGAGACCTGGGACATGGGAGATAACCCTCTCCACAGAAAGCAGCAAGCTGACTCATGGACTGCTTTCCTGCAGAGCCAGGGAAATGTCAACCTCTACCATCTTTGGCTGCCATATCAAACTCCCTGGAGGCATTTGGATTAGTAGGGAAAGATCCAGGAGGAGGTGGGAGTTGAGAAGAGGGGTGTGAAGATGGCGGATTCTCACAAAGAATCCACATCCACGTCAAGATGGGGGGGAGGGGGGGGCATGCCAATGGCTCAGTAACTCCAAGGGACCAGCCAACACTTCAGGAACTGTCAGAACATTGGACTAGGAAAAGAAGACTGTGGTTTGAAATGTGACTCTTTCAAATGACTTTCAGTAGGTCATGTGCACTCTAGTGCTCAGTTTCAGGAAACATAATGGAGGACATAAACCAAGTGATCTGTCAAGTCCCTATTTATCTGGACATCTTATGGGTCCAGAAGAGATAACATTTATTTTTTTTTATTTACTTTAAATAATTTTATATATTTAAGGTGTAAAAAAATATTTGATCTACCTATAACAGTGACATGATCACTACAGTCAAGCTAATCAACATATGATCTCACATAGTTACCATTTTTTGAGTGTGGTGAGAGACCTAAAATCTACTCTTTAAGCAAAGTTTCAGTATTCAATGTAGAGCCAATGTAATGTACATGTACATTAGCTCTGTAGACATAATCATCCTACATAGCTGCACTGTGTATCCTTTGACCATCTCCCCATTTCTCTCACCTTCCTGACCCTAGTAATCACTGGTCAGCATCTGGGTATTGGCTATTTTATATTTCCATGTACAAGGGAAATGGTGCGGTTTTCACCTTTCCATGTCTGGCTTATTTCACTGAGCATAATATCCCCTAGTTCCGTCCATGTTGTTGCAAATGGCAGGATCTTAATCCCTGTAGCCACGGCAGACACGTTATTTCTGTATCTTGGCTATTTTGAATAATGCTGCAATGAACATGAAGGGCGCAACTAGCTTCATTTCTTTTGGATATACCCAGAAGTGGAACTGCTGGCTCATGCAACAGTTCTATTTTTAGTTTTTTGAGGAACCTCCATACTGTTTTTCACAGTGGCTGCACTGATTTACATTCCCACCAACAGTGCACAAGGGTTCCCTTTTCTCTGAGTTCTTGCCAACCCTTATCTTTTTTTTAATGATGGCCATCCTGAAAGGTACAGGGAAATATCTCACTGTGGTTTTGATTTGAATTTCCCTGATTGATCATTAGCAACGTTGAGTATCTTTTCATATACCTGTTGGCCATTTGTATATCTTTGGGAAAACTATTTGCCCATTCTTTATTTTTTATTATTTTAAATATTTTATTGATTATTTTTAGAGAGAGGCAGAAAGGGAGAGAGACAATCAATGTACGATTGCCTTTCACCTGCCTCCAGCTACAGACCTGGCTGGTTTGCAACCTGGTTACGTGTCCTGGCTGGGGAATCGAACCAGCAACCTTTGGGTTAGCAGGCCAGCACCTTATCCACTGTGCCACTAGCCAGGGCTGCCCATTCTTTAATTGTTTTTTGTTAATTAGTTTGTTTTTGTTATTGAGTTGTGTGAGTTCCTTTTATATTTTGGATATTAACTCCTTATCGGAGATACAGTTCAGCAAAATGTCTCTATGTTGCCTTTTCATTTTGTAGATGGTTCTCTTTTTTGTGCAGAACTTTTTAGTGTGATGTAGTCCCACTTGTTTATTTTTGCTTTTGTTGCCTGAGCTTTTGGTATCATCCAAAAAATTATTGCCAAGGTCAACGTCAAGGAGCTTACCATCTATGTTTTCTTCTAGACGTTTTACGCTTTCATGTCTTATATTTGTCTTTAGCTGATTGTGAATTATTTTTTTTGTATGCTATAAGGATCCAATTTCATTATTTTGCATGTGGATATCCAGTTTTCCCAGCACCATTTATTGAAGACAAATATACATTGTATATTCTTGGTGCCCTCGTAGAAAATTACCTGGGTGTATATGCTTCAGTTTATTTCTGAGCTCAAGTCACTCATCTTAGTCATCAAATAATTACTGGACATATCACCTGTGCAAGGCACAGCATTAGGATCACAGAGGCTGCCCAGAAGGATGGGAGGAGAGAACTACACTTATAGAACATTGAATACTTTTCAGGCAGGGAGCTACCCTGTCATCAGTGACAATCCTAGGTGGCAGGTATTATTTTCCCCATCCGACAGGTAACAACACTGTGGCTCAGACCTGTTAGGTCACCGGCCCAAGGTCACAGAATAATTAGTGGTTGAGTTGAGAGGCTAACCCAAGTTAACTCACTATGCCTCATCTTCCCTCTCAGAAAACAGAGCACTTTTGCCTTCAAAGAACTCACAAACCAGTAAGTGGTTGAATTAGATAACTAAGGGAAAAACTGCGTAAGAGTCCGAACAATGCCTGATTGACCCTGACAGAGAGATGGGGAAGGAGTTTGGGAAAATCTGGCCGGGGAGCCTGCCTGAAGCTTGACGCAGATTCCAGATTTGAGTGCAGACCCAAGGGCGAGGGAGGGGAGGAAACAGCACAAACAAAGGCCTGAATAGAGAGAGGGTAAAGTTCATGGGCCATTTGGGAAAGAGCAAGGAGTCTGTTGTTGCTGGAACAAGGGAGCCTGGAGATCTGTGTGGGAAACAAGCCCTGGAAGGTGAGTGGAGCCCAGTAGCAAGGGGTCTTGGATGCCAGATTAAGAGCAGCGGTGAAGGGATGCACCAGAACCACGCCAGCCTCCAGCCCTTCCTCCACAGGGTCATGAAGAAAGTGCAGAACTGCAGGGTTGGCAGTGGGTGGGCACTTGTTCTGTAAAACAGGCCCCTGAAGACCCCTGCCATCCTGCAGAGGCCTAGCTCCTCTTACAAGCTGCATCCACCCAAGGGGCCTACTGTGGGCTCTTGAGGCCAGTGCTCATGTTGCTGATTTTGGACAGATATCTAATACCTACCTGGTAAAATGTGCCCAGTAAATATGTACCTAGTTAATTTTGAATAACAAAACAAAATTATCACCGCTTCCCCTCTCTATGTCTGAGTTTCTGGCCTAGTTTCTACCAAGAAAACTGGGAGGGGTGGGTGGAAGAGAGACACTCATTGCACAATTCCGGCCCCCTGGGGCTGGGCAAGCTGGCTGATCAGGATGACTCATACGGATTCCAGGTCCAGCCAGTGCTCTGAATGGGGCTCCTCACACTCCCCCACCCCATTCCATCCTGTCTGCCATCACTGCCAGTGACAAGGCCCAAAAGGCCTGTCCACATGGCGTGTGGTGAAAGGCAGCTCTCCAATCCCATGTCCTCACTGACTGACCCCAGCTCACCCTGGGGCAGTCAGAGCAGCAGCTTTTCACCAGTAGCTTTCATGCCTTTGGTCAGGTCACACGGAACACTGGGAAAAGAGCGGTAGTGAGAGAGCTCGGGCCTGGAATTGGAGAGAGCTGGGAGGGCAGCAGCCAAGAGAATATGGAAACCCCAGTTGCTCCTAGACGCTCCATCTGCTCCCCAACTCCAAGGAACGCTTCCATCAAAGACCATTCAGCATCTCTTGCGCTAAGGAGCTACAGGTGGAAAGCAAGGTCTGGCCCCAGAGCTCAGAGATTGTCCCTCTTTTTCCTCTCCATGGACGCCACTCTGGTTCAGGCTTGTTACCTCATGCCTAGAGGCCCAATGTGGACCACTACAGACCTTCTGTCCCAACGTTCACATAGCCGGGGCCCTCTTAAATATAGGCCCTTGGGAGAAGGAAGAAAGACCATTCCTACGGTGTGACCCAGTTCACCAGACCCTCTTCTCCCTCTGGAAGCAAGGACTCAAGACAGGGAGTACTGGAGGATAAGGACAAGTTCCCCTGACATAGCACCTATGCCCGGCAGGGTGGCTGCACCCTGGTCCTGACAAGGCCCCACACGCAGGCCCTTCTTGCCCACCATAGCTCCCATCTCCACTCCCTGCCCCATCTTCTGGGGCCAAATCCCAGCCACCTCCAGGTGCATTTGCTTTTTTGTACCCTTGCCTGCTTCTCCAGCGTGCTGTGCTCACACCCTGGGGCTGGCATGGCTGTTTTCTCCAGTTCATTTCCTTTCTTACCCTGGAGTACCAGGCCTGAGTTCGAGTTCTCTCTCCATGCCCGACACTGAATAGGAGTTTAAATAAATACTTGTTACAATGCTCACTGAATGGATAGATGGAGGGCCAGAATGGTGGGCGTGGGGAGGCAAATGACAGTGCGCGTGAGGATGAGGACGAAGCATTCCAAGGCCTCTCCTGAAGCCTTATCACTCCAGCTATGGGAAGTCTGGACAAAGCCTTGAGGCTCCAACTATTCAGGATTCCAAAATTCGGGTTTCTGGGGACATTCCCTTTCTAGGAGAGGCGGAACTGGGAAAAGGAAGGGCGATGTCCCCTGATCCTTGATTCTTGCATTTTTCTCCAAAAATCCCTTTTTGCACAAAGAGCCAAGTCCTTAAAAAACAGAAATGTACCAACACACACACACACACACCACACACACACACACACACATCTGGAAAGAGGTAGGCCACTACCAGCCCACAGTCAGCACACCCAGACTGACCTGGCCAGGGGAGCTGTCCCCATGGCTGAAGGCTTCCAGGAACCAGGGCATTGGGAGGGGAACCTGCCTTGCTGGCCCTTTTCCCAGGGGCCTGGAAACTGTAACTACTCCCCCCAAGGTTTGGCCATGAGCAGCTAGCCATAGGAGATCAGACTTTAATCACTTCCCTCTTGAGCACTGCCTAGCTTCTGACTTCCAGCTCTGGTTCTGCAAGTGTTTGGGATAAGGCCACCAGGTCTGGTTTTGGTTGCCTTGGTCCAAGGGAAGAAAAACACTGGCCCAGAGGTAGGCTGCAGGCAGAGTGGGTGAGTCCTCTAGCAAGGGCAGCATTACACAGTCTATACTGCCCTCCCCAAGCTGTCAGCCAGTAGCTGCAGCTGAGCCCTAGGGTGGCCACTGTGCACCCAGGGTCTTTCACTCCCAAGCCCCTGTTGCATGAGATGCTAGACCACAAGGCATCTGGTTTTGACTTAAAGATGATAAAGACTCTGGGGTCTCAGGAAAGGCAGGAACATGAACATCATGCCTGTTCCCACAAACTCAGTCTGACCAACCTTAGAGAGAGGCTGAAATGATAGCCAGATGAGTGCTTTTTGAAGAGATCTCTCAGGTAGCTTCCATGTCCCCTGTCCAGTGTGGAAATGACACTGTGTGACTCTGGGAATAGGTCATGAGTGGCCATGCTTCTTCTGCCTTATTCAGGGAACACTGGCTCCCTGAGTCATCATGCAGAAAACCTGACTGCTTGGAGGCTGCCATGACACCAGGAAACCCAAGCTGCATCAGGGTGGCATGTGGCACCTGTAGACATTCTGATCCACAGCTCTAGCTGCACCTAGCCTTCCAATCACCTCAGTCCCAGCACTAAACGTGACAGTGAAGAAACTTCCAGACGATTCCAACCGCTCAGACATTCAAGCCACTCCCAAGTCATTTGTATTTTCCTGAGATCGCAGACATTGTGAAACAGAGGCCAGCTGCCCCTGTGTGCCCTATCTGAGTGCCTGACCCACAGACACCATGCGGCCCCTGGCCAGCTCCTCTACCTACTGCAAAGGCCCAATCTCTGCCTCCAGCCTATGAACTGGGAGAACACCAGGAGGGGCCTGGGATGTTTGGGAAGCCTCCTGCCCTTTCTGTGACTCTGAATTAATCCAAGTTGATGGAGGACATACCAAGAACCTACAAAGTCCTTGCTCTGTGCCAGCAGTTCCAGGGGATGCCAAGAATGTCTTCTGCACCCAAGAAACTTACTCTATATCTGGAGCCAGACTGGAGTCTGACCAGTAATATTGGGGGAAATGTCACTCTGTGTTCAGTTTTTCTCCAGACGTTTCTGTGTCTGTCCCAATTTCCATTATTGTGCCACGCTGTACCCATGAGCTATGAAAAACATCCCTGCCAGTTTTTGTATCCAGAATGCATTTTCTACATGGCCTCTTCCACCCAGAAGCAGTGCAAAATTCCTGCAGACCATGTGCCAGAATTTGGAGTATGGAAAATGTTTATTTGACAAAAAGCAACTGGCGAACAACTGTTCTGTTCAGTTCAACAGAATGGACACTTACAGCCTGTTGCCTGCGTGTAAGGCCCTGCGCTGGGCTCTGTGGGCCCATCAGTTCATGGAACCCTAGAGCTGGAAGGGCCTCATCCACCTGGCTGAGTCCAGAGGCAAAGGCCTCACGCTTGCCCTCTGGACAGCAATTGGTTCAGATGACTGCTCCTTCCTCCTTGGCCACACCTTTTCTGAAGGCTTTTCCCATTCTCAGTCTCAGCCATCAAGAGCTTCTGGCTCACAGCCAGCCACTCTTCCGTCACTTTAACACCCACCCCCATCTGCAACCCTACTTGAGAGATTCTGATTCACTTGCCTGAAGGGACTCTAATAGTATCTGTGGGTGAGACCCACTGCCCCACCTCTTCCTTGCCTAAAGTCACCCATACTCAGGGATTTAAGTTCTATCTACAAGCTGATGGCTCTGAAATTCTCACCGCTGGCCTGGGCCTCTTTCCTGAGCTTCATATCCATTCATTTGGCTTCTCCCCAACATCTCTGACCTAACATATCAGGACTAACTACTGACCTTTTCCCTACCACACTGTGCTCCTCCTCTGCCACCATGATGCCCAGTAAATGGACTTTCCTCTACTCAGCTGTTCATCCCACAAACCTGAGAGACAGCTGTGAACCTCCTTTCTCCTGCATCCACCTAGGTCCTGTCAAAGTCTCCCTTCACTTTCAGTCCAAGAGTAACTGTATTTTTCAAAGAACTTTGAGGGCTCTGGCTGATGGCACAGTGGATAAGGTGCCAGCCTGTGAACCCAAAGGTTGCTGGTTCAATTCCCAGCCAGGGCACATAACCAGCTTGCAAGCCAGGTCTCCAGCCAGGTCCTTAGCTGGAGGCAGGTAAAAGGCAACCATACATTGATGCTTCTCTCCCCCTCTGCCTCTCTCTCTGAAAATAATAAATAAAAATCTTAAAAAAAAAAAAAAAAAAAAGAGGACTTTGATACAGTTATAATCATGATGTGCATAAAGCTTTGTAAGACACCTTTTCCACTTAACATGAACATGAACATTTTTCCACACTGCAGGAGCAATCTGGAATTATAATTGTTAAGGGCTACAGAATGTTCCATTAAATGAATGCTGCCTAATTTACTTAGCCAATCCCACATTGTGAGGACCTTATTCTCCTTCCACATTTCAACTGTTACAGATAACACCATGATGAGCAACTTGATGCACAGAGCCTTTCCCATCTTTAGATTATTTTTTTTGGACACCCTCCCAGGAGTGAGATTACTAGGTCACAGGATGTGGACATTTTTATAGCTTGCGATGCACGTTGCCAAATTGTTCTCTAAAAGGATGATATTCCTTTACTTTTGTGTGTCTTTGATAATGGCTTCTTCAGTGTTGGAGTATGCCACCTATGATTCCTGGGACAGCCTGGTAGTGTAGAGTTTCCCTCCTTTTTAAAAAAAAGATTTCTTATAAGTTTGCTTAGCCCTGGCTGAGTTGCTCAGTTGGTTAGTGTCATCCTGGTCTACTGAGGTTGTGGGTTCAATCCCCAGTCAGGGCACATACAAGAAACAACCAATGAATGCATAAATAAGTGAAACGAATTCATTTTCTCTGTCTGTCTCTCTCTCCCCCCACCCCATCTCTTCCCTTCTCTCTAAAGTCAATAACTTTTCTGTTTTCTTCCTTTTCTTTTATCAATGTAATAAATGCACAATAGAAAAAGCTAAACATGGAATTGTGTAACCAAATCAAACAAAAGCACCTATAATTCCACATTTCCAGGGGTTCTTAGAAGACATGATTTCTGAGTGCCAGAATGCTAGGATGAGGAATTCAGGCTGAATGGGAGGTTGTTGTCTTTAATCATGGCATATACCCATAGATGTTCTCTGGAAAGGATATGCACATATTCTAGTTACACTACTGTGATCAAATACCATCCCTTTACCAACACATTTAAAAAAATAAATGAATAACCTTTAAACTCCTGGTGTGAAATGCCACTTAGGATTGGCAAAGTGTTCTTAGGGGCATCCTCAGTGAGGGCCTGTCTGTGTCCTTCATTAACAGGGTTCCTCTCCTTAACCACAATCTGAACAACAGAATCTTTCAGACATCAGCTTGGTCCTTTCAAGGTGGGAAAGATAGTTTAGGGGCAGGAGAGGCTGGCCAAGAAGTCCATGTTAGAAGCTGGGTACTGAAAGGAGGTTCCAAAATGTTCCGAACCATGGCTGGAGCCCCTGGAATGTGTTGAGAGAAGGGATCGCCCAGGACGAGGACCCTGAAGAGCAGGCCCCGCAAGGAGCAAGAGACAGCTCAGGTTTCCTGGTGCTACGCTGAGTGCTTTGCATATACAAGAGAAATTTCAGGCTCACGATGCTACTTGTACAACAGAGAGTTATCATAGTAATACTATAATCATTGCCATTTAGAAATGAGAAAACAGAGGGTTTAAAACCTGTCCAGGACCTCGCACCCAGACAGTGGACAGGGCCAAGACTTGGCTCCCGGCAGGGTGGCTCCACAGCCAGGGCTCTTATTCAGAATTCCTGGGTATACACATAACATGTGAGCTTCTGGAGGAGGTCCGATGCCTTTCTGAATTCTATGACACAGCCCTCGCATCTCTGGGTTCTGCCCACCTTGGTCCTCGTCCTCAGGCCCATGTATTTCAGTCTATTAGGGTTGCCATGACAGAGTGCCGTGGCCTAGATGGCTTAAAACACCTAATCATTCTGGAAGCTGGAAGCTAAAGATCAAAGTACCAGCAAGTTGGTTTCTGAGGAGGCCCCTGTCTTCCTGGCTTGCAGGCAGCCACCTTCTCACTGGGTGCCCACCAGGCCTGTCCTCTGTGTACCATACACCCCTGTGCCTCTTCCTCTTCTTATAAGGACATAAGTCCTATGGGGTTAGGAGCCTACCCTTATGACCTGGTTTAAATTTAACCCTTTCCTTAAAGGCCCTGTCCCTAAATACAGTCACATTGTGAGTGAGGGCTTCAACAAATGAATTTGGGGGAGACACAACTCAGTCCATAACCTTCCATCAACTGAACTCTGCTCTGAGAATCACAGACTCATACAGATGACCTTGCGCTGTCTCTGCAGCTCCTTCTCCACAAAGGCTCTTTTGTCATCATGCCTCATGCTAGCATTCCTGACAAGCATGCTTCTTTTCTTTTAGTAGATTATAATTATTTGTAGGTTGCAGCCCACCTTTCACCCATCTGTGCATACCCTTCCATTCATTCATTCATTCATTCAACTTATTCATTCATTTGGTCAGCCACTCAGCCAGCCAGCCACTAGTTTAATAAGCACCCCCTAGGAGCCAGGCACTGTGTTAGCCCTGGGATTCCGTTGGTGCACAAGACACAGTGATAATTCTGCATCCTAACTTAGCCAGCCTGCCCACTGCTCTCTCCCATTGTGCTGCCTAAGCCCAGGCCACTTGACATCTCTCACCTCCTATCCCAACAGACCCTTGACAAAGATTTAGTAGGCAGAAGGCTCTTTAACACCTTCCTTCTCAAGGGGAAGCAGATGGTGTTAATCTTATGGGGCATCTGTTTCTAGGCAACGGATCACAAAGTTGTATGTTCCCTTCTGGGAAATAAAGTTATACCTGTCCCAACAAGGGAAATAAATGAGTGCTTGCAAGATTTACACAAGCATTCTCTCTTCGCTCAGGACACAGACGTGCTTCCATGACATATTTTTATTAGAAAACAGAAGGGAATCGCCTCTTTGCACGCTCAGGTGGCTGGTCTTACTGAATGAACCTCCCTTCACAGATGTAGAGAACCGTGAAAGTCACACCTATCATCCTTATCCCAGGGAGGGCAATAAAAGGAGGAGAAACCCCATAGCAGGCAAAACCATGGGACCCCCACCAACCAGAGCCCTGGGAACCACGGAGACAAGCTGGATCCCACTTACCTGGGTACAGGACAGGGATGGATAAGGGTTAAAGACACATATTATGAAGAGTAGTCAGAGCCCTCCCTGGGCTTACCTCTCTCTTTGGGGCCTGAAATTTCCATATCAAGGTGAATTAAAACACCTGGGTAAAATGTGCATGTCCAGGGTCAGCACCTAACTTGGACCAAATGCCCCAATCACTGCAATACCCTCCTTACCTCTTACTTGTTCCCTTCCAAAACACCAAACGTGACCTTAAATGAAAAGCTAAGACTATGTTTTAATTTAAAAAAATGCCAAAATGATCTCTTTAAAATAGGCATCTGGTGTTACTCCCCTGCATAAAGTGAGTAAACAGTTCCGTCCCCCAGCCTCAGCCTCGAGTCCATGCTCCTTACAGACTCGATTACAGGACCCTGCTTAGCCTGGGCCCGGCCACAGCCCGTCTCTGCTCCCACGGGCTCAACCTCTTTCTGCTCCTCAAAGCCTTCATCTCTCTTCCCTGGGCCCTTGCACCTTTGTTGTTCCCTCTACTTTGATCATTCTTCTCAGTTCTTCTCTTGCTAAATGCTCCTCCTCCAGGTCTCCACTTCAGAGCCACTTTCTCAGGCTGGCCATCTGATTCCCCCTAGCCTGTGCCAACTGCCCCTCCTCTGAGTCCCCACCTAATCCCTTCCTCCTAGCATTCATCACACGGTGCTGCACAGCGGCCTGGTCAGATCCTGTGCCCCACACCCCCACGGTGCCCTCGGCCGACTGTTAGCTCCCTGCCGGCCAGACCCCGGATGCATTCACCACTTCATCCCCTGTGCACACAGGAGGATGCTGCCTGACTGCAGGCCTAGTGACAGGCAGGCCTAGTGACAGGCAGGCCCCTCAGCCTCCTGGTGCTGGTCTTCCCCTTAGCCCTGGAGGCCAAGGGCAGTGTCTCATTCATTTCCACTTCTCCAGGGCCTGGCGCAGGACTTGGCACAGAGCAAGTGCTCAAGAAATGTGTGCTGTATTAAGGGGATGGACTGTGGAGAGGCGAATAGAAAACCCGCCTTTCTGCATAGATTTTTAATCTCTGCTTAGGTCTGGCAGCTGTTCACACACCCACACACCTGCACACTACCCGCTCCCTCTTTATGAAGACACTCAACACCACAGGGAGTGCCACTGCCTTAAAACTGGGAGGTGTCCTGTCCTTTTTAATTAAAAGTCAAAGAGGCAGCTTCCTCCCCTCTCATTCCTGTCTCTCCAGGTCATTTCTGGAGCCGAGAGTCAGAAGGGCAGCTGAGAGGGATGTGCGGTGGATGTGGAGAAATCCCTGGGTTTGCATCTCTCCCTACCAATCCTCCTCCAAACACGGCATGGTCTTCCTGTGGGGGACCAGGCTGAGGGGCTGAAGGGCAATGGGTCAGGGGGCCCAGTGACCAGGAAGCTAGGGGCTGGGCCAGAGCTGTCCCCAGCTTACTGTTTTCACTTCAACTCTCCTATTCTTTTGCACTCCTTCCCCAAAGGCCTAATTTTAGGGCGTCCCCTTCTTTCTCAGCGGAGAAAGGCAAGGCAGCTGCCTCTTGGTATGACCATAGTCATCGGAATCAGGAGGGTCTCTGAAGGCCCTTGGGAGTCATGTCAACAGAAAAGCTTCCAAATCTGGGCCCTGGGGTGGGGCTGAAAGCACAGAGAGGTTAGCAAAGGCACCTTTCTCTTTCTGACTGAGCCTGTGGAGGATGAAGTCTGGGGCTTCAGAGAAGAAGGCAGGTGGTTACCCACAATAGGAGCCTGTCACCTGGTGCAAAGCGAGCCTGATATGCACTCAGCGAACTGGTCCTAGGCATAAGGTACTGGAAAATATCCCTGGGGCACAAACCAAGCACAGTGGTAGAATGAGGCTGAGAGAGACAGACATTCCAGGAAGGCTTCCTGAATGAAGTAGCATTTGAGCCAGGCTGCCAAGGAGCGCAGCTTCCACATTTTACAGATTTACAAAACAGAAGGCACTTAAATCACTGATGGTGGTGGTGGTGGTGGTGGTGGTGTGTGTGTGTGTATGTGTGTGCATGCATGCGAGCATGCCTGTGTTAGATGAAGGACTGTTTGTTTGTGATGGGAAACTCTGGCCAGCAATAAGACCTTTGGGATATCTGTGAGTGCCTTTCATCCCTGCAGTAGAGGAAGGAATTGTGGCTACAGCACAGGGGTCTCGGTGGCTGCCTCCATCCCCTCTCCCAGCCCAGGTCCCCTCTAGAGGGGGCCTCCACCAAGCAGCAGGGACAGCAGCAGCAGTCCACACAGAGAGGTGGGCAGGGACCCCTGCCCCAGTCTCCAAGGACGAAGTTTATTAGGGCTCATCCTCCATTGCCATGGAGACTCCAGGCCTACAGAGCCCGGCTAATAGCCCCTGAAATCACTCAGGCCTCGAGCACAATTAGACAAGATGAATTTTTGAGTTGCAGCTTAATGAGACCAGGATGTCTGGAAAGCATATGGCAGCCTCCCAGGGGAGGACAGAGGCCCAGGAGAATACGCTGCTGTCACAAGGTCACCAGGCCACAGCCTGTCTTGGGCAGGTTTGGAAGGCATTGGAGAGCACTTTCCCTCCTTTAGAATTCTTCAAGGGCAGCGCAGACTCTTTGTGAGCAGTGCTGGGGGTTGGGAGGAAGGAAGAATAAGCTACTTATAGGTCCCAGGCCCTCCGGGAACCTTTCTCCTGCATCCTCTGATAGATTTGCCAACAAATGCATCTCACGTGGCTAAAGCTATGCTACATGCACAGAATAGATTCTTTTCTCCTTGCGAAAAAATACAAATATGTCATTCAAAAAACCTGTACATCTAGGAGCTGAGCACAAGGGAACACCCATGGGATCCACAGCATTGCATGCTCCTTCTCACGCAGGGCATGGGCCTTGTCCTCTGGCTGAGGAGACAGGGTGGGGGCAGCTATAATCATCTCAACACAGCTGTGACAGGGAAGGACAGAGTACAGTTGTAAGAAGACATCAGGGAAGGCCCCATGGAGGAGATGGCATTTTGGCCTGGCCTTAAAGGCAGAGCTCAGGAGACCTTTCCAGTAGAGAGCAGACCAGTGTGGCTAGAGGGCAGGCACTAGGCAAGGGCCAAGGAGGCCAATGGTGGGAAGCCAGAGGGAGGCAAGGCTTTTAATGTCTGGCTGTGTGGCCCAGCAGTGGGAAGCCAAAGAATACTACCACCCAGGTGGGCAATGGGCTCCAGAGTTCCAGGCTGGTAAGTACCCAGCCCCCAGTCCCCTAATCCAGGGCAGTCCCAGTCCCAGCACAGGCTCACAGCATGGCTGCCCCTGTTCCCATTCTCACCGGCTTCCTCCAAGCAGTATCACTCTTCTAGAAGTGCCAGTCAGAATAGAAACTCTCCTGGCAAACCCCACAGTGTACTAAACACAGATCAGCTTCCAGATTCCCTTGGTGTCGGGCAGAGATAGCAGAGGGAGGGGAGAGGTAGGTCTGTAGAGTTCAAAGTAGGAACAAGGAGTTGGAGAGCAAAGGCTGCTACAGAGGGACAATCTCAGGTCTGACAGCCCCGGGGGAAAGCTTACCAGGCAGGGCCTCCCCTCTCTGCGGCATTAAACCCCCTGGCTTTTTTAGAAAGCAGGCCTACTCTTCTGAGAAAATGAGGTCTCTGTCCTTGGGTCAATTTCTTTCCAGGAGATTACTAACAAAAATCACTGACCCTGCATGATAGAGGAGCTGAGATGGCAAAGCTTCCTGTTTGTTTTCTGTCTCCATCCTTCTCTTCCCAGGGAGCTGGGAGCAGGACAGACGGATTATCGCCAGCTGCCACCCATCTTCCCCGATACTGCCTGCAGAGCCTGAGGCACGGAGCAGCCGCCTCTGCAGGATCTGATTTTCTGAGACAGAAAATGCTTGAAAAGCTACCAAGTCGGTGGCACAGGTAGATAAGCCACTTACGGGGAAGAGGGTGGACCTGGAGCACAGGCCTCCGACCAGATCCACTTCTTCCTCCTAGGTTCTGCATCTCCCTCAACGTGAAGGCCAGGGGCAAGGGTCGTCCACTGACATCTACCTCGTACACACCTCCTCCAACTCTTTAACCTCCAAAACGCCACTCTGCGTCCTGTGTCCTCTCCAGCCCTTGCTGCTTCCTCCAGGCTGGCTAAGGCCTCACCAGGACCACCCAATGGCCCCCAAACTGGTCTGCTGCCCCAGGCCGCCCAAGAGCAATGGGTCTAACTATGCAGGTCTCAGGAGAGGGGCAGGGACATAGCACTGAAGCCTCCGCATCCATAGAAATGGTGGGGGGTGGGGGGCTTTCTGTTTGTTTTTGTTTCTTTTTAAGAGAGGGAAACAGAAAATAGGGAGAAGCTATCGGCTAAATACAATGCTTTGGAGAGGCGATCAGCCAGGCAGTTAAGGGCAAGAGATCCAAATGTATCAAGGATGTAATAACACTCTAGTTCTATCTCAGTTTACTGGCCACGTGGCCTTGGACATGTTACTTAACTCCGCTGAGCCTCAGTCTCCTCATCCACAAAATGGACATAAAATGAACATAACGGCAGCACCCACCCTGTGCCTCACAGGCTGTTGAAAGGGTGATAAGATGCATGCATAACAGCATCATCCCTGGAATGTGGTCAGCACCTAAACAAACATGAATCATTAGTGTTTTGTTACTACTGAATGCAAATCCTACAGCTCCTCCCTCCTTGCTGCTCCAAACCCAGGCTGGCCCAGAACAGGTGTGCCCAGCTGCCAGTACCCCCACTTCCCTCCGTCACTTCTCCTTGACCCAAGAAGACTGTGCCTCTTAATTGCTCTTTGGTTTTACTCCATTTGAAAGGAGCAGGACACCAATTCCCTGCAGGAAAACATAAATATGCTTCTGCTCAAAATACTAATGAGGTTGGATGCAAGATGAGGCTGGCAGGGGAGGGCAGCCCCTGGGGACTTGCTGCAGGAGGACATGGCCCAGTTTGGAGCCTGCTCAAGAGGGCAGGTAGGAAGTGAGGCTCTGGCTCGCTCCGCAAGCCTGGCTCAGCAGGCTGAGGGGCCCTGTGGGAGGGGGTGTGGGAGTCCTGCTGTGGTAACCCCGACCCAGATTCAGGGATCCAGTTCTTCTCCAGGAAGCTCCAATACCACCTGGCTCTTGTCCTACCCCCACCCCCGACCCGTCATCAAAGCCTGCAGATTCCTCTTCTCTGTGCCACTGGCTCAGACCCTCATTGGCTCAAAGTGGCGGCCAGGATCCGAGTTTGCAGCCTCTCCTTGCTCCTGTCCTTCCTCCCCTAAGCAGCCACTCTCGAAACAGTCAGTCCATGAACACTAGTGAGCAGGAGCAAGTGCCAGCCTGCGGAAGGAAGGCAGGACTCACTGTGACCAGATCCAGCTTCACCCTCATTTCTAACCCTCTGCCCCAATGCTCCCCACACGAGGGCCTCACGGCTGTGCCTTCAGGGGCAGGCGGCCTCCTCCTCAGAGCCTGTGACCGTGCTGCTCTCTCGGCCTGAAAGATCTGCCCAGGTTCTGCTGCATGCCACCCTCATTCCCCTCGGGGCCCCGATGTCCCCTTTTCACAGCCACCCTGCCAAACTGTGCCATTGCTCTGTACCCTGACCCCACTGCATGTGTCTGAATACTGCTTACCACCACCTGACATCCTAATATATATGTGTTTATGTTCTGTCTGGTCTCCCGTCCCTCCAGGGCCAGTCCTCCAAGGGCAGGGACTTTCTCTGTTTTGTTTACTGATGCTGATGTGTCCCATCACCTAGAACAGTGGCAAGCACAGGACACACTTAATGAGTATTTATTATGGTAGAATCTAATGACTCAATTGTGTCTCTTTCCCATGAAAAGCTCTTTACTGACTTATGTCCCACTAGCCCAGCTTCCATCTTCAACTCCCCTCCGAGTACTCTCTGAGCCCACTTCCTACCTTCCCAGCCCTGACACTTCACATTCAAACCTCCCTGGATGACCTCCAAGCTCTGGAAGACCCCAGGAGCGCCGCTGCCCTTGCCTTTACTAAGACTGCACCCAATCTGCTCCATGCATCCCCAAATCCCACTTACCCTTCAAAGTCAGCTCAGACCCCACCTCCTCTCGGAGGTCTTGTCCAGCCTCCCAGTGCCCACAGCCTTCAGGACCTGGGTTCCATGCTGTTCAGGCACTGCATTGATTTGTGTCTGCCTCCCAAGCAGAACTAAACTTCCTTAAAGGTCAGGGAAATTGGTTCCCACTGTGTCCCCTGAGCCAGCACAGTACCTGGCAGGGTACTGCCCAAGAGACAGTAGTTTGTATTAAGATCCAAGTTGTTCTAATGTTAATCATTGTTATGAACTATGACCTCTCACGAAGCCCACCATGGGAGACAGGAACAGCAAGCCAGCCATCGAGCTGGGAGCCCCTGCCCTTGGACAAGGCCTGAAGCCCTGCACCAGGGGCCAAGCTGTGGGCAGGAGGTCCAGTGCCCTGGGTGTGGACAGCTGATGATCTGGGGCTCACCACAGAGCTCAGGGCACAGAGCCACAGACTTTCACATCTGAAGACAAGGCCAGTCCCATTGTCAAGAGCAAGTGCTGCTTTTCTCTTTGGTGCCTGCAACTCCCTGGGGATATGAACCGGATACCCGAATCTCCTTCCTGGGAGGAAATTCTGCCAGAATTCTCAGGGACATGGGACAGCAGGGCTCAGTTGGAAGAGGAAGAAGGGAAGGGGCCCCAGGATAGTCCAGGGTCTAGAGAGCTCTCCCTCTGGTCTGACCCCACAGGCCACAGCTGAGACTTCCCGCTGGGCTGGCCACTCAGTTTTGTTCCCAGTCATTCTCTGTCCTTGAACAGTGCACAGCTGGAATTTCTGCATGGTACACTGCTTCCTACCCCTTCACTGCCTCACAGCAAAGCCGCTTCACAGCTAATCTGACTCTCTAAACACTATCAAGGGGCACGCAGAACTGGATTGTTACCTCCCGCTTTTCAAAGTTGGAAATGAAGATCCAGAGAATTTAAGCACTTTGCCCAAGGTCACACAGCATGTTAGAGACAGTGCCCTGAATAGAAGCTAGGCTGAGATTTCAGTTGTTATTATTTGGAGTCACCAGGAAAAAGCATGTGCTAAAAGGCCTTCCTGGGACTAGAGGCAGAAGGTTGAGAGGGCTTTCTGTCCCCTCCAGAAATCCCGCCCCACCCCTTTCTTCTGCAAGTACAACAGGCTCTGTCTGGCTTTAAACTCAAAGAAATTCCATCTCTGCTCACTGGCTTTCAGACACGGGAAGCAGCCCGTTCCCTGTGGCTTCTTCCCCAGAGGATGCATTCAATAAACAGAGCCCCTTTCTCATCTTCCTGCATAAATATTTCAGGAGACTAAGAAACAAACAGATCTGCGTTTGATCTGCTGCTGGCTGCTCAGAAATGGGGGCTGCTCTATCCCAGGCAGGACCCTCACCCCACTCCAGGCACCTAAGTGTCCGCCAACCTATGGGAAATACAAGATGGCAGGGCCAATCACCTGGGTTGGGTAACACGGTGTGGGCTAGAGAGCACAGTCCAGTTTTTATTCGAAGAATCCCCACTCCCCACCACTTGTTCCTGGAAATGGGAGAACATGGTCTGCTTAGTGTTTGCTCTTGGAGACAGCAGGGGACTTGAGGTTCCTGCACAGACAGGCACCAGGGAAGAGAGTGCAGAGCCTCCAAGAGCAGGTGGGCTGCAGTTCTGGTTGGAAACCTTGGCAACTTAGCAGGCTAGTCCCCCTTAAGTCTCCCCCAAAACATCCCTTTTGTTTAGTTATTCAAATGTTTGTTCATGGAGTACATTATTCTTGGACCCGGAACATTCAGCGGCTCCTCACGGCCAACAGGATTCTGACTTCTCAGACTGTCATTTCCTGTGCTTTCCAACCTCGCCCCACCCTGGCTTCCCAGCCACATCTCTGCTCAAGTCACACTCACACTCCAGTTAGCCTGGCTCCTCCCTTTCCCTCAAATGAGTCCTTCCCTTTCCTAAATGCTGTTCTTCTTTTGCCTTTTCTTCTCACAAGTTCTTTTCTCTTGCCCTTCTCAGGATGGTGTATGTGCCACCTCCTCCATGAAGCCTTCCTTGACCATCCCACCCAACAACAATGATCCTCCTCTTCTCCCTGAGATCCCTCATGAATTGTTGCCACCACTGCCCCTAGGAACTGTTCCGGTGACACTCTCACATGTGAAGTCTTATCATTCCAAGTCAGTTACAAGCATCTAGAGAGCTAGATGCCAGCTTCCAGCCAAGTATCTGAAGGATAAGGGCTGCACGTGGAAGGAAACTCAGCTTTGGAGAAATCCTGATGCTCAGGCCGCACCTCCCCAAGATTCTGATTCTGTTGTTCTGGAGTAAGGGGTAAGAAAGGACCAACTACCTAATTTCTAGGTCCCGTTGACCACCATTACAATTATGAAGAGTTTCAAGCGTTGTTTAGAGCATTGTCCTGATATGCCAAGTTTGCGAGTTCGATCCCTGGTTAGGACACATACAAGAATTCAAGAATTAACTAATGAATGAATAATTAAGTGGAAGAGCAAACTGGTGATACTCTCCCCACCCCCCTATTCCTCTTTCTAAAATCAATGAATTGAAAAAATGAATTTCAAGACAGCATCAGAACAAGCAACTTACAGGTTGCACACCCATGAAGCTGGCCCTGCGGCAAGCACTTAAATGTCCCCAGGTGGTCTGCAGCCAGCACTGAGAACCGCTACTAACAGGCAATGGGGAGCCCCTGCAGGCTCTGACCTCTGAACCTCCACGACAGTACACATACCTGCATCTCCTTCATCTCTGCGTGTCTGGGCTGCCTGGGGCACAGGCGAGTATTTGTAGAGTAAATGAACATATGAATGGATGGACAGGGAGCTGGAACCAGAAAGCCGGAAAGTACCTTTGGCCCATTTGTCTCTTTTCAATTAAATACAAATATATTAAAGATTACAATGTTACCATACGTAAGTATAAAGAAATAATTATTATTTTATGTAATAAAATATTAACATTCAGGTGTTGAAATAGAGCCGACATGCCTATAAGTGTTCAACTTTAAAATTTTTATACATGCATATTCTCCTAACCACTTCAAGAGAAGGTTCTCTTGAGCCCTGTCTCAGTTAATACTATACACCAACCCCAACCCAGGTCACCAAGGGAAGCTGGATAGAGTCTTCGCCACGGAAGGAGGTCCGGCTAAAGGAGGCCGACATAAAATTCCCTTATGTGTGTGCAGGGCTGATGTGTACACCAAACGGGAGGTTCACACAGGCTGAATGACTTGCTCATAGTCACGGGGCACGCTCCTGGCAGTCAGGACTTGAACTCCGGTGCTCAACTCCCAAAGCTCATGAACTTTCACAGCCCTCGGCAGTCTGGGTAAGCCTGTGTGTGCACGTGTGCCTGCCCAGAGGACACAGCTCGGGAGAGGCTCCGCTGCAGGATCTGCAGAAGCTGGGGGAGGGAGGGAGGAGGATGGGGCTGAGCAGCAATGGGGCACACACCCACACGCTCACTCCTGCACCCGGCCGTGAACCAGCTGATATAGTTGGGGAAACTGAGTCCCAACCAGAGAGGGGAAGCAACCTATCCAAGGTCAGATAGCCACACAATGCCAAGAGCTGGGGGCCAGGCAGGAGCCTCCAAAATCCCACTGCACCGGTCTTCTCACCACGCCATAACCAGGTCTTAGAAGGAGACTGGCAGCCCTCTGCCCTCTCCTGTCTTCTCCACCCCCAGATCCAACCATGGGAAAGGCCAGTACCATGGAGTCATCCCAGCCAGAGCGCTCTCCTTGATGGAGAGGGAAACCTGCAGCACCCACGCCCAGGCACAGGGGGATGCCTGCGGAAATTGGGGCTGGGGGCCAGAACCCACATGCCCACCTCACAGCACACGGGCTTTTTGAATCACGGCTCACCTTTCTGCCTCTGGGGCCACAAGTGAGCTGGGGCAGAAGACCAAAGCACAGATGGAATCATGTGCTTCACTGCTTAAAGCCCCTCTAGGGCTCCTGGAGCAGCTGGGTGAGCTCAAGCTTCCCCCACCCTCCTAAACACCCCCACCTGCCTCCCCAGCCTGCTCCACCAGGGGCTCTCCTCCCCACTCCCCCAGCAGCATCCAGCTCTTGAGTCTCTGAGAATAAGCCACACCCATGCCCCTTCCATGCTCCTGTTCATGCCACCCCTCTACCTGGGGTGCCTTTCCCTGCTCTTCAGCCGCCTCTGCCTGCTCACCTTTGAAGACCTGAGCTCACATCTCTGCCTCCAGAAACCTTCCCTGGCCTCCTCCCCACCGGTCCCCTAGGCTTCAGAGTTCTGTGCACTCGCCTTTGTCACCGCTCTCCCACACCCCTGGCCTCCAGTTCCCCTCCCCCACACTCCTACAGCCTGGGTCCTTCTGAGCCGCCTCCCCCAAGACTGGGGTTTCCCTGAGGAAGGGACGGCTTGGGTTCATCCATGCATATTCCATGCCACATGCTTCGGGCCTGGCACACCGATGCTCAGCAAATGATTTTTGAATGAATCTGGAGGGCTCATTTTATTTGACTTAGCGGCGAGTGGTGGGGAGGGTGCTCAGTGGCCAGGGCAGCCAAGGGTGGAGAGACACATGGAATAATGGCCATCCTCTCTGGTCCCATTTCCATGGCAAAACCAGCTCCTGATCACCAGCTGACCCCTCCTGCCTCACTTGCCTCCTCAGGAACCTCTCCTGAGTCTCATTACTTAGGGTCCTGCTATCCATCAGTCAGCGGCACCCACAGAAGACATTATCTCTCCCAGGAGGACTTACATTTAATAACATCTAATGAGGCCACAGGAGCTGAATGCTAGAGTAGTGGGCTCTGGGCACGATGCCTGGGAGGTATTCTGGCTGCAGCAAGCACAGTGTGATCAGTCATTCACTGCCAGGCCAGGGGGCAGGTAAGTGTCCCCAGGGCTGGGCAACCAGACGCACCACGGTTAGGTCCTTGGCCACTCCTCCCTGCTTTGGGAGCCAGAGCAAGTGCCGCCCTCTCTGGAGTTCAGTTTACCCCTCTGTAAAGTGGGAATACCAGCAGAGTTGTGGGGTTACGTAAGATGACAAGCATGTCCTGCCTGGCTAGCATCTCAGGAGAGCTAGCCACATTGTTCCCGCTGCTTTTCCAAAGTGAAGGCCATGGCGCTTGGAGGGCCCACAGCTAGCCCCTGTGCTACTTCTCCAGGGGCCCAGGGATGGTGGCTTTGTTTGTGGCTCTTGCCTGAGCTCCCCTTCTGCTTCCCTCCTACCCACTCTCCATTCCTCCCTCCCTCCCTCCCTCTCTCCCTCCCTCCCTCCAAGCCAGAGTTCCAGGGAAAACTTTGCCTGGAGACTTCTCAAGCCTGTGATAAGGTCTGGCCAGAGAAAGCTCTTAGCAACCCAGCTTCCCAACCCAGAGGCCCTTCTAATGGTTTCAGAGAAACAAAGGAGGGAAAGATCGCCTTCAGCCCAGGGTGCCAGGAGGGCCGGCTCTCCCGCAGCTTCCAGGAGGGAGAGCGGGTTCACAGGCTGCCTTGGAGGCCAGGGTGGTGGCGTGGCATGTAAAACATTCGGCTGTCACCTCTCAGTAATCACAGTCTCCCCACCAAACAGGAAGAACCTCAGAAGTCACTCCTGCCTCGGCTAGGGCCACAGCCAGGCTTCAGAGCAGGCCACTCCTGGCTAGTCATTTGGGGGACCAAGCCTCTCCATGCAGGTGCCCCCAGTGCTAAGTCCTCAAAGTCTCCCTTCTGCAACTTCCTCTCACCAGACATTCCTGAATCAGTCATTGGCCTGATTTCTACTAGAAACTTAGAAAAAACCCACTGAACAGAAGGAAACTCATCCAACCTGAGCCTGCCATGAACCCAGGGGAGCTCCAGGTCTTGCTTGGCCACTTGTGCCCCCTTAGGTACACCTTATGAGGCCTCAGTTTTCTCCTCTGCAAAATGGGGGCTTCCATTACATCTCTTTAGAGTCCCTTCCCGCTCTAGCAACCCATGGATCTATAAGAAGAAGAACTTTGCCCAAGCAGCAACATCAGGGGAGAGGTTAGGCCTGCTGCAATTCTAAACTCTCTTACACCTTTACACCTGGCACCCTAAAGTCTGGCCCACTCCCCCCCCCCCCCCCAAGCGCTGTGAAAGGTGCTAAAAAGGATCGGACATAATCCCCTGGCCTCAGCAAGCTCACAGTTAAGAAGTCAAGGTTCATGCTAAGAAAACAATCAGAAAACAATCAGAAAACAACCAGCAAACAACGTAGCCTTTGCCTGTGGCTAGTGTCCTGAAGTCAGGGGTGCTGCAGGAGCTCCGAAGAGAAGAAATTTCTGGACCCTGCCCTGACAATTCAGACCCTGAAATAGTCTCCATTTATAACAACTTGAGTTTGTTTTCAGATAGTATGATGAGCATGGCAGGAAGGCAGACCCAGGGCCTTACAAGAACAGAGAACAGATTTGTGATAGTAAAATGTTATCAGGTACACAGAAATCCCCTTTCCCAGAATCCCGTATTTCTCAGAATTCCAAATTTCCCCTGCATTCCTGCAAACCAACTTTTTACTTGGAGGTTGGTAGGGCAGGCACAAACAGCATTTTCTTCATGTAGCTGAACAAAAAAACTCAGAAATTAAAATTTTTGTCCCCTTCCACCAACACCCTTTTTTCCAGCTGTTTCAGTCCTGGACATTCCCCTGGGCCCCAGATTCTAAAGCTATTCATTCTGAAATCACACTCTGAGGTGTTTAAAGGGTTCGCTGCAAATGCATCAGGCAGTAGAAGATATCTCTTTTCCATTAACCCAAAGGGAAAGTAGATCAGAGCCCCCAGGGTATCAGAATATGTCTGGAGCAAAGGTCAAGGTCATTTGCCAATGGGGACTGGGTCCCTCTGCCCAGAAACCTGAGCAAGATTGTGCCCTGGAACCTGCCTTGCCCCACCTTCCACAGGGAGCCAGGAGGATTCAGATCAAGGCTTAAATGCTTTAGTTGGCTCACTTCAAATGAAAGCAGGATGCCCAATTTTTATAGCCAGATTATTTGTCCCACGCATACTACAACAGCCACAATAGGAAAAGAGGTAAGCACCTTTTCATCTGCACCAAACTAGCCCATCAGAATAAAAGCACATAGAAGCTATTTAGAAGACAGAAGTCATCTCTTCCACCAACTGAGTATGAATCAGTTCTGAAGCCAGAACTACAGCAGGGGAGAAGTGGGTCAGTCATCGAACTTAACTGCCTAACAGCGAAGGCTGGGAAACACTGGTAGGGAAGGGGGTTGGGGGGTGGGGGGGGCTGTGAATTTGACATTGCAATAAACCACCCCCTTCTATGGCATCTACAAAGCACCTTACTTACACATTTCTATACTACAGCACCCTAGTGAGGCTGAGTACTAACTCCATTTTCGCAGGTGAGAAATCAGAGGCTCAGAGACATTGAAGGACCAGCCCAATGTCACCCAGTAAGCAACAAAGTCAAGTGCCTCCAAATCCCCAGCTCTGGCCACATGTTTCAGGGCTATTTCAGCCGGTCAGTGGCAAGTCCTGGGCAGTCAGCTCAGCCTCTCACCATCTTTGTGAACCTTAGTAACTGTTACCTCCCTTCCCTCTCTAGAACTCGGCTTCTGCAATGGTACAAAGTAGACCAACAATAGCACAGACCTCAAGAGTTGTCATGAAGATTCAATGAGTAACTACATGTGAAATACTTTTCCTATGCCTGCCATAAACTAAGCACTCCAAACAGGTTAGCTGCTTCTGTTGTTACTGTTTACTTCACTGCCAGTTTCTTTAAAGCCGGGACCCAACACCTGGTAAAAGGCTGAGAACTGCGTACGTAACAAATCAGTATTTTTTAAATGAATCTAAATTAAGATGAGGAGTTATTCTCATGTTCCTAGAAAGCCTGGAATGTCATCGAGGTGGCGGGCTGGACCTGGTGACCTCAGCTGGCTCTGGATGAAACGCTGGGCACCAGGGCTTCTTCCCAAACATCCGTATGATCACCCACCCAGCATGAGCCTCCCACCCCCTCTCTCTAGGCAGCCAGAACCTCCAAGGGCATTTCCAGCTGTTTAAGCCTGTGGCAGGATCTCCATGTAAAATGCCCAACTTCCCTGAGCTCAGGCAGGGCAGAAACCAAATGCAGGTACCTTATAGACTTTTAACATTAAAAGAAAAAAAAAATATATATATATATATATCCCTATAGTTTTACTTTAAAGACCAAGGTCCAAACTAGAAAGATTTTAAAAATAAATATGGTCACATTCAGGCCCAGTAAAAATATAACATGGAAATTTTCCTGCCAGAGCAAAGCTTCCCTTTGGAAAAATAAATGACCTCTCCCCAGAGCTGCCTGTGAACCAGGAGGGCCCCCACCCTCCCTTACACGGACCAGGGAGGCTCCATGAGGGGCAGCAGAGGGTTGGACAACAGAACGTGGCACTTCTACACCTTTCTCGCCCAGACCAGTTTAAGCGCCCCAGCTACAAGCCATGCTCCCCGTGATCATCAACAGGGAGAAAGGATAGAGTGCCCAAGTCAGAAGACCCGGCTTGGGACCAGCCTCTATTCTGCCTCACTGGGTGACTTTTTGCTATCTTTTGGGCCACCCAGTGCCTGTGTCCCTCTGAGTGAAGTGGGGACAGCAACAGTAACCTGAGGATTCACTGAGCTCATCCATGTACTGAGCCCTCACCAGCACTGTAGGAAGCAGTCCTGGTGTTTTTTTGTTTTGTTTTGTTTTTTTTGATTCCAGACATTTGCCTGGGCTCTTCCTCCGCTCCCTCCTTTCAGATGCCACCTCCCACTCACCCAGCATGATTCAGCCTCAAGTCACTTCCAGATCCCCCTGACTAGGTCAGGACCCTGCTATTATTCCTCAAGCTCCCTGTACTTCTTATTTCTTAATCACCAGGGCACTCACTGCTAGCATTTCTTTAATGTTCTGGCTTCTGGATGTTAATAGCAAACACTAACTGCCAGGCATGCTTCACGAGGATCAGCTCATTTAATCTTTATAATAATTCTTTTATTATATCACTGTCATCAATCCCAATGAATGGGTGGGGAAACGGATGTTCAGAGTGGTTAGGCAACTTGCTGAAGAACACACAGCAAGTAAATGATACAGTAGTACCTGTCTGATTCTCAAGTTGGCATTCTTTAGAGTTGGCACCCCTTGGGACTCAAATACCATATTAAGGGAAGGCTGCTTCTAGTGACACCTGCAGGCCTGGGCCACTGACCTGAGTCCCCTAGATAAAGCTAGCTTCATGGAAATGGAGCTGGTGGTCCTGCCCCTGTCATACCTTGCTCTGCCCCTGGGCTGATGACCACACCTAAGCAGCCCCATCTGATGCCAGACATCAATTGTGGGATGCTCTCCTCACCTAGCACCCTTCTCCAAATCATTTATGAAGGCCACAGGGAAGCCTAAGCAGAACTCATCCACGGGCGTGACCTTCAAGGCAAGTGGCCAGGACCATAGACACACAGATTGGAACCCCTCGCCTTGAGGGTGGTGGGGAGCAGAGGAGTGGACCACCAACTAGCAGAAGAGGCCTGGAAGTTGAACCTACTAAACCTGCCACTGAACTCACCTATCCTCACTGAGCCTCAATTTCCTCCTATGGAAAAAGCCATCATCTGGTGACAGAATCAACCTCCTGACTGTACAGAGTGAGCACAATCACGCATGCCCTGTGCCTGCTTAGTAACTGTTATTCTTGTGATGATGGCGATAAATCTTCACAGAAAGTAACCCATTATTCGATCAAACTGAGGATGTTCTGGTTTTAAGTCTGGGTTTGCATCCAGCTCTGACCCACATTAGCTCTGTGACCAGGATGTGGCCCTCTCTCCACTCAGACTCTGTAGTCATCCATAAATAGGGGGATCCCCCACCGTGGGACCTTCAAAGGGAGTCAGTGCAATAACCCATGTCTGTAGTCTGTAAACAGGACAGTTCTGAGCAAACCTGGGTACCTCCCATCACTGTGTTAATTAATCAGAAGGAAGGTGCCAGCCAGAAACCAATTATGAAGTCCCTCCAGGGGCCTCTTGAGGGGGAGGGGGTGAGAGCAGAGAGGAGTGGGGCAAGGCAGGGTGGGTGCCAGCTCCTCCCCTACTTCCCACCCTCCTTCCCCCTTGTGCTCCTTCACAGCTGGTCCCACACTCCAGGCCCACAAAGGAGAGGCTCATTCAAAACAGCTTCTTTTCATGTGGAAGCCACTGGATTTGCATCTGTCCTTCCAGGCAGGGCCTGCTTCGTGCCAGCTGCTAGGAGGCTGCAGCGCCTGGGCCTGGGCCTGCGGGGTCCACAGTCAGGGAAAGGAAGGGGAACAGAATAAGCTGATCAGGAGAAGAGAAAAGGAGAGGGAGGTGTGCACCAAGGGAATGTGCACATTCTCTCGTCTCCTGGACACCAGACAAATTCTGTGGCCGGCACATCATCCAAATCAGAATCCAGGCCGCCCCGTGCCAGGAGCCGGCGGCGGCTGAGGCCGTGTCTGCTCCTGACTAGCCAGCCCGGGACAGAAATGGAAAATCTCACTCCATCGCTGAGCTGCCAGGGTCTGATGTTGCCAGGCCGTTGATCCAGCCAGTGTCCACACTCCCAAACTGGCCAAGCTCAAGTCTGTGCTGATTCCACAGGGCGGACCAACTGTGGGGTGATTCTGGGGCCCTGGGGAGCCTCACCACCCTTCCCACATGCCTCTAAGTGCTGCCAGAGGTGCCAAGGTGGGCACCCTCAAATAACTTAGCGGAGCTCTTCTGGAGAGTGAGCTTCATCGTCTAGAAGAGGAGATGGTAAGGCAGGAAAGAGCCTGCCTTTATTGAGTACATGCAGCATGCAGGCAAGACAGACCTCCCCTGGCTTTGGTCCCCTGGACCTCGAGTCTCCGAACTCAGGACTTGGGCCCATCTTCCATATCCATCTTCTCGAAGGTTCTGGACAGCAGGAGCAATGGCTTACACATTCTGTCACCCTAATGCCTAACACAGGGCACAGCCCAGAGTAGGAGCCCCAGAGAGTGCTGGCTAAATGAATGAGTGAATGTTAGTCTCCCACCTTCTGCATAAGAATGCTAGGGGTGTCAGCAAGAACTGCCAGGAAGGAGGAGTTATAATGGTTGCATGAAACAGAGCAGGCAGAACCCCTACTCCAGCCCCAGGTGTCTGGGAGTTGGGTGTGTGTCTTTTAACAGAGGCTCTGTGACATGCTGGCACTCACATCTCTTCTCCCCAGTAAGAACCAGACAGGAAAGAGGTGCCGACAGAGGGGATGTCTGATGGTGGGTGGCAGGGAAGGGGTGTCCAGGCATCTTCATAGGCTAGATTCTGGGTCAAGGATTTGAAGGTAGAGGAGCCTTGCCATCCTCCCTCCCCATCCTGATCCTGGGTGTAGCAAGGACTCCCATATTCCTTGAACCCCAGTGTCTGCTTCCAAGGGAAGAGGCTGTCCAGCAGAGGGAAAGCTGGGTGCCAACAGTCCAGGTCAGGCCCATACAGTGGAGTAAGTGGAGCCCAAGACCCCTGCCCCCGATGGGGCTGCCTGAAACCTCCCTCACAGAGCAGCCAGAGGTAAGGAGCACTGACTGACCAGCTGCCAGGAGGAACCAGGTGCCAGACCCTTCTGCCTCCAACTTGCTGAGTGACTTTAGGCAGGTCACAGTTCTGCTCCCTGGGCCTCAGCTCCTTCATCAGTCAAGGGAGAGGGTTGAATGATTTGACCAATCAAATATTCTGTCCTCCTGTGAGTCACTCTATAGGGAGAGACATGTGATCTTTGTCAAACAATTAACTGTTATTAGTTACCTGGGAGAGCTACACCATCCTCAGTCCTATCATATTCAGCAGGAGCCTGGAACTCCCAGCAGTTAGCTGAGCTCTGCTAGAACGGGGCAGGAGAAAGAAGGCTGGCCTGCCGAAAGAGGGACTGGGCTGTGGCTGATGTGATGCTTGCAGACCTGAAATGGACTGCTTAGCAGGAGAGCTGGCATCCAGAGTCTCCTTTTTGCCCACACTTCTTCTACTTAGTCCTTCTGAAAGGCAGCAGGCATTTCTGCTGCTCAGGGCACTTTATTCCTGGACAGCAGGCCTGCTCAACTAGCCTCATGAACTTGGAGAGCACTGAGCTCACTGGCATCTAACCTAACAAGGCACATCTGGGCACAAGGAAGCCCAATCATTACGAGTCACCATCTTTCTTACCTAGAAGCCCCACCTCTGGTCACATCACAGACAAAAGCCAGAAAATCAGGCCAAAAGACTTCTGAGCAACAAAAAGGGAGCTGTCAAGCCCTACATTATAGCTTGCAGGCTTTTCTTATAGCCCACTGGCTTGTCCTCTGCACACGGTGCTGACATATTTGTTCTGTGTTTCCAGTTGATGGCAGTTTAGAAACAGATATTTAAAACTGGAGGAGCGCTGCTATTCTGGCATATGACTGAAATGGAATAGAGATAGAAAAATTATAAAAAGCAGACACAAGAACTCAAAATAAAATCATCTGGAATAACATCATCTTGTTACTTGAAAGTAGCCTGCATTTCCTCACCCCTGACTTGTCTTATAGAAGAAGGTTGGACTGAAACTGAGAGGAGGGGGAGCCTTTGTCTCCCATGGATGATCAAGGTCTGGGCAGCAGCTTCTGGTCCTTCCCACTATTCTCTCTCTGCTCCCTCTTTTCTTTTTCCTTTCTCCTCCTCCTCATTATGTAAAGCAACTAAGGTAGCTTATTGAAACATACACTAAAACAGAGTTGAAAACGTCACAACCAGGAACAATGTCATCAGGCTAGAAGGTCACAATCTGCTTGGCTCTGTATCTCTGGTGCTGATTGGGGCAGGAGTCCCTCCAGGACCCTCCTCCCCCTCCAACTTCAGGATTTATATGCAGCTTCACCAGCTGTACCCCACAAAGGGAAACAGGGACATGTATGAGAGGCAGGGTGGTAAATGGGAAACAGGCCTGCCTCCTCTCAGGAAGTGCTACTGACCATCTAGCAATTTGCTCCTCTGATTTTCTCTCTTCCACTCTCCAGGCTTCAGGGCTGACTAGGTGATCTCCTGCAACCCACACCTGGCCCTGGCCCTACACCCTGCCCTCAGGGGGCCTGACACAAAGGCTCGGTTGGAAGTGCAGGAAGCCAGGCATCCTCAAAGGGGGTGACCTTGTGCCTGCAGGAGGAGCAGCAAGGGCTGTGGACTCACCCTTTAGGTCATTCCCTCCCTTGCCTGCCACCCCAAGTGTGTCATCAGTGATCCAACGCCCAGATGTCCATCAGGGTTCTTCTTCATATCTATCCTCTAACCAGACCACCTCCAAGAGAACAAAGAGCACCCAACATCCACATGGAGGAGCTGGCTTCCTTGTTGAAGCTGACGATGACCAGAAGGCCCAGCCGAAGGGACCCTAGACATCATCAAAAGCAATTCCTGCATTTCACAGATGAGAAACAGAGGCCTAGAGATGGAACAGACTGGCCCAAGGTCACAGAGCCTATTAGTAGCTGATTTAGGACTAGAGGCCAGGCCTCCAGACCCTCAGAGCACTGTAGTTTATTCTAGCTAAGACTCATGAAGGCACCCCTTCCATCAGGCTTTCAAGCAGCAGGACTGCACCTAGGCCCGTCTCCTGCATCCTGCTGCCCCTCCAGCCCTACCCACAAGAACACCTCTAGTCTGTGAAGGACTAGCAAGGGGAGAGAAGATAGGGTTAAGGTGGGGATTTTATTTAATCCCCTGAGCTGGCTTAAACTGATGCTACATTGGTTAGAGCAGGTGGGGAAGGGGAGGAGGAGGCACCAGTAAAGAATTACTGGATATCAAGAGGCAAGGCCTGCCAGTGGGTTTTAATAAACAAGTGCCCATCTCCATGTAGTCCCTACCTCAGGGGCTAGGCCCCCAAGTAGCGACCGTGGAAATAGTACAATCTTCAGGGGGCTCAGCATTGGAAAGATCACAGGTCCTAGGTTATGACAGATATCAGGGTAAACCCCAGCTCCGCTATTTACTCGCTGTATGACCTTAGGCAAATCATTATATCAGGCTGAGCCTCAGTTTCTTCCTCTGTTAAAGGGCACTGAGTACCTTTCTTGTAGGCCTCCTGGGTAGGTAGGAAGCCTGAGCTCATGTATGTAAAGAGACAGAGGGGAGGCATTGAGTCAAATCTCAGTGCTATTATTACAAATCTCACATCCAGGCCCATCCATGACTCTTCTTCCCTAACTGACTTGTGTCTTTGATGTTAACCTTAATAATAATAATCCTTCCCGGCTAAGCAGCATTTGTAGCATATCAAATACACTAAGCATCTCACCCCTTGTAGATCACAGCAGTCCTACCAGGAGTAGCCAGAGCTAAGGTAGCCCTTTAGCCCCAAGTTCCTATAGTTTCCAAGTCCCAATTTTGGAGTTGAGCCCAAAGACCCTGAATGAATACGTTGTCTTGTGGCTGGTATCAAGGGGGCATTGGCAGCCTCTGGTTTGCCCAGAGGAGCCAGGGCAGTCCCGCTCATCGCTCCCACAGCAGACCACAAGCTACCTGCCCTTCCCACTCTGGCCTCCAGCTCTCGGGTTCTGAGAGCCAGGTAGACGGCTAGTGGACCGGACCTGGCCTTGGGTACACGGATAGCCAAAGCCAAGGCCAGGCTGTGAGTTCCTTATGGTGACAGTGCTCTCGAAAGAGTGTTCACATCCTTGATCTTACTGGTTCTTCAACTGACCAGCTCAACCCCCAGGATCCATAGTATCATCACCTTCACCTTCCACAAGAGGAAACTGAGTCCCAAAGTAGAAGGGCCCAGTCAAGATCACCCAGGAGTTAGGGTAGAGCTGGGGAGTAACCTTGGGTCTCTCTAGTCTTCTAATCCTGGGCACCCTCCACTACCCGATCTGCTTTGCTCTTAACTCCTTCCTCCTCACAACAGAGAAGCCCCAAAGTCTCTCCAATAAACCTAGACCCCTATGGCAAGGTCTAAGTGCCTATATCTTCAAGATGGTCACATCAGAGCCCTTCCTATCCCCAGTAGCAACTCCCGGACCAGGGAGTGCCTGCACCGGTGAGTGGCATTGGCATGGGGCCAGAGTCCCTGGGGTTGGCCGCAGAGGCCGGCAGGTGTGGTGGGCTTTCCCCGCCCTTGGCCTCCTCCGGGTGGCAAGCCCATTCCCACACCACTGCCCAGCACCCGTCCCTGCCAGTGACTCTCCCCGATTCGCGCTCCAATGGGGGCCACCAAGGAGCTCCCCAACACTGCTCTCCAGGGGTTAAAAATGCAGTATCCTAAACAAGGGTTAAAAATGCAGTCCTGGGGTTGGGCCGGTGCGCAGGGATGTTGTCCAAACCACAGCGGCTGCCAAAGCGGCATCCTCCCCCTTCCTTCAGCGGTCCTCGGGGGCCGGAGCTACTCGAGCGAGCAAGGGAGCTAAGGAGGCGCACGCCGCATCTTCCCCGAACCGGTGCCCCCTCCCACACCTCCGCCCCCGCGCCCCGCGCAGCCAGGCGGAGGGCTGCAGGCGCCGAGGGTCCCCGCGCTTACCTTTGTGACAGTCATGCAGGAACTCCCGGGCGCTGCGAGGGCGCGGGCTCGGCGTGCGGGGGCGACGGCTGGGTCCGCTGGGGGCCCCGGGCTGCGGCGGGAAAGGGTCCCGCGCGTCTCCGTAAGCTCGCGGCCCCGGCGGCTCTGAGCGCGCTCGCCGCGCCGGGCGGGAGGCTCGGCCGAGCCGGGGGCCCGCGCTCCGGACAGGCAGAGCGCAGGGACCGCTCGTCGGCGCTCGCCCGCCGCTCTTCGCTGATGTCAGCCCCGAATGTGCATTTATAATAGATGAGCCTCTTTCGCCGCAGGAAGGCGAGGCAGGAAGAAAGGGAGCGAGGGAGCGGGCCCGGGCTGGGGGGCGGGGGGAGGAAGAGGGGCCGGGAACTCGCTACAAAGGAGGAGGCGGAGGGAGGAGGAGGAAGCGCCCGCCCGCTGCCGAGTCCCGCGCCTCTGGACCCGATCGCTGGCTGCGGGGCACCGCAGCTCGCGGGGCCGAGGTCGAGCGCCAAGGCCGGCGGCCTTAACCTCTTCAGGCCCGCGGACGCTAGGCGGCTGGGCAAAGCGGGGTCCTGGCACCTGCCGGCTGGGGGGTGGGCGGCGACCAGGCTTCTCGGTGCACCACTGGCCCGGGGACGCGGGTGAAATCACACGCTAGGCAGCGGAGGCGCGGCGTGGGCCGAGTCGACCGCGGGGCTCGACCCCAGGAGGTGGGCAAAGCCGGCCTCGGGCTGGAGCGCCGCGGTGCCGAAGGAGAGAGGCGTGGCAGCCCCCCGCCTGAGAGCTCGACCCGCGGCCCTTCCTCCAGCTAACTAACTCCAGGTCGCTGGATCCATTGCTTAAGCAATCGTTTGAATCTAATTCTTTAAGCGATTAGCTGGCCCAGAGGGATCATAGCCAATTTTACGCAGGAAGAAACTGGAGTGGAAGTGACTGAGGCAAGGACACGCGGCCCCCAGGCGTTTCTCCGGGCGCCCGTGAATTTCACGGCGCGCAAACTCTCCGTGGTACCCCTTGTGGTAAAAGATACATTCTACAGACAGGACGGACCCTGCCCTCGGCGTGTCTACCCTACCCTTGGTGCAGCGCGAATCGGAGAAACACAAGAGTGTCCTGTGCGGTGAACTATTCCTGACCTGGGTCACACCATATCCCGGAACTGCTGCAGGAACTTGAGGGACAATCACCTGAAGGTGACCCCACCACTCTTTAGTAGGGAGGCCTGGTCCTGAATATCTGAGAGCAGAACCGGTTTCTGCTAATACTGAACGGCTTAGGCTGAGCGGGGGAGGAGTTAGCCGAAATGATTCTTGAACGCTTCATCACCTCCCGGAAAGCCCAGGAATGCTGGCTTCTTGCTACACCGAGATTTTACATCGCAGTGAAGTGTATCATGACATCGTCCTCGATGCAATGGAAGAACACCTGTGTGTGCAAGGTCCCAGGGTAACAGAGATCTATCTGGTGCCTGCCTTCAAGAAGCACACCTTACGCTACAGCAGTAATAGCATCTGTAGAGTGCTTGGTGGACCATCACGATATTTTTATTTGCATTTCCTCTTGTAATTTTAAATGCAACAGTATGAGGCATTTTGCTGATGAGTGAACAAGAGGGGAGGGGGTCTGCCTAAGCTCACACATCAGTGACTTAAACAGAAATCTGTGCTTTGGATCTGAGCACTCCAGGGCCAGCTGCCTTATTTGAGTTTCCCTCCTGTCTTGGGAGCTGGATGGATGGCTATTAGTCCTGGTTTCACTAAGAGTACTTGGAGTGACTTTACTAAATCCCTGGGGTAGTAGATGCTGCCACAGGCCTCAGGCATCTCATTTGTGCAGACTCTCCCAAGGTGTGCTGCCATGCTGGACCTTGTGCCTTTGATCGCATCATTCACCTGCCAAGAATGTCCCCCTCCTCTTGCACTAATCCGAACTTCTCCACCTGTCACCATCCCATCTCCTTATCATTCTGACAACTCCAACCCTCTTCCCCTCCCCAGTTCTGTCTGTTGCACTTGGCTGTGTGTCTGGGCTTATTTTCATGAGCTTCCTGTTGGTGTAGACCATGAGCTGGGAAGCATCCTGAGCACGGGGGCATATCTTCTCTTACTGTGTACCCCCGGGCACTCAGTAGCTGCTCAACAAATATTAACTACCACTAAAAACAAATCCATCAAAATAAGCCTTCAACCTACAGCAGAAGAAATTTTGATTAGACCCAAGAAAGCATTTTGTCCAGCCTCAAATGTGGTCCCAGTCCCAGTCTGAACTGTCTTGGGTAGGTCATCCTCAAGACAGGAGGATGCCCAGGAGGCCTTTCCAGGACACTGCAGCCATTGGAAGCCATTAAAGGGCAAATCAAGGATACTAATCTCCCTTCCCCCATGTCTGTGACTTGTCCACTTTTATCTCTCACGAATATTTAAAATCCCAGGTTGTCATCCTCAGCTACCCAGCATGTATCTTGGCACCTTCCCCATCAATGCCAGCATTGTACGCTCTGGGAAATTAGACAAATACTTAATATCAGCTTGAGCCAAATGTAATTAAGAACATCAATCTGTTGCCCACAACCCACATGACATGTTCCAAAGGCAGAAAGAAAATGTTTCTGATCTCTTACATGTTGCTGGCTCACCCCTCTCATCACATCTGCCTGATCAAAATGGAGGTCTGGAAGAGGAAGGGCCCTCTCAGAGAATTTTGCGTCCCCTTGTCAAGTTAAGGGCTTGGCCAGCAGAAGATCCTTAGACATAAGTGTGTTTTCTGTAGTGCAATGTATGTACCACAACACCTTCCACTCTGGGTCTCCAGCAACATGGTCCATCTCAGTTTGGACTCTGTCCAAAGCAGGGCCTGAGAAACTAGTTAGATGCAGTGGTTTAGTAGGAAGGTGTCCCAAGGAAGCAGTAGTGGAAGAGTGGGCTGGGGGTGGATAGCAACATTGGGAAGGAGGAAGAGCCAATCTAAAGACTGACTTTCTACTGTGTGTTCTCAAGGTCACTGCTGGAGGAAAGGGGCCAGTTCCCCAGAGACTTGGGGATGTGTCCAGGATTGGCTGCAGGAGTCAGTCATTGGCATTTATCCATAGGCTGCTCTTCCCCATTCTCTAGGAGCTGCCCCTGGGGGTTTCACTTCAGCTTGGAGAGCGCCCTGGAACAGAAAGTGGAAAGACACCTCCCCCAGCCCCCACCTGCTTACTTGAGATGCAGTCAGCTCAAGTGTGAGTGGAACCAACCACTGAGCTGCAGGTGAAACCAGAGGGAGGCTGAGGGAATGTGTTACAAACTGTGGAGTAAACAAGGGTGCGGTAGTAGCGCTGGTCCCCTCTAGATACTTTCATGGCCTCGAGCTTTAGCCCAGGCTCTCTCCCAGCCTCTAATGCCTTTACCCATCATTCTCTGTGTAGAAAACTCTTATTCATCTTTCAAAGCCCAGCTCAATGGCACCTCCTCTATGTAGTTATCCAGGCACTACCTCCACAATAGCCTGGTTCACCCTGTATCATAATTATCAAAATTAAATATATTTATCTTGTATTTTTTTGATGGGCCATGACCAGGTGTTCTCTCCCTCTCTTTCTCTCTCTCTCCCTCTCTCTCATTACAAGGAGTAGTTAACACGTAAGACATGCTGACACATCGTAGCTGCCTAACCAGTCAAATAGGGCTGCCATGGGCACCTTTAGCTTTTGTCTTAATAAGCCATTGGCTCAGGTCCCAGCACCCCATAGGGAGGCAACAGGCTTCTTGACCTCAGGTTCTGCCCTGCCCGCTGTATTCACTTGCCCGGGCCCCATAATATTGTGTGCCCCTGCACAGAGTACAGAGGGCTTCATCCTTGCCTGCAAAAAGATGTTGGCCTCCTAGGAAGACCCACAGGTGTGAGCACACATTTAGACCATGGTGGGTGCTGTATTTTAGCAGGGGCGGGAGGGAGATTCGCGAGGCTATGGAGATCCTTCAATCCTAGATGGCTGCCTCATTCATGCCACCCTGACGCACTTTCCACCTACCCTTAGGTAGTCAGTCTTCAAGCCCTGCAGATCTCACTGCCCCTCAAATCCTTGCCCCGTCTCCTGCCCTAGGGCAGCATTTGATCTCACTCACGTGGTCATCTTGCCTCCTGTCTGTGCTGACCAATCCATTCTGCCCCCAGCAGCTCACGCCCTTCAATCAAACCCACACAGATCTGCTTCCTTGAAACCCATCAGGGGCTCCTGCTGTCTTCAGGATGAGACCCAAACAGGGTCTCCAATCCAAACAGAGACCTGCCCAACCCCTGCTTCTCCACATTCCTGTCTCATCATACCCTTGCCTTTCTCTCCCTCTCAATACCTGCCAGGCTCTTCCTCATTCTTCAGATGTCACCTCCTCCAGGAAGTTTTCCTGGACCATGAATAGCCTCTGTACAACTCTATTTTCTATAATTCCCTGAGCTTCCTTTTCTCTGCACATTTGTACATTCTTTTATCATTTCCTGCTTGTGTGTTTGACTTCCCACAGAGGATGAGCTGCTTGAGGGACTGGTTCTTCAGCTTGGTGATTCCAGAGCATGTGCCTTGCTCAGTCTCCTTCTCTGTGTATAATCTCCTGGTTCCCATTTCTCCCTTTCTGTCTTTTTTATTGTCTTCTCAACCTCTCTCCCCCTCTGCAGGTCTCTGCCCCCAGGTTCTCCCCACCTGTTTCTTTGTTGCATCTGCTTTTCCATGCTTCAAATCTCCGTGTCTGTCTTCCCCACAGATGCCCCTGACAGATGCCCCTAATGCCTACCTTTCCCACTTTGCCCTCTTCATTCACCCATACCCCTCCACTACTCTTCATGCCTTGGTATGGGCTCTCCTCTCTCCTTCCCTCTCCTTGACTTTAGTGGCTTCTCTCTTCCTCTTGTCTCTCCTCCAGTTCTGTTCTCCCATCATGTCTGCTTTTTTTTGTTCCCCTGCCCTTCTCACCCCTCTGTGTGTTTCTGTCTCCAACTCTCTGTCTCTGTAGATGTGTTTCTCTGTCTCACTCTCCCTTGATCCTTCTTTCTTTGTGCTTCACCCTCTCTCTCTATGGCCTCTGTATAACACATATAATGCCGACTTTGGCATGGGGGAATGCCAGGGTAGGCAGGGTGCTACCCTGAGGGTACCATCTTTTACCCCATATCTGAGGGTGATGATGGGTGAGCCACCTGGAAACAGGTACCTTCAGAACCTCTGAAGGCTGCATGCATCCTTGACTGTGAACGCCCTCACCTGAGCACCAGGGTCTTTGCCCTTTTACCCACTCTGTGAGCTTGCATGAACATGTATGGGATTGTGTGTATCCATAGTTGTATGTGTGTATATGTGGGGTGTATGGAAATGGGTGATGGAGGGAGAAGCCACATAAGTGAGCTCAGTGAGAGAACCCAGGGCTCAGCCTTGCTCAGAGGTCTGCCCTCCCCGCTCTGTTTGGGGCTTTGATGGCATAAAGGCACTTCCAGCCACAGGGAAGACAGATGGCTCTCTCTGGCTGCGCTCCCTGTCTCACCCTTCACGTGCAGCTCAGAGACGGATGTGCTCGAGAAATATTACCCATTTTCATATTAGCATAGTGATTAAGCACCTGACTCTGCAGCCATAATACCTGGGTTCAAATCCCACCTCTCCCACATGCTATCTGTGTGACCAGCTGTTTGACCTCCTTGGAGCTCAGTGTCCTCTTCTCCAACATGTAAGTGATGTAACAGTGGCTTCAGAGGTGTTAGGAAATGTAAATAGGAGAAAGAAGTTGGGCAGTGTATACACTTCATAAATGCTGTTATTACTATTACAAATCAATACTGTGTCCCTCATTCAATTCTCCTGCTTTCTGTTCCATCCTCATAATAGTCTAGTCTGGGTAGAATAAACAACTTTTGTCAGAAAAAGAAACCGAGTCCGGGAGAGACTACATGGCTTGCATAGCTCACAGCTAACAGGCAACAGACTGGATCCAGGGCCCTGGGCTGGCTCCACCTTTGCTGCCCTTTCACAGCCTGGAGCCCTGGGAGAGTGGAGCTCTTTCAGGTAGGTACAGGGGAGGGAACCCTGAGCCCTGAGTTCTAGGTAGCTTGAGCTTTGCCACACAGGAGCATGTGGCTTACCAAAGCCCCTTTGCCTAGCCAAGCCATGGCTCACTCACCTGTAGAACAGAATTACAGAAATCCATACACTTAAGAACTATCAACTGGCAAGCATTTTAAGATGAAAAATATTTGTGGGAAGAAAGAAAAGAGAGGGAGGGAGAGGAAGGGGGAGGGGAGGGGGACAGGGAGGGAAGGGAAGGGGGGGAGAGAGAGAGAGAGAGAGAGAGAGAGAGAGAGAGAGAGAGAGAGAGAGAGAGAGAGAGAGAGACCGCCTACCATTCTGCCAGTCACCAACAGAGGGCGTAAGCCGACTCTTGTGTGTAGCCCTTAGGACTAAAGATTTGCAGCCTTTGGATTTTTTTGGATCTAAGCTTTGGTAGCACCTACTTTAGCGGTTCTCCAAGTGTAGGTCCCAAACCACCTGGAAGCTTGTTATGAATGTATATTCTTGGGCGGCGCACCAGGCTTCCTGACTAGAAACTCTGGAGGCGGCTCGGCAGTCTGCTTAAGTAAGTGCACAGCGGGGATTCTGAGAACCGCTGATTGACATCATAAGTGAGCACCCTGTCAGGTAAAGGGTGAGAAAGTGCTTTATAAACCAGCAAAACCAACATGAAGGAGCTATTTCACATTCCACCTCCCAGGTAATGTAGTTGAATTTTAACTTGCGCTTCAATATCTTTTTCCTGGAGGCTTTAAAAATCTTTCCACCAAAGACAAGGGGATTCCAAGCATGGCAGGGAGCAGAAGGGTGGGAGGAGGTGGCCTGAAACAGTTCCAGCAAGGCACCACAGCTTTGCCGGTTTGTGCTGTGGCTCCCCGTTCTGTGCAACTTCATGGCTCCAGGCTCAGCTCCACTCGCCCTTTAAGGCTGGACCTGATGATGCCCCAGAAGTGGGAATGGCAAGTGTCCTGACTGCTTCCTCGTCCACATGCTCCTCAATTTGGAAATAGGGATGAGGCCTCAGAGCCTGGGGGAAAGGCCTCTGAGATCCCCTTACAGTCCAGCAGCCCCTCACTAGATGCTTCTCAGCCAGACCAGTCCCCAGCAGTGTCCCCATGGGTCCTGCTGGCTCCTGCCCCTCTACGCCTGGCCCCAGGATGCTCTTCTTCATTCTCCTCCAGGCTTGTGATCTGGCTACACTTCAAGGCTCAGCCAAAAGCCCTCTCATTACAGGGAGAACCCCTTCCACCACCCACTCTGTTCTCTCCCTTCCCTGGATTCCCAGTACTCACAGCTTGTCCCGGAGACACCTGTCACTGCTGAATCTCAGACCATTTCTATTTGTAAGAGCAGGCTTTGGGCCAGATGGTTGCTCAGGTCTCCTCTGCCTGCTGCAAGATGTTCTGAACTCTAGTTCCAGAACGGGCTTATCTTCCCCAGCCAGGGCTGCCCTTAGCATGTGCCAGAGCCTTGGGCGAATTCGTGCATATGTGTTTGGGAGGGTGGGGGAGACCCATGTCTATATACACATTTGATTTTAAAATGTAATACAAGACTTGGCTGGTAGCACAGTGGATAAGGCGCTGGCCTGTGAGCCCAAAGGTCGTTGGTTTGATCCCCAGCCGGAGCACATAACCAGGTTGCAAGCCAGGTCTCCAGCCAGATCTGTGGCTGGAGGCAGGTAAAAGGCAACCATACATTGATGTTTCTGTTTCTCTCCCTCTCTGCCTCTCTCCCTTCCCCTCTTTCTGGAAATAATAAAGTCTTTAAAATAAATAAATAAAATGTAATACAGAACCCTTGGCCTATGTGAGGTATTGTGATTTATTGATGATGATACAGAATAATGGATAGAGAACAGGTACTGGCACATCTGTTTATTGTCCAATCAGTGCGTGTGAAGATTCTTGTAGGGTCCAAGAACCACCAGCTCCAGGAACCATCTCTTCATGTTCTTCATTGTCAAATATGTCATTCCTGGTTAATTTCTTATTTTCCACCATGAGAAAAAGGTGACAATGCCATTTTCATTCTCAATACCACAACTTTTTGGAACCTTTTTGCATTGAAACATTTTGGATCTTCTCACCCCCACAGTTCCCTGGTTGCATTATTATTCAAGAGGTTGTGTCACCCATGAATACTAGGTTCCAATGACTGTTTCAAATGTTCTTCATCTACTTCCCTGTGGGTGACCATAAATGCAAGTCTTATCCAATGTGCAGGAGAAGAGAAGGATCATTTGCTTCCTGGCCATAAATTGACCATCCAGAATGTTAGAGTGTGATGACGCACCCTTGAGCCATAGAAGAGAGCAACAGGGTGCCATGGGTGCTCGTGGAGGTTGGCACCAGGTGAAGGATGCTTGCTACCACTCCTGCCACTCTTGGTGTTGTAGGCAAGAAATGACACCATAGTCAAAACACAGATGGACAAGAACCATGCCACAGACCCTGGACTGGTGGTAACCTAGAGGCCTGAACTTGTCCTGAGTATGTGTGCAAATCACTTAAAATCAGCATGTCAGCACCATTCTGGTGGCCTGGTCTCTTATGGCCTCGACCCAAAAAGGCAACATGGCACCAGTCAGACTGTGGGAACAGCCTGCTAACCAAATCACCCTCTTGGAACTGGAACCTGGTCATCGGCTCTAGAGCAGCTCCCCAAGTGTGAGTCCCAGAGCTCCTGGTGAGGGATTATCTAGCCAACCCCATGCCTGGGGTAAAGATCAGAAAGTACCCAAATGTGAGAAATGGGGGCTGAGGCACAGAAAGGGTCCAGCCAGATTCCAGGCCCTTGTATAAGGGGCACTGTAGGCCCCAGTTGGTCTCAGGCACAGGAAGGGAATTTGAAAAGAGAGCACTCCACTGTAGGGACCCCTGAGAGGTGGTCAGTACAGCTCTAGGCAGATGTTTTGCTCTCCTCGGAAGGACTGCTTTATACCTCTTTCCATCCCTCTCTATCTTGAATTTCCTCCGTGCTCAGTAATTATTTGTGGGTTGGCTAGGCCAGCCAGGTAAAGGCTAGCCGGAGCCTCTTCCTATAAAACATTCTGTAAGGCAGGCTTCTCAAACATGAATGACTCCCCTGGGCCTCTTATCTTGTTAACATTCACATTCTGATTCAGCAGGTCCGGGGCTGGACTAACACTCTGCCTCCCTAACAGCTCCCAGGGGCTGTTGCTGGTCTGCAGGCCGCACTGTAAGCAACCTCAGGTCTGGCTTTACCTTGGAGACTGGCAACACTTGCTTTCGGAGAGAACCAGGCAAGTGACTTGGGTGGTGGAGAGGATGCTGAGCTAGGGTAGAGGACCTGAACCTCACTCCTCTCACTCAGCAAGGGAGATGAGAAGAGTCCACCTGGCGGGCTTGTTGGGGGTGGGACTGAGGCTGGATCCTGCGGCCTAGACTCTTTCCCTCAAAATCTTGGGACACTTCCCTCCCTTGGGACACCTCCCTCCCATTACTACTGTTTCTACCAAGATAATGGCGTTCACTAGAAGATTCATTTGACAAATGTTTAACAGACATCTAATTTGTACCAGTCACTGTGCTGGCACCTGGGGCTACAGGTGGAAACAAAGCCAAATCCTTGCCCCTCTATTCACTATTTTTCTGTGGGTGTGTTGGGGGCAATGTGCAAAGTAATTGCTAAGTAAAGACATACCAGAGGGAGCTAGATAAAGGGTAAAGGGAGTGGGGTGGGGCATTTCTGGAATGGTCAAGGGAGGCCTAAAACAGTGGCACTTGGGTAGATCCCCAAGGAGGACAGGATGGGAGTCCTGTGTACGTCTGGAACAAGGAGCCCATGTGGCCAGACGGAATGGGAGGGAAGGATTCTGTAATGGTGCCGGGCAACCCAGCAGGTGCTTACAAAGAAGCCAGGTAAATGTTCTAGGGAAGCATTTTAATACATATTAACCATCAGATCTCTATCCCTAAACTCTCCCACAGCCCAAGGCACAGCTTTTGGATCTCAACCACCCATTACTTCCTCTTCATCTTCCTCCAGAACTTCCTTCCACAAAGACAAAATCCGGCCCAGGGTCCCCTTGAAGTGGGAAGATTAATGGGTTCTACCATCAATAATGGGTTGGTAATGGGACCCAAGACCAACAATCATAGAGTGACCATCTCTAGGAGCCTTCCATGCCCTGGGTGCCTTAGGTCTTTTGTCTCAGTCTGCCTTCACTATAACCCTAGAGGGGGTTCCTCTCATTTTACAGCTGAGAACAGTGAAGCTCAGAGAGTTGCAGCCAAGGCCACATCCCAAGAGGCAGTGATGGCCGCAGGCTGAACTATAGTCACCCTGGCTCCTCCCTGGGCTTTCTCTTTCTGCTGTACTGTCGGGGCTCTGCCTGTTTGGACACAGACCCTTCCCTGGTGTTTTCCCCAGCATAGCTGGAACAGGCACAATTTTCATGGTCTGAACCCCAGGGGAGAACAGGAGACCTCAAAAATGCCTCTATTTTCCTACTTGGGGTAGCTCAGGGCCTTGCACCAGCCCACCTTTATGGACACGTTGCTCTTCTCGTCATTTTAGTCCCTGGTCTTATCTCAACATGAGGATGCTGGCTTATTTATCACCACCCAGAAGTTTCCCCTGATGTCTTAGAGCTTTGTGATCAGGACACTCAATAGCCCCTTACTCATTCTACGGGGCCAGAAATACCGATACCAAGTGAAGACAGGGATATTACAAGAAGAGAAAACTTCAGACCAATACCCCTTACAAATACGAATGGTCTAATTGAAAATCATTGCTGTGTTACATGCAGGCACTTTATATGCCTAATCTCCATTGCTCCTCCCAATGGCCCCCATGAAGCCGACTCATTTTTCAGGAGGGAAAACTAAGGCTTGGGGGCTCAGTGACTTGAAGGCAGTCTCACGCAGCTAGTGAGTGGCAGAGCAAGGATTCAAAATCACTTCCAACTCCAAGCCCAGCTTCTCCTACCCCAACACGCAGCCACCCACACAGGGAAAGAGGAACAGCAAACCCTGCACAGTTGCACCTGTATTCCAGTATCTCCTCTCACAACTGTTAGCTCAGGTGACTCGGTAGGATAGCCTCTCCCTGCAGGTGAGACCCTTTCCCAGACCTGCAGGGAAGGGCACAGACCCCCAGAAAGTGACTCCTTAGCCAAAAGACACACTCCAGCCTGTGCACTGTGAGAACTGTGTGTGTAGGAAGAAGGGGGAGGGGGAGAGGAACTTGTCACTTCCTAGGCAAAGCCTTTACTTCTCTGCTCCTCAGGCTCCTCATCTGCAAAATGGGGGCAAAGCTCCAAAACACTGACAACAGCAAATTCTGACAAGGATGAGGAGCAGTGGGAACTCTCATTCACTGCTAGTGAGAATGCAAAATAGTGCAGCCACTTTGGAAGACAGTTTGGCAGTTTCTTATAAATCTAAACATACTCTCACCGTAACTGTCAGGATGTGGGGGCAGCTAACATGGAGGCAGCACATATCTTGGGACCTTTGATTGTATCTACACTTCAGTTAAAACTGTAACAGTCAATGTTTACATACCCAGCCTGGCCAAAAGGTGATAATGGAACCTGCTCGGGAAATTCTTGGGAACGAGTTAATGAAGTTAACTCATCTGGCAATTTGTCTGGCATCCTTGGTGAGGCCGTAATAAAGCAAATGGCCTAATAGGTAATCCCTCTTGGCTCCTTCTTGTTGGACTTTTTGTTAATGAACTAATTTTCCTTTGAAGTGCATATCTGTCTAACTGCCCACAGCAGTTAGGATAAAAACCCAACCTGGAGATGTCAAGTCTGATGTCAAGTCGAAGATGACTTCTCTAAAAGTCTCTTCCCTTGCAGCTCCCCAATTTCTGGGTTCCCCATTTTCCTTCCCTCAATAAACTCATGGCTTGATCCCACAGCGGTATCTAGGTGTGATTGCTCTGAGCAAGGCTGCCCTGATTCGTACCATCCACCAACTGCATTCCTTGTCATTTACCCAAAGGAGTTGAAAACTTATATCCATACAAAAACCTGGGCAGTTTTATTCATAATTGCCAAAACTTGAAAGCAATCAAGATGCCCTTCAGCAGTTGAATAGGTAAATCAACTGTGGTATATCCAGGCAATGGAATAGTATTCAGCCCTAGAACAAAATGAGCTACCAAGCCATGAAAAGACAGAGGACATTTAAATGCATAGTATGAAGTGAAAGAGGTCAATATGAAAAGCCTTCATACTGTATGACTCCAGCTATGTGATGTTCTGGAAAGGCAAAATTATGGAGACAATAAAACAATTAGGAGTTGCCTGGGGTTATGGGGTGGGAGGGGTGAGTAGGCAGAGCACAGAAGAATTTCAGGGCAGTGAAACTATTGCGTATAATACTGTAATGGCAGGTACATATCATTACGCATTTGTCAAAACCCATAGAACCTGCAATCAAGAGGGAACCCTAAAGTAAATTATGGACTTTGGGTCATCATGATGTGTAGGTTCATGGATTATAAAAACATTCCACTCTGGTAGGAGTGCGGATCATGGGGGAGGCTGTGTTGGCTTGAGGGCCGGGGTGTATGCGAACTCTGTATTCTCAGCTCAATTTTAAAAATTGGGGTGAAATTACCAGGTCTCAGGCTGGGGTAAACAAACTAATGTTCATGGAAACAGTTTCAGAGGAGGGCAAGCTGTTTTTTTGCTATAAGGGACTGGTGCTATTATGTTTTCAAATCCCAGCTGTGCCAGAAATCTTCGGCGGGAATTCAGGTGGGCCATTGCGACTTTCTGAGTCCCAATGTCCTTAGCTACAAATCAAGACAATAATATTCATTCTTTGTTCCCATCCCCATGACAACCTCTCAGAGAGTTAGTGACAAGTAGTGGTAATGATGGTAATAGCCAACCATTTATGTCTGGGCCCTGTGGTAAGCACTCTATACACATCATTTCGTTTAATCCTTACCATTGATTTTACAGTTGAAGCATGGGGTTGGGGGAAGAGGGGGAAGACAGGAGTGGGGGTAGGGGGACAGGCAGCTTGCCCTGGGTCACAGAGCTAGTCAGTCACCTGGTAAGTTCTGGAAGACTCAATGTTTGTACTCAACCTCAAGCTTTACCCCTGTGCCTCCAAGGATGACCCTGGGAGGACACAGGGGGTGGCCCCATTGCCTGATCACTGGGGGCGGGCTGGCTTCATAATAATAAATGGTGATCATACCAACCTTTCTATAGGACTTAGTATGAGCCAGGACTATTCTTCAGCCATTTCATTGAACTCTTACAATAACTCCAAGAGGTAGCTAGCTGCTATTATTATGTGCATCTTACAGGTAAAAAATATTTTATCTGTAAGAACTCAAAGAAAAGAAAATGTCAGACCCGAGAGGGAGTATGGGGCTCAGCTGCCTCCAGTCCTCAAGGAGACATTCTGCTTCCCCTGGGTGGCCTCAGGTCCTCCAGCTAACGCAAGGCCCTTGAGTATGTGTGTGTGGATGCATGTGTGTGCGTGTGTGTGTGTGTGTGTGTGTGTGAGTGCACGTGTAATGCACACTGCTGCTGCTGCATTGCTTCCTTTGTGACCTACCAAATCAACAGTCCAGGGAGGCCACACCTGGGCTCCAGAGCCCTGTCTCCTGCTGCGTTCACCCCAGGAGTACCTGGCAGTACTGGCTCCTTCCCCAACTCAGAATGATTTATTGTCCCCACAGGTCAGGCAGGGAAGGAAAGTTGGGAGCATGGAGCCTAATTTGCCCCTTAACCATGGAGGAGGCCTGTGGAGTGGGACAGGCCGCACTCCGGGAGTGGCAGGGGAGGAAAGCAAAGCGCCTAGTGGCCTGGAGGCAAACCCACTTAGTGTCCGGGCTACCTGCAGTGTGCATAGCCTGCAGGCTGGGGGACAGGGGAAGGGAGGGGAGAGGCCCCCTCTTGGTCCCCACAGGACCTGAGACCTGATTTTGAGTGGGAGTTCCTCAAAGGACGTTTTGTTTAAGTCTTTAGAACCAGCCAGATCTGAGTCCAAATCCTGTCTCTGCTGTTCCCCGGCTGCGAGACCTTGTTTGAATTACTTAGCCCCTTTAAGTAAGAGGGCCCCAGTTCCTCCTCTGTCAAATCAGGATCCTGATGGAAGCCACCTCACAGGGCAAAGTGAGTACCTGGCCTGGGTCAGGGACTGGCACAGAGTAAGGACTCAGAACATTAGTAGCTGTTTCTCAGCTGTAAAAATGAGGTTTCTATTAGCACCTGCCTTGTTGTGAAGGTTAAATGAAAAACAAATGTGGAAAGTGCTTAGAAAGGACCCTGATACAGAGAAAGCACTAACCATTTTATTATTAACATCCTCTTTCGCCCTACCTCGTCTTGTAACCCAGGCAGGGCACCCAGGGCCTGGAGGAGGGGCTGCTTGACTCCAGGATACACAATGCAAAGTTGGCATTGTTCTCAGCTGTCTCCCCACAGCAGGTGGGGGAGGATGGGGCTGCAGGAATTCGTTAGCACCAATTAACACAGAGAAGCTCCTTCTGCTCACACTCTGTGGGCTGGGGGCTTGGGACCACATGGCGGAGGAAGCAGCCAGGCTGGAGGATAGGGACATACAATGGAACCAGCAGCTAAGGCCAGGGTTCCTCAGCAAAGCCCAAGCAGGTGTCATTCCTATTTGCACAGGAAGGCGAGGCAATCCTGAAGTGGAGGAGGGCCTGTTCCTCAGGAACAACCATAGACAAGTGCTTCTCCTAGTGCATCTGAGACCCAGAGTGGGGACCATCCTCCGCCCCAACCCCAACCCTCTTACAAAAAATGCTTTCAGTTATATTCTTGCAATGAAAGAAATCATTAAAATGGCTGGAAAAGAAATGTAGACTGTAAAATGAAAGAAATCATTAAAATATGAAAAAGGAAAATAGTAATGGAGTAATAGTTTTAAATTAATGTGTTTTTAAAAACAAGGGGGAGGCCCTGACTGGTAGTGCAGTGGATAAGGTGCCTGCCTGCAAACCCAAAGATTGCTGGTTCGATTCCCCAGCCAGGACACATAACCAGGTTGCAAGCCAGGTCTCCAGCCAGATCCGTGGCTGGAGGCAGGTGAAAGGCAACCATACATTGATGTTTCTCTCCCTCTCTGCCTCTCTCCCCTCCCCTTTCTATGAAAAATAATAAATAAAATCTTTTAAAAATAAAAATAAATAAAAACAAGGGAAAATGTACCTTACTATATTTGTCTGTCACAGTAACAAATAATATTACAACCTCTGCACATCCATGACTAGCATCCAAATTGACCTCAAGTTCATGTTCAATTGACGGTAAAGCTATATTTGTCTATCTTTACTCATAATGCATTAAATAATACTTTTTATTAATTTAAACTTTAAAAACTTTCACACGAAGCAACAGCTAAATAAATGGTACGACAAGTTTTAAGTATAAGGTTAGATTCAGTAGGGATTCTAAAACTCTCATTTCATAAAAATTGCTAGAAATTGCAATATTACAGTGGTTTTCAAATGTTTCTTATAGTCAAAAATTTCCAGTAAAATATCTTCACCAGAATTTTTTTCACTCTATTTGGTAAAACCTTCTGACGTTTTTTTCCTCCAAAATTAGAGAAAATGGCTAACAGGTAAGAGAACATTGATATGATTTGAGCACAGCTTTAGGAGGAAAACAGACTTGAGTAACTCAAATTCTACTTCATTTTTACAATGACTCCACTCGTTTGGTAATTTTGAATCTACTGAGACACAAAACTATGCCAGAAGAAGGTTTGGAAGATTTCACTATAATTAGATTATTCTCTAAACATTCCATATAGAAGTTTTGTTTAGGTGTGTCAAAGGCCCACTGCATAACTGGGAGTTCTTCTACTTGACTTACATGTTGAAAATAGTGTTTATTAAAGGGTAAATCACAAAACATGCTTACAATACGCTCCTTCACTACATAGTCAACAATAAATACAGCAATTACTTAGAATTTAGATCACCTAACATATCTAAGGGATATTGGCCTATAGTGTTTTTTGTTGTTGTTTGTTTGTTTTCTTGCAACATCTCTGTTTATGCTTGGTACAAATGTACCAAGTTAGGAAGTATTCCTTCCTCTTCTACTTTTTGAAAAACTTTGAGAAAGTTGGTGTTAATTCTTCTTTAAATGATTAGTAGAATTTAATCCAGTGAAGCCATCTGATCCTGGACTTTTCTTTGTTGGGAGGTTTTTCATTATTGATTCAATCTCTTTATTTCATGTCTATTCAGATTTTTTATTTTTTAATTCTTCTTGAGTCAGTTTTGTATATAGCTGGTGTTTTTTAGAAATGTGTCCACTCCACTTCATTTAGGTTATCCCATTTCTTTGGCATACAGTTGTTCATATTTTCTTAACTTCTTTTTCAGTTTTGGAAAGTGGGTAGTAATGTTCCTAATTTCATTTCTGATTTTAGTAACTTAAATCTTATTTTGTTTTTATTGGTCAATCTAGCTAACAATTTGTCAATTTTGTTGAGCTTTTCAAAGAACCAATTTTTGCTTTCACTGAACTCTTTATTATTTTATTATTATTTTATTTATTTTAAACAGATTTTATTTATTATTTTTCAGAGAGAGGGGAGGGGAGAGAGGCAGAGAGGGAGGGAAACATCAACATATGATTGCCTTTCACCTGCCTCCAGCTACAGATTTGGCTGGAGACCTGGCTTGCAACTTGGTTATGTTGCCCTGGCTGGGAATTGAACCAGCGACCTTTGGGTTCCCAGGCTAGCACCTTATCCACTGAGCCACCAGCCAGGGCTATTTTTTAATATTTTAAAATTACTTTTTAATCATTTAGGTTTTAAATTTAGGTTATTAATTTGAGTTCTTCTTTTATAATATAGGCATTTACATTTATAAATTTCCCTCTAAATACTGCTTTGGATGAATCTTAGAAGTTTTGGTATGCTGTGTTTTTGTCTTCATTGCCTCTAAGTATTTTCTAATTTCCTCTTTTCCTTTGTGATTCCTTCTTTGACCTATTGGTTGTTTAAGAGTATTGTTTAATTTCCACATATTTGTGAATTTTCCTGTTGTCCTTCTGTTGTTAGTTTTTAGTTTTACTCCAGTGGGGGCAGAGAAGATACTTCGGATGATTTAAATTTTAAAAATTCATGGAGACTTGTTCTGTGATCTAACACTTGGTCGATCCTGGAAAATGTTTCACATGCACTTGAGAAGAATTTAGATTTTTTTTTTTTAGCATGAGGTGTTCTGTATATTCCCATTGGGTCTATTTGGCTTAGAGTTCTGTTCAAGTTCTCTAGTTTGTTATTGGTCTTACTTCCTAGTTGTTCCATGCATTATTGAGAACAAGGTATTGAAATCTCCACCTATTTATTGAACTATTTCTCCCTTCAATTCAGTCTTTATATATTTTGGGACTCGGCTATCAGGTGTATATTTGTTTATAATTGTTATATCCTCTTGATGAATTATCTTTTTATAAATATATAATGTTCTTCTTTGTCTCTTGTAACAATTTTTTACTCAAAATCTATTTTGTCTAATATTAGTATAGCCAGCCCAGCTCTATTTTGGTTATTATTTGCATGGAATATCTTTTTCACCCTTTTACTTTCAGCCTATTTGTGTCTTTGGGGAGCTACCAGTATAAGGTTGCCAGATTTAGCAAATAAAAATACAGGGTGCCTAGGTAAACTTGAATTTCAAGACACAATGAGTAAGCTTTTAGTGTATGTTCCAAGCAATTTCTGGTATGCATTTATACTAAAATATATATATATATATATATATATATATATATATATATATATATATATAATTAACTTTTTAACCTGAAATTTGATTTTAACTGTGCATCCTGTATTTTATCTGGGAAATTTATTCCAATAAGAATGTAAAAATGGACATAGGCCCTACACACTGGGAACTTAACCAGGGGTGAAAATCAGAGACTACCCTGGAGAGGCTTCCAGTTTCAGAGGGAAATACAATTCTTGCACAGGGAGTTTACAATCTGAGAAGAGAGGTGGCACAATCTTACCAAGAAGGCAAGAGGAATTAGCAAGAGTAATTAGCAAGGCCTTCCCAGCAGGGCCCCTTCTTGGGTCCCCCAAGGTTTCCCCACCCACACCTCATTGTCTACCCAGTGCCCAGCATGCAGTTGGTAGGAACTGGGAGTCCCAGCCAGCCCACATTGGGGAGCAAGGTCTGTGGAAGAACAAGGCACTCCTCCCCCTAACTTATCCACATCCCTATGCATGTGCACAAACTCACAACACACACTTATGTCATGCTCCCAGGTACGTCTTTACTATATACACATTTCCATGCATTAATATATGAAGTCTGTCCAGAAGTTATCCAGCCATATGAAAAATAGAGACATTTATTGAAGAAGATACAAGATATAGCAAACATTGTACGGAGGACAATAATCCCTTCCTTCAAAGTAGGTACCTTAGGACCTCACACAGGTCTCCCAATTGCCATCATCTGCCCCATCGTATTTTATTGAATTTCATCAATGATCTGAATAAAATCTCTTCTTTTTCAAAGGCGACTTTAGTTCTGGGAAAAGCCAGAGGTCCCAGGGCACCAAATATGGGTTGTTGGGCTGAGTCAACTGGGTGATTTGAGGTTTCACCAAAAATCTCTCTGCACAAGGCATAATGCAGAAGAAGGCACCTTGTCATGATGAAGCTTCCAAACACCAGATGCCTATAGCTGTGGCCTTCTGAATCATCCAAATAGTTTCCACAGAAGAAAGTTCAAGCTTAACACAAAATTTGATACAGATTCATTGCTCTACCTGCTCAGTCATTTTGAATGTAATGGCCACGCATTACACATGCTCACTCAACTGCATCTGCTGCACCCACTGACTAGTACTACAGTGAAGTCGTCACTGTTCACACATGTGCATTCCAGTCCACTCTCCTTGGCTGCCAGGTTACATCGATGTCACTCAAAGGACCTGAATAGATACTTCTCCAAAGAGGACATACAGATGGCCAATAGAAATAGGAAAAGATGCTTAATGTCACTAGTCATCAGAGAAATGCAAATTAAAACCACATGGAAATATCGTGTCACACCTGTCAGAATGGCTATCATCAATAAAGCAACAAACAACAAGTGCTAGTGAGGATGTGGAGAAAGGAGAACCCGTTTTCACTATAGATGGGAACGCAAATTGGTGCAGCCACTGTGGAAAGCAGTATGGAGATACCTCAAATAATCTCAGCTATCCCACTTCTGGGAATATAGCCAAAGGAAACCAAAACACTAATTCAAAAGAACATAACAGTATTATTTACAATTGCCAAGATATGGAAGCTGCCCAAGGCCCATCAGCAGATGAGTAGCTAAAACAACGATGGGACATTTTTACAATGGGATATTACTCAGCTGTAAGAAAAGAAGATAATTTTACCCTTTGCGACAGTATGAATGAACATGGAGAACATTATGCTAAGTGAAATAAGCCAGCCAGAGAAAGACAAATACAATATGATTTCACTCATACGTGAAATCTAATGAACAAACTGAACTAACAAGTAAAGTAGGGATAGGCTCATAAAGAGCAGGATGACAGCTGGGTTGGGAGAGGTTGAGGGGGAGGGACTTAGCAAAAAGGAAAAAGGACTCAGACATAGACAACAGTGTGGTGACTGCTTAGGGAAGGGGAGTATAAGGGGGCTAAACGGTAATGGGAAAAAGACAATAAAGACCCGTTGTCATTATATTAACAATGGCTGGACTTTTTCCAGACAGACCTTGTACACACAAGCCCATCAAACATACTAGGTTCATAGGCTCGTACACTCAGCCCTGCTGAAACATGCTCCACCCACACAGACACATGGCCCTGCACACACTGCATACTTGACCCTGTATGCCAATAACAGATTACAGTCACAACAAGCCCTGTACCCTCTGCTTGTCCTTTCTCAGGCTCTCGATGTATGTGTGCATTTTCTCCCTCCATCTCTATCTGGGTATCTGTCCATCCTCCACTCTCCCACCCCAGCTCTCTGCCTGCCTCCCTACAGAAAAGGGCAGGCCTTGTCTCCATGCCAACCAAGAACCTTCTAGCCTGGAAGGAGGCAGTGCTGGCTTTTGCTCAGGCGTTTGCAGAGTGGGACTGGGGTGAGGGCCGTGGGGAGAGTTGGGGGAGGAAGGGATGGGATGGCCATCTGGACCTGGGAGAGTGGAGTTGCAGGCATTGCCCAAGGACTCCAAAATGGCAGATGGGCATCATGGTGCCTGAGAGGAATTGCGAGGAGGGGCTGCCCAGTTTGGCATAGGCAGGAAAGCCCCCACTCCACTCCTCACCTTGTCCCCCTGCGCATCCTCTGACCTGACTGGCTCTGGAAGATCCCCTCTCCAAGTTTCCCTTCCTTGGAACCCAACAGGCTCTGAGAGGTGGAGTTGTTTGAGGGGTGAGGGGAGGGGCACAAACTCCTTAAGGCCCTCCAGGCTCTTGTACCTTTTGTGTACCATTCTATTGGGGGCCCCTCCTACGCTCTCATTTTGGACACTATTCCCAGGGGCTGGTGTAGAAGATCACTCTAATTATGCCATGGAAAGTCCGGAAGAGTGGGTGCTAATTTGTGCAAGCCCCACAACAGGGTGATGTGGGCTTGGCTTGGGTTCCTCATGGCGCCTCATGTGAAAGCATTGGAATAAGACCAGTTCAGGCCCAGCACTCTGCCGTTGCTGGACTTGGAAGGGAGGGTTTAGGGAGGGTAGCTAGGGAGGGCCCGACCAGCCTGAAGCAGAGATGAAGGGAAGGGTGTTGGAGGACTGTGCTCTGAAAGGCAGGAGGCTGCCTGTCTTGTTCCTACCTTCTTCAAGGAGGAACTTGCCTATCAGCCTCGAGGAATGCAGTTAGCAGACAACCTCCAGCACCTTCTTCTTCTTCTTCTTCTTCTTCTTCTTTTTTTAAAGATTTTATTTCATTATTTCTAGAAAGAGGGGAAGGGAGAGAGGGAGAGAGACATCAATGTATGGTTGCCTTTCACCTGACTCCAGCCACAGATCTGACTGGAGACCTGGTTTGCAGCCTGGTTATGTGCCCTGGCTGGGGAATCGAACCTGCGACCTTTGGATTCACAGGCCGGCGCCTTACCCACTGTGCTACCAGCCAGGGCTTCCAGAACCTTCTGCCTGAGAATCTGAAGCCCCAGCTTCCCATGTGGCCCTCAGCAGTGACTGAGCGCCGCAAGTTTCAAGTGCTGCTGGTCTCAGCCGGTCCAGGACTCCTCACACGGTCAGCCTGGGCTCCCAGCTCCCTGCTGGGTAGGGGTTGGCAGGGACTGGTCAGATTTGCATCTGGTCTGCGCTTCCCCCCTGCCAGTCCTGCTGTCTTCCTCCTTCTCTTTCACAAGTTTACGTCTCAACTTGCACTCCAAACTGTGTGTCAATGTTTGCTTAGCAGAAGACCCAAACTGACCCAGATGCCATGATAAGGGTCTGTGTCTGTGAGCAAGAGAGACAGAGACGCTAAGCGTTCCTCTGAGCCCTTAAGTTCCTAAGTAGTGGGCCGCCCCGCCCCCTGGTGGAAATTCCTTGGAACCACACCTCCGCCCTAGGAGGTCGTAGCGGTTCCATTGCAGCCCCTGGCTCAGTGTTCTCTGTGAGAACTTCAGGGATTACTGTACCAACGGGAAAGCTGAGGCTTAAAGAGGGAAAGAAAGACGGAATTGGGAGACATCTTGTCACCACTAAGGTTGTTCCCACAGCCCCCCACCTTGCTCCTTCAGCCCTTCTTTGTGGGCCCCATTCCATCAGTTCTGCCCTCTTCCCGAGAAGACACAAGAGCTGCGCCCAAGCCTCCCTCCTCACTCTGGCCTTCACCCCGTGCCCCAGGGCCACAGTGACTGCCTCCCCACAGGCCCCTTCGCCTCATCCACCTCTTGCAGCCAGGGGACCTTCCTGAAGTACAAGTCAGACCCCGTTCCTTTCCCGCCAAGCCCACCATGATGCCCAGATTGCAAGGCCTTCTGCCCTCTGGCTCATTCCTCACTCTGGCCAGTTGTCACCAAGCACCCCAAAATTCCCCAAGTCCCATGTCCCCTAGCCCAGATGAGCCTGTTTCTTCAACATGAACCAAGTTCACTGCACCCCATGGCCCATCTCAGAGCCTGCCTGACATCCCTTCTTCTCTTCCCCTCTCCCTGGCCACCATGAACTGACCTTTATCCCACACGGCAGGTGTAATCATGTCTTGTTGCTGCTGTGACAAATTACCACACACCTAGTGGCGTAGCAACAACTCAAGCTTATTTTCTTCCAGTTCTGGAGTTCAGAAGTCTAACATCAGTCCCACTGGGCTAAAGTCAGGGTGTCAGCAGGCCATTGTTCAGTAGGTAAAGTTCACTCCCTGCTGTCACCGTGTACGAAAGGGGACGGGTCTTTACTTTCCTAAGCCAAATTGACCTTTTCTGAGTCCTTCCTATGTGAGTTATTTTTTCCACCACCAAGCAATTTGCCGATTCTTAGCAAACATTGACCAGGTGTCCTACAAATGCAACTCAATTCTGAGACTATCTACCTGGCAATAGAATCAGATCCCACAGGATAAGGTCTCTGTCCTACAGGACCTCCCCCCACCACACACACACTTCCAACACCAATAGGAAGTCCCAGGTTGTCACCTATGCTTCTGACCCACCAGCTATAGATTGGAGGTTCTCATGACCCCCTCCTTGAGTGCAATCAACTGGTTAGAGCAGGTCACAGAACTCAGAGAAATATTTACTGATGTTTACCAGTTTATTATGAAAATAAATAACTCAGGAACAGCCAGAAGGACACGAGGTACACAGGGCAAGGTATAGGGACAGGGCTGAGAACTTCCATGTCCTCTCCAAGCCCGCCACTCTTCCCCCATCTCTATGTGCTCACCAACCCAGAAGCTCATCCTTTCTTGTTGTTTAACAGTTAAAAAAAAAAAAAAAAAAAAAAAAAGATTTTGTTTATTTTTAGAGAGAAAGAAAGAGAGAAACATCAATTGGTTGCCTCCTATATACACCCCAACAGGGAACCAAACCCACAACCAAGGCATGTGTCCTGACAGGGAATCAAATCTGCAACCTTTCGCTTTGTGGGATGTTACCAACTCGCTGAGCCATGTCAGTCAGGGCAGAGTTTAACAGTTTTTTTAGAGCTTCATCTGTAGGGTCCATTCCCAGAGGAAGGTGAGTACATCTGAAAGTTCCCACCCTGTACTAATTTGGGCTTTCTAGTGACCAGTCCCCATCCTGGTCCTAAAGGGGCCCTATCCTAAGTCACCTCATTATCCTACTCAGGTGTGTTCAAAAGGGATTCATTATGAATGAACAGACTCTCCTGATACTTAGGAAATTCCAGGGGTTTTAGGAGCAAATACATTGCTTTTTACACCACAAGCACCAAAAAAAGGTTGGTGTCGAGAAGTCAACCATGGATTTTCCCCAAAGACACCAAGACACTGTTGATGAAGTGGAGCTAACTTTATTAGACATTTGTAGTAGGGAGAATCCACCTGGACAGGCTCTCCACCGTGTCCAAATGGGGAATCAGGGGGGTATGACAGGATTTGAGACTCTGAGCTTACTTACAGCAGGCAGGGAACTGGTTGGGATCGGGGAGAATTGACACGAGTTTTGACTTGGAGGGCACAAGGATGCAAGGATCTTGAATGAAGTCTTGATAATCTGGTTGTTAGTAAACTAGTTAGTTCAGAGTCTTACTATTTCTGAAGCAAGTAACTACGTTATTTTTGCTTGGTCTCTAGATTGTTTAACACAGGGATGGGAGATTATCAGTTCTCCAAGATAGAAATCAAGAGAAAACCCCAGAGAAATTTCCAGACAGGTTTTATTAAGCGTGTGTTTGAGCACAAGGGAGGCAGTACAGAGGGAAAGAAGGTCCTCTAAGCTGGTTCAGGGGTTGGCTGTACTTGGCTGCTTTTATAAGCTGGGAACAAAGGGGGCTTGTGAGAAAAGGCGGGCTTTTTGAAAAAGGCAGTCTTGCAGAATTTTCCGTTTCAGTGTCTGGGTGGCTTCCTTTTCCAGCTGCCTCGCCTGCTAACTCTGTTCGCGCCTGCGCAGTGGGGGAAAGGTGGCAGACTGCCCATCACTGCCACCATAGACAAGTCGTGTAACAGTCACACCTTGATCAGCTGTGCATGTGGGTCAGTCGTTTAAGCAGTTAGAAGGGAGATAAAATCAACCACCTCTGCATTTTTGAGTAGGGCATGGAGGGCTGCTGACACTTTTGCATTCCTTCTAGCCAATTGGTCTTAACTTGACTTCCTGGTCACCTGATGTTTTCTGTTCCCTGGGACCCAAGTTCCTATGCTGTTTCAGGATTACTGCCTGGTGCTGTCCCTGCCTTTCTGCTGGGCACACCACTCCCCAAGAGGGGCTGCAGAGAGCAGACACCCTTCCTAGGCATGGACCCACTCCTGATTTACCCACACCCAGCTGCAAGTCCCCCAGAGCTCCCCATGGTTGTCCCTCTGAGGCCCTGGGGCCCTGCGTGGCCTGGCGTCTGACCTCAAGCAAGGCCACTGTCTACTCCAGCCCTCAATGCCCACAACGCCAGTCCCACATTTTGCACAACCCATCCCAGTCCTGCCAGTAGCCTAGCAATGATTCTCAGACCTCTGTATGTTCTAAATCTTGTGGGCAGCTTGCTAAGACACAGATCCCTGGGCTCTGTCCCCAGAGATACTGCTTCAGCAGAGTAGAAGTGGGGGCTGGGAATCTGTTCAAATAAGTGCTTCCAGTCATTCAGATTTGGGGGTGAGCGGGGCAGGGTGGGGGGTTGACCACACTGTGAGAAAGAAAGATCAGAACTTCTAAAATAAACACATGGGGGGAAGTTCATCAAAAGCTTTCATTCCTCCTGGGGAAGGGAGCCACGGATTCCCCCAAAGGCTGCCACTCCTCCTGCCAGTGGGCAGAGGAAACTTACTCATTTATTATTTTTTCTCATGCAAATGTTTTCAGCAAAACTAAGCACAGAGTAATTTATACAGTCAAGTATTAATAAAACACTGCCACTTTTAACTTACACGGATGTCACTGAATTATAATTGTCCCTCTGGTGTACTGCCCTTCTGGTAAAAACAGCCACACTTCAAGCACATCTGCTACCCACTCCCCTCTTCTTAGCATGCAAAATGGCACCCAGAAAATAGCGTGTGGTCAGTAAATATTTACTGAAGAAAACCGAAGATGATACAGCAGCAAAAGAGAAACATGCCTGCTCCTCCCTGGCCTGAGCAGGTCACTTCCTCATCTGTTATCGCATTTTATTCCTCACAACTCCTACATGGAATGAGTATCAGGACCTGGAGGTGCGGGAACTAAAGTTCAGAGAGGGGAATTAACTTGCCCACTGTCACACAGCAAATCAAGGCAGAACTGGGATTTGTTCTAAGATCCATCTGTCTCCTTGCATCTCTCCAACAGCCACTGACAAGGAGCTAGGAAGGAAGCCAGTGGCCCCCTACCCTCCACCCGCTTTTATCTTTCAGACAACATTGGGTCTGGAATCCAGGGGAAGTGAGTTTGCTTTCTCCTCTCCACCCCAAAACTCCCAGCCATCCAGGGCTCCAGCAGGATCCCTGGGCCTGGCAGGCAGTGACAGGAGCCAGCTTCCGGAGAAGCTGGGCTTTGGGCCCAGAAATGCATTAGGGATGGGGGTCTCCCCTGAGCCCCACAGTGTATTCCCATAGAGCAGGGGTGTCAAACTCATTTTCATCAGGGCCACATCAGCCTCAAGGTGGCCTTCAAAGGGCCAAATGTAATTTTAGAACTGTATAAATGTGACTTAACAGTTAAGAGAGCCGGGTAGAAGCAAGGTGCCAGGCTGAAGGTGTTGGGCCAGATAAAACAAGGTGGAGGGCCCAATTCAGCCCGAGGGCCTTATGTTTGCCACCCGTGCCATAGAGGGTATAGTGCCAGCCTCACCCCACAGCTGCTTCTTGTCTGCCCTCTCTCAGGCCTTGGCCCCTCCCCCACCACTGACCTGCCCCTGAGGAAGCCCCTGTGTCCACACTGCTGTTCCTTTCAGGGAGGGGCCCACAAGTACCTGCCTGGCTGCCCTCTCAGCCACGGGGTTAAGATACCCCTGAACTTCCAGGACACCCCACCAAGGCCTCACAGAGTGTCCAAATGCCCACCGCTGGAGGTATGTTGACTAGGTTTTCCAAAGACCCACTCAGTCTAACTGGGCAGAGGTAATACCTTACCTGGAAAGTGTGTAATACACCTGTCACATCCACCGCTCACTGTACCCTGTCCTTGCTTAACTCCTGGGACACTACGACTCAGGCCTATGGAGTCCTGGTTGATAGTGCAGATTCTGAGGTCAGGCTGCCTGGGTTCAAGTCCCAGTTATGCTACCAACCAGCAATATGTCCTGGGACACTTACTTGACCTCTTTATACCCCAAGTATCATGAAAATCATGGCATATCAAGTACTTATACGAGTGGCTTGGAGATGATGCTCTCTGGCTAAGATGTTGCCTGACCTTTGCAAAGTTGAGCATGACCTGGGTTCCCCTCCTGCATCACTGTTACCCAGGTGCACCTGGGGTACCTCAGCCCTGAACCCTAGCTTCCTCATCAGCAACCCTCCCTGGCTCCTGCTCAGGATTAAACTGTTTTTATAGTTCTTTATGTACCCGATTCAGTGTTGGAAAAAATGTAAATGGGACAAGACTGAGTGTCCAGCTCTGTATTCCCATTCCCTGCACTTCAATGAGGCAGTTAGGCTTGGCATTCCTACCCCAGAGACAGTTACAGGCAGAGCAAAACAGGAGTGGCCAGCAGCAACCACATCTACCTTCAGGATTTTGTTTCCAAAAGCTGGAAGTCTGTTACTGGCAGTGGTTATGTCAAGGGTCCTTGGGAGACGTCTGCAGGGGCCTGAGTCTAAGAAGAAAGGAGAAGGGGAGAAGGTTCTCATGGATCCCCTTCCCATGAGGAGAGAGTAGGTCTGACTCTGCAAGTGGTTTAAAGGGAGGTAAAAAAGCAGGGTCATTTTGCTGGGAATCTAGCCCCAGCCTGAGCAAGGCAGTCATAGGATCTTAGGACTGCTATGCTTTTCTCGATAGATCTGCAAAGAGGAAGGGGCCTGGGCTGGAGGGCTGCCTGAGGGAGGAGGTAAAGATCTGTCCAAGATCAAGGATGTTCTCGTTGAAGAGGCTGTGAGGAGGAATGGGAGGGTGGGGGAGAAGGCAGGAAATGAGGCAGAAAGGGTCCTATTCATTTTGGGTTGGGGGTGCCTCCAATATAGGTAGGAGTCAGTCTGCAGTGTGTATATTGGTGGTGGAGGGGTGGTACTCCAGCCAGCTGGTGCTGAAAAGACTGGAGACTCATAGGCACACTCTCTGCACACAACCTCCCTCTGATGGGGCTGTCACCAAGGCAACAAATGAGCCTAGTTGCCCAGCAACAAGGCCCTGCCTCCCCCATCCCTCCCATGGCCATTTTTGCCCCTTGGGAGCTTTGTGCCCTCCTTGGATTGCTCCAGTGTGTATGTAGTTAGAACCACATTCCCTCTGTGTTTAAATACCAAGGGTAGCAGGAGAAAGGGACCATTTCTGTGATTGTGGTGGCTAGGATCACCCACTCAGCATCAGGAGAGAAGAGAGCCCAGGTGGTCTAGGTGAGGGAAAGGGAGCAAGCCATGTTTCAGCCTCAGTCTTTGCTGGGTGTTTTCCCTTTTCTGTTCCCACTGAATTGAAGCAGGAACGTACCTGCCTGGGAGTCAGTCAGGAGGGCAGGTGCCGTGACCTAGGTCTGCCCCTCACCTGCTGCGTTACCAGCCTCCCTGGCTCTCCGTTTCTCCGTTGTGAGGGGAGAGGTGGGACAAGCTGACCATCAAGGCCCCTCTGTGACTACGGAACTTCAGGGGTAGAGACAGAGCAGGAACCAGGCTTCAGGTCCCAGCCAGGTCTCTTCACCAATTGCCCCCTCCCCACCCACCCCAGCAGGCCTGCAGCATCTGGCCTTGGCCTATGGGGGGAAGGGAAAGGGCCATTTGGCTCTGGGCCTCACATTCACGAAGGGCCCAAATCTAGATCTTAGATGTCATTTCAAACAAAATAATAATCACTGTCATGGATTGTAAGTGAAAAGCCTCGATCTGTAATCATCACAAGCACTGAAAATAAGCTGTGGTTTATTCTACTTGTCTTTCTTCACTTTTGAGATGTACCTTGGTCTAATGAAGAAAAGTGGCCCAGGCCTCCATCCGTCTGTGAGGACCCTGATCCCACCCTCCAAGGGAGGGTCATGGGGACACTCAGCACCCCTCATGAGGGCTCTAAGAGTCTGGGCAGCCTGGAGGACCGCTTGGAACGTCAGAGGGAGTGAGGTGGCTGGTTAAGTCCCAGGTCGCTGCTAGGGGATGAGGGCACAGAAGGGGGAACCAAGTGTTGAAGAGTAAAAGAATTTGGGGTAGTGCCCTCCATCTCTGCTCCCTTTACTCCTGAAAACAAAAGGCTGGGGTGCCACCTCCTTGTGCACTGCCCATGAGGGGACCTGGCTAAGAACCTCCAAGGTAAGATGAGCTACCTGTAGCGCTGCACCTGCGGCCTGCACAGAACTTCCGGGGCTCATACACTGAGAGCAAGGACCCTGGTAGGCTGGGCTGGGCTGGGGCCGGACGCACACCCCGAGTGAGTCCCTCAGGGCAGCCTGGCTCTGTGCCCTCTGAGCCGCTTCTCCCTTCACGCCCCAGGCTCTCCCACTGCGCCCATCAGGGCTGGCGACGGGCTGGGGGGCCGCTGAGTGAGGAACTCTGTTCAGGGTCATCCAAGAGGCAGCGAGTCAGGAACCGTCCGTCTCCCCGCCCAGACATACACCCAGCACGCTTCGCCCACCCAGCAGCCCGCACCCGTGGGGGACAGCGGGCTGGCAGGTAGTGGGGAGACTAGAGGTGTGGGGAGAGGATAGTGTCTCCTTTTGGGAGGCATGTGGCCTGGGATCAAGCCCTGGGTCTGTCAGGGCTGCAGGAAAGCAGCAGTGCCTCTCGAGTCTCAGGATCCCTCTCTGGAAAATGAGGGAGCCGGACTCTCCAGAGCCCTTTAGGTCTCAGCCATACTCGGGCTCGAAGGACATCCCTGCTGGGGAGAAGCCTTCCCACCAAGCGGCTGGGAGACTTGTTCTGAGACAGCACCACCTGCTGGCCATTCTGGGAATGACGTCCGTCCTTCCCAGGTGATTCGGGAATCTCTTAAACTTGCTGTAACGTTCACAGAGGTTGTCAAAATGTACCCAGGGGGCCTTACTTTGCACCTGGATCATTTCATTAAAACTTTACAATAAACTATGTGAAATAGGTGATGTTGTTTTCTAATTTTATAGATTATTAAACTGAGGTCCAGAGAGGACCTGCCTAAGTTGGTAAAGGGTGGGGCTAGAGTTCAATGCTGCCATTTTGACTCCATAGCCCCCCACATCACTAACCAGCCCCCCTCACCACCTAGGGGGAGTTTACAGAAGGGGTTCTAAGGCCCAGGCTGACTGATTCGCCAAGGCCACACGGCAAACCAATGACAAAGTTGGGAAAGAACCTTAACTAAAAGGCGCATTATACCCTGCGGGCTCCTCCCAGCTTGCTTGGGGACTTGTCTCAGCTTCTTCATGCTGACAAGAAAGAAGTAGCTCCAAATCAGCCTCGAGCAAGCAAGTTTCTCCCTAGAAAACCCTCAGCTTCAAGCACACCTGGGCATCTCTCCTGTCCACTTCTTTGGCAGACTCAACCTATTTCCAAGTCTGGAAGCCTGCAGTGTGAGGTCTGCAGCCTCCAGGAAGCAGGAATCAAGGAGCCTACCAAGACTGAGGGGAGCTCAGTGATTTGCCCCGCTCACCAGCGTTTCGGCAGCGCTGTGGCTACAATGGCGCGAAGCAATTGCCAGCTCAGGGCTTTTCCCATTTCATTCTCCCCGCAGGCCCTTCCCCCTGCCCCACAGAAGACTGGGGCTGGTTCAACTAAAAGTTAGCCAAGGGCAGAGCAGGAGGGGGGTGGGGGAAAAGGCTGGAAGACTTTGCTCAAGACTGCAGGAGGTTTTGGTGCCACAAGAGCAGACACATTAAAACAACCAATCAACCAATAAGACAAAAGGTCCAGATTTAAGATGTCAGGAAGGAATATTGACAGATCAACAATTGCTAAACCAAATTCTCAGAGAGCAGAGTACTACACAGCAAGATGCACTTAATGGGCTGACATTGCTGGCTCACATTGAGGAACAGTATAAACAGTCACTATATATGACTGTTCATACTGTTCCTCAATGTGAGCATATTGTGTGTGTATATATACACACACTGAGGAACAGTATAAACATACTGTGTACACACACACGCACACACAGGAGTGGAAGGTAGTATACCAACATACTGACAGTGCTTATTTCTGGGTAGCAGGATTGTGATTTTTCTTATTGATTATATACAGTTTCTAATTCTTTATGCAAAGACTTTGCATCATTTATGTAATATGACAGAAAATAATTTGTAAAAAGAAGCAAGGAGGAGAGTATCTTTATGATTTGGGGAAGAGGGGGAAGAATTTCTTAAACAAAATACAAAAAGTGTAAATCAATAAAGAAAAGATTAGAAAGTTAGACTCAAGACATTTGCCATTCATATAGCAGATGAGGGATGATGATATGAACTAGGAAGGACTCCTATCAATCATTAAGAAAAAGATAAATAATTTGAGATAAAAACAGACTAAGAATATGAATAGGCAATTTGCAGAAGAGGAAATCCAAGTGATCAACACACTCATTAACAGGTGTTCAATCTCACTGGGCTGTATGGTTTCTTAGTCATCATATTGGCAAACGTGGAAGATTGAATGTGCTGAGAACTGGTAAAGATGTGGAGACATGAATACTCTGATATGCTGTTGGATGGAGTGTAAATGAGCAAGGCTACTTTGTAGAGCAATTTGGCAATAAGTGATAAATTTGAGAATGCCAAAAGTAGCTTCATTTTAGGCTGTTTCCCTAGAGAAGTGCTTATATATATGCTCAGGGAGACAAGTATGCTACAGAGTGCTAGAGCCAACTTGTACAGTCCACAAGACCTGATTATGTCCAACTCTGCATTCAGTGATGTTATGCTGGTAGCTGGAAATCAGTCAAGGCGGGACTATTTACACCAAGGAAATTAGCAAACACTACAAACCAGAGCTCTTTCCCCACCCCAGGGAAACAATGATTAAATATTTACCTGCATACCACTGCAAATATGTTTTTTGCAGCTTGAGTATTAATAGAAAAATATTGGTTAATCAACATGTTCACTACTAGAACAGATTAATAAAATGTGGTCTATTTATTCTAGTATACAGAAGTTAAAAGAATTAGATGTATGTATCAACATTGACTAACCTGAAAAACATACTGTTAAGGTAAAAAAAAAAGTAGCAGTGCAATGTTCAGTAGGATATGGCTATGTGGACTAAAAACTAGTTAATATAATATATGGAATATATGTCTGTATTTTATTTTCTTTTTCTTTTTTAAATTTTAAATTTTATTGTTGCTGTATTACATTCATCCCCTTTTTGCTCCCCTCTGTCCCCCTCCCCACCCACCCATTCCCCCCAAAGTCAATCCCACCTGTTGTCCATGTCCATGGTTCCTTTATACTAGGTTCTTGTCCAAACTGCTCCCCTTCCTTGCCTCTGCCTCCTCCCTTCCCCCAACCCCCTTCTCCCTGACCACTGAAGGCCTGCCTATTCACTGTATTCATATATTTGGTTCTGTTTTGCTTGTTGTTAGTTTTGTTCATTATTGTCCTGTAATGGGTGAGATCATATGGTATTTTTCCTTCACTGACTGGCTTATTTCACTAAGCATAATACTCTCCAGTTCCATCCATGTTGTTGTAAAGGGTAGGAGTTCCTTCTTTCTTTCTGCTGTATAGTATTCCATTGTGTAAATATACCAAAGTTTTTTTTATTATATGTCTGTATTTTAAATTGACTGGAAGGAAGGATAAATACCAAATGTATCATGCTGTTCCTCTGGAAGAAAAAGGTTAGAAAAAAAATGATAAAGTACTTTATCTGAGGTGTTTTATTTCTTTTGTTTTTAAAAATAATGCCAACAAAATATTAACAACTGTAATTGTAAATGGTGAGGTTGCACATGTTTGTGATGATTTATCTAGTTTCTCTATTTTTATATTTTTCAAGGTAGAATAGAAAATGCTGGGTTGATTATGCCACAGTTTTGCAGATAGCACTGCTTTAAGCTTAAAATATTTCCCTGGTTTACCAAGGTTTTGGGGCACTGATTCTTTACCCAAGATGGAGCCTCCACTCTTTGCTGAGATAAATCTTTCAAAGCTGAGCCCCCTTGGGAATCCCAGCATTGGCAAAGAGACCCTACAGTCCTCATGATCAGGAGCCATTCTAGGAGTTTAAAGCATGATGGGACTAGTGGTGGTTCCAAGCAATATGTTCATGGTACAGAAGTTTAAAATCCTGTTAATAAAGATGGTTTTTAAAAGCATCACTTGGATGAGTAATCAAAGCTTGCAAGTGACTGTTGTCCAGGGTCAAGAATGATACTATATCTTGAATTCATTCGTTCACTTTACTATCTCTAAGGGAAGCCTAGAGGCCAAGTGTGGGCTGGGCTGTGGGTGACCATGGACTGGTGAGTGTGCACATGGGCACTCATCTGTTTACAAGTCTGATCAGATGAATTCTTTAATCTCAGTTTTCTTTTGACAACCATTCATTCTTTCTTTACGTGTCTTAGAATGCTTGAATTAGCTCATGCCCTATCCAGGGCATAGGACACTAGAAATCCATGTTATGGGTAGTGGATGTGGGATGCGATCTGAGAAAGAGTGTGTCTTCTAAGAAGGCACAGCCAGGCCCCTGCTGTCCATCACAGCAAAGCCTTGTGCAGCAAGGACAGCCCAGAGAGGGGCTTGCTACAGGCCTCTCGTCTCTCCCTTGGCCAATGATCAAATGAGTGTCATATTTAAAAAAATGTTTGTAATATAATGTTTAAATTCTTTGGCTAAGAGACAACATTCCAAACAATGGTAGCCCAGAACTGCCATAATAATCTCCTGGTCTTCCTGTCACCTCAGCAGAGCAGCGGTTCCAAACCTTCTCAACCCCCTTGCCCCAGCTGTACCATTCTCAGCAGGTGTTTTTAAAATAAAGGAAGTAAGCCCTGGCTGGTGGCACAGTGGATAGGTGCCTGCCTGTGAACCCAGGGGTCGCTGGTTTGATTCCCCAGCCAGGGCACATGATGAAGTTGCAGGCCAGGTCTCCAGCCAGTTTTGTGGCCGGAGGCAGGTGAGGGGCAGCCATACATTGATGTCTCTCTCCCTCTCGGTCTCTCTCTTTTCCCCTCTCTCTAAAAATAATAAATAAAATCTTTAAAAAAGAAAAGAAAAGAAAAGAAGTAGCACTATGAACCTTCTTGTTCTACCTATGGTTATTGAGACTGCTAATATGAATGTGGTTGATTCATATGGACTCTCTTTATGAGGAAGCATCATTCCAGGCACAGTTGGGAGTCTCTAACTTGTCTTTATCTCAGAGACACTAAGGAATCTATAAGTGCATATTGTAGGCTGCCCTCTTTGTATTGGCTATTAGGAAGCTCAGTAGCAGATACTTGCCTTATCTCTAGAAATTATCCTGGAACTCCAAGTTGGTATTTATGTCATTCTTTACTTTCAACTTTTTATTTTTTTACCATTACTTTCCCTTTGCTGTGTTTTTTGCATCTGTTTGTTTTATAATTTATTTCATTTGTATTATATTTAAGCTTATAAACTGATTTGAGCCTTTTCTGGACTAAAGCTGGCTATAAGTTCATTTATTTTTTCAAATCCATCTGATAGATAAGATATGATCTGACAAGAGAGAAAGAAAATATCCTCAGTGCTTGCCTAAAATTTTAGTTAATATTTGGGGCAAACACTAGCTAGCTAAGGTCAAGGCCAAGGTCCGTGGAAGAAAGTCAACATAAGACCAGAGAGAGGCAGGAATACGGCAGGATCGAGAGCATCACAAGGCAGCAAGCATCTGGTTCATCCAACTCCTCTCCCTTTCTTCTTTCCTTCACACTCATTTATTCCTTTGATAACCATTGAGCACCAGGGGAAGATGAAAATGCACTGACTGGGCAGTGAAGGCAGTGAAGGCAAGTCAGGCAGGAGGCCAGCAGCAGCTTCTGGTGGTCCACCTAGACCCCTCAGGCTTTAGTGTAACTGAGACCCAGCTTGGGAAACTAACACAGAGCAGTCAGAAGATCTGGGCTGGAGGTGGCCGATTGCTCCCATTTAGACAGGACTCTCTGCAGGTTCCTGAAAACCTTGGAAGCCCTTGAATTAGGACCCAGTTTACAGAAACTCATTCCACACACACATCGGTGCATAGTATTAGAAAGGTGAAGAAGCAGGAAAAAAAAAATGCAATCCGACAGCAGAATCTTAAACCCAGTAGCAGGCGGTCTTGAGATCCCTCACTGTCTCTGAGCTGGGTTTCTTCATTTGCAGATTGAACATGACAATTCTTTGTCTGGTCATCCTCCTGGCAGGAAATGGGAGGGTGGAGGGGATGGGAACACAATGGACAATCAACAATATATTCAGAAAAGAACCTTCGTCAGTCCATTTACTGCCAAAGACCAGAGGGTGGCAAGCACCAATCACTGTTGGCGTTTTGCTCTGGAAAGAGAGTGACATGAGTTGGCAAAAGAGGGAGGGCAGAGTGGGGGAGCTACAGGGGTTAGGAGACACCATGCAGAGGAAATGAGAACTTTTGTTGGAAATGCCACCTCTCTGGGTGGCCACTGGCTGTGACAGGTTTTCTGGGCTCTGGCACCCCTGTGTGTCCCTTTCCCAACCACAGATGTTTGGGTCTGAGCCCAGGAGATGACCTCAGCTCTGGTCACACCCTTGGGGGTGTCCCAACGTTCCAGGCAGGCCCCATTTACCCTGGATCTTTAACCATGTGAGTGGGATGACAAGATTTTTCTCTCCTGAGAAAAGCGTGTTTCCTCCACCATCTACAGAAGGGGAAGCCTCTTTGGCTCCTTCAGCTGCTGCCCCAGCCGCCGCTCTGTTCCCTCCCCCAATATAACCCCCTCTTCTTCCCCTTCAGCTTGGGCTTCCCTCACAGGGCTTCCAGGTGGTCAGAAAGGCCAATGAGGAAACCCCACTCTTGATCTCAAGAACTTTAAAATGTCAAGAGCAGCCACACCCACACAGGAAATGCTGCTCAATGCAGGATTCAAAGGACTGCATCCCCCCTCCTCATATTTCCAGGGTTGCATAGGGTAGAGAGAGGGCCACAAACTTTGGAGTCAAATAAACCTGAGACCCAACATTTACAGCAGCAAATGCCTTTCCACGTCAATTCGATGAAAAAGTGAATATAACTTCCAAGATGGAGAAGCTAGAAGAAAAACCATGAAGGCTCAGAGGCCGTTTTCATTTATTTGTACCTTCTCCACGTACCGAGCACTCCATAGGAGCCAAGCATCATCACTTTTATTTATCAGAACTTCTTCCGTCCTCACAACCCCACAAAGAAGGAACGACTAGTTCCACCATTTTACAGATGCAGAAAATGAGGTGCAGAAAAGCTGCAAAAGCAGGTTTCTTACCCTGTTGTGTGCAATGCCCTGTATCCAGCACTAGGGGGCGCACACAGATGTTTGTGAAGTCGGCCCCATCCTCTTGTGCTTCGAGCCAAGTTGGGGTGTGGTGCCCTGTTCCGTGTACGTTTTTGGGAACTCAAGTCAGGTGTGCTCCCCCAGGCAGAAGGGGCGCTCGTTCTCTGCACAGACATAGTTCTGTAAACGGATGTCACACCGTGTCCAGACTTGGTTTACCTGGCTCTCCCCTCGTGAAATAAAGGATGCCAGTCCTAGGCATCTTCAGCTCATAGCCTGGCAGAAGTGAGGGGCTCCGTACACGTGTACCAGGTGACTGGGTCAATAGATGGATTAATTGATGACTAATAAGCCAGGTCACCACACACACACACACACACACACACACACAGCATTTGTTACATGTTGCCCCAATTACTCCTCCCAGTAACTTTCTGAGGAAGGTACCATCATGATCTCCTTTTTGCAGCTGGTGACTGAGCCACGGAGGGAGATAGCTGTTTGCTATCAGGGGCAGGGTGTGGATGCCCCTGCTCTCAAACACTACCCTTCCCGTTGGCTTTCTACACTGGGGGCTGTAAGCGATTAGGCTGGGCCAGTGGTCTTCAGGTTGACCTTCCAATGCTCAGGGAAAGGGATGGGGGGAACACTCCAGAAGGAAAGCATGTGATTTGCCCAGCAGACTATTTGTCCTGATTGGGAGGCTAGGGGAGGGGGGGTAAAGGAAAGGATCCAGGATTGCAGTGGGCTTCACCCTCTCACCTGGGCGGCAGCTGTTGGGGGCTGCTGGGCAAGAGACAGCCAGGTAAAGCAGGAGAGACTGTACTGGCATTCATGAGCAGGATGGTGAGGAGGGTGGAGGGAGAGACTAGGGCAGTAAGCAGACAGGAGATTTCTGCAGTTGTTTTGGGAGTGGGGATGGAAGCCCTGAGCCCAGAGACAGGCAGGGGGCCTGGAAAGCAGGCACAAGAGTCCTTACAAGGGAAGGTTCCTGGAAAGCAAATAAATGGGAGGGTCTCTATGGGAACTGCCCACTCTGCCCCTGGGAAATTGGCCTTGCTGGCCCTAGAGTTGAATTGTAGTCATTCCCACAAACCCCTGGGGCAATGGAGGAAGGAGAGGAGACAGTGAAAAGGTGGGGGTGGAGATGCACCAGACCCTCAGATGCTTTTAGTCACTATGTGTCTGCAAAGTCAGGAATGGACTCAGACACCAAGATAAACAACTTGTTGACCTGGCACAGGCTTGAAAATGGTACTGATAGTGACTGAATCAGCCCTAGGCTCTGGTCCAGGAGAGACAGTTCCCAGCCAGGGGCAGGGAACAAGCCAGCCACTGTACTGGAAATTTCCACTCACATTGTTCCTCTTTTAGAGGGGAGAAAGCTGCGAACTACAGAGGGGACTTGACTTGTTCAAGGTCATCAAGCTACAGAGCCAGTGTTGGAGAATGCCTCCGTGACACCTAGACCCACGACGGTCTAGGTATTTTTTGATTCTTAATGCTGCCCCCTGCTGGACGCCCTCCCCAGTTATCTCCTCCAGCCCAGCCTGAGGCTTTTAGTTGTTGAGTTTCCTTTGTTTGACAATAAACTGACAATTCAGGAGAAGTTCGGAACAAGGCATTTCTTGGTTGTCGTTAAATATGCTAAATGTAAGGCATTACTCAACAAATCCTATATTGCACTGATTATCAAATAGGCATTGGGGCTGGTAGAAAATCTCCCTGTTTCCCTCCAGCTTGGCACATGGTAAGATTGTACACCTCTGCTCTCTTTGGGAGCTAAGTAAAACCACATGACCCCGCCTATAAAATGGGAGAAGTGATGCAGGGTCCTTTTGGAAAGTCTTAAGAGCTAGTGTCCAATTCTGGCCATGTCCCCTTCCTGCTCAGCAGGAGCTGAGATGGAACCTTGGATGGCCTGGCTGCTGAGTGACGACCATGAGTGAGGTCCCCTTCTTTATGGTCCACTGGACATGCAGTGTGAGCCGGACATGAGCTCTTGTTCATTTCGGGGGTGTCATTAGCATAGCTTAGCCTATCGTATTCTGACTGACGCAGATTTGGTTTTGGAAGTGGGATGCTGTCGAAGCAAACAGCTAAAAGATGAAGCATTCTCCTAGAAGTTCAGTAGCAGGCAGTGAGGAGACTGTTGTTGGAGGCTGGAAAGACAGTGATCCATGTCGGGGAGAAGCATTTGGTGAAACTATTGCCTGTGGTTGCTTGGAAGGCACTCCAGGGAAAGATGTTTGAAGACAGAAAGTTAAAAATGTGATTTGCTTAGTGTTGGCTACATTTGGCAAGGCGATGCAAAGAAGTGATGTGCTCAGAAACTACATGATGAAGCATGGATCAGCCTAATTCATGGGTGCAGAGTAGGATGAGATCTGGAACACTTAGGATCTTCCAGTTCCAGCCAAGAAGTAAGAACCTGGATTGGCTGGCCTACCTGGAACAACTGAAAATATGAAACAATGGTTTTCAATACACTGGACCTCCGGCAACAAAGAATCACGATCCCTAAAACACAGCAACCCAATGAGACAAGTTCTATGATTGCCCCAACCTGCCGCCTTGAGTTTCCAGCCTGTAGTGCAGGGAGAAGAAACATAGGCAGGTCCCAGAAGAGTCTCTGAGTTGAGAAGGCAGAACTGAATCTGGGGAGACCAAGGCAGCTAGAATTCAGAGGGTGTAGTACTGGAGAGGAGAGAGCTGCACAGAAAAAGAACTCCACAGAGGGTCTCTCTCTAGACTTCAGCAGAGCACCGAGATACACAGGCATGTGAGGGGAGAGCCTGGGCCAGGGGAAGAGCCACCTGAAAGGATGAGAAGGAACAGGAGCAGAAGCTCACGTTAGGCCAAGAATAATACTCGGTCTCCAGGCAGACTGAGCTACCTCATAATTCACAGGGCATTGGTCAAAGCATTTAGAAGGATCTTGCCTTAGTGGGGGACAATTAGCTCTAAATGATATTTTGATGAAACTGCATCACCACTGGCACTATGATTATGGTACTGACTGCAATGATACAGATTCCGTTTGGGTCAGCATATTATTATCTTCTATAATGATCCAACTCCCTCACCACTTTTTCCTCTATCCAAACTATTGGGTTGGCCAAAATGTTCAGGGTTTTTTTGTGTGTAAAATGTCTCTGTAGCACTTAGTTATCTTTAACTTCATTTGAAACAATTTTGTTAGATTCCACTGTGACAGCTGTCATATCAGTGTGCATTTGAAAAAACATCAAACTTGGCAAATTTCTGCCCTGGCTGGTAGCGCAGTGGATAAGGTGTCGGCCTGCGAACCCAAAGGTCACAGGTTCAATTCCCCAACCAGGGCACATAACCAGGTTGCAAACCAGGTCTCCAGTCAGGTCTGTGGCTGGAGGCAGGTGAAACGCAACCATACATTGATGTCTCTCTCCCTCTCTGCCTCTCTCCCTTCCCCTCTTTCTAAAAGTAATGAAATAAAATCTTAAAAAAACAAACTTGGTGAATTTTTGTGTTGCCATTTTAATATTGAATATGGAAGAAAATACACAATATTTTCAGCATATTATGCTTTGTTATTTCAAGAAAGATTAAAATACAGCTGAGAGACACACACGCAAAAAGGTTTGTGCAACATATAGGAGAAGGTGCTGTGACAAACCAAGTATGTTATAAGCAATTTGCAAAGTTTCATGTTGGAGGTGCTCCAGGATTGGGTAGACCAGTTGAAGTTGATAGCAATCAAATCAAAGCATTAATTGAGAACAATCAACATTATACCAGGCAGGAGAAGGCTAACACACTCAAAATATCCAAGTCAATAAAGCTACTGATGAAAATGAAAAAATGTATCTTTTGTTTTATGGAAAAAACTAAACAGACTGGCCAACCCAATGCTGTGTAACCTTTGTTCATATAGTTTAACATCCCCTAGTGTGAACTTGCCACCCAAGCGCTATACCACCTCCTAGTCTCAGTAGCCCTTAAAAGCAAAATAGTACTACTTGGTTCCAACAGGATTCTCAAGTCAACTGAAATTTAGGGCCCCCAAATTGCATAAATGTACTTAATTATAAAATGTTTAAATAGATCTACAGTTTTCAAAGGGCTAGCCACAGAACCTTGACGGTTCCTGAGGCCTTTTGCGGGGGGGGGGGGGTGGTCTACAAAGTGAAAACTACTTTCATAATAATATACTGAGATATTATGCTTCCTTTGTTCCACGTTGAAATTTGCACTAATGGTGCCAAAGCAAAGGCGGGTAAAACTGCTGGTGCTTTAGCTTAAATGACGTAGTGGCGCCAGCCGTACAAGTCGTCATTGATCGTGTTTCTCTCCACAATACACTTGCAGACAGGAAAAAAAAAAAAAAAGCCAATTTGGCTTAAGAATGTCTTTGATGAAGCAGCAGAAATTATTTATTTTCATTAAATATTGAATCTGGAGTGCATGTCTTTTAAATATTCTGGTTCTGTGTAACAAAGTGGGGGAAATGCATAAAGTTGCACATGTAAGTATGAGAGTTGTCTGGACAGGAAGGACTTGATGACTGACTGAGCTGTAACTCGGGCCCTTTTAATCATGGAATATCATTCTTACTTCAGACAAAATATAGTTATTTAGATTAAGGTATTTGGCAGGCACAATTTTGAAAATGAATGAAATGAATGTACCACTTCAAGGGAAAATAGTTAATAGTTGTTGCCAATTATAAAATTCAAGCTTTCAAGTGCAAATTAGAATTTTGGAAAACTTGTATTTGCCATTGTGAGGTTGACAGTTTCTCAATACATTGTGATTGGTTGTGATAGTAAGGATGTTATTTTTTATATTGTGTAATGAAATTATCAATATTTGAAAGCTCTACATAATAACTCAGTGAATCAATATTTTCCAAATGATCAATGAATGATATTTCAGGATCATGCATAAGCAAAAGATCCATTTAAAATACAAGGCTGATAAGTGGATTTAGATGTAACAGAGTACAAAAAGTACATTGATAGGATTTCAGATTCCTTATTGCAACTAACCTTTAAAAAACTATCACTTGTTGAGCTTTGGCACATTGTCCAAGAAGAATAGTCACAAGCATCCTTTTTCTTTTTTTTAAAAGATTTTATTTAGTATTATTTCCAGGGAGAGAGGCAGAGAGAGAGAGAAACATCAATGTATAGTTGCCTTTCACCTGCCTGCAGCTGGGGACCTGGCTGGAGACCTGGCTTGCAACCTGGTTATGTGCCCTGGCTGGGAATTGAACCAGCGACCTTTGGATTTGCAGGCCGGTGCCTTATCCACTGTGCTACCAGCCAGGACAAGCATCTTTTTAAAATGTTTAAGTACTCTTCTCTTTTCTAACTACATAGCTGTGTGAAGTCAGATTTGCTTTTTAAAAATTTATAAACAGCTTTACTGAGGTATCATTGACATATAAAAATTGTATATATTTAAGGTATACAACTGGATGTTTTGATATTCACTGTGAAAAGATCACCACAATCAATCTAATTAACATATCAGCACCTCATATAGTTGCCCTTGTGTGTATGTGTGTGTGTGTGTGTGTATACTCTGTTTACCTCAACCAAAACAACATGTTACAACAGAGTGATTGCAGAAGCAGATAGGAGAATTCAGCCATCTTCTATTGAGTCCAACTTCAGAAATATTTCCAGAAAATCTAAAACAATGCTACTCTTTTTTACTAATTTAATTTGTTTTGGGAAGTAGTTATTTTCTTTAAAATTAATTAATAAATATTTCAAAGATTTTTCAATAGGTAATTATGGATAGACATTGCCCATACATACAGTGCATTGATTCTAAGTCCTTCACTGCCTGCTCTGCAAAAATGGAACTGGGCCCTTTAAATATTTTTTTTCCTCTATCAGCCAGCACAATGTTAAGCTTGTCAGTAGAGAGTGCTAGAGAGACATTGCAGCAGGAAGGGGTTCTCTTTCTGGTTCAGTGTGCTTTGTTGATAGTCTCCTGCATCTTGGGCTTCCTAGTTCTGTTACCTTGTGACTAAACTTTCTTATAGGTCCCTTAAGCATTTCCTGTGTTGTATAAGCCTATGAATGTTAAATAGTATAATACAATTCATAGACCGTATAATGCAAATGTTTAAATTTAGGTATATAATCAATTGATATAATCAATTAAAATAACTAATAGTTTTCCAAGCCATCAATGTATCCAGAATTATGTAAGATTCCTACAGAACAAGTTTTCAGGCTTATGCAAGATTCCTATAGGTCAAGGTACATGGAAATCAAAATTCCAGAATTACTCTAAGTTTCTTATAGACTAAGATTCCAGAATCACACAATATTTCTTTAGAACAAGTTTCTGAAATAACACAGCATTATTACATAATAGTTTGATAGCCAGGGTGCTAGAATCAAGCATATTTCCTTCAGGCCAAGTTTTTCAAAATCACATAATGTTTTAATCAATCAAGTTTCCAAAATCATGGAAGTTTATTACAGGTCAAGTTTCCAGAAGCACACAAGGTTATGAAATGGCATAATATTATTATAAGCCAATGTCATAAATCATAATAACCTTCTTATAGTTCAATGTCTTAGCATCACCCACAGGTTTTTCATGGCATTGAATCTAGAATTACACAGCTTTCTTAGAGCCTAATGTTCATAGCCCACACAATCATCAACAACCAAGTTTCCAGAATCAGACAGTATTCTTAAACAATCTGAGCTCTGTAATCCCAAATAATTCTTATAGGTGACATTCCTGGTCTCTGGTTCCTACATAGGCTGCTAAGTTGGCATTGAAGTTAATGGTGTCTGGTTTCAAGTTAGGATTCCCAAAACATTAGCTCCTCCAAGGCCAGTAGCAGGCACTCTTCCTCTCTCTAGGCACCTCCGACTGTTGCATAACCCCTAACAAATTCTAGAAGTGTTTATATATTTGTGAGAGGCAGGAGGGGCAGAGAGGTGGTATCACCAATATATGAAGGGTTAATAATAACAATAAGAATAAGAAGAACAATAACATACTATATCCACTATACTAGTTCTTGATGTATTTTCTCTATTAATTATGCCAGCAAACCTATGATTGAATTGGTATTATTATTAACATCATTAATAATTATCACCAACACTCTCATTTTTCTCATGATCAAGCTCAGTCTCAGAAAAGCTAAGTAACTTGTCTAAGGTCATACAACAATGAAATGGTCAATTCAAAATTCTAAGCCTGGTTGTTTGTTCTGGGCAACAGGGAGATACCTCCAGCTTTGGGGAAGAACATAAGGAAAAGACCGTCCCACCCCTGAGATCAAAAACTCCTACATTTCAACAGGAAAACGATCAAAGGAGCCATCTACACAGAAAAGATCCTTCCTAGGAGGGAATAGGAAGCCAGGAGCCAAGGAGATTTGGGGAGGCGTAAATCTTAACAAGGTGGCTTAGGTGGAGCTTTGAGTGCTTTCTCACGTCACTAAGAATCATGCAACAAGACTCATTGTGCTGGCACATGAGAAAGAAGCAAAATATTGGCAAAGGGACTGTAACTGTCAGTGCATTTTCAGAGGGTCATTTAGCAGCTTTTAATTAACAATGAGCAGAGAAAGAGGATGAGTAGATTGGGTAACATGAGTATTCTGATTCACTTAGCAGACAAATTCCTAAGGTGGAAGTGAGTGCATCATTCAGCAGTCATTCATTAAACTTCTATCATGTTCCTTCATTAGGAGATAAAACACTATAAAAATGTATAAGGCAAAATACTTTTCTTTAAGAAGTTCCACTTTAACAGGAGGGGCAGGTCGATGAACAACAATGAAACCTGAGTGCAGTCACGGAGGCCAGCATGCGTGGGAGCACGTGTGCCTCATACATGCACAGAGCAGTGAGTGGAGAAGCAGCCTTCATGGAGATGGAGGGGGTGCGCTGAACCTATAAAGACAAGACAGTAGAAGTCTGCTGAGTGGGGTGAAATTCGCAGAAGTTGTGGGAGGCCTTCCCATCCAGAGGACCCACGAGACACACAGGTTCCCCAGGGGAAAAGGCACCTGTGTGATAGAGAACCACGAGGAATCTGCCTGCTGTGGACACAGAGCTCATGTTGGGAAGCTTCAGGAGCAGGGGCGTTAGGGCCAGACTGAGCCCTGTCGCACCTATCACCTTGGAACCTCACAGAGCTGCTGAAGAGGAGGTTCTAAGGTGGGGCGTCCTGCACAAGCATATGTGAGGTATGCTGAGAAAACAATCCCCGGGAGCCCTCCTGCCTTTGTTTACCTTTGCTAGCTCTCCAATTGCGGGCACTGATAACTCAACGGAGCATTTCATCTTGCTTAGGCTAACACATTTTCATTATTATTTTAACAACTGTCATGTCAAATGTAACCTTTGAAAATGTTGAAAAGACATTACTTGTTGAGACAGTGCTTGGGGAGCCAACGCCATTTACCTTCCTGATCTCCTTTTGTCATGGAACCTGCCTGGCAGAGGATCACTCAGGTCTGCTCCTCTTCCCACAAAGGAGGAGCAGTATCATCTATCAGCTGGGTCACAGTGAAGCAGCCTCACTGGCTTTAGCTCCACACTCTAGCTACTTTATTGGTGGGTCTACCCTGGTTCATCTTGGTTAGGTTTTTCTGTTTAATTGTTTGTGCAGCCACCAATATTTTTGTGTATATATTATATATTTATTTAATCTGCAAACATATTAATCCAACTCTCCTTCCCTCAACCTACCTTATAGTTTCTGAATTAAAATTCAGCACACAGGATTTTCACATCTGACTAGGATAGAGTAACAGAGTTCAGACTTCCCTACCCATGATTATAAACTAGTAAAGTGATCAAAGTATATCAAACAGTTTTTTTTCAAACACTGGTTAACAGGCAGCATAGGGGTATGATTCATGAAAGAAGGGAAACAAATAAGATGAGCCCCAGGATGTCTAGAGACTTGCATCTGGAGATGCATTCTGGACTGTAATGCCAGAGAGAAATCTCGAGCAGAGCACAGTGGCCTCATTGTGTTGAAGAGACAGAGATCAAATTTCAGGGATGTTGAAGTAGCCAGAAATGTAGCTAATTCTAGAGAAAAGGGAGCTATGCAAGAAACAAATCCAAAAAGTTGCATAGAGGTTCCCTTGAATGTTTGCTGAATTATGTCATGCGCATGGAAGCTGAAAGTCCATGAATTTACAAAAAGAACAACAGTGGATTTGCAGAGTTGAAAGTTTCCAGTGTTCATACAATGGAGGAGATGTTCAGGCTTCAACCAGACAGAGTCAAGTTTTTATTGATCAATCAGAGTGATCAGATCCCAAACTGCCCTAACAAAGGGTTAAACAAGCCTTGAAAGAAGCAAGTCAGTCCTCTGGCAAATTTAACCTCCTGATATAAAAATTACAACATTATTTATGGGAAGACAAGAAAATACTCAACTGTATAATATTCACAATAACACAAAAATGTAATTGAAAATTATTAGACATGCCAAGAAGCAGGATAATGTGACTCACAACCAGGAAAAAATCAAGTAGAAGTAGAAAGAGAAATTTCCAAGATGACAGAATTAGCAAACAAGATCTTTAAAATAGCTATTATAAATATGCTCCATATGTTCAAGGACTTAAAGGAAAATATGAACATGTGAAACAAAAAATTCACTGGATGGGTATTAAGGGCAAATAAGAAGAAAGCATCAGTGAACTTGAAGACAGCAATAGAAACTATCTGAACTGATGCACAGAAATTTTAAAAGGCTAAACAATAAATAAACAGAGCCACAATTGTGGAGCAGCAGAAAGCAGTTTAATATACATGTTGCTGAAGTCCCAGAGGAGAGGAGCAAGGACAGAAAATATTTAAAGATCTATCAGGCAAAATATTTTCCAATGTGATGAAAAATATAAACCCAAGAGGCTAGAACCTCAATAAATCTCAAGTAGAACAAAAACAAACAAAACCAGATAAAGGCACATTGTGATCAAATTGTTGAAAATCAATAATGAAACTATTAATAGCATCTACAGAAGAAAAAAAAAAGACACCCTATGTCAGAGAAAAAAAGATAAAAACACCACAAAGACTTGCCATAAACTAGGCAGACCAGAAAACACTTAAAGACATTTTTGAAGTGCTGAAAGAAAAAATATTACTGTCAACTTAAAATTCTAGATTCATAAAATAATTCTTTAAAAATGAAGATAAACTAAAGACTTATTCAGGCATACAAAAGCTGATAGAACTCATTGCTGGCCGACCTACAGTATAAGAAAGATTATAAAAGGAAATTTTAAAAATTGGTACTAGATGGAAACTTGGACCTTTTGAAAGGAATTAAGAGCATAAAAATAGTAAATATCTTATAAATTAGTAAGTTTGAGAGTACTTGTTAGGGTGTGACATCACAAAAATGGCCACATGGGTCATTCCTGACTTTACCCCTCCCTCACAAGAAGAACAACTAATGACTATTCAAGAACAAGACACCATGGAGAGTGATTTATTTTCTCTTCGTTCTGAAGACTAGGAGTCCAAGATCAAGGTACTGGTTGGTTGGTTTCTAATGAGGCCTTTCCTTGGCTTGCTGATTTCTGCCTTTGGCTGTGTCCTCACATGGCCTTTTCTCTTCTCCACACTTGCCTGACATCTCTCCCTCTTCTTATAAGGACACAAGTACTACTGGATTAGGGCACCGCCCTATGACCTCGTTTAACATGAATTACCACCTTAAAGGCCCTATCTCCAAACACAGTCCCTCACGGGGTAGGGCTTTAATGTGTGGCTTTTAGCAGGTACACAATTTAGCGCAGAAGATTGTTATGCACTAACTCTTTGGTCCTTGGCTGGTGTGGCTCAGTGGGTTAAGCAGCAGCCTGGGAACTGTAAGGTCGCTGATGGGGTTCCCAGTTGGGGCACATGTCCAGGATGTGGGCCAAGTCCTGGGTTCCTCTCCCTCCCTCTCTCTAAAAATAAATAAATAAAGTACTTTAAAAAAAACCTAAAATCTTCTGCCCTGGCTGGTGGCACAGTGGATAAGGTGCCAGCCTGCGAACTCAAAGGTCGCTTGTTCGATTCCCAGCCAGGGTATATAACCAGGTTGCAAGCCAGGTCTCCAGCCAGGTCTGTGGCTGGAGGCAGGTGAAAGACAACCATACATTGATGTTTCTCTCCCTCTCTGCCTCTCTCTTCCCCTCTCTCTAAAAATAACAAATAAAATCCTTTAAAAAAAACTTCTATTTGAAAAGCATCTTTAATAAATGAAAACAAGCCTTAGGCTGAGAGAAAAATCTTCACTTCACTTATATCTGACAAAGAACTGTATCCTGAATATATGAAGAGCTCTCAGAATTCAATAATAGTAGAAAACCCAACTAAAAATGTTCAATATATTCAAAAGATACTTCATGAAAGATGTCAGAATAGACAATAAGCATGTGAAAAGATGTCAACATCATTAGTCATCAGGGAAATGAAAGTTAAAAACCACAACGGCATGTTCATTGCATTAGCATGGTTCATATTAAAAGCTGACCATTTCCAGAGTTTGAAAGGATGAATATTGTTGGTGATAGTGTAAAATGGTATAACATCTTTAGAAAATTATGGCAGTTTTTATAAACTTAAGTATACATTTATCATCTGACTCAGACATTCTATTTTTGTACACAAGAGAAATGAAAATGTATATACATGAACGACCCACACATAAATGTTTATCAGCAGCTTAAGAAAAGCCCAAAACTAAAAATGAACAAATTGTTCATAAACCAATGAGTGGATAAATAAATTGTAGTATAGCTATGCAATGAAATATTACTTGGCAATAAAAAGGAATAACTATTGATACATGCAACCACCTGGTTGAATCTTAAATTACGCTGTGTGAAGAAAGCCATTTGTCTGAAGCCCTAGAAACTTCAGAAACAACAAGTGTATGGTGTAGTGACAAAAAGCTGATCAATGGGGCCTAAAGCTGGTTGTAAGAGTCATTGACTAGGCAGGGCCCAAGCACACTTTGGGGGGCAAAGGAAGCATTCGATATCTTGATGTTGTTTCTATGAATAGATAACACTTTAAATGGGTGTATTTCACTGCACACACACACATGTGTGCATATACAAAAATACTTCAATAAAGTTGACCAAAATATCAAAAACTCAGCAAGCTAAGCTTGACTCTGCTCATCAGCCCAGTCTGTAAACAATGTCAACAATTTTGATCTTCTTCATGAATTCTGGCTACATTCTGTACTGGGGACAAATGTGAATTAAACTGAACTTGAGATAAGAGTTTGGAGATCCTCAATGACTGAACAAGTAACAGAAATTGGATTTCTAATTTTTTTTTTTTTTTTTTTTTTAAGATTTCATTCATGTCTGTGGCTGGAGGCAGGTGAAAGGCAACCACACATTGATGTTTCTCTCCCTCTCTGCCTCTCTCCCTTCCCCTCTTTCTAAAAATAATGAAATAAAATATTGAAAAAAGAAAAAAGTTAAAAAAAAAAAAAGATTTCATTCATTATTTTTAGAGAGAAGGGCAGAGAGGAAGAAAAGGAGAGAAACATTGATGTATGGTTGTCTTTCACCTGCCTCCAGCTATAGACCTGGCTGGAGACCTGGTTTACAACCTGGTTATGTGCCCTGGCTGGGAACCGAACCAGTGACCTTTGGGTTCACAGGCCAGCATCCATCCACTGAGCCACCAGCCAGGGCTGGTTTCTACTTTTTAATAAATGAATAAATATTTGCCCCAAACCCCGCAAAAGGCTCTGTCAAGAGCTGACTTTATTGCAGCTTGGTAACCATAAAGCCTTGTTGAATCCTCTCGTTTACCCAGGGGAGGGGACACTAAACCTTTTCTAAATTTTGACTAGCTCACCATTAACTTGTTTTACACCACTGGTAGTCAGTCCTTCCTGACTTTTTCAGCAATGTTTCACAGAGAGCCCTTCCTTTCAAAATGCTTCAGAATTTACTTTGAAAAAAGGTTGTGTCACCTCCAGGCCCCTCCACCCCTGGAATCTTGAATGACTTAGTTCAGAAATGGCTTCAATTTACATGCCTGTCATTTTAGGTCATAATTGGCCTCATTAACTATTATATGATGTCAGTTTTCTTTTCATTTTGCATTTTGGTGGGGGTTCGCTGGGTTAGGCTGCCTGTCTGAGAGGGGCAGATCTGTCTGATTTAGTTATATCCAGATGTGCCTAAATATAAGACATACGGAGCAAGAGGTCTAGTGAATTTATTTTGTAGTTCTCGTAAATTCCAGTGGGTTTCTTTTGGCACCAGAATTTAATTTGTTGTTCACAGTTCTTTTTCAATAAAATCTGATGCAACAGTTAGGGGCCAGTGTCAGGTTGGTAGCCTGCATCCCTGTCTGATCAGCTGCTGCCACGCAACATACATCAACTCAGCAAGTGCTTCTGACATTTCCATTGTGCACTCAGGTCTTTGGTGAGCCCGGTGTAACATTCAGAAGAAGGTTCTGACTTCAGGGAACCTACAATAAAAATTAAATTTTTAAAAAATAAATAAAAAGCATGAATGGTGGCTCAGTGGATAGATGGCTAGACTTAGAGCTCAAATAACTTCATTTTAGTTAGGATTCATCTACTTCGTTAGCAGCACTCATTCAAGAATTCATTTAACTTATATGTTAAATAAATTTTAATGAGCTTCAATGTCATGAATTTTAAAACAGGAAAAATTATCTCTATTTACTCTACACAATTGGGTTGAAGTTCAAAGACGGTAATACTTGGGGTGTCAGTTTATAAAATATAAATGCAATAAAATTGTAAAGTCTCTTTCTTAGGATATGATTGGGGAGCTAAGCCTACAATGACACAGCAAAAAAGGAAATGCATGAATGTATTTATGATTTATTTGTTTATACTCTAATGAAACAACAAAGGGATTAGGGAAAAATAGTTTCAGTTAACTTGTAACTCATAGAAACAAGATTTAAAAGATGAAGAAACTTGTTTCAAATGAAAATTTTAATTGAGATCAACTGAAATAGCTGGATAAAATATTTTTTAAATTTTCTTTAAAGTTATAGGCCTCCCAAGCAAGTCAGAATTCAAGGGGCCAAGGAGGAAAAAAGGAAGCTCTTCGAAAGATCCCAACACCTGGTCATCACTTTTCCCCTCGGGACATTTGGTATAGGGTAAGAGGTGGAAGAGGTTGGGGGAGGTAACCCACAAAGAGGCAGAGAAGCCAGCAGAGCTTCAGGTTATCTCACAGAGAAGCACAAGTCTGGGCTTCCAAGGCAATCAGGATCAAGAGACAATGGTAGGCCCAGAGAAACTAGCCTGGCAGTTAGCACTTCTCTCCTTGAGGTGATTTCCAATTCTTAGCTATGCAGGATAAGAGGCTAAGAAGAGTGAAAGCTGGCTGAAAAAATTCCATCTCTGGGAGAACAACAGAAAGGTTAAATGTTGTGGGTGTGGGCAAGTCTAAGTGACTATTAACTTAAAAAGATAATGACATAAAAAGTTTCAAATGTATATGGAATTCAAATGCAGGACAGTAACCCAAAACAAAGAGGGGGAATAAATGGAGTTGAAGTGTTCCAAGCTTCTAGCATTAGCTAAGAAGTTAAAAAAGCATCACTTTATAATAGACTCTAATAAACTTAAAAATTGAGGGCAATCTCTAAAATAATAGTAAAAGAATGTAAAACTGACAAGCTAATAGGGTAGATGGAATAATGAGAAATATTTTATTAATGCAAAATAATTTAAGAAAAGGGAGCATAAAAAATAGGAAGCAAATAGTCAAGATAGTAGATATAAAACCAAATGTGTTAGTCAAGGAACTAAATACTCTGATTAAGTGTAAAAAGGGGGAATACTGAGAAGAAGAAAAAGACATATAGAGCATGGACTAAACACTCCATTTAAAAATCAAAGATTTTCAGACTAGATTTATATATATATATATATATATATATATATATATATATATATATATAATGCTTACATATATATATGTAAGCATATATATAATGCTTACATATATATATGTGTATATATATATATGATATGTTAAATATTAAGTTGAATTATATAAAAATTCCAATATTCAACCATTTTCAACTAAAATTGATGTACAGTGAAACTGGAGGAAAAGGGATAGAAAAAATATATATTGTGTAACCAGTAACCAAGAAAAAATAGATTTTAAGGCAAGAAGAGTTACTAAAGTCAAAGAGAGACATTGCTTAATGGTAAAAGTATCAATATATCAGGAAGATACAACTCTCCAGAATTTTTGTAAATAGCTTCAAAATATACAAAGCAAAAATGAACAGAACAGGAAAAATATACAAAAGCCATAAATATAAGGAGACACTTTACTATATCACTTTTAGTAACTGATGAAACAAGTAACAAAAGAATCTATAAGAATATAGATCTGAATGATGCAAGTGACAAAATTCACCTACCTCGCATACGCAGAACCTGCACTAAATGTCAATAGGAAACATTTATATCAGGTGCACATGAAACACTTCTCAACATTTACCCCTTAAAACAAATCTCAACAAAATTAAAATGGTAAAAGTAATTCAAAGTATATTCTTTGACTATAGTGGACTAAGTCTAGGACAATAAGAAAAATAACTAAAAAATTCCCAGATACTTGAAAATTCAGCATGATGCTTCAAATAATACAAAATTTTAAAAATCACAATAGAAATTAGAAAATAGTTTGAACTGAAAGATATGATAAATATGACATATCAAAATTTATGAAGTCAAAGCTGTGCTTAGAGGAAAATTTACGACCTTAATTATGCCTATGTTAGCAAATAAAAGCTGAAATCACCTTATCTAGTATTCATCTGAAAACACATCTAAGGCTGTATTTAGAAATGGATAGCCCTAAACTCGGGGGCTGGATAGAGGTGGCAAAGGGAAAAGTTGGGGACAACTGTATAGCATAAACAATAAAATATTTTTTAAAAGAAAGAATAGCTAAAAATCAGTTATCTATGCATTTATCTCAGAAAACTAGAAAGACAATAACAAATTAATACCCAAAGAAAATAATAGGAAGTAAATAATAGGTATAAGAACAGATATTAATGAAATAGAATATAAACAATAAAGGCAAATCAACAAAGTCAAAAGTTGGTTGTTGGAAAGACTAATGAAATTGATAAACCTCTAGAAAGACAGATCAAGGATCAGAGAGAGGTACAAATTACTAATGCCAGTAATGAAAAGATAAATATTCATAATAACTTCATGCAGGCTATATAGCAGAATGCTTAAGAATGCAGCCTCTAGCACCAGATTGCATTGGTCTTTGGGGTTCAAAACAAAATTATTATCATTCAAAATAGCCATATGCAGAAACAACCTAACTGTCCATTAGTAGATGAATAAATAAAGAAGATGTGGTATATATACAATAGAATATATTTCAGCTATGAGAAAAAGGTGCATCTTGCCATTTGTGACATGGCTGGACCTTGAGGGCATTATGCTAAGTGAACTACTAATAAGTCAGAAAAAGACAAATACTATGTGATATCATTTATATGTGGAATCTAAAAAAGGTAAACTGTGCTCGATTCAGCAGCACATATACTAAAATTGGAACGATACGGAGGTTAGCATGGCCCCTGTGCATGGATGACACGCAAATTTGTGAAGCATTCCATATTTTTAGTAAGACCTGTGCACAGCAAAAAAAAAAATTCAATCTACTGTTTAAGATGGAAAACTCCAATAGCCCAGGCTGGTGGCACAGTGGATAAGGCGCCGGCCTACAAACCCAAAGGTTGCTGGTTTGATTCCCCAGCCAGGGCACATAACCAGGCTGCAAGACAGGTCTCCAGCCAGGTCGGTAGCTGGAGGCAGGTAAAAGGCAACCATGCATTGATGTTTCTCTCCCTCGTTGCCTCTCTCCCTTCCCCCAATCCTCTCTAAAAATAATAAATAAAATTGTTAAAAATAATAATAATAAAAGATGGAAAACTCCAAAAAGAATAAGTTGTAGTTCCAGTAGCTTAAAATAAAGTTGAGTTGTATTATTGGAGGGGGGAGGATCTGAATCAAAAACCAAATTCATTTTTTACTATGGGTTTGGCACTAGAGTCTCTAGGACAATTTTCACAAAAGTGAGTTCTGCAATACACCATTTCTGTGATATATGTCACAAAAATAGCATTCCAGAATAAAATAAGTATTAAAAGAAGAAAAATACTGCTAAATTTGCTATAATAAATATAAAATACTATCATTTATATAAGCTATTGGCATATTTTAAGTTGTTTGTATTAACTCTTCAAAACCCAGTATGTACTTTAAATATATATAAAAATTTTTTAAATTAAAAAAATAATAATAAAAAAAAGGTAAATTGACCCTGGCTGGTGTGGCTCAGTGGATTGAATGCCAACCTGTGAACCAAAGGGTCTCTGGTTTGATTCCCAGTTGGGGCACATGCCTGGGTTGCAGTCCAGGTCCCCAGTTAGGGGTATGTGAGAGGCAACCACACATTGATGTTTCTCTCCCTCTCTTTCTCTCTACCTTCCCCTTTCTCTAAACATAAATAAATAAAATATTAAAAAATTAAAAAGTCAAACTCATAGAGACAGAGAGAAGAATGGTGGTTACCAGGGGCTAGGGGTTAGGTAAAATGGGAGATGTTGTTCTAAGAGCACAAACTTATGGTTAGAAGATGAGTAAGTTCTGGGGATTTAATGCACAGCATGGCAACTATAATTAATAATACTGTATTATATACCTGCAAGTTGCTAAGAGAGTAGATCTTACATGTTATCACCAAAAAAGGAAATAATAATTATATGACATGATGCAAAAGTTAGCTAACTTTATGGTGGTAATTCTTTTCCAACATATAATTTTATCAAATCAACACTTTGTACACCTTAAACTTACACAATGTTACGTGTCAGGAATGTCATTATATTCAGTAAAGCTGGGAAAAAGAAAATAGAATAGTGGCCCCAGCTAGTGCAGCTCAGTGGATTGAGTGTGGCTCAGTGGATTGAGTACGGCCCTGCAAACACATGGATCACTGGTTCGATTCCCAGTCAGGGAACATACCCAGGTTGCAAGCCAGGTCTCCAGCCAGGTTCCCAGCTGGAGGCAGGTGAAAGGTAACCATATATTAATGTTTCTTTCCGTTTCTTCTCCCTTTCCTTACCCCCTCTCCAAAAATAGTGAATAAAATCTTTAAAAAATAAATATTTTCATCTAAATAAATAAATAAATAATAAAATAAAATTTAAAAGCAAAATAGAAAAGAATTAACCAGTAAAATTAATATTGCAGAATTAACCTGCATGATAGTTTTGGGAAATTCTTGACCATTGTCTTTTCAAATCTGGTGTTTGCCCCATTTCCTCATTTTTCTCCTTCTGGGATTCCAGTCACACGTTCATGGATGGACACCTCCTTGGGTTTACACACTTTCTGAGGAGTCAAATCTCCTTGGCCTTACCTGCCTTGGTTGTATTTTCTGTAAGCTACTGGGATTGGGTTTCCTAGGAGTATTCCTGTAGGATACTTGTGTCCTGGGGTGGGGCACAACCCCATGGCCATGGGCCTGTGCACAAGTATGTGGAGCTCCCGAGGGACCTGCACGCACTGCCCTTGTGTCTGTCTGCGTATGCAGCTGGGACCTGGAGCTGGATGGCAGGGCTTACTGTCTGAGGTCAGTGTCTGGAGAGCAGAGGCCTAGCTCAGGTTCCTCCTCCTGAACTTGAGGTCATTCCAGGGCGCAAACCCTGAGGGATCAGCCCATCTGGCTCGCTCTGTGTCTGTAGAGGCCTCTGACCTCTCTGTGTTGGCAGCTATGAGGAAAAGACCTCTCTTTTCTCCAGCCAATCCCTGCTTCACCTCCCCTAAGGAAAAAAGCAGGACGGGTCATCACAGGGTTACCAGGGAGCCCCTGGGAAGCCCTAGGGTGGAGACCAGCCCGAAGTGTGTCTCCGGCTATGGTGAAGCGCATGCCCAGATGTTCCCAATTCTAGCAGCAAGGCTGCTTGGAAAAAAGCAGATGCTGCTTGCTGGGAGCAAGAGCAAGAGAGCTCCCAAGGCAGGAGGAAAGAAAGAAAGGGAGAAGAGAGGAAAACTGACTAGGAAACTGGGAGGGAGGGGACTTGGGGAGACAGAGGTGGGAGAATGAGGTTGGGGGAGGAGAGAAGCCGAGGGAAAGCAGAAGATGGCAGAGAGGAGAGGAGCCTGTTCTAGGTCATTGCCACCCACGCGTTCAGGTGCTGGCTAAAAAGTGTTTGCACGTTGCAGGGGCGGGTGCCTCCAATTTTAAAGCTGTGAGCTTTAATGGCGGGCTTTCAGGCATAGGGCTCTCGAAGGCTCAAGGCTCTCCTCAGTCTCAGGGGCTTTTAATTCCCCACCTCGGTTTAGGATTCCTCCCAGGAAGCTGGAGCCTAACCCTGGCAACTGAGAGCTGAAACCGGAGAACCTATTCTTGCAGGTTTTCAAAAGGCCTCTGCTCTTTCAAAACAACTTCTTTTAGGTGAGGAGTTTGAAACTCAGAATCATTCTCAAAGGATTAAAACCGACCCCCTCCCCCCTCCCCTCCCTTCTTCTGGCTCACGGAAACTTCTCTCCCACCCTGGGCCCATGTGTTCAGACACCCCGTGGCCTTGTGAGGACACAGGCCATATGAGGAATATCATCTCAAAGCTGGACGGCCAGATTGATAATAAATCACCGCCACCATGTATGGCTTGGCGCGGTGGCCCTTCTGGGAAGGGAGATTCAGGGCAAAGGAATCTGCCCTAATGGTTTTTCCAAAAGCACAGGACTGGGCTTTTGTAATTCTGGCCCTCGGAGGCTGGCCCCCTTTACCTCTGCCCAGCTCTTCGCCAGGACCCTCTCTTCCTGCTTGTGGCCGGAGAGGCAGTCCGGCTGCCTGAGAGATGGACGGAGAAGGCAGGCCGTCCGGTCAGGAGGGAGTAGGGGCAGGGCTACCAGCTGCAAAACAGAACACCAAGCCAGGCCACCGCTGGCAGGGGAGGTGGCTTTCCAAGTGGAAAGTGGTGAGAAATATGTTGGAATCCGCCTCCAGAGAGAGTCATGGAGGTTTTTTTTTAATGTTCTTTTCAAACACATACTTTGAAATATTTAAAGGCAGGGAAATTAATTAGGGCTCCTTTGTGCTGGAATCATCTTCCTGGGGCTCCTCTAGCAAGAGAAGTAAAAATAGAACCTTGAAGGGGCTGAAAACCTCTGCACACAAAGGTCATATTTAAAAACCTAACTAGGCATGGCTGTCCAAACAGAAAGAAAGGAGCTAATTATTTCCAGTGCTGCAGGGGAAATGGTGGCAGTCTTCTTGGGGTCGTTGAGAACAGCCTGAAAACTGGAAAAGCCCCAGGAGGCTGGAAGAAGAGGCCTTTCCAAGGGACAGACCCTGCCTATGCCCCTCAGATAATCACCCCTTTTGTCCTGACTCTGTGTCTGAGGAAGAGCAGGAAACCAGGCAGGAGAAGTGGTGAAAAGCAAAGAGTTTGGAGCGTATTAAAAAGATCTTCCACATATTAAGTAGTTTGACATTTTAATTATATTCTTTCTCTCATCTGACCGTCAACTACCCCCCAGAAGGTAGGCCTACTGAGAGTTCTCACTCTCTCTGAATGAGAAAGCTAGGTGAGTGCAAAGTGACACAAAAGTGTACTGGCAGGCCGAGAAAAGTCCAGTCAGATGTCTGACTCCTAGCCTGGCCAGAGTTGAGTATAGCACAGTGGGGACGAGTGCGGGCTTTGGAGCCAGAGACACTGGGGATGAAGTGTCAGGCCCGCCCCTGGATGTGGAGGGTGACCTTAGATTAGGGCGAGCAAAGCATGGCAGCCATGAGCGGGTCGCAGGTACCACCTGGCAGCCAGATCTAAAGCATGGGTCCCTGGTCATACAAGCAGGGAGGGCAGGTGGGTTTACCCAGCACATCTGCACTTAGAGCCCCATAAGGTTGGGGGTGAGGGACAGCATCACCTCTAACACACATAACTAACCAGTGTTCTCTGAGGAAAAGTGTTGCACTGAGGAAATCATCTCAGCCACCTCCTCCAGGCCCAGCACCAGAGTTCACCCTTATAGAAGTCCTGACAGAAAGAGAGAAATCTGCCTCACTTCTTCTTTTATGACACTGCTTTTAAAACCTGATAAGAACAGGATATAAAAAGAAATTTACAGACTATTGCACTTATTGCTATAGTTGTAATTCTTCTTAAAACATTAGCAAATTATTTTTAAAACAGTGTATCATGACTAAGAAGGGTTGATGCCAGGAATGTTGGGATGGTCCAGGATCAAGAAATCTATCCATGTGTTTTACCACATTAATAAACTAAGGGAGAAAAATCACATGATATCTCAACAGATACATAAAGCTGTTTTAAAAGTTTTTTATCTTTTTATATGAAAAGTTCTTAGAGACTAAAAACAGATGGGAAATTCTTTCACTTTAGACAGGTTCTCTACTAAAATCTTGCAATGAATGTACATAACAAGAAATTTTCTTTTAAGTTTAAATATGTTCTTCTTATGTTAAGGTATAGGACAGTGCTGCCCATCATGACTGCTGTTATTTAATATAGTATTGGAGGTTCTGGCCAATGCAATAAAATAAGGAAAAGAAATGAAGGTTGTAATGTAACTGTTATCATAGAAAACATAAAACTACCAATCATAGACAATAGGATTATCTTCAAATAAAAACTAACATTCAGCAAATAAATGAATAGAACTAAAAAAAAAAATAGTTCTTTAAGATGGTTGGATCAATTTACAAAATTCATTAGCATTTCCCCTAAAATACTAATAATCAATTATAGTATAGTGGAAAACAAACTTTTATTCTCAACAGCAGCATATTTACAGCTCACCTAGGGATTAATCAAGTGAAAAATTAAAATGACATTTGTGGATAAAATTGTAAATTTTTATAACAAAGCAAAACACCAACTGGGTGTGAATAGTAAGTCTAAAAAACTTAAAGACATGCTAAGAGAATAGCTTTCATCTGAGAGTAGAGAACAGTTTCTTATGCAAGGCTCCAAATATACAAATCTTAAAAGGGAAACACATTGATTCACCTACATCAAAATCAATTTTTGTTCAATAAAGAATGCAATGGACAAAATTAAACAAGTGATAACCTGGGAGGAAATATTTTCAATTACTAAAATGGAGGATGGATACAGAAAGATACATAAGGAACTCTTGCAAATCAGCAATTTAAGACACACAACCCAATGCCAACTGGTACATTGACAAAGGAGAAAAACATTATACACAGAAGAAAATTGCCAAACAGCTGAGAAGTATATGAAGAATACACAAGTTCATGACCCTCAGAAAAATTCAAACTTGGATAACTATGACATATCCCCTTATACCAATAATTTTGGCAGACATTAGAAAGTCAAATAATATAAAACATTATTGGAGAAATGGGAGAAGAAGCCACTTTCTTACACAAGAGCAACTATTTGGAAGAATTGGCCATACTTAGTGAGTGAATTGCATATGGTATTCATGAGTCATCAATCACACCACTGGGTGTACAATCCAGAAAAGTGATTTCACAGGTGCATGAAAAAGACATGTGAGGATGTTCACCCTAGAAATGCTGGTGGCAGCAGAGCATTGGCAGAAATCTTAGTGTTCTAAGTCAAATGTGGTCAATGTGTACTGTGGAACCCATGTGACAGGCAGATGCCCACACTACACGTACACATAGCAATAAGGATAGGTCTTTGAAGATGTAGCAGTGACAGGAAAACAATATAAGGAAGTATGAGAGCTAAAGCACAATAACATTTATGTACATTATGTACATTTATGTACATTAAAACATACACACATAAAAGAGCCCAGTCTATTCCCCCAAGGTACACACATATCCAGACATATGAAGACATACGTTGAAGCAGGGGCCAGTGTGAGGGTGGGGAACTAAACTAATTTGGGGGATAAAAGCAAAAAGTAAAGCAAAATGAGACAGGGGATGTGTTAATATCCTATTTCTGGCAACACATTTTTGCAAACCTAGTGGCTTAAAACACACAAATTCATTATCTTACGGTTCTGGAGTTCAGAAGTCCAAAATCAGTTTCAAGCAACTGAAGTGAAGGTGTCAGCAGGGCCGGTTCCTTTTGGAAGCTGCCAGGGAAAACCTGTTTTCTTTCCTTTTGCCTTTCTTTCTAGAGACGTCCTGCACTCTTCGGCTCATGGCTCCCCCCGTCCCTCTTTTCTGTCAGCAGGGCAGCATCTTTATATCTTCTTCACTGACTCTGCTCCCATCTTCGAATTACTTTGTATGCCTCTGACCCTCATGCCACCCTCTTAAAGGGGATCTTTACAGGATCACAGTGTGATCCCTGTGATCACACTGCCCCCCCCCCCCCCCCCCCCCCCCCCCCCCCCCCCCCCCCCCCCCCCCCCCCCCCCCCCCCCCCCCCCCGGTAATCCAGGGCAATCTCTCCACTTCATGGTCCTATGTTCATCACATGGGCAAAGTCTGTTTCTCCATGTAAGGTGACATAGTCACAGGTTCCTGCTACTAGTAAAGCACGAACATCTTTGGGTGGCCATTATCCTGCCTACCGCAGGAACTTTGCATAGATAAATGATGTTTGAATTGCATGAAGCATAGAGAATAATTTCTTCAACTCCTTGTAATTCAGGTTTTATAGGGAAGTGCTTGGAAGGAGTATGGACTGATGGCAGAGTGTATGTTGCTGGCACTGTGTCCCTTCTTGGAAGGTGTAGATGGCTCTCCTGAGAATGTGACGTTTGAGCAGATCTCTGATGGACATTAGCAGGGCCAGAGGGTGAGAAAGAGGAAGGTCTGGAAGATGCTGGCATTGTGCCTCTTTCTGGACCTCTGTGCTCCCACAGCCCCTCGCTCTGTCCCTGCTGCCCCGCTGTGGACTCGTACCAGAAGAGCTGCCTTATCTACCTCACCTCCTCCCCTTTCCCTCCATGAGCACCCTTCTCTGTGGGTTCTGGCTCCTAGAACCTCTGATCTTCTTTGTTCACCCCTCTGTCCCATTCTCTGCCTCTCCTCTCCATTCCCCTGGGGATGCAACATATTCACATCCTTCCCATTTCAGAGACAGGAAACAAATGTATCTTCTTAAGCCTCCTGCTTCGCCCCATGTAAGAATCCTCTCTCCTTCCTTCTCCAGCCCAGTTTCTGTAGAGCTTTTCACACACACACACACAGCGCTTGCCCCTCATTCCCCACCAGCCTTTGCCCCCACCCCTCATAATGAAACACCTTTTGCCAAGATTGCTAATGACCTCCTTGTCAAGAGATTAGGGGATGTGTTTCTTTCCTCGGTTTCCAGCTTCAAGACAGCATTCAACACTGCTGGTCATTTCCACCTTATTGAATACTCTTCGTGCCTTCATGAAATGTCTGTGGGTTCCCTCCTCCCTCTCTAGCCACTGCTTCAAGTCTTCTCTGCTGATTTCTTTCCTCTACTCATGCATTACAGTGGATGCTTCTCAGGGTTCTGTCCGAGGCTGTTTTCTCATGTCCCTCTGGGCATCTGTTCCCTGGGAACCATGCCTAGGGCTCCCATTACTCTTTCTAGGCTTCGGGCAGGTGATGTGCCTATGTTAGTTTCCTGGGGCTGCTGCCAGAGAGTACTCCAAACTGGGTGAATTTGAAGAGCTGAAATTTGTTCTCTCACAGGTCTAGAGGCTAACAGTTCCAAATCAAGGTGTCAGCAGTGCCAAGCTCCCTCTGAGGCTCTGGGGAAAATCTGTCCCATGCCTTTCTCTTAGCTTCTGGGTTTGTCAGCTCTTCTTGGTTTATAGAAGCATCATTCCAATCCCTGCCTCTCTGAGTGTCTCTGAGTCTGTGTCTCTTCTCCTCTTCTTATCTGGATGTCAGTCATAACAGATTAGGGCCCACCCTAGTGACCTCCTCTTTACTTGACTACATCTACAAAGACCATATTCCCAAGTAAGGTCACATGTACAGGTACCAGGTGATAGGACTTCAACATATCTTTTGGGGGAACATAATTCAAGCCCATAGCAGTGTCCCCGTCCCATAACACAGCAGGGTTTGTCACGCTGTATTGTAATTGCTGGCCTGCTTGCCTACTTCCCTGCCAGCATGTGACACCAAAGCTGCATCAGTTACACTTACCATTCCATCCCCAGACCTGGGATACATTGCACAGAATTTTTTTGAATGACTGAATGCTGACGTAATGAGTAAATGGATCTCTAGGCCTACTGTACCTGCTTGCTCCTTCTTGCTCCAACTGGACTGCCTGAATCTGATTGTATCTTCCATATCATACCCATTTAGCACCATGAAGGAACCTTAGTTTGAAAGGAGTGGACAGTACAGGTCACAGAGTCACTTTTGCAACTTCAAGCTGGCAGCAACCCAAGAGCATAGAGTTTGCACTCGACCCCAAATGTCCCACCTGCAAACTCACCTGGAGACTTCAGACAGTGCTGTGGCCCAGCCCCAAAGACTGCAGCTTCGTAGCCTCTCCTTTTCAGAGGACAGCACCTCAGAAAAGTTATCTGATTCCTTATCTGAGAGTTTTCTATCCAGAATCAGGGGTGGGACCAGCAGGAGGAGGTAGGAGAGAAAAGTGGGGAAAAGCAAACCCTTTGGCCTGATTCTCATTTAGAAACCATGAGTCATGCTCATTGATATCACCAGTGAGAGTGAACACCGCATTAGAACAAAGAAGAAGCCTGGGCCCACTTGAACTTGCTACCTGCCACATTTGCATGAGGAGATTTGGTACTCTGCCTTGATACTGCAAATGTCAGAGAGGATAACCCAACTTGCTCTAGAAGCATCACTTCCTTTAAATAACTTGATGGGTGGGGCTGAGGGGGTGGCCTGAACAGTTCATGGGGAACCTCAAACCAAAGAAGCACAAACTTTTGCAAATAGTTCAGGCAGCAGCAGCTGACATAGTCTTGTCACATCAGTCCATTTGCTCAGTGACTTTGGGAGGTGGGAGGACAGGAATCAGGAACAGGGGGGTGCTAGCCATGCGGCAGATCAGGCTGGAGGCTGGGCTGCCCCTGCGGGGCCCTGAGCCTGGGCTCCCTGGTACCTTCTGGCTGGAGGCCTCATTTATAATAATTGGATTTCATCCCATCCAGTAAGACTCCAGGCTCTGGAACTTTCTAGGAGGTTGGAGAAGGTTTCAGGGAGCCTGGCTCAGGGATTCCGGGGCCCAACGTGATAGCTGCCGGGAGGCAGAGAGCTGCCATGCACGGGAGCTGGAAGGCAGGCCTTGGAGCCTGCAAATATCATTACCCCAAAGAGACATGTCTGGCTGTTCAGAACTTTCAAGTCTTTTGATGAAAACCAACCTGTTAACGCTTCAGGAATTTGCTGTTGGCTCAGGAGTAGCTCACTCCCCCTGCCTCCTCAGAGATGAAGTTTCCAGCAGAACCAGGCCAGCTGTGGGCCAGCTGAATGGGTATGAGAGGCAGCAGGAGTGTGGCTCAAAGACAATGAGCAGGAAGGGGGTTGGGGAGAAGTCTCTGAGGTCTGGACAGGCTCCAGGGGCTCAGAGCAGATGCGAACATCTACCTGGAAAGGGTAAGAATCCTTTGCCAACTCAGTGTGATAGATTCTCCCTCTTCAAGATGCTGCTCAAAAGCTTCTCCTTCGCTATGAGACCTACCTTCCCCTCAGACCTCCCTACGACCACTCTGCGTGGGTCACCATGTGACCAAACAGCCCACAGCTCCATGCACAGCCCAAGGAACACCTGCCAGGCCTGACAAGCCATCTCAGGTCCAAACCCACTCTATTTTCAAATATACAGGTTCTGTTTGTTCAAATCCCCAAACACCTCATGCCATCCACTTGCTCAGAACAGAATCACACGTTTCCTCCTGTTGCTGCCAAAATGTTTTCCCAGTTCAAGGGGCTCTGGGATCCAATCATGTTATGAAAATCGAAGTCTCTTGGGTGAGTAGTCAAATTGAAATATTGCTGTCACCATTCACAGTTCTAACTTCTCTTTAACTCTGAATTGCACTCTTCCTCTGTCCCCCTTTTCTGACTCTAAACACTCCTGGAGTTGGGGAACTGTGATAGCTTCCCTCCAAGATGATCCCCATGACCCACCTCCTGGTGTCCAGTCTCTGCCACCTGGTGCCAGGTTCGTCTGAGTGAACAATAAAATGTGGCAGAAGTGAGGGTGCTGCAGCTTCTGTCTTGGGGTCTCTTTCCTCTCCTCACCTCTCCTCACCTTTCCTCTCCTCTCCTCCCCCTACCCTGCAACCCTTCTCATCACTCACTCTGGGGAAAGTCAGGTGCGTGTCAAGAGCAGCTCTAAGGAGCTGAGGCCTTCTGCCAACAGCCACATGAATGAGACTGGAAGCAGGCCCTCCTGCCCTAGGCAAGCCTTCGGATACCTGCAGCTTGAGCTGACAGCTTGATTGTAAGCTCATAAGAGGCCCTGAACAGAGCCACACAGCTAAGCCACTCCCAAATTCCTGCCATTTGGAAGGAAACTATAAATATTTGTAATTTGAAACTGCTGAACTTTGGAGTGATTTGTTATGCAGCCATAGCTAGCTGATACAGGGACTCTTGGGTGGGTGGGGGCTCAGGCTCAGCCACAGCCAGCAGCCAGCTGGGGCACCGGGGGAGGGGGCATCAGATTTCACTCCCACTAGAGGCACTGCTGGGAGAATAGAGTCCAGGTCTGGGCTTGTTTCTGTCTAATGGTGTTGGCCTCGGTAGATGGAAGGTCCCAGTGGAGTAGGTGGGGCTTGTCCCTGGCTAGGGCACAGCTTCGTGTCACTCTTCTGTGATCTAGAAACCCTTATCCCATGTTTAATAAGCAGTGGCTGTTGTAGAAGCTGGCTGCCCTGCTCTGGCTTCAGCCCTGCTGGGGATTTCCTTTGGTAAGAAGGGGTCAGGTTTTTGCAAGTTCTGGAAGGTCCAGCTGTTTGGAGCAAGCCTAGTATGGATGGACCAAGTCCACCACTGGGGACAAGGCTGTCATAGACTGAGCCGGGCAGGTGTTGGTTGCACAGGGCACTGCAGGGACATCCAGGACAGAGAGTCAATGGCCTATTTCCAAGTGGGACCAATGAGTCAGGGAGGCTGTGGCCCAGTCCACGGGCATACCAGGCTCACCAGGCCCCTGCCTGCCCAGAGCAGCTAGTTTCAGTCCCCGCCCGGTAAGGGGGGGCAGGCCAGGTATTAGAACCCAGAAACACTTGGCCTAAGTGTCAGAAGAGAAGACATTTGCCCAGAAGACAGGGAAATGGGTACAGTGCAAGCACACACAGCAAATATGCCTGAAACAGCATTACTTACTTCCAGCATTTTCTAATGGGAGTGAGGGGATGTAACAATACCATTAAAGAATGTTTAGGAAACACACAGAGACACCCTCTATGCCCCACCCAACACAACCATTCCTTTTAATCTTGTTTATTACCTCCGGGTCTTGTCTTCACACATACACCTTGGAGGTAGTTATAGCCACAGTCCAGTTCTCCTGTGTCCTTCTTCACTGGTTAGGCTGGAGTTGGTGTCGCTGATTCCACGCATAAAGACACAAAAACATCTTGTCATTCTGGGCATCTTCCCACAATCGTATTATTGGTTGATTGGTTGGTTGGTTAGTTGTTTGGTTGGTCGGTTGGTTTTATGATGTTGGAAGTATGCCCTGCGCTTTTGTGCGAATGAGGGTGGGTTGTTTCTGAGCTGCTGGGACAGGTAAGATGGAAGATGCCAGCTGGTAGTGCTGGCCCTGACCTCCCCTCTCTCCACACCACACAGACAGGCCTTGCCAGGGTCCTTGACGGGAGTGGCCCCTACACTTGGGCTCACCCTGTGTGAGTCCTTCATCAGTGCCTGGGCTGGCAAGCTCATGGCTGGGATCATTGGTTAAGCCAAGTGTCACAGGAGGGATAGTCAGCACAGTTCAAGGCTCTTTGCATGTTCTCTGTGCCGGGCACTGCTCAAAGCCTTCCTGCACACCTTCTTTCACTGGACTCTCATAACCATGCTGTGATGGGTACTGTGGTTGCCCTATGTCATGTGTGGGGTTAAATAAGGGACCTCATCAAGGTTACACAGTCAGGGAAGGTGGGGCCCTGATTTAAACCCACCAGTTCACAACCACTTAGAGAAGGGGAGTGGGAGGTTAAAAGGCACAGACTCTGGACCCAGGCTGTCCAGAGTTAAATCTATGCTTTGCTACTTATTGGCTGTGTAGCTCAATGTCTCTGAGACTTAGCTTCCTTGTTCATAAAATAGGGTAACTTAGTGCCTGCTTCATAGGGCTGTTAGGATGCATAGTAAGTGCCCGGTAAATCCTAGCTATTAGTAATGCACTGATGCACATTCTTGAAAAAAAGTCAGTCTTCAACAAGGAGCTGAGTCCCCAGTTGAAATGTGACACTGCTTGGTGCTGTGTGGGAGCACAGGAAAGAGGGACAGAGCAGACTCATGGGATGTGTACACCAAAGCAAGATGACGACGATCTGTTCTAGCACACCTTACAGCTGTGTGCTCAGAGGCAGGGGGGAAATTGTTCAGTTCTGGGTGGAAATCTGGAAGGACTTCAAGGAAGTGGCAGCTTTTGACTTAGATCTTAATAGACGCCCAGAGCCATACAGTCAGATGAGAAGATATTTTAAACAGAAGCAAGGAGGTAAGGAGGATGTGGGGTCCTGGCATGTGACTGGAGGGCCAGTGCTGGGACAAAAAGAGGGAGGGAGGGAAGGATGGAGGGAGGGGTGGGAATGAGAAAGGACCCTGGAATGTAGGGCAGGGACCCACAGGATCTTGGAAGTGTTTGCTCCAAGAGGTAGCAGAGCAGGGGTGTTTATGATAAAGCCCTGCAGGCTGGGCCACGCTCCCACCACCCCATCTCTGTGTGTTCAGGGCCCATGGCCACAAGCTGGTCCACCTCCACCTGGGTGGGCTGAGCTGCCTGGCACAGAATCACTGGCGGCCAGCTCTCAGAAACCCCAGGAGGGAAAGCAGTCGTTCCGCTCAGACTCCATACCTCTCCCAGGCATCTTCCCTGAACAAAGCCAGCATTCATAGCTGGCTCGGGGTAGGGTTACCTGGGCTGTTTATGACTTGGAATAGAGGATTTTCCTGGAGAGCAGAAGCCCCTTTCTGTCCTATTTGAAAGCCATTTGGACTTTTGGAAAGGTTCTTGGGTAGGGGGTGGCATTTTGCCCTTAAAAATATGGTGAAGACCAGAAACTGAAAAGAACTCTGATGATAATATTCCTTCTTCCAGAGACCTGCTTTGGCCCTAACAAGACTCCCAGGTTTCAGAAGTTTGGGAAATCCTCAGTCAAGCAGAGCTGCCTTCCAGAACAGAGTGCCTCCCAGCACCAGGCCAGCCTGATGGAAGCAGGGAGAAGACCTCCAGATCCTGGCCCGCTTGTGCCAAGACCATACCGTCTCACTCCCCTCTGGCCCAAGTGTTCCAGCTGCAGGAGAGGGACAGGTGGACTAGCTGAGCTCTAAGACCCTGTGTTGATGTTGTGCCCTCTGCTGAAACCCCTTTCGGCCAACAAGGGTGGGGGACGTGGTGAAGACTTTCAGGTTGCTTCCACCCTCCTTACTGAGACCTGTGGCTACCCCTTTGATGCCCAAGCCCAGACTTAAGGCCTTTGCTCGTCTCATGTCCACACAGGCTGCCCAAGCATCCAGGCCATGCAGAGAAATGAGTGATCTCTAACACCTTGGTCCTTGCCAGGGTTTGCCCCCACTGTCCCCACCTCCTACTGCTCTGTGTGACTGAGGGGCTCCGAGAAACCTCTCTCCTTTCCCAGATGGTTCCTCCAGCCCTGGCCATGGGTCTGCTCTGGGGAATGCTCAGGCATTTCCACAGTCAGATTCACAACTTGGGGTCCAGGGACTGAGTCTCCAGAAGACTCCCCTTCCAAGCGGGCATCACATGCCAGGAAATGGAGGGGTGAGTTAGGAGTAGGGAACTGGACAAAGGAGATGGCCTGGGAGAATTTGGCAAACTCAGGAAAGAGAAGGGTCGAGAGAAACTTTTTGACCAGAGTTTGAAATGTGGCAGCATGATGAGAAGTAATGAAGAGAGGACTGGAAGTAAGATAGGGTGCCTGACAGAAGGGATGGAGAAGTGAAGGGAAAGGAGGAAAGAAAGGCAGAGGGGCTGAGAACAAAGAAGGGGTGTGTGAGAAGGAGGGCAGGAAAGCGGGTTGGGAGCAGGGGAAGAGAGAAGGGAGGGAGCAGGAGAGAGAGGAGAAGACAGAAAGAGAGGAGAGCAAGTACTCAGGACACAGGCCTGCCCTCTGCCCTGAGTGTCCCAGTGGCAAGCCCCAGGGCACAGCCAGTGCCTCCCTGTGGGGGGTTCTCCTTTCAGGAAGCAGTTCTCACCTGCTGTCTGACCTTGAGCTCCTGGGAGCTTTTTATCTTCCCCCTTTACCCACCATTGTATGACCTGCAACTAGCCTCTCTTTCTCGTGTGAGGGGAAGAGGCTGTAAATATTCCCAGGAACGCTCATTAACTCTGCGGCAGACCCTTGGTCACCTACCCAACGGACAGACAGACACATGCATGTACACACACACACATGCACACTGTCTAGGCCTGCCAAGCCTACAATGGTAGGCAGACTGTTCTGTACTGGGCAGCACAGATACAGAACATTTCCACCACTGCAGGAAGTTCTACCGCACAGCACTGCTCTAGGGTCTTGCCCCAGCCCCGGTTCTGCTCAGCTATTTGTCTTCCCCTGGGTTCTAGAAGGTGATACGCAACCCAGCCTTGGGTGTGGGTGTTGATTAGTTGAAGCCACTCTTGGTAATTCCCTACTCCTTGCCAGTGATGGGTTTAGTCTGGGCCTGAGATACAGCCGTGGCCAATGGGATATAAGGGGAGTTATGCTTGGGAAGGAGAGGTGTCGTCTGGAATATCTTCCTTACTAATAAGCAGAGACGTCCGGTAGCAAACACTCCTTCCCTTCTCCGAGCTCCATCGGCCCTAGGATGGCCACACCTGCCCTGCCACTCACTGCTGGTAACACTGAGTGGAAGAACATTAAACTCGGAATGACCAGAACTGAGATCTAGACCCGCACCTTCTGCCTTGGACAAGTCAAGTGCTGCTTCGGAGTGCTCCATTCGCTCCAGTGAAGCAGGGAGGACACACCCTTCACAGAAAAGGCAGGGGGCCTAAAGAAGACAGTGATTATTAATCCCTTTCCTTTGAACAGCTGCTGAATATTTTTGGTTGCCTGATCTATAAAACTCTATCCGGTCGGAATTAGGGCCTGCATTTCAGAGTGGAGAACACCTGGCCCTGGCTACCTCAGGGGTGCCCAAGGCCTCAACTGGTGAGTTGCAGAGCTGGGATTCATACCTAACCTGATCTCCGCCTGCCCTGACGGGGAGGGCTGAGTAGCATTCATTCACCCTTTAGAGGGAGTTAGCTTCAGACTGTCCAGCTGGCGGTGGCAGCTAAAACCCAGGGTCTAGGAAAGAGGATAAGATTGGGGAAAGGACAGGTGCGTTAGAGACCTGGAGACATGGCTCCACCTCAGACAGGTGAGCTATCCCAGGTGCTATGCCACCTGAGGGTGCACAGGATAAGAGGGACAACTTCAGAGTTACCTGGTGTTGGGCAGAGTTCTGGCTGAGGCGTGAGGCAGACATGGGTTCAATTCCCAGCTCTGTGCGTTCCAGCTAGGTGATGATCATGGGCAAGTCCCCCACCTGTAAAATGGAAACTAGTCTTGCCCATTGCATGTTGATATTAAATAGGTCAACAGAGGTACTTTATGAACTATAATGCATTAGAGAAATCTAAGCAATTGCTTTCAGGGGGAAGAACATTGAGAAAGAAGACCTATACATGTTGACAGACAAAGCACAAGACCACTTGCATGGTAGAGCCTGGGTCCTGCTTTGGGGTCACTGGGGATTTGTCCCAGCACCAGAAGAAACAGCAGTTTGCCTGGAAAACACTGACAAAGAGCCAGAGCTGCTGAAGGGCAGCTTGTTAAAAGCCAACCTGGTGAGGCTCACCAGTTAATGAGGTGTGATCCTGAAAGTACAAGACCTGGGTCGATGGGTGGATTCTGCAAAAAGTCTGTTGGCTTTGATTCCCTCTTCCTATAAAATGTTATTTCTGCTCTCTGCCCTTCAAATTCCTAGACGGACGAATCAGCCTGGGCTGCAAGTGGAATTTGAAAACAATAAGCTTTCAAAAACCACACTTGGGAACAATGGTTACCAGAAATGTCTGGGTCTCAGAGGAAAAGCAAACACCCTAGCTCCCACTTGCAAGTGTTTCCCAAACGTCCTTCCCCACCTCCCCCGCCCCACCACCACCATGCCTCCACCTCACAGGAGGCCCATGTTTAATGAGGAGCTAGTTTACCCTGTGCTTCTGAGGCACGAAAATAAAACCAGCCAGACGCACCAGTTGAGGCCTGGAGGGCCCCCCCGCGCCCCCGCCCTGGGAACCGAATGGCCCAGAGGGCAGAGCTTGCTTTCCCCAGGCTTGTCTCTCCTGGAGGGGGCATAGAAGTGAGGCCAGCCCTGTGGGAGTAACACTCAACTTGTCTTTTACCCACCTTTAAAATGTCTTCATTGAGCCCTGGTGGTGGCTCAGTGGATAAGGCTCTGGCTGAGAACCCAAAGGTCGCTGGTTCGATTCCCAGCCAGGGCACATAATTGGGTTGCAAGCCAGGTCTCCAGCCAGGTCTGTAGCTGGAGGCAGATGAAAGGCAACCATACATTGCTGTCTCTCTCCCTTTCCTTCTCTCTGAAAAATAATCAATAAAATAGCTTTTAAAAATGTTTTAATTGAAATTTTTATTCTAGTCAAAGAAAGAAATACATGTGCTTGGATTTAAAAAGTCCAACAGTACCATAACATTGATAACAAAGCAGCCGTATCCTGATTTTTCAAATGAGGCAACCATTTTCAACACTTTTGGGAATGTATCTACCTGCATGTTTCTGTATCACAAGCTTATATAGTTCTGATTCTTGATTTTCCAATTTTAGACATTAGCCATTAACTAACAAAGATGGCAACTTAGCTGTCTTACACTTTTCTCCCAACTCTAACACACTCACGCATTTACACACTCACATACACTTCGCAAACTCCCATCTTTTCAATGTAGTCATGTCCCAACTTTCACTTAAATCCCTATTCAGTATTGACATAATTGTGACTATAGCACACATAGTATACTATGATTACTTATTTTTTTCCAGAATCAATAATGGCTTTTCCCCTTTCATTTGTTGACTTTCCGTGAACCTGGGATTAATTCCACCCCTAACTCTCAGAACCATAGATGTTTCTCTGGCAAGGTCAATCCACCCACCTTGTAAGCTTAGACTTTTTAAGCACCTGTCCTCCTGCTCCAATCTGAACTGGCAACGCACTGAGCCTGTGTGGATCTGTCATCCCGGGCAATGACAAGAACAAGTGGGGCAAACCAGTGGGAGAATGGCTGCCTTGGTCAGCGAACTCTGCACAGTTAGGAGTGGTGCACCCAGGCCCACAGAGAATAGCCCACAGCAGTGGCTCAGTGTTGGTGGACAGTGAGGAGGGGTCTCATGAGTGTGCATCAGTCAGGCCGGCTGGGAACAGACAACAGGAAGCATGAATTCTGATCATGGAAATCACAGAAGCCTTCCCAGTGGAGGTGGCATGTGAGCTGGGCCTTGGGAAATTAATAAGAGTTCAATACTCTAAAGAACAGAAAATTCCGAAATGACTTGGGACAGAGGAAACAGTATCAGGAAGGGAGCAAGACCCGAAAGGGCATCATTGTAGGGAGTGGTGTGTGTTGCCAGAGCATGAAACATGTAGAAAGGATGTGTTGGAAATAAGACTGGAAGGGGAGGAGCCAGCCTGGGTACAGAGTGGGGCAGGGAAATGTGCACACCGAGATCCCAAGGAGTGAGTGCAAGCAGCACTCCCACATCGATGTAATATTTTCCATTCTCATGGCCTTCTGCGCTCCAACAAGGAATATGAGGTCTGTCCCAAAAGTATCAAGCACAAACTGTTTTAATTATATTGACACATTGGCATGATACTTCCAGGACAGACCTTGAATGCACTTTATCTTTGCTGTAACAGAGCCACTGAATATCAAAGTTTTGAGCAAGAGAGTTGTCCCTCTGCTAGAATGAGCAGAGGCCAAAGGGGAGAATTCAAGGACAGGGGGAGGATCACAGCCAAGACCTGGAAGGGAGATTCTTACTCTATAAAAAAAGAATACGCAATAATAATAATAATAATAATAATATAATAAAAGTTTTATTTTATTAAAGGCTGTTTTACCACTGTATCCCCAGAACCTAGACGGGTGCATGCATACAGTGGGTTTGGATGAACATTTGATGAATGAATGACTGCATCTCCCTGGGCTCATAGTTCAGCCATTGCTCCCGGGAGTGGACCGGTAAACCCACTGACGTTCAACCCTATTCCGTGGGGCTGGGAATCTCCACTGTCCATTGCTGTAGGGGACAGACATTGAGAAAGAAGACCTATGCACAGACTGCCCCTGGAGCCACTCCCTGTCCCTTTTTCTGGCACTATCTTCTCCATAAGCTTAATCCTTGTCAGAAGGCTCAAAAGGAGATTGTTTCCAATTTACTTTTCTCTCGTTACTGCAAACAAACACAAATGAGCATCTCTTCACTCAGCCCTGTGCCTGGCACGTGATGGGCGCTCCAACCTTCCCACGGGTATCAGTAATCCCTTCTGAGTGCTGCTTGGGGTCTTCCTTAGGCAAGATGCTGAGGGAGCCTCTCTCCCCAGCTCCTGGGCATCGGAGCCCCGAGGATGACACCAGATCAAGGGCATGGTCCCGGCTACCTTGGCAAGGTTTCCACTGGCTGAGCTCTCTCCTTGCTCTGCTGGCAGGCCCCAGGGAGACAGGCTGTGAGGTCACCTCTGGCAAAGGCGCTGTCCTCCACCTCTTTGTTTTTTCTTAAGTCAAAGTAACTCGTGATTCGGCCTCCAGAGAAGAGGAGTAAAGAAGAGTGGGGACATTGCTTTTAGAGACCATTGAAAACCCTGCTCTTTGTAACCTGCTACTTCTGTGTGAGCTTCAATAGGTTCTGAACCTGAGTCTCAGCTTTCCCACCTGTAATATTGAGACTAATGGTCCCTGCCTCTTAAGGAGTTGTAATGTGTAAAGCAGACAGCGCCTATCCATAAGCTGTGTTCTCAGTTCCCCTCGGCAGAGAGATAAAAACAGAAACAGAGGGTAAGTGTTCAGAAACTTGACAGCACTTTGAAATTGTCCAACATCCAAGCCCAGGACTGGAGGACCAGGCTCCTGGCCAGGGTGTAGATGAAAATATTGATCTTCAGTGAACTAGAAATACATTTTAAAGATAAAATCAAAACCCCAGACATGGAGCCCTCCACCGCCCATAGCCTGGGGAGCACAGTTGTAGGAAGGCTAGCTACCCAGCTCAACCTTGCGATAGGAACAGGGGAGGCTGGGAGCCGCACTCCCCGATGCCAGTTGCAGAGGTTGGTCTATCCCAACTTCACCCTTCCTTGCCTGAGGTCTCCACCATGCCTGGCACTGGGCCAGGGACTGGACGGTCACCATCTGACTATGAGCCCTGGCCACCGTGGTTTTGAGTCCTGACCCTGGAGAATCCTCACCAAGCCCACAACAATGCCAATTCCCGTACTATCAATGTGAGCACTTCTCTGGGGCGAAACCCCCCAGCCAACCCAGGAGTCAGCTTTGGGAACTGACCCACAGACCCTGCTTGGACAGATATGGCAAGCAGGGTTTCCAACCACACAGGCAAGCTTCTGTCCTATTAGTCATCAGATGTCGACAGTGAAGGGGTCCTTAAACAGCATCTTGGTGGACAGGTGGGGAAACTGAGGCCCAGAGACTAGAAGAGGTTTGCCCACTGTCAGTCATCATTCATTTATTCACTTGTTAACTCATTCACTTAATAAACATTTGGAGGACATCTTCTCTAAACCAAGATCCCATGCTATTGAAGACAAAATTTTAAATGTGATTTCACAGTTAAAAAATAATAATAAAGCAGCCCAGGCTCAATGATGCAGGGACATCCCCAGAATTCCTCCCAGGCAGCTGCATGTCCCCCACTGGAGGCAGGGGACTCTGTGGAAGGCTCCTGAACAGCTCTGGTGAAGCCCCATGGAGCCTGAACCCCCGGTAGGCATCATTCCCTCAGTTAAAGTTGTGTCTCTGTGAGCCTCAGTTTCCTCCTCTGCCTCACAAGACCAAATGAGCACGTACTTCATAAAACACCTGGTTCTTCATATGTGTGCCACACCAAGGGTAATTAACAAAAACGACATGGTCACGTTTGTTCTGACACGGGCAGGCAGCTAGTGCTAGGGAAGGAGAGTAGGGGCAGGAAATAGACTCCGGGCAGGAGGCTCTCTGGAAATTCACTGGCGTTGTCAGCCACTGAGATTTGGGGATTATTTGTTACCACAACATTACCTAGTCTTTCCCGACTCATATGGGGCCCCTTTGGGAATCTTACAAAAGCTTGGACCACAACGGCACATTTATGCAAAATTAAGAACCTTCCAACTTTAATGTTATAAACATCTCCTCTGTGTTTCTAAGATCCTTGATGCCCATGGCCTCCTCTTCTCAGCCTTGAGGTCTGGGCGCCTGGGTGTGAGCGATCCTGGGTCAGGGGTCACAAAGGTTCACGAGACTCAGATTGGCAAAGAGGAAGTGACCCTGTCACCATGGAGCAAGGCCTGGGCTAGGGTTGTAGAAATGAGTCAGGAGCTGGGGAAAGAAAGAGCTTGAGCCCAAGCTTGAGTGTTTTGGATGCTCCCTTGTATCTGAACTTGTTTTCCAGTTGCTCTCAGGAGCCTAAGCTTTTTGTTTTGTTTTGTTTTGTTTGGATACTTTCCTCGGCCAGCTACTTCATAGCCCCTCCTAGTGTGACAGCATCTTATTATCTGAGTCCTGAAGAAGAAGGGGAGCTTGTTGCTATTGTGAGCAAACACTGCATAAACAAGCAGCTCACGTTATCCCTGAGCATGTGACGGATGACCTGGTGTGAGTGGGGAGAGAGGGATATTGAGGTCAAGGAAGCACCCCCTGAGGGGCACCTCCATAGGTGGGAATAGCCATTTCCAAGGCCACACACCCAGGACAGAGGGTCACAAGTGAGAGATGGAGCTTAGAACAGCGGGGGTTTAAGTAACCTAGAGTCCACACTTGTAGCTTGAATCACACTTGGAGCCTCTCTTGGGTCACACATTCCCCTCTGGCTGAAAGGCTAGGCTGCTCCAGGGCCAGCTGGAGTTCAGATGACCACCCTGGGCTGTCTCCAGACACTCAAGGGCGTGCGCTTGAGAGCTGACGGCGGGGAGTCGGAGGGCGGGATTTGTAAAGGAAGACTTCAGCCTAAGGATCATGACTCTTGGTTCAGATCCTGGCTTCACCATCAGCCTGCTGGGTGACAGGACTAGATGCCCCTTCTCTGGGTACCTGGCTGTCTTCCCCGTTTGAAGGGTCTCACTCAATGGCCTTTACCAGCTCAGGGTTAGGGCTGGCCCCTCAGGACTCAGCAAGGTGTCCAAGGTAAGGCTTGACCACCTTCTCCTGCCAGATGTTCACAGTTCAGCCCCTGGGCAGTAGTCACAGGAAGCTCCGTTCTCTCCACGTCTCCCCATTGGTTATCGTTATTCAGTGTAGAATGAGAAACCACTCACCTGTGATTGCAAAAGCAAGAAGAGACCTGAGGTTCCAGCATTACAGCTTCATGCTCCTAGGATGACACAGTGTTTCCTATTAAAATGCAAATACCCCCAGGCAGAGGTAGGGTTGTATGCACCTTAATATGAACTGATTAATAGGCCCTCTGAAGAGCCAGCTGGCAGGAAACAGATATGGATAAAAGAGAGAAAGGAAACTTGGAAGCCCGGAAGGTGGGAACAAATTCATGTGGGAGCATGGTAATGATATGATATGGATGATAGCAAGCATGATATGTAACGTGTTATGTGCCAGGCACTATTCTAAGCAATAGATAAAGATATAGAGAGAGATGTATTCATTTAAAACTGACAATAACCCATGATGTGGGTGTTACATCATCACCATTTCACAGATGAGGCACAGAAAGGTCAAATGTGCTGGCCTTTGTTCCACCAGATCCACTGATCATCTTTCTCCCCGCTGCCCTTGGCCCTGAGAGGCTAATCTACGTATAGTCAGCTTCATTCCCCCTCGTCTTCTGGCTTCTAGTTGGCTTCAGCCAATGGGGCACTGGCAGGAGCGAAGGAAGGTCAGGGCATTGTTTCCTCTTTTGGCCACAGCTTCTTTCCCAGGGCTCCAACTCTCACCCATTCCCATCTCACACTCCCTACCCGCACCCCTTCTGTCCTAGAGGTGGGACAATAGCCCCTGTAGGTGTCACTGGGGCTTCCCCATCCTCTGTGTATTCCCTTACCCCTGTGCATACCTCTGTGAGTGGCCCCTCTGCAAACTGCTTACTTACATCCTGCAGGACCCAGCTCAATATCTAATAAGAGGCAGAGCCAGGATTCAAACCCTGGACACCCAGCTGCAGGCTGCCAGGAGCCTCTAGGCAAGAGAGGCCAGCAACCCACTGACCTGCTGCCCAACAGGGTCCAAGGTCAGTGTCAACGGGGAACATGGCACACCTGCTGTGCTCAGCTCAGTAGAATGCTCTCACCAGGTGAGGTTCAAAGCCACCAGCTGAAGGTCCAGAACATTACTTCCCTGCATCTTACGCTCCACCCCAAGTGCTCTGGTGTGAAAGGATAGCCACAATCGCCCAACACCTCTTAAAGTCTCTCCCACCACCAGTCATTCGAGCATAAAAACTTTCAATCTTGGAAGTTCTGAAGCCTTTATAGGGGAGGGCATATGCAGATGAAGCAAGGGCGGGCAGACCTAAAAGAGATGGATCTTCACTACTAAGTCTCGGATGGGCAGGGAGTTCCATAGAGGTTACTTGGTCCATCCCCCTGCACCTAGGTACCCTTTCCTAGACCAGCCCAAGCAGGAGGTCATCCACCTGATTTTCCAAGCATGAAAGAACCTCAAGAAGCCTCCCTGGCCAGCCCAGCAGGTCCCATGCATAGCATTCCCTTCTTCCTCCAAACTCACAGGCTAGATGAATTTCTCCCTAGAGTTCCACTTACTATTCTGAATAGGAGCTTCTGCCAGGGTTCTATGTCCTCTGATTAGTCTGTTGACAAAAACAAAACAAAACAAAGCAAAACAGAAGAAAATAGAAACTAAAACCTAACCAAATGGCCTAAGCGCCTGGGGAATGCCTCTAGTAACCTGTGACCTCTGCAGCTTCTCCCACCTGATGCACAGCAGAACCACAGAGAAGCCAGATGGGCCTTGAGACCATTCGGTCCAGCTCCCTCACTTGCAGAGGGGGAAACTGAGACCCCAAACAGGGTGTGACTGGCACCAGTTCTCCTGGCTCCCAGTCCACTGGTATTTCTCTGGCCCTCAGCTGCCAGAGGAGGCCTTCTGCTCTGGGCAGACAGGCTGATGATTTCCACTGGAAAGAGCCAAACGTGAGGCTGGCAGGAGGGGTTGGAGCCGCCACCGACATTCCAAGGCTCCTCTGTCGGAAGCTTTCTTTGGAAACCAAAAGCTGGTAATTGGGAGAAGTTGGTGTGACTCATGTATCAAATGCTGTTTTTGTTTTTCTTCTTTCTTAAAAATCTCAACTATTGGCTATTTTTATTTCAGGTCCTGGTTCGATTTCACCATTTTTTTCACTTTTCCTGCGATTCTTTGCCCTGTTGCCATGGGAACCCTGGGACCCCCCCCCCCACGCACACACACGCACACACCCTCGCCCCATGGCCCCCAAGCTGTCATGAAGGGGCCTGCCCGACTGGCAGGGAGATGACTGAGGGTCTCAGAGGCCACTGCAGCAGCCGCAGCCAGTGCAGGACTGAGCTTCCCTGCCCCAGGCCTCATTCCCAGGCCAGCCTAGGACACTGCCCCACCCGTCCCGTGTTCTTGTCCTCAACTGACCCCTCGGTCCCCCAACACTTGAGTCTTCTGAGGACCGAGACCTCTGCTCCTTGCTCAGGTCTTGCGTTGGTGCCCCTCCCCCAGGAAGCTTCCTTCACTGGCGCTCCCCTATACCCCTCCCACCAGCCTCCCTGGGCCTCCCTGCCTCTAGCCTCATCACCTGCACCCATCCTCCCACAGCTACCAAGGCCATTGTTCATTTTTTAATTTGTATTGAATCAAAGTAGCACATGTACACTATTTTTAAAATAGTGCTAAAAATTGCCCTAATGGAACCAGCTTTCAATTCTTTTAGCTTTTCTGGTGTTTATATACTTTTTTAAAGATTTTTTATTTTTCAGAGAGAGGGGAAGGAAGAGAGGCAGCGAGGGAGAGAAACATCAATGTATGGTTGCCTTTCACCTGCCTCCAGCTACAGACCTGGCTGGAGACCTGGCTTGCAACCTGGATATGTTGCCCTGGCTGGAAATCGAACCAGTGACCTTTGGGTGCGCAGGCTGGTGCCTTATCCACTGAGCCACCAGCCAGGGTGTGGTGTTTATATTTTTAAAAAGAAATATACTCCTCGTACATGTGTGTTTACACTGCTATTTCTTGAATTGTTTGGTTTTAGCAGAATCTCTTGGCTTATTGTCATGGTGGTTTGGGATTTAACCCTTTTATCTCTGAGTTTCCCTCTTCCTTTACTTTCATATTTCCAGAAGCACAGTTTTTAGTTAAATCAGACAAGGTTCACATGATTACACTTACGGAGAAACTGTTTCCAATGAGTCCAGGAGTGACTGTGTTTATTTCCTTCTGCATATATTTCTGTCCCCGCCTCTGCCTGCATTGTGTGCAGGTTCTTTGTCCGGTGGTGTTTGGAGTTACAGTGGTGAACTGACCCTGCCTTGGAGATCAGCAAAGGAGATAAGGCATATGCCCCAAGGTAGGTACTGGTAAAATGTTATGGGAACTCTGAGGTGTGAGAAGCACCTGGTCCCTGAGCTGAAGGGATCAGGGAAGATGCCCTGAAGGAGATGGCACTTAAACTGAGCCGTGAAGGCTGGTGAGACCTGGACATGGAAATGAATCTGAGGGAGGCCATTTCAGACCAAGGCTCTGGTTGGGAAGACGTGAGAAGTAGCCCCGTTCAGCCAGAGCATGGGTAGGGTGGAGAGGGGCAGAGTATCGGTGAAATACACACCCCCACAGACTGCCCAGTGTTTGGGCAGTTGGACAACTCTAGCTCACATATGTGTCCACATCACCATTTGGTCATGTGTACCTCTTGTTCTATCCACTCCAGGATGAGCCCCTCAAGTGCTAGTGCTGTTTCTTCTTTCATAGGACTCGTAGCTGCATGAAGGGGTGTGCAATAAATGCTCACTGGCTTCATTCATCCACTGAACAAGTTTTTATGGAGCACCTCCAGGCCCTGTTCTAGGCACTGAGATACGGAAGTAAACGGAAGAGATGGTAACTCATCCTTGGGGTGCTGGCAATTTAATGAAAGGAGGGCACAGGCTCTTTCATGGCTGGCTAGAAAGCCATTCCCCAACTTACCCTGAAGATTGAGAAAAGTAGACAAGGATCCTGTCTGCACACCAGGGTGGCCTGAGTTCTAATCTCAGTTTCCTGCTCCAATGTGAGACTTAGGGAAAGCTCTGCCACCTCCCTGAGCTTGTATGCCTCTGTTCATAGAAATGATGTTTATAACACGACCCCACAATGCTGTTGGGGGACTAAAATGGATCAGTTCGGAAAAGCACCCAACGTAGTGTCTGGGCCTAGGTGTGGATCTTCTCCACAAATGCTAGTCTCCTTTTCTGCTCCACTTGAAGGCCTCAGTTTTCTCATCTTCATAATGATCAGTTCAGGCTGGATGATCGACTACTTACAAAAGCTCTCTCAGCTATAACGCTTTGTGATTCCAAAAACCCAAAAAGGGGCAGTGGGAGGGCTTGTGGATTATTCTTTGCAACAGATCGGCCCCTGTGTGAAGTCACCTCACCTCCCTGGTGTCCATCAGGTTTTCCCTTCACGTGCCGAGAAGCGTGGGACCTGCCAACCCCGCAAAGCCACACTGGCTGCTTCCCCAAGTGTAAATGGCTTTACCATCCATGTACAGCTCCAGCATCCCCCTGCAGTCCCGCGGGGAGAAAAATAGCCTCTTCTTATGCAACCCTGTCTGGAGACACAGACAGCAAATGAGCACAGCTAAAAATACCTCATTTTCATGTGCGGTGAGGGGCTAAGGCAGGGAGGGGGTTTGGGGGAAGGTGGGTCACATTCCCAAATGCTCTGGATTTTTCTCTGCTCTTTGCTAGGAATACAAGAAATAAGAACACAAGCTTGGCAGCTCTGGCCACATTGAATCCATTTTGTGGCGCTTACAGTCCTGAATTCTGAAGTGTCTCCCTCCTTCTCCTTCCTGAATCACACATCTGACCTCAAGGAGCTATCCCAGGTCTCAGGACTAAACATGTCGATGCCACGCCCAGGTTCTTGCAGCTTCCATTCTCCAGCTTTCTGGAGCTTTGTTGCTAGTGGCTAGCACCCGTGACTTTCAGCACATTGCTCTTGGACACAGGACAGCCTCACTGCAGGGAAGGCTAGACAGGGCAATAGTTGCTCTTCACCTCCCAACAATGACTGATGAGTGTGGGAGTCTGAGGTGTAATTCACACTCCAGAACTTCCCCAGGGATCAGGTTGATCGTGGGACTCCACCTGCCACTGCACCCATCTTGGCTTCTCCCCGTGGCCTATCTGGCTTCACCTAATCCCTTACTAGTTTTCCTCGGAGACACACCCTTCACCAGTCCATGGTACGTGAGGCCTTGGCTCCGGGTCTGCCTCAGAGAGAACCCTACCCACGAAGCCCCTCCTCTAGGAGCCCACCCCGACTCCAGACTGGCGGCCTCTCCTGCACTTTCCTAATAAACTCTCCTCTGGTTGTCAGCAGTAAGCATTTAAGTGCTCCCTTTGCACATGCTCTTGTCCTTTTCTCTAGTCACTAATATGACACCAGAACGACCTGGGTGTTTGGTTGAAGGAAGGCACCTGCATTTTGATCAGCCTGCCCTACTCCCCAGGTTATTCTTATGCACACTGTACTTTAAGAACCTCAGCCTAGAGGATTCTTAGAGTGTTTTTTAATCTCTGTTGCCAGACCACAGCCCCTTGTAAAATAATAACTATTTTCTTACATTTTGTGCAAGATGCTTTGATATGCATCAAGCCATTCGATCCTCCCAACCACACCATGTTTTTAAAACTGCCAATGACAGAAACCTTGCTCAAATTAGCACAAGTGAAAAAGGATATCTATTGCATTAGCTGGCTTCAGGCCCAGCTGGATCTAGGAACTCTTAACAATATCAAGTTACTGCTTCTTCCATGTGGTGGGGAAAGAAAAATCCCAGCAGTCCTCATGTCATTCTTAGAGTTATGGTCCCAGAGGAAAAGAGAGTGCTCTTTCTGATAGGAGGAAGGGGAGGAGGTGGAAGAGGAGGTAGAGGAGGGGAAGGAAAAGGCTTAGGGAAAACCCTGATTGGCCCTGCCTTGATCATAGCCCCATACCAGAGCCAATCATTTGGCTAGATTGGTGAGTCCTTAAGTGGCTAGACCTTGGCCCTGTGCCCATACCTGGCGATCAAGGGCAGGTCAGCCCCACCTGAACCACAGGGAGTGAAGAAGAGGATGAGGGCAGACCAAGGAACTGAACCACAAATGACTTGCCAAAAGTCAAGGATTTAGTATGTGGTAACACTGAAATATGAACCCAGGGTTTCAGTCTTAGTGCCAGGAACTGGCTCCTCTATACCATACCTGCTGTCCATGGCTAATACCAGGCTAATACCAGGAGCACCATCATGGTCAACATCCGTAGCCATGGCGGTTAAATCCACCGAGCACCTGTAACCTTTTAAACTACTTTGACCAATACTCTTTTTTCCCTTCATTCCCAGAAAACTGTGAGACATGTAATTTTAGATTTATATGCATTTGTGAGAAACCGTTTAGAGAGTTCCCATGTCCCCCAGTAGTAACATCTTATAAAACTATAGTCTAGTATCATAACCAAGATATCGACATTAATTGATAGAGTCAAGAAGATACAAATATCTCCAACCCCAGGGATCTCACATGATGCCCTTTCAGAGCCATATACACTCATTTCTTGTCCCCACCTCCTCTTTAACCCCTGGCAATAATTGGAGAGCAACATGTTCTTTACTTCTATAATCTTATCATTCAAAGAATGTTGTATAAATGGAATCATACAGTGTGTACTCTTTGGAAGATTGACTTTTTCCACTCAGCGTTATTTTGTGGAGACTCAGCACAGTTGTTGCACAGATCGGTAGTTTGTCCCCTTTTGTTGACGAGTGGCATTCCGTGGTGCGGAACTCCCACAGTGCATTTAACCACCCACCTGGTAAAGGACATCTAGTCCATTCCAGTGCTTGGCTATTACAAGTAAAACTGTTGCTAACATTACTGTACATGTTTTTATGTGAAACCCAATCCTCCATTTCTCTGGAATAAGTGCTCAGGGGTACAACTGAAGGGTCATAGGATAGTTGCATGTTTAGTTTTTAAAGAAACTACCAAACTGTTTGCCAGAGTGGCCGTACAATTTTACATTTTCATCAGCACTGTATGAGCAACTGGTCTCTGCACTGTCACTGTTTTTTATTTGAGCCATTCTGAGAGTAATGATATCTCATTATCATTTTAATTTGCATTACCTTGATGGCTAATGAAAACGAACATTTCTTTGTGTGCTCATTTGTCATCTATCTATCCTCTCCAGTGAAATGTTTGTGCAGATTGTCTGCCCTTTTTTTTTTGCCCTAATTGGATTGTTTGAACTTTCAACTGTTCAGTTTTGAGAACCCTTTAGATATTCTCAATAGTAGTGCTTTGTCAGTTATGCAGCTTGCAAATATTTTTCCCACAGGGTGAAACAAGATATTTTTCAGAATAAAAGTGCTTAATTTTGATGAGGTCTAATTTATAATCTTTTCCTTTTATGGATTATGCTCTTGGTGTCAGGTCTAAGAATTCTTTGTCTAGCCCCAAATCACAAAGATTTTCCTCCATTTCTTTCCTAAAAGTTTTAGTCTTACACTTTACATGTAAGTCTGTAAAAACGTATGTGCAAGGTGTGAGGTTTGAGTCAAGGTTCATTTTTCTGCCTATGGTTGTTTAATTACTCTAGACCCATTTGTTGAAAATGCTATCCTGCCTCTGCTGAATTGCTTTTGCACTTTTTTTTTTTAAAGATTTTATTTCATTATTTTTAGAAGGAGGGGAAGGGAGAGAGGCAGAGAGGGAGAGAGACATCAGTGTATGGTTGCTTTTTCACCCGCCTCCAGCCACAGACCTGACTGGAGACCTGGTTTGCAACCGTGTCATATGCCCTGGCTGGGGAGTCAAACTTGAGACCTTTGGGCTCGTAGGCCGGCACCTTATCCACTGTGCTACCAGCCAGGGTGCTTTGACAGAAGTAAGTTGTGTATATTTGTGTGGGTCTGTTTCTGAGTTCTCCATCCTGTTCCATTGATCAATGTGTCTCTCCTGCCATCAATACCACATGATCTTAATTGCTGTAGCTGTTGAGCAAGTCTTGAAATTGGGTAAACTGATTTCTCCCTATACGTTGCTTTTTCAAAATTATTTGAGCTCTTCTAATTCATTTGTATTTTTATATAAACTTTAGAATAATGTTGTTTATCTTTACACAGTATCTTGATGGGATTTCATATAGAAATTGCATTAAACCTATATATTAGTTTGGGAAGAATTGGCATCTTTACTACATTGAGTCTTCAATCCATGAACACAAACACATACAAAAACACAGCACAATGATACCACTCTTATAAAAATTAACAACAACATCACACTACATTTAAGCACATATTTGGTAAGCACATTTTTAAAGTAAGGAAATAATGATTACAAGATTCAAGACAGCGAAGTCTCAATTGGGGAGGCAGGAAGATGGGATGAGAGGAATAAGCTACCAGCATTCTCTTTCTTGGTATTATAGTTAGGTTCAAGGATGTTCAGTGGATCCTTCCATTAAAAACAGGCCTTAAAAAGAAAAAAGAAAAAAAAAAAACAAAAACAAAAACAGGCCCTAGCCCTGGCTGGTGGCACAGTGGATAAGGTACCGGCCTGCAAACCCAAAGGTCGCTGGTTGGATTCCCAGCCAGGGCACATAACTAGGTTGCAAGCCAGGTCTCCAGCCAGGTCTGTGGCTGGAGGCAGGTGAAAGGCAACCATACATTGATGTCTCTCTCTCCCTCTCTGTCTCTCTCCTTTCCCTCCTCTCTGAAAATAATTAATTTTTTTAAACCTTAAAACACACACACACATACACACACAAGCCCTACTACAGCAATGACAAACATAGGTCAGGAGCCACACGGGCACATTCATATTGTGCAGTGTGAAACATACAAATTTGGGCAGGTGGAACCCTCTGAGAAAAATATATACACAAATTCAAATATAAAGACAGAAATAAAAGTGAATAGTTATTTAAATTAGAAATCAGAAATTGAAAATTTCAAAAATATGACATGTAACATAAACTTCACACAACCCAGAAGGATAACATATTTTTATTAATAATAACTGACAACTTAACACACCTGAACACACTGATCATTTTTTCCCTATATTTTAACATTTCTGATTGCATTCTCTTTGAATCATTGTTTACATCATAAGGACTTTATAAAATTATTTTCTAGTGAAAAGAAAGATAATTCAGTCTTCCCTCTGGGTTGGATTATCAGACGCATTTTGTATTGTTAATAGTTTGAAATAGTTAACCTCAAAGCTTGCTACTGGTAATGTAACACACACAAAAACTTCCCCTGAAATTTCTTGTTCAGCTGGTACTTTCTGCCCAGGGATGTTGTGCCTGGGCACATGGCCCAGCTCAGCCCAGCATCACCATCACCAGACAGGTACCCAAGCAGCAGGGTAATGGTAAAGCCTTGATCATAGAAGTGTCACCTTCAGAATTTTCTCTGTGGCCTGTCTCAGGGGAGCTCCTTACAGAGATGGCATCAGTTTAAGTCTGGGCACATCTTCTCTCAGAGTTAAGTGTTCCAGACCTTGGGCCTCCTCTTGCCCTTGCCCTTGCTCCACTGAACCATCATGTGTCTGTTTCACGCACGATGGGCACATCGGTGCATTTGTGTCTGTGTCCCCACTACTCCACACATGGCTCAGCACACAGCTGGAGTCAGTGCTGGATGGAGTCAGGGGAACAGAAGAACCCAGGGCAGGGAGACTGGGAGGCTGGGCTCTGAAGGAGCCTGGTGTCTTTAGCACCTCAGACATATTCCCAGACTGGGGTGACTCTGGTTTCTGAGGTTCCATGGGCAGCTGACCACATCCACAGCAGATCCCTCTTCACTCCACCTTCAGGACAATAGGGAATCACCGTGGGGAAGCAGGGAGAACTTTCCTGAGGAGAGAGGGCCAGGGAAGGAAGGGCATCATCTGGTCTTTGAGAACAGACAGCACCAGACTCAGATCTCTGCTACATTACTCACCATTCAGCAGCCCAGGGGCCTCCCTGCACCCTCATGACCTTGCTCTCTGTGAGTGGTGATGTGCCAGCCCAACAGCATCTCCTGGGAGAGTGAGGGAAGGCACTCTTCCACAAAGCACACAGTAGCTCAGTACAGACCTCTGGTCACCACCAAGCTTCTCAGTCCCCAGATCTTACTACTGAACACATGCTCCAAGAGGGCTGGGGCTGGTCCTGCTTCCCCTTGGGCATCTGGGACAGTGCCTGGGACACAGTGAGGCAAGATAAATATTTATTGAAAGATGGAGGGAAAGATTATCCTGCGGAAATATAATGAGCAAGAATTTGTATTGTCAAAATGACATATCATGAGGCTAGTTGCTTTGGTTAAAACGGCTTCCCAACTATTAAAAAAAAAAAAAAAATCTGACCTCAAAAATGTGTTTTGTACTCTTTAGGAGGACCACTGCCAGTTCGGTGCTATTTGAAGAGCTCTCTCCTGTGTTGATGCTGCTATTGCTAACTCGCTGTGAAGAGTTCAACGGCCGGCTAGGAGGAAAGGGGAGCTGGACTGGTGCAAGGCTGTCAGTCTCTGCTCAGATGCCAGAAGCACACGTCCTCTTCCCTCCTTTGACCCTTACACTTCAGTTGCCTCAACCAATCCCGGGCAGCCTTTGCACCCCATACTTAATCTTAGAGTAACAAAGGAAGAAGGGTGACTGTGTACGTGTTACACCTGTGTGCATGTGAGCCTGCGTGTAATGTCCCTCCCTTTCCTATCAGGTGGTCAGAACACACTTCACCTGTGCCTCTGTTGAGCCCTGAAGCTAGGCCCTCCATTCTGTCATATCCCATTTGTCAGAAGAAGGGCTAGCACACCTTGCTCAGTAGGTATGAAACCCACCAAAGGGTGAGCCAAACCTACAAATGTCTGTTCAGAGCTTCCCTAGCCTTGTTCAGGTTGCCTCATCTTCCAGTATACACGACTCTACAGCTCACATTCCTAGTTACCAGGATCACACCTTCTCAACCCGACACTTGCTTCCTTCCTTATCTTCCCACACACCCCCTACAGCCACTACCTGTCTACAGGCTGTAGGTTTGCTACACAGACCCTGCCCCTCTCTAGTCTGACATTAGATTCAGCCTCATCTTGGCATAGTCCCTAATCACCATCAGAGGCCCCCACTTCCCTCATCCCTTCTATATCCTTGGACTCCTCTTTTATGACTTCTTCATGGGTTACCTCTGTCATTGCATTTTACTCCCTAACAGGAGAGCTAACATCACTCATCTGCTGCTATTGTCTCCTTCTTTCTTCTTTGACCTTTTGGGCTTCTTTTTTTTCTTTTGTTCCACTTGAAAGTAAGCTTAGCCCTGAATGGTGGCACAGTGGATAAGGCACTGGCCTGTGAACCCAAAAGTCACTGGATCAATTCCCAGCCAGGGCACATAACCAGGTTGCAAGCCAGGCCTCCAGCCAGGTCAGTAGCTAGAGGCAGGTGAAAGGCAACCATACATTGATGTATCTCTCCCTCTGTGCGTCTCTCCCTTCCCTTCTCTCTAAATATAATAAATAATTAAAAAAAAAAAAAAAAAAGAAGAAGAAAGAAAGCTAGCACTGAGGGCAGGGTGCCTGTCTGGCTTGTTCACCAAAGTATCTCCAGTGTCAGGCACACGGTAGGCACCTAATAAATATTACTGAACACAAATAAATGCATAGTATGGTTGAATAACTGGCCAGTGGATTTAGAACTAGCTCAATTCATCAGCTTCTGGAAACCCTAATAGCTCCAGAAAGGATATCCCTCAAGTCCCAGGAAAGGAACATTCTATTACATGGTGAACAACCTCCTCCAATCAAAGAAAAAACCCACTTTTCTTCTCCTACCACCAACCCCATCAAAAATTCCATTTTTTATTTTTTTTTAACAAATCCACTTGGGAAGTAAGAGGAATGAAACATATAAGGGATCTCAATTTTACTAGGTACATCTCAGGTTTCCTTAGAGCCATGGTTTTCCATTTTTACTGTGAATCATAATTACTGGGGCATTTGTTTAAAACACCATTTCTATCCTTGGCTGGTGTGGCTCAGTGGGTTGACATGTTGTCCTGTAAACTGAAAGGTTGTGGGTTCAACCCCTGGTCAGGGTATTTACATGGGTTGCAGGAGGAAATTGATTTCTGTTTTTCTCTCTCCCCCTCCTCTCTATCTAAAAGAAAAAAAAAAAAAAAGTCCTAGAGTGAGGATAAAAATAAAAAACATAATTCTTGGGTTATATCCCCAAAGGTTTGGGGGTTTAGTAGATCTGGGATGAAGTCCAGAATCCGCATTTTTAATAACCTTCCTGGGCAATATAGGGCCAAATAACTCTCATATCTCATTTTGGGAGACTTTATCTTCAAGTTTATTATGGCAAATGAAAACTTAACTAAATGTGGCCATGTAGGATCTGATGGTTAAGTGAAGTTGGTCAATAAACCCAATATGGCAGCATCAGACACTGTATGAGCCACAACTGGAAAAGGACCTATCCAAGAACAATGCAAAAGCATGGTATGGAATGCATGACAAGGCTGAAGAAAAGAATAAACTAAGGGATGTTTCTTAAAAGAAACTGATGTGGTTATTTGAGGACGTGTCCTGTGAAGGAGGATATGGACTTCAGAGAAGCTGCTTCAGAGGGTAGGCATTATGTAGGGAGACAGATTTCAGCTCAAGCATATGAAAGAACTTTATAACAAACTCTCCCTAAAGTGGAATAGATTCATGATTTGCTTAGAAATTGGAGAAGATTGTATTTATCATAGAACATAATTACCAGTAGCTGGGTTTAAGAGTGAAATAAATCCCCTTGGATAAAACATCCTTAAGAAAAATGTCATCACTGTTGTTAAATTATTGCTAGGGGAGGCAAACCTGGAAAGCCATGAACTTTTACTTTCCTTCATGGGCAATTCAAGTTTGGGCCAGAACTGAACTGCTGGATAGAGTAGTTAAGAGCTGTATGTATAAAGAGTGGAAAAAGAGTAGCACTGTACCATAGAGGGAGGGGAAACCTTGGGGAGAGCAAACCTGATAATAAGGATGTCTGGGGGCTTTTATTGTTCTGTTGCAGAGAATAACACGCAACCTTGCTTCCATCTTTTTACCTCTTCATTGAGCTTTACAGTTTTCACTGCTGTGCTGGGCAGTGAGTTTTCTCTAGAGGGCATGATAAAATCTTGATCACTGATCAACAATAACCTGAAACAAAACCAAAGCCTGTTCATAAAAGAGCCAAATATGCATCTTAGTGATGTTGAAAGCTATGCATTCATTAAATGAATTATTACATTTCATTTTCACCATAATCCCATCCATGCGGTGAAAATTATCATCTCTGTCTTTCAAGAAAGAAAACTGAGGCAGAAAAATGTTAAATAGTTTTTTTCATTTAAGAAGCTGGGATTCCTCCTTTTCAGGCCTGCCTGACCTCAAGGTCTTTGTTTTTAAATACCATTTAAAATTGGAATATCCAGCCTGAGGTGGGTGGTCCTTTGTCAGCTATGTGGTAGAGGGATTTCTGACAGGATTTTAGTCCATGGAATTACATCTGCACATAACCACAGTAGATGTTCACACAGATACATATATGTACACTTTCTGAGTATGTATATACTTATCTTTCCCAAACTTACAAATGGACTGAACTATCCATAGCTCTCAGCTCTGCTGTATCTTTTTCTCAGAGCCCTTTGAGAACTCCATCAGGGAGTTCCCATGAGAACTCCGCATCATGGGAGTTTGGCACTCATGGAAGATTCAGGATTTGCTTCTTCTATTCTACAGATACTGACTAGGCTCTTGCCTTATACCCAGCAGGGTACCAGGCACTGTGGATATAGGAGTGAACAAAAGACAATAAGGCCCCTGCTCTCAAGGAGGACAAAGGCATTAACCAAATAACCACAAAGACACCATGCATCATGGCTCTGCTGTGATGGGGAGGTCCATAGTGGTATGGGGCAGGGGCCCTAAATGACTGGGACTGAACTGGGTTTGGGGACGCATGGACTGAGGTCTGAAGATGGGCAGGTGTTGTCAGGTAACAGATGGAGAAGAGCACTCCAGGCAGAAGGAACAGCATGTACTGTGGAGGGAGGGAGTACGGCCTTAGGGAAGTGAAGGCAGGCTGGCACCGCCTAGGCAGCCATGGAAATAAAATGAGGCCTGAGAGAAACTAGAAGGTAGGTGGCCGACCAGGGAGGCTTTGGCGGCGTGATAATGACAAGTTCTCAAAGCAGGAAGGAGCCATTGGTGAGCTTTCAGGAGTGGCCACAGAGGAATCAACACGTTCACATTTTAGAAACAGGACTTTGGCTTTTTGTGGGAAGGAGATGGAGGGGGACTTGCAGAGATGCCATGAGCCCTACTGGGAGGGGATTGCTTTGTCTAGAGCCATCAGAGATGATGGTGACAGATGCCATTGTCTTTTAGGAGAGAATACCCAGCTTTCACCAGCCCTCAGCCCCTTCTGCAGGTCATTGGGGTCCTGGAAGGGATGCTCCACTTGTCAGTCTACCTGAGAAAAAAATAGGTACCTGGAGGTAGCAAGAAGTCCCTGATTTATCCTCCTAAGAACCATCTTCCCTTTGGCTTAGCACAGGCATTTTTGCTAAGAGGTGGGGGAGAACAGTGTGGGGGTGAAAAAGGACAACAAGCTCTCGTATTTCTGGACCATTTCCCCATGTCTTGTGGGAAAGTGCCCTGCAGTTATCGGTACAGATTGTCAGATTGTCTGGCAGAAACCCCAGCTGGGGCTTTTGGGGGAGAAGAAATGTATGATTCAGCCCATGGGATGGAGCCAGGAAGGTTTGCGATTGATGAGAGAGGCTGAAGGGAGGCTAGGGGTGAGGGGTGAGGAGTTCCAGGCAAGGGGGCTCTGGAGAGCATGGCAGAGACAGTGAAGAGTCCAGTGAAAAGCCAGCCAGGGCCCTAGCAATGCCAAGCAGAAAACAGGCTCCTGTGCGCCACTTCCTGAAGGCAACACTACTCAGCAGGGAGCCAAGAAATAATAAGATAGGTCTGATTAAGTGACTGATTCAGCAGTGGGGTTGCTCTTGGTTTCAGCCCAGCTTGGAAATTACAGGCCTGGGTTGCAGCTTCCGGGACAGCTACTGGAATCAGAGGCCTGCTGGTGACTGTGGTCAATGGCCACACGGCTCTGCCCGCCCTCCCGGGCCATGGTCATCGACTGGGGGAGGGGCCCTGACTTCTGATCCAGGCTGAAGAGCCGCAACCATGAAGGCCATGCTGGTCCCCAGGAAACGCAGATGTCAGAGAACTCTCCATCAGTACCCACTGAAGAGCTCAGCCTGGCCCACCCAGGTCTACAAGACAAGGACGGTGAACTCTAAGTCTCCATTCACAGTGGACATAAAAATGCAGCTGTGTGGGTGTCATCATGGTACAAAGGAGACAGGAAGTGGCTTTCTAATCCTAGCTCTTCCGTTGTGTGGCTTTGGAAAACCTACCTTCCCTTTCTGAGCCTCAGTTTCCCAACCTGAGAATGGAGACAATGGTACCTGCTTTGGTTCACAAGACTACCGCAATGGCCAAAGTGAAATGCTTTGAATAAAAACAAGCTAAGAATGTGAGGACCATGATGACATCCCATCTGCCCTTCACCTATTGAGAAAAGGACCTTTAACTCTATCTCAGAGGTGAGAAGGTGAAGCCCCAGGGAGATTAAGTATCTGACTATGTGGATGGTGGGTCGCTGAGTCAGCACGCCAGCCACAGCCACTGACCCTAAAACCAAGGTCTCCTTCACCAGCCCATAGCTGCCTGTGGGCTCATTAGGAGCCAATTTGCATTGGGAAATGTTTTGTTAAAAACATATTAGTCCTGAAATTCAGAACCAGAGACAATAGTGCCTTAACTTTCAGACTTAAAAGTAAGATGGAGAGGGTCTGTTCATAGCAACCTCTCCACGAACTCCAACCAAATAAAACATCTGGAGATTTGTCCCCCAAAATATTTGAAACAGAAGTAGCAAGATTAGAGTTGGGTGGCTTTTGCAGTGGTCACAAAGTGGCAGGAACTTTAGAGCTCAGATATTTCCCTCACCCGCATCTTACATGGGAGGAAACTGTGGTCCCAACATGAAGGGAGGGCCCAGCGTACTGCCATTCCTTGTCCAGTTACACGTAGACAGAGCTAGGGCAAAAACCTGCATCTTCTTTATTCTCCAGACGATGCTCTTTCCAAAACAGCAGCCGCCTTGTGAAGTTGTCACATGGGATCAGGTGATCTCAGGAAGTGAGGAGTGACACTTGGAAGGAGCCCTTCAGCAGGTCACAGGGGCACTTGCCACTGCTGAGGTGCTAAGACCTTTGTATGCAGAGGTTCAAAGCCCATGCTCACCCCATCAGGTCTCTCCACCCTCTTTCCTCATCCCTCAGGAACCTCCAGCTTCATCTCTTTGCTGTAGCTTGGAGGGCTCCTTACCACCAGCTACCATCTCCACCCACGCTGCACTCCTCCTATCCCCTGCCTCAGTTTCCCCCACTGCTGCCATTCTTTCCCATTATCTATCCACTTTTCACTCTTCTTTGAAAGGAGTCATTCTGCTTGGTCCATGAAGCTTACCCAGGTTCTAAAGCCCTCTTGCCTTTCTCTGAACCAGGTAATAATAATACTATTATAATAACTAACATTTATTGAAGTGTAGAATGTGCCAAGTGCTCTGCTAAGAGATCACCTCATGTAAATCCTAGGTGCATTATCACTTCCCAGTGGGTACTATTTTTATTCCCATTTTGAAGGGAAAGAGGATACAGAGATCCAGAAAGTTTAAGTAACTTGTCAGTGTTGGAGCTGAGGCATAAGCCCAGGGTTGGCTGTGGGCTAGGAGCCCTGCTCTAACCATTGGGCTACACTGTGTTTGGTGCGTGGCCTGCAGCTCATTCACTCTTTACCACCCATTCTGGCAGGCTCTTCACCTGCCTCACTATATCCATTTTCCATGGGTAGCTCTGTCTGAGCAGGTAGACGGTGACCTCTCAAGGGAAGAACAGGTAAATACCTGATCATTTCACTCCCCCTGGTTCCTGCGGAAATAGGCAGAGTTGGCTCTCAAAAAACCATCCTTCTAGATTCCAGTGTACAAATTGCCAGTTATAAAAACAGTCATAGAATGTAAAGTACAGCATGGGGAATATAATCAATAATATTGTAATAAATATGCATGGGGTCAGATGGATCTAGACTTATGGGGTGATCACTTTGTAAGTTCTTTAACTGTCTAATCTCTCTGCTGGACACCTGAAACTAATATAATACTGTATGTTAATTGTAACTGAAAAAATAAAAGACCATCTTTCCCTCACCTTCCGGAGACAGACTCCATGCTGCTTGCTGAGAAACAGAAACATATGTCTACCTGGTCCCTCCACTAGGTGGTTGCCCGTATTCCCAGAAGACAGGGGTCTCTTGTAGTAGCAGAGTAACACTTCCCTCGTCGGCTATCTGCCGAATTCTCTCTTTTCCTGCCTCCTTCCTTGCTTTCCCTCTCTCCGATCATCTCTGCGTATTTCCAAGAACCTTGTCTTGGTTGTCCCCTCTGCCCACAATGCAGGATCCCCACTTCTTTCTAGCAAGCCTGGACGGCACTCAGACAGGGTTCAGGTCTGAGATCTAGAGGAGGGGACATCCCCCAGCTCTCTGAGCATTTCCCCAGATAGGATGTGATCGGCATCTTGCCATCACACAACTTGAACGACCAGTCACGCTGCTCTGTGATAGACACCTAGGCAGTGCTGTGGGTGCCAGCGGCTTCAGGAACATGCTCCCCAATGGCTTAGGTCAAAGCAGTAATAGGAAACGTTACCTTCAGAGACAGAGTGGCTCCCAGGTCAACAAGAATGAACCTAAAGAAACAATGTGCAGGTCAGATGGGGAAGCGCTTGTCAAGGACAGAAGACTGGACCCACATGGATGGTGCCTGGAAATACAGGGAGAGGAGGCCCTAGACTGCAGACAGACAGCATTTTCACTCACAGGACAATTTCATTTCATTCAATCTCTAATCGTTCATTTATTCATCAAACACACCTTTATCAGGCACTCCTCTGGGATCTGAGATTCATTGGTGAATGGAAGAGATGAGTTTCAGTTTCACCGATTGCAATTTGTAACTTTATTTTTAGTTGTGCAATTAGTTGGTTATGTCCCACCGCCATGGTTAGGCTGTGTTATGCTCAATGTGGAATCCCCAGTACCCACCATGGACCATGGGACCTGGTTCATAATAGCACTTGATACATATGTATTGGTTGAATGCAGGATATGACAAGAGATGCAAGAAATTGATCAACAGACTGAGGATTCTGGCCTCCCCGGCAAGTGTGACAGGAATGGTCCCCTGTCTTCACTGTGAGCACACTGAACTGCTGGAGATGAGAGTGCCACTTAGTACACCCATGGGAAGAAAATGGAGACACATCACATGGATACTGAGTTCTGCTTGCAAATAACAATGCCGATGGCCAGCTCACAGTCCCTAGGGGCCACCCTCCAGGTCAGCCTGTACACATGTACAAAAATGTGTAAGAGTGCAACTTGAGATTTAGAGTTTGTGCATGTTCTAGGAAATGCTAAACTGTTTTCCAAATAGTCTCTATTTACACTCCCACCAGCCACAGAGGAGTTTCATGGCTCCATATCCTTACCAATACTTGGTATTAACAGACTTTATTTTCTGCCTGTCTCATGAGTGCATCATCATATCTCATTTTAACTTACATTTCCCTGATTATTAATGAGGCCAAACTTCTTTTCTTATACTTACAAGCCATTTATGTTTGTCTATGAGATCCCTGTTTACAGTTTTTATCTATGTTTCAACATTTTGTCATTTTCTTATTGACTGATATTTATATATTCTGCATGCTATTAAACTCTATGTTAGTTTTATATGTTGCAATTATGTTCTGCTATTTTTTGGTTTGTTTAGTTTTAGATCTTATATTTTTCAATTCATAATCAACTTGATTCTGCTTCAAATTTGTTTATTTCTTGCTTATATGAGGTCTGTCCCAAAAGTATCAGCCACAAAAACTGTTTTAATTATATTGATATTGGCTCGATACTCTCAGGACAGACCTTCATATTTACACGATAATTTTTATTTCTTTAAATGTATTCATTCTAGTTTTTTCTGTCTGCTAATTCCAGAATATGAAGTCATTGTGCATCTACTTCTACTGTTTGGTGTTTCCACTGACCCTACTTTTTGGTGCCTTATTTCCTTGTGTATTTTGTTTCATTTTGTTTTTACTGTGAGCTGTTCATTTTCCTTGGAAGTTTATGTGAGAAATTTTTTGAGAGATGGGTTTAAGTTTGGTTCCTCCAGAGATGATTCATATTCCTTCTTCCAACATAGGACCACTTACAATTAAATTCTCCATTTGACGTTTTTTGGGCCACACTGATAGTATGAACTTGGACTGCACTCATATAAAGATCAGCTTATAGTTTTGATTTTCTTTTTTTTTTTCCCTATCTATCCACAATAAAAAAAAAATAACAATATTAAGGCTAGTTTTCATGCTTTTCCCCTTTGCAGAGTTCACTTCTTATTTGCTTTCAGTGAAAATAAAGCTGTTTAGGGATATCCTAGCTTTACAGAAAGAGATCTCCTATTAGATTTTCCACCTAGGGTGGACCCAAGCTCATAATTGGATTCTATATCCTATAAAACCATAAACAGAAGTTCAAGATCCCCATATTTTGACAGAAACCTACAATTCAAAAGAGATTTGGTTACCAATTTATACCCAAAGAGTTCTGGCTTTACCTCCTTTGTAATTTCTCACCTTTATGTCAGCTCAGTGGTAAAATTCAAATTTTTCTCTTCTTTACATAGCATTGCCCACCATTTATTTGGTATAGTCATTCATAGTCTGTGACCTGTTGTCATGCAGGAAAAAGAAGTCTCCATCATTTTGCAAAAGAGGAGACTAAGTTCCAGAGAGAAGAAGCCAGCTCACAGCCACATAGATGCTGACACTGTCACAACAGTGAAATGAGTCCACTGAGAGTATTGTTTCCGGAAGAATCCCTGGAGCCAAGGCTGACCTGGCAAGTTGGTTCACCATGGCCATTGTGGGCAGCATGGCCCAGAGAAGTCTCTGACTCACAGTCAAAAAGTATCAAATATCCCCCAGCACCCTTCTATCATCACAAGCCCCCTTTCCCCTCCCATACTTACACCCCACTGTGCATGTCGTCACCTTCGCTTCACAAGAGGATGACATGGAACACACAAGAGAACAAGGCCTGTCCAATTATCTGGGAAGTGAAATCATAAGCTTCTTCCCAGTTATGGTCACTCCTGAAAATGCTCTTTGCCTTTTCTAGCACCCATTGGCTCTTCCTGGGTTTCAGCTGGCCTCCCTCGGATCCCTGCCTCACACTCAGCAGCAGCCACCTAAAGTCTAGCCTCTGGCCCTCTGGTGGCCAGCCAGATATTGCTTAGGTTCTTGGGAAGAATGAACCCACCTTGGGGAGTTAAGAGCTACCTCTCACTTGAGCTTGCTTTCCGGACTCTGCCCCAGGAGGACCAAGTAGGAAAAATCTGAGTAGAGCTGAGCAATCAGGCTCATTCTCTTCATTGTCTTGAGAGCTCATAACTTATTTACTGAATACTTTCTTTTCATTAGGCCCTGTGCTAGACTTTTTATGTTACTAATTCATCTAATTCTCATGACAACTCTAAAGAGAGGTTACCCAAGGTCCCCTATTGATAAGTGGTGCTGATTCCAGGGACCATGATCCATCCCCCTCATAGGACTTCATAACCTGCAGTGACCTTTAAGACAATCTAATGCAATCTTTTCCTTTTGCAGAGGAGGAAACTGAGACTTGGAGGGGTGAAATAATTGGGCCAAAGTCACACAGCTTGTCAGTGGCAGTGGCAGTGCCATGCTTGCATGGCTTTCCTGTTGATGCCCTGTTTAAAAGCAGAACTTTGCAGCCCTGCCTGGTGTGGCTCAGTGGATTGGTGCCAGTCTGCAAACTCAAAGGTCGCTCGTTCGATTCCCAGCCAGGGCACATAACCAGGTTGCAAGCCAGGTCTCCAGCCAGGTCCTTAGCTGGAGGCAGGTGAAAGGCTTCTCTCCCCTTCTCCCTCCCTCCCTGCCCTTCTCTCTGAAAATAATAAAAATAAAATCTTTTAAAAATAAAATAAAAGCAGAACTTTGACGCTTTTGTGGATAAAAAGCCAAGGGAGAATCCCACAACATTGCCTCACAGAGCCCTGACCCAGCCAGACTCCAGATGTACAGGATCAAGGAACCCAGGACCAGGCACTCCCCTTCACACCCAGATGGAGGAGGAGGCACATTCCCCACCTCATCCTCTGTGTCATCCCAGAGCTGCCAGCCCAGCTGCCTGCCTGCTGCCTACCCACAGCGCTGTGGTTGGGCCAACCTGGGAAGTATCAGATGCTGCTGGATTTCCATCTTTCCATCCAGCTTTGGAAGGGCCCTTTCCAGATCTTTGAGCAACGAGCAGATTCAAGGAAAACTGAAAAAGTTGGCTCTCTTTTCTGAAACCCTGTGGAGCACCAAGCATGGAATAAAAAATAGAGCTGCTGAGCATGGAGCAGTCTAATTTAAGGATGAGATCCCCATTTGGGAAAAAGTGATGCTGCCCAAATGAATGAATTGTGCCAACCCCCAAAGACAGACAAAGAGGCAAGCAATGGCCTTTTCTCTCTATTGGGTTTTGTTGTTTGCACTGGTATTGCTTCAAATGAGTATTTTTGATCTGTGGTGGGGAATGTAAAAATACTGTTTTCCATCTGCACTTGGTTGAATCCATGGATGTGAAACCTGCCAGTATAAAGAGCCAAACAGTATTCATTGGAAAAAAAAAAAAATCCATGTACAAGTGGACCCACACAGTTCAAACCCATGTTGTTCACAAAGTCAACTGTACTTTTCTCCTGGAAGCAATTACCGAAGAATCAGTTCCTGGCCCTGAGGAGTGTGTCATGTACACCACAAGGATGCGTGTAGCATTTATGTGGGGTGGGAGAGGGTAAGGAGGGACCAGTTCAAGGAACAGTGGTGGGTCCATGAATTAGGCATCTCATGAGACAACAGTGCTTGAAAACATATCTTTAGGTAAGAGCTGGAGGAGCCTCTCATACCACTTAATCCAACACCCTTGTTCTAGACATGGAAAAATCTGAGGTCCAAACAGGGGAAGGAACCTGCCTGAGATCACACCATCAGGGAATAATAGCTAGGAGCCAGAGTGTCCTCATGCTCAGGGAGTCTTGGCTTCTTCAAAGTCTGTCCATTGCCAGCCAGAAAGGCCAAAGGGACAGTGTAGAGCATGGTCATCAGCCCCAATTGTCTTGGGGAGAGAACAAGAGATATTTTGATGGGCTGCTTTGAGGCATATTCCCAGGGTCCTCACAGCCCACATCCCACCTCCAGGGCTTCTTCTCTTGGTTTATCCTCTTGTGGTACAGCACCTATCACATGTACAGTACCTGTGTCATGTCTGTCTCCTATATCAGACTGTGGATGGAGGACCTTTAAAAGGTCGTCTTCATAGTTCTGGCACCAGGCACATAGTATGTACTCAATAAATGTTTGTTGAACGAATGAACAAATAAGTGGATGGATGGATGCATGTGCATTTAGGTGTGGATGCACAGATGAACAAACCAGCATCTCCCCAATGAACAAGGCCTCAGTTCAGTGTTGCACAAACTTTCCAGTGCCTGGAAACAAAAGGCAGATGGTTAAATCCATGCTCACTTCTTATCAGCATATGACTTGATGCAACTCACCCAGCCCATGCCTGGCACTTGGCAATGGCCATACTCACTATCTGCCAGTCCCCCAGTTAAATGCTTACTTCACATTGCCTCCTTCAAAATTCACAAATAACCAATGAATTAAGTAAGCACCATTGTTCCTATTTTATGGAGGCAATAACAAAAGTGCAACAAGGTAAAGATGTAAGGCCTGAAATTAAGGTTCAGGGTTGTGTGCTGCCTCATTATCTGGTGAAATGAGAAGGGCCCTAAATGTCCTAAGAGCCAGTTCCCCTCTCCACTTGCTCTCATAGACAAGCAAACAACTTGTCTCACAAGATGGACCAGGTGCAGTTCTTGCTTATCCCTCAGCAGCAGTGTTTGTTCCCTGACAGCCAGCAGAATTACTCCAACAAACCAATAGCATTCTCCTGTGGGAACCAGGGAGCACCACAGCCTCAGGACGCTCCAAAGCCAGTCTCCCACAGACCCCACAGCTCACCCTGGTCCCAGGTGAAACCCTGTGTGTCCCTGCAAGGCGTGTGGTGTCCTCCTCCCCAGGATGGGTATGGTGACTCCTGTTTATCTCATCTGGCTAGTGTAAGGGGTTGTATGTTCAGCCATCCACATAACCCTAGAATGGTCATTACCCTTCAGCAATGGCATGAAGAGGAGGTGATCAAAACAAAAACTTACCCAAGATCACATAGCCAGTGAGCCATGAAGCAGGGACTTGAACCCTAACATCTTATGCCAGAGCCTACAGCCTTTATTTCTGTGCCAAATTGCTCACAATAAGCCTTCAATAATTGCAGTCCTATTCATCCGGAGCATTGTAAGGTTGAGTGTTTTGCTCAAAACTGCATCTTTTGAGCAAGGACTACTAAAGAACCCAATAAAGTTTTGTTAAGTGAATAATGGATGAGTGAACCTCACATTTCCAACCGCAGTTTCCACATTTGAAAAATCAGAAGAATAATCTGTACTTACCTTGATAGAGATGATTTATGGAAGCAGATAAAATCGTTAGCATTGGAACCAGGCGACCTGGGTTTAAATCCAGGTTCCACCAGCCATGTAACCTCCTAAACACTAATTCAGTTTTGCCTTTATAAATATAGGAGAATAATGAGACTTACCTTGTTGGACTGTCATAAGATCTAAATGAGTTTACATGTATGAATACTTAGTAATATTATTTATTACTATTGGCTTCTGAAGGAAATGTTAGAACACACGTATATAAAATGATAGGGGAATTATGGAATGTGTGGTTTGTCTTTGGTGACATTCACCTCTACTTCCAACTACCTGTGGTGGACACTGGTGATTGTCTGTCCAACAACCATTCTTCTTCCTTCCTAATTGAACCCGAGTTTTTTTTTGCAGATTTTGCCTCCATGACTTGAAGGAAGATGGCCCCATTCCTAGCAGAAACATATCATGACTAGCCTAGTCCACTGTGGTAACTTTATTCTCTATCCGAGATTGGTATAGGACAGGGCATGTGACCCAATTCTTCCCAATGTGAAATGAGAAGAGGTGTGCAAGGCGGACTCCTGTTTTCCATCTATATGTTTTTATGGCTGGGTGAGACAAATGGAACTTCATCTGTACCAGCAAAGGATAAGAAACAGGAAGAGACAGAGGAGTAGCTCGAGTCATGGTGACCACTGTCTGAGTTTTCCCTACCTCTACACTTACTATTTTGTGAAGGGAAATACATTCAGGCATTGTTTAAGCTCATTTTAATCTAGTTTTCTGGTGTTTGCTGTCAAAGCATCACAACTGATTTAATTCTTCTTGTATTTGGCACCCTCATCCTTTCATGTTACAAGTGATTGGTCTCAACTTTCCTCTCAATCTGTCATCACATTTGAGTGTAACTATTTTTTTTTTTTGTCTGAACCAACCTGTCTCTCTCGCTCTCTCTCTCTCCCTCACTCTCTCTCTCCCCTCCCCCCACCCCTACCCCCTTAAACTTTGACAAAGAAGGAAAGGTGTCTGCTTTGCCTAATGTAATATTTCTAAGGCCTAGATCAACATCTGAAACATAGAAGACACTCAATAAATATTTGTTGAATAAATAAATGAACTAATTTCCTGGTCCTTGAGCTGTTATAAGACTGAATAAAATCACCATCCAAGAGTGCTTGCTTGGGAATGGAAACTTCAGAATGTTCACAAGAAAATTCTTACTCAGTTTTATGAGATATTATTAAAGGGCATCTTGAGGAAATGATATTGTCATATTTTGTATTGCATTGCCAACTTTGGCAGATTGAGTGATGTAGACAAATTTTCCCTCTGAGAAGAACTCAAAAAACTAGACAAGATATTTGCCAAAAATCAGCTTGAAAGTATGGAAAATCTATCAAGGTAGTAAAAAGTTAATGGACTGAGATCTGAAAGAGGAAAGAAGGCCCAGAGGGGGGAGCTTGGCATCTGGGCTGCCTTTCCAAATCTAGATGATACAGCTAAGAAATTGGGAAACAGTTTTGACAATGTTGGTGGGAGAAAAAGTCGTAGTTGAAGGTCTACACAAGTAGAAATCATAGTAAGTTTCTAACACTTTTAAACCCTGAAAGTGAGGGTAAACTGTCAGTAAACCTCTTCTCGCATAGACTGCAAGCCAGCTCCCAAGAAAGTCGTAATCCTAAAATATTATTAACAGTATTCAAGTGACCTGAATGGTCTCAGGAACCCATCAGAAGCAAATAATCCTCTTTGAAAGGTAAAATTCAAAACTCTTAATTTATTATTACAAACAATGAATACTTAAATTCCATGACCTATGCACAAACACAACCAGTCCCAGGAGGAGACAAGACATCACACATGAGGATCATGAGAAATGGCATACACTAGAAACAGAGATTAACTATGCAAGTTGATCAGACACAGACTTTAAAATAATGATGTTTCCTGTGTTTGAGGAGATGAAAGATAAGGTTTAAACTTTTAACAGAAAGCTATAAAAAAAGATACAGAAATTTTCAAAGTGAAAAATTAAATAGCCCAAATTAAGAACTTAAAGAATAGGTTGTGAGTCAGCTGGGGGAAAACTTAACACATTGGAAGATAAGGCAGAAAAAAAATATCCAGAAATAATTGGAAAATGCGGAAAGAGAACAAGAGGTATGAAGGGTACTATCTTAGTCCAGTCAGGCTATTATATGGTATAACAAAAATATGTAAGCAGCAAACATTTAGTTCTCACAGTTCTGGAAGCTGGGAAGTCCAAGATCAAGGCAATAGCAGATCTGGTGTCTGGTAAGCACCCATCTTCTAGTTCAGAGAGAGCCATCCTCTCCCTATGTTCTCATGTGGTAGAGGGTAAGGGAACTTTCTGAGGTCTCTTTTACAAAAGTTCTAAATCCTAGGGTTCCAGTCATGACAAAATCACCTTCCAAAGGCTCCAACTCTGAACACCATCACACTGGGGGTTAATAGCTCAACATATGAATTTGAGGGGTGGTGGGGGAACATTTGGCCCATATCAAAACCAGTGATAAATTCCAATGTCTATTGGAGTCCTAATGGTAGATGAGAAACAAACTGGCACAGACATAATATTTGAAGAGATAATGGTTAAAATTAACGAAAGGCTTAAATTTACAGGTAAAAGTCCTTGAGGCATTGGTGCTCTGTGGTGTTGGCATCTTGTTACATGTCAGCCCGTGTGTGTGTATGCTAACATGGCCTCAAATGAATATACCCAACAAACAACCCAAAACTACAGGCCTACCCATCTCCCCCAGCCTGGGTAGTTATTGGCAGCAGAGCAATTGGCCTTATGAACAGAATTATGGTAATGATAGCCATAACTTCAAGCTATGGTCAGAGCACCTATGGTTCTTACAGACAGACCCAGAACAGCTATGGCACTCAGTCAGCTCCCCCAGGATATGGCTTGGCTGCTGGCTATGGCAGTGGCCAGAGTTCTCAGTCACCTTATGGCCAGCAACCAGCTCTTAGCCACACCCTGGAAAGTGACGGTAGCGGCTCTCAGAGCAGCAACTAGGGGAAGCCCCAGAGTGAGGGTTGTGGTCAGCAGTCTGGCTGCAGTGAACAGCAGACTATGGCCAGCAGTAAAGCTTCTGCACTCCTCCTCAGGGCCATGGACAGCAGAACCAGTACAACAGTAGCTGTGGAGGTGATGGAGATGGAGGGAGGGGTAACTGTGGCCAAGCTCAGTCCTTCATGAGTGGTAGCAGCAGTGGTGGCATCTATGGCAATCAGGACCAGAGCAGTGATGGTGGTGATGGCTACAGGGGAGGTCAGGAGGACCAAGGGGAACAAGGCCAGGGCAGTGGTGGTGATTACAACCACAGCAGTGGTGGCTATGAACCCAGAGGTTATGGAGGCTAAGGCAGCATGGACGGAAGTAACCAGGGTGGCTTCAATAAGTTTGGTGGCTCTTGGGACCAAGGATTACATCATGATTCTCAACAGGATAATTCAGACAATACCATCTTCAGTGCCAGACCCCAGGCAATGTTACAATTGAGTCTGTGGCTGATGGCTTCAAGCAGATTGGTATAATAAAGACAAAGAAGAAAACAAGATGAGCTATGATTAATCTGTACACAGAAAGGGATACAGGCAAGCTAAAGGGAGAGGCAGCAGTGTCATTTGATGACCCACCTTCTGCTAAAGCGGCTAGTGACTGGTTTGATGGTAAGAATTCTCTGGAAATTCTATCAAGGTCTCATTTGCTACTCAGCAAGCAGATTTCAACCAGGGTGGTGACAATGGTCACAGAGGCTGAGGGTGTGAGGAGGACCATGGGCTGTGGAGGCTATGGAGGTGGTGGCAGTGGTCATGGTGGGGGGGGGGGGCAACATTGATGTGGGGACTGCAAGTGTCCTAATCCTGCATATGAAAACATGAACTTCTCTTGGAGGGATGAATGCAACCAGTTACAGCTCCTAAACCAGATGGCCCAGGAGGGGCACCGGGAGGCTCTTACATGGCAGATGGATGTGGGGATGATCGTCATGGTGGCAGAAGAGACTATGATAGGGGCAGCTAACAAGAACTAGGCAGGGAACATAGGGGTTTCTGAGGGGGCTAGAGTGGTGGGGCTAGAAGTGGCTTTGGCCCTGAAAAGATGGATTTAGAAGTGACCACAGACAGAATTTTAGGGAGAGGTTGTGTTAACCTGTATCTTGAGGTTCTTCTAGAACAGCTTTTCTTCCATACCCAGTGTTACCCTCACTATTTTGAAACCTTCCAACTCCTGATCACCCACAGATTTTCTGTGTCAGACTATGTCATTGTAACCATATCTCTGATTCCCATTGAAAACCATTATTTTACAAATAGCAAGTGCTGGCAAGGATGTGGAGAAAAGGGAACCCTAGTATACTAATGTTGGGAATGAAGACTGGTGCAGCCACTGTGGAAAGCAGGGTGGAGATGCCTCGAAAAATTAAAAATTGGTCTACCTTTGACCCAGTGATCCCACTTCTGGGAATACTTTTGAAGGAACCCAGGACACTAATTTGAAAGAACATAAGCACCCCACGTTCATTGCAGCATTATTTATAATTGTTAACATAAGAAGGCAGCCCAAGTGTCCATCAGTAAATGAATGGATAAAACAACTATGGACATTTACACAAGGAAACTACTCAGCTGTTAGAAAGAAAGAAAGAAAGAAAGAAAGAAAGAAAGAAAGAAAGAAAGAAAAAAGAAAAGAAAAGAAAGAAAATTTTACCCTTTGGGCCAGCATAGATGGACCTGGAGAACATTATGCTAAGTGAAATAAACCAGTCAGAGAAAGACAAATAGCACATGATTTCACTCATATATGGAATCTAATGAACAAACTGAACTAATAAGCAAAATAGAAAGAGACTTATAGAAAGCAGGATGATAGCATTGGTGGGGGAAGGAGAAGGGATGGAGGGATTGAGCAAAAAGGAAAAAGGACTCATGGATATGAATAGGCGTGTAGTGATTGCTTAGGAAAGGGAAATAAAAGGAAACTAATGGGTAACAGAAATGAAATACAATAAGGAATTAAATTAAAAATCAGAGACTTCCAGCCAAGATGAGGTGTTTCCCTCGCAACTAGAAGAAATTTACATCTACCTCAAAACTAAGTGAAAACAATGCAGAAATTTCAGAAAATTGAATTACATGGAAGTGCAACAAATGAAGAAGTAAAGAAATGCTCAGCCAGACAGGTGGGAGGGACAGAGCTGGGGAGGAGAGCAGCAGCACCACAGCTGAGGCTACAGTGAAAAGGTCAGTCATACATTTATGACTGGGAAGCAATCCCAGGGCCAGATTGCACACCCCATGGCTCTAGTGCTAGGAAGTATAAAGCCAACAGCTGTGGTGGTGGCTGGGGAACTGAGACCTCAGCAAATAGCTCAGTTGTATATTTAATCCTGGGAAGCAATCCTGGGTCCAGATGTCACAGCCCATGGTGCAAGCACAGGGAAAAATAAAGTCATATAGCTTCTGACTATGAAAACCAGTGGGGGTTGGGGCAGAAGAAGCAGCTGCCAGTCTCAATAGGCAGCAGCATTGTTCCCTCTTAGACCCCTCCCCACTCACAGAGCCACAACTTGGTGAAATGCGTTGCTCTCCTAAGGCTCCACCCCTTACAACGTAACAAGTGTGACACAACTACCTAAGATACAGAGGCAAACACAGAAACCTGTCAAGCTAAGGAGACAGAGAAGCATGGCTCCAAAGAGGGGCACATCAAGATGCCAATGGGAGAACTGAATGACAAATGTTATGATAGCCAACATAACAGCCAAAGAGATAGCCAACCTAACAGATTCAAAAAGCTGGTGATTAAGATGCTCACAGACTTGACAGATATGCTTAAATACAACAAACACAAAAAGGAAGAAGTGAAGGCTAGGCTATTGAAACAAAGAAAAACCCACATAAAACCAAGAGTGAAGGGGAGGAAACCAGGGTTCAAATAAATGATTTAGAACATAGGGAGGAAATAAGCAATCAACCAGTACAGAAAGAAGAAACAAGAATTGGAAAAAAAAAGAATGAGGAGAGGTGTAGGAACCTTTGGGACAACTTTAAACATGCCAATATCAGAATTATAGCAGTGCTAGAAGGAGATGAAGAGCAAGTAATTGAAAACTTAAGTGAAAAAATAATGAAGGAAAACTTCCCTAACTTGGCAAAGGAAATAGACATACAAATCCAGGAAGCACAGAGTCCCAAACAAGCTAGACCCAAGGAGGACGACACCAACACATACCATATTGAAATGCCAAAGGTTAAAAATAAAGAGAGAATCTTAAAAGCAGGGAGAAGGAAAAAAGAAATTTACTTACAAAGAGGTTCCTATAAGACCATCAGCTGATTTCTCAAAAAAAACTTTGCAGGCAAGAAGTATTCAAAATGATGAAAAGCAAAGATCTACAATCAATATTACTCTATTCAGCAAGTATCATTCAGAATAAAAGGGCAGATAAAGTGCTTCCCAGACAAGGTAAAGCTAAAGGAGTTCATCATCACCAAGCCATTATCATATGAAATGTTAAACAAACTTACTTAATAAAAAGAGGATCAAAATTATGAACATCAAAAAGAAAACAGATTCACAACTATCAACAACAGAATCTAAAACATAAAAATAAAAACTAAGCAGACAACCAGAGAGGTAACAGAATCAAAGATATACAGGGACCATTTGGAGGAGAGTTAGCTGGGAAGGAGAAAGGAAGGAAATGTGCAGGAACTATGCACTATTAATGTTTATAGTTGGTGTGCAGAATAGACAAGGAGATGCTAAGAATAGTACAGGAAAAGGTACAGCCATAGAACTCACATGCATGACCATGGACATGAGCTAAGGGAAGTGGGATAGCTGGAGGGAGGGCAGTGCTTGGCATAGGGGAGCAAAGAAAAAAGAAACTGGGACAAATATAACATCATAATCAATAATAAAAAAAAGAAAAATGAAAACCATCATTTTAGTTTTAAATTTTGATGGTTAAAAAAGCCAATTTAATCTCAAGATGACCAATAAAAATGAATCTACATCATAGCAAAACTCCTTAAAGCAAAAAGGAAAAGGAAAATGTTTTAATGCACCTATAGGAATTAAATTAGACATTTAACCTTTGAAGGAGAAATGATTAAACTAACAATTGACTTATCAAAAATAAGAATCAAAAGACAATGAAAAATGATCATTTTAATGTGCTGAAAGAAAAATTAATAGCTAGAGAAAATGTTCTATAAACAAAAATGAGAATTTGACACCAGAAAATCCAATCCTAAAGGAAATACTAAATGGTATTCTTCTGGTAGAAGGAAAATGATCCCATATGGAAAGTCAAAGATGCAGGAAAAGTAACAAAAATGGTAACTACGTAGGTAAGTTCAAATATTGATTGGCAGTAGAAAAGATGAAAGTCTCAGAGTGTTTAAAATATAGAGAATTAAATAAAAACAATTGTATATACATTACATGAGTAGCAATTGACTGCAGTGCAAATGTTCTAAGGCCCCTCTGTTGACTGAGAGCAGATAATAGCACTTCTGAATATAAGACTTTCATAAATCAAAGATGCACACTGGAAACTCCAGGGAATTATTGATGAGTAGCAAATGGCTATATTTACTTCCCAACTAACAGAGGGTGAGCTAGAATAATTTTAAATAATCTACCGAACAGAAAACAAGAGAGAAAAAGGAACATAAATTAGGCAGGGCAAGGAAAATACTAAGAGAGTAGATTTAAACTCAAGGATAGCAAGAATTCAATGTAAATGGACTAATTCTCCAATTTAAAAACAGTTTGACAGATTAAATTTAAGAAAAAAAGACAGCTAAATGTTATTTACATGAGATAGGTCTAAATCACAAAGATACAAAACGGTTGAAAGCAAAATAATGGAAAATGGTATTCCATGTGAACACTGACCAAAAGAAAGCCAGGGTACGTAAATTAATATCAAACAAAGTAGTGTTTGAGGCAAAAAGCATTATAAAGATAAAGACATTTTTAACAAGGTTCAAGTCACTAAGAAGATATAACAATTCTAAATTTGTCTACACCTAATAACAGCTTCTAAATCTAGAATGCAAAAAAAATGGCAGAACTGCAAAGAGAGATGCTATACATGGTTCTACCATCTTTGTGGGGGATTGTTTTTATTTTTGTACAAGCAAACAGCCCTTGTTATGTGCCAGCCACTTTTCAAACATTTTACATGTGTTAGCTCATTTAATTCTCACAATAGTCCTGTGGGGTAGGTATTCTCATTAATAGGTGAGAATTCCAAAACACCAAGAGCTTAAGGAACTTGCCCAAAGTCATAAAATCAGTAAATATGAGGGCTGAGAATCTTACTGAAACTAGCCGGAGGCATTAACACTACACTCTCTTTAGCAACTGACAACATGCAGGCAAAACTCAACAAAGCAGGCAATCGAGGTACAATCATCTGCTTCTCCATTACAGTCGTTCTCCTCTGTCCAGGGGTTATGGCACAGTTGTGTCCAGTAGTGGACTGTTGGAGGTTGAAATGAGACCACATACTTGTAAACTGGAAAGTACAAGTATTGTACAAAGGCTAGTTCTATTGTTTGGCTCTAAGTCTTCCATTTTTATTTGTTTATTTGTTCGTTTTTGGTGATTTTGTAGCATCTGCTTTTATTGTAAGCACTTCATACCCCTATTATAAAAAAGCCTAGTACACTATAAATAATTAATAAAGCTCTTGTTGTATCACAGTTTATACACTGAGTATAAAAATGTTAGAGTAAATATTAGCAGCATCTGAATTAGGCATACTAAAGGAGCACATGCTGATGGTTTCTTGGCGCTTTTCTCAGCCCTCGTGGTAGGTAGTTCAGGCTCTGAGATAGTAGCACAGGCTTGCTGAAGGTGGTAGGACCAGAGAGCTAGTGTGGGGCCTTACGCAAGTCACTGTCCATTGGGCCTCCGCATCCTTGTTCGTCCAACAGTCATGCTCACTCTGAAATGCCCCGCTGCCCTCGCAGGGTTTTAGGGTGGGTTATAAGAGACATAATAGGAAACACCTTTTGAATTACGTATAGGGCTAAACAAATGTCAGGCATTGTTAAGAATCTCAGATGGTGTGTGGATAGCTTGACTAATCTGTTTTACACCATCTCATGTGTTGTTAATAATAAAAGCTAACATTCATCGAGAGCTTGTCATGTGGCAGGCACTAAGCCAAGCAAGCCCATTCTAAGCTGCATTTTGTCTCCTCCTCACAGAAACCCAAGAGGCAGAATGGTCCAGGGTGCTGCAGCCAGATTGCCTAAGGCAACCTCTAGGCTCCACCACTTACCAGCTGAGTGTCCTTGAGGGAGTTAATAATCCTCTTTGGGCCTCAGTTTCCTCATCTGTAAAATGGGGAAAATAATAGCACCAACCTCCTAGAGCTGTTGTGATCATGAAATGAGTTAATATATGCCAAGTGCTTGAAACTATGCCTGAAACTTGGTAGGTGGTCTATAAGAGTTTGTTTTATCATTTTCATTTTATGGGTGGTGAAATGTTTGTAAGTGGTGCTTCACCCAGCTAATGAGGGGTCAGGCTGGGTTTCTAACCTAGTAGGTCTCTCTGAGCCCAGAGCCCACGTGTTTAACCACTACCCTCCCTGCTTGCATAACCCCATGAGCAACTTCAGGGGCCAGCAGCCAACTGGAGCTCTGCAAAGACCAAGAAAGTTGCTGTCTCCATTTCCCCAAGCAATAGTCCTCCACATGATGCTTCCATTGAGGGGAAAGTTCTTAAGATGCTTCAAGTCCAGCACTTGCTCCTACATTTTTCTCACTAATGCTCAAAGAGGGGAAAAAAAAAAATGCTCCCAGAAACATTTGTTACCCAAATATCAACTAAAACTTCCATACTTACCGTACCTCTCCCCCCATCCCCAACCACCACCACTTAACCTCTGCCCCCAGCTGCAGATGGCTCGGGAGATGTTTATTTCTGCGACGTGCTTGAGGATGAGCAGCAGCAGCTGCGGCAATCTGGAGGCTACATCCCCTGGCAGAGCAGGAGGTCAGTGCTCTTTGCAGAAAAGCTGTAGACAAGTAGTCTCCAAGCAAGCATCCACTGGTGATTACCCCCACCTGGCAGGCATTTGCTCACGGGACAAGGCCAGCTCCTCAAGACTGTGGCAGAAGAGGAGGTAGAGGTGGGTAGCATCCTTTTAAAATGCTGCTCACTGGGTTTAGCTAAACTGGCTGGAGGTGGAGATTAGAGAGTGGGTTTCATCACTGGTCATGTTGTCACGAATGCTTTTGATGGTTCATCTTGGGCTTTGCTTCCCTATCTTTCCTCTTCACCTTCCAAGATCAGTGATGCAATTTGTGATGCTCAGAAATCCTTGCATATCCTTCCAAGCTGAGGACATCAGCCCAGAAGCTAGGACTGGTTCTCGGCTAAACAGGGAAGCAGGACATGCTCATTTTCATCACCCTCACAGCTGCCTCTCTGAGGGTCTGCTTTCTCCACCAGGGCCCTCTAGCTGCCTGAGGGCCAGGGTTCCTGACTCCTATCTCCTGCAAAGTCATATCTCCTCCTCTTCCTTAATAAAGCTTCTACTCTGTGCAGGGATCTGGAGAAAGAAAATGCTGTTGTAAAAAGTTCATGCTGTGGATGACTGGCTGACATTGCCTCATACATTAATCTACTCCCCAAGGGGATTTTTCTTTTTGAAGAGCCGGAAACTAAAATGGCAAATATTCTGGCATCCCCAGGCATTCCAGGTGCTTAGACAGATGTGAGGAAGTCTGGAGGCGGCATAATGAGAGTAGTTTGAAGGCACATCCACTGGATTCAAACCTTGACTCAGCCACTTTTAAGCAAGTTGCTTCTAAACCATCTATCTGCCTATGTAGGTTTCCCTGAAAGTAGACCCTGATAAATGGATTAAAGTGTAAGTATTCAGAGGGGAGGTGGTCCCAGGAAACATCGTCAAGGGGAACAGGAAGGAAGACGGGGAAGAGAAGGAAGCAGTAGTGAGTAAGAGGCCATTGCAGGTAACTGGGGCTCAATTCCAGTGGGCTCCCCTGGGGAGACGAGGACGTACCTCAGAATTATCCCTCAGGAGGGATGTCTTTGTCTGTTCAGGTTGCTATAAGGAAAATACCATCGACTCGGTGGCTTTTAAACAACAGAAACATATTTCTCACAGTTCTGGAGACTGAGAAGTCCAAGATCAAGGTGCCAGCAAATTTGGTGCCTGGTGAGGGGCTGCTTCCTGGCCCATAAATGGCTATCTTTTTGCAGTGCACTCACATGGTGGAAGAGATGAAGAATCCCTCTGGAATCTCTTTCAAAAGGATTCTAATCCTGTTGATGAGGGCCCCACCTTCATGACCTAATTAACTCCAAAGGCCTCACCTCCTAATTCCACCTACCACCTGAGGGGCTAGGATGCAATCTATGAATTTGCCGGTGGTGGAGAGGTTGGGCATTGGGGGTGAGACACAAACATTCAGTCCATACCAACGGGTGTTGGAGTGGGGCACTCCTCTTCCAGCTCCCATCAGCCATTGGGTGAGGACTCCTCCCACTCATTCCCCAGCACCCCTAGACTGCTCAGAGGACTCCAGCTTATAGGTGGAAGCCATGGGAGCTGGCATTCACAGCAATGGTGCAGGCCATGGGAATGCCTTAGAACAGCGAATTTCCAACCTTTTTCATCTCATGGCTCACATAAACTAATACTAAAATTATCTGGCACATCAAAAAATACATTTTTTCATGATCTGACAAAAAATAGGTACAATTTTGATGCATTCACGCTAGAAGGCTATTGTTGTGTTGGCTATTGTCACTTTTTTAGTTGACAATCTAAAGAGAAAGAGGTCAGTTCTTGTGGCCAACTAGTCAGGTATTGCAGGTTCCAAAAATCCGTGTGGCACACCACTGTGCCTGCCACAGTACACTGACTGAAAATCTCTGCATTAGACAACTGACAGTGACTGCGACATCACCCATTCAGTAGAAACAGACTCACTACATGCTGGGAGATTGAATGAGAGGGTGTAAGGCACTCAGAGCGGTATCTGTCCACAGTCAGTGATGATCAGTGATGGTTGCTGGTCCTTTCATGCGTGTTCCAGGCATGCTGAGGACTAGCCACACACGGCTTGTTTTGAAGAGAGGTAGGAAACAAAGTAAGAAAGGCAGAAGTAAGCCCAGTACACAGGGCTTTGAAGGGCAAGCAGGGCACAGGCATGACCCAGTGGGCAGTGGAGCTGGGGGAACGCAGGGTGTCGTGGGGAGCAGAGGAAATAGTACCCATCAAAGCCAAGGTGGGAAAAAGACAGCCCCTTTCAGAAGCTCAAGCGATGTCCATGAAAGCATACAGTGTCTTGGGGAAGCATGACAGGGTGTCTGAAAGATGATCCATGAGGCATCGGCATGTCCTCCACGGAACCTCCTTGAACTGGGCAAAGGGCACAGGCTTCTGTCCTCCTGACCAGTCTGAATACGGACCTCTCCTCCCTTCTCCCAACTCTCTCAAAAACTGCTAAAGCCTCCTCATTGCCTAGCAAATGAAAGCTGATTAAAAATCCTCCACGATGTGACACAAAATTATTTCTCCTCTCCTATCTCTTAACCAGCCCCCTTAAAAAAAAAAAAAATAGAATTTACCTCCTAAGAGTAAAGAAAAGGACGAAAATGTAAAAGCTTTATCTGGGCATTTTTATAACCAAGGCGCATCCTTCCCCAGCTCTGTGCCTGCATTTAAGACACGCATGCATCAATTCAACCCTTAGCCTTCCTCCGAAGGTGGAAGAAAGCCTGGAGGAACAACGCTGCTCTGAAAAGTGGTGGAAAATGCTCCCTCCACAATGCACAGGGTCGTCTGTATATTTGAGGTTTACTTGGAGGAATGTTTCTCTCCCCTAACAGTTTGGATTGTGCTGGATCGAAAAGAGTATGATGATTTATTGTTGGGGCAGATGCGCATGCATGTTTGTGACTGTGCGTGTGCCTGTGCCTGTGTGCCTGGCTCTCTTGCACCCAGGGGACGCCCACAGGGAGGGTGCATATCTATACCTCCCCTCCTCTGCTGATGGAGACACTTGAACATGACCAGACTCAGACAGAAAGAGTGGCTCCCAAGGGAGTAACTCGGGAGCAGATGTGAGACAAACTCCTTCTCCCCCAATATACCAGAGGGAGCTCATCTTGAAAGACACGGAAATATGAAACTAGAGTTTCTTCTATTCTTACACTTGCGCCATCTCCAGCTGCCCACCATTTCCTGGGTTCAACCTAAACTCTTGCTCTTTTGCACAGACCTGTGCAATTTTGCAGCCTCCTCTTCTTAGAATGCCCTTCCCCACAACTCCTCTGAAAAACTCCTGCTTCCAAGGCCTAGCTCAGATGTGAGCTCCTTCTCCCAGGCTCCTCTGTGCTTCCCTGGCCCTTGGTCACACTCCTGTTATAGCACTTATCCCTGAGCCATCTACCATCCACCCCTACAAAGCAATGAAGCCAAGGGGTTAGGAACTCGAAATCTGGATCAGGCAAGACCAGATTCAAAGCCTAGGTCTGCCTTTTCTTAAGTTCTGAGGCCTTACCTCTCTGAACCTCAATTTCTCCCTCTGTAAAATGCAGGTCATAATTATACTATATCCTAGGCTTGTCATGAAGATTAAAGGAAATCATATGAGGAAAGTGCCTACTACGACACGTGGTTGACACTGCTATTTTGATTATGATCGAACATGTTTTGCCTCCTTCCCTAGATTAGAAGCTTCATGGGGAGGCATAACCCACACCTGGTTTGTCACTCCATCCCCAGTGAGGTGCTCAGTAATAAACTTGCTGAATGGCTCAATGCCTGGTCTCTTGCGCTCTGTGGGAATCTCTCTGCCCTACATCTTTGTTTCCTGCATGATTCTGCTTCCTGACAGCCCATCCTGACCCTTGTACACTCCATCCAGACTCCTATCCCTCGTCATGGCTTCTCCCTGACATCTCAGCCAAGCAGGCAGGGTGAAATAACTGGACAACCATCCAGGCTGTGCTGATGACTGAAGGAAATGATGCAGGAGTTACATTTAGTTCATATTAAGTGCTCAGCTGAAGGTAGTTATCCTTCGCACGGTTGTGGCTGTGATGGTTGTTTCTGGTGTGGCTTTTCCAGCTGGTCCAATGTCAAGGGTTTAGCTCATCTCAGCTTCCTCAGAAATTGTTTATCAACTAGGATGTTGACTGCCACCTCTAGACTTTTAAGGCAATTTGTGTTCTCTCATACCCTTTGACATACTTTCTCTTCAAAGGCATGTTTCCTCATCCACCCTGCGCATCTGTTTGTGCTGTGGCCGTACTCTGTCCCTTTGATTTCTTTACTGTGAATGCTGTACATACTTGTGGCATGAGAAACGGAGATCAGAAAGTAAGTTCCTGGATTTGGTAACAGGTTGTATACAGGACTTGACCCAATATAAATCACAGTCACTGACCACTAACAATAGGACCAAGATCAGGGCTCAGGCACAGCATTAGGAAGAAGGTACCCCCCACCCAGCAGTTTGGATTGAGCTTTCTATTTCAGGTAGAATGTGGCTGAACAAACATCAGCTACTGGTATAAAAGCATTTACTCAAAGCTAACATCCTTCACACCATTGGCAGGGACAGGAGCCGGCATGACAAACTGAAACCAGTGAAGCCCCCACTAAGCTCCTTTGTGTGTGACAAATGCAATCACCTCCCCATCATCCACATTATTGTCCCAGAACAGTAGCACACATCACTCAAGCAGCAGAAAACAAAAGCAATCTTCTAACTTTCTTAACTACCTTTTTTCTTTGTTTTAACTTTGGAGTTTATTATATCAGTTTTTTTTTTACATTTAAAATTAATTTATTTAATATTTAAAAGTAAGTAAACATGTTTTTCTTTTTTCCACTTGAACATTTTAGAGCCATCCTAATATGAATATGTATAATGAAATTCTAACAGGCAGAATTGCTACGCATTTTCCTTAACTTTTTTCCAATTTATATTTTACTGTTGGTAAATAGTAAACATTCATCTCACTTTCCCCTCTCTGCTCTCTATATCAGTTTTTGACAACAGATGTGCCTTTCAGTAAGCTTACTTAAGTTTATCCTTTTTTTTTTTTTTTTTTTTTTAAGTTTGCTATTCCTAAGCCCCAATGGACAAGAAAGGCACAAAGAGGAAGCCAGACCCGTGAGGGGGACCAAGGGGCAGAGAGGAGCCTGGGATCTGAGGTACACTGCAAGGTGGACCCCCACCTCCCAACGCAGACATGGAGAATAGATTCATTAGTCACCTGGAAGTAGAAGAGAGAGTCAGGGACAGAGGGTGAGGAGAGAAGGAATGTTGGAGAAAAAAGTTGAAGTGAAGCAAAGGGTCCAAGATGGACAGAAATAGGGGATAAGGGGACCAACCTGCCTCAGTAAGCCAGGAATTGGCCCAGTTTTGAAACTGAAAGGCCAGCAACATAGGAAACCCATCAGCCCCAGGCAAACTAGGACAGTTGATCACCCCAGGTCACAGAGGTGAAAATGCAGAGAAATGGTGGAAAATTAAAAGCAGATTGGGCCATCCCAAGGATGTTGCTGGATAAAGAGTGGCTTAGTTACAGAAGAACCAGGCTTCTGTCATCAGTGACCCAGGACAGCAGGGTCCTTTGGAGGAAATGGCATCTCACTCACCTCTCTGCCTGGAGAAGTCAGGTACTCCCACAGGAGAGCCAAAAGCTTGAGAGCCAAGAGGACCCCCGCACACAGGACTCTGGGCTAACCATGTCCATGCAGTCTTGGCCCAAAATACCTGCTTCCCTCCTCCGGCTGCGATGTAGTCATGAGCTCCCAACTGGCTATCAGAACACCTTCTAATTCCAGCTCTGCCACAGAGGTGCCGTGGAATCTTGGGAGAATCCCTTGCTGCTTGGAGCTTGGATTTTTCAAGTTGGCTTAGCCAGTATGGATTTTGTCTGCCCTGTTTAGGATGTTATCACCCCTTTTCTGTTTTCTTTCTAGAGCTTCTCTCATATATATGTGGTCTTGATGGGGATGTCAATCATAATGCCCTTTTCTTCCCAGCTCCTCAGGGCTGTGCATGTGTCCCAGGTTGGACCAATTATAGTGCCATATTCTCCAGACACTGATTGGTTCAGGGGTGAGCATGAACCAGAACCCTGGACTTTTTGGCTGGATCCAAGGGAGAAGACTGTCTTCTCCCTTTAGAGTCTATGAAGTATACACTTGGAACTGTTGGCTACAGCTCTCTAGCAGGCAGAGAAATTCTGTCTTCTGCAGGAGAGGATAGCCGAGCAAAGTAAAACTAAGAGAAGACAGAGAGAAAAAAGGACAAAAATCTCACCTGAGACATGTTGATCCAACCACACCTACAGCAAACCACCTTTGCACTTCTTAGTTACATAAGCTTGTACATTTTCTTTTCTGATTTAGTCACTTTATATCAAGTTTCTATTACTTGAAATTGAAAGAATCCTCACCACTACAATCTCCTTATCTTTGAAAATGAATTAACTCCTTACAGGACTCTTGTGTGTATTCAGTAAGATCATAGGTGTGAAAGGGATTTCAAAATTAGTAAAACACCATGTACAGCCCTCATGCATTGCTGGTGGGAATGTAAAACAGGACAGCCACTATGAAAACTGTCTGGCAGCTCCTCAAATAATTAAACGTAGAGGTGACATATGACCCAGAAATTCCACTCCTAGGTACAGACCCCAGAGAATTGAAAACATATGTTCACACAAAAACTTGTATACAAATTTTATGGCAGCATTATCCATAACAGTTCCAAAGTGGAAACAACCCAATATTCATGACCTGATGAGTGAATAAACAAAATGTAGTGCATCCATATACTGGAATGTTATTCGCAATAAAAATGAATGAAATACTGGTACATACTGTAAGACGAATCTTGAAAACAATGATTTAAGTGAAAGAAGCCAGACACAAAAGGCCCACACTCTATGATTTCATTTACATGAAATGTCCAGAATAGACAAATCCACAGAGAGAGAAAGTAAATTAGTGGTTGCTAAGGGCTGGGGTGAGGGAATGGAGAGTGGCTGCTAATGGTTACAGCGTTTCTTTGGGGGATAATAAAAATGTTCTGAAATCAGTAGTAGTCCTCTCCCAACCTTGCAAATATACTCAAACTTGCTGAATTGCTTGATGAGTATTACAGTATGTGAATTACATCTCAATAAAAATACGTAAATACACTCCGTACATGTAAAGGATTATTATTATTTTTTATTACTGCTCAACGCAAATCCCAACTTCCATAAAGTCCTCCTCTGAGCTTCTCCAGGCTCAGTGTGGATTGTGCATTTGTCACCCATATGTTGCTGCCTTGTGTGATTTAAAGTGTGTTTAAAAATCATTAAATAATAAATGATTTAAATGAATGATTAAATAATAAATTATGATTGCCAGTAAATATGAGGTTATGTCTCGTCTTCTCAACTCCATCACAAGCTTCTCGAGCACAGTCTTGTATGACTTTCAGAGTGTTAGGGGCACAGGAGACACGCAAATATTTGTTGAAAGAATAAATAAGGGCACAACTTTCTCCTCTCTGCCCGGTAACCCAAAGGTATCCATGCTGAAGCCAGGACCCCATGCCCTGATAAGGAAATGAGTTAATGGACGGTAGAAGGGTTACTCAGAGACCAGCAGCAGCGGCACACTCACTGCAGACAGCCCCAGCAGCAAGCAGCGTGCAGTCCCAGAGTTGGGTCTTCAGCCCACCTATGGGCAGAGTACCTGCAGAGCCCATCAGGACTCCCTGAACTTCAGGGAATTGGCATTCTTCACAAGTGCTCCAGGCAACTTCCATGCACCTGCCATGTGGGAACCTCTAGGGAGGGCTTAAGTATGTGCAAGGTTCCTGTGGTCTGCAGCCCTGTTATCAAGATGCTCTAAGTTCAAAGCATCCTGACTCAAACGCACTTAAACAATTAAAGGGCACATTGGTTACAAAGCTGGAAAAAGTTAGTTCATTCTAGGATCTCTTGTAGAAGAGCAAGAAAGTTCATTTCCCAAAAAACCTTTTATCCCTTGTCATGTTGCCAGTTTAAAAAAAACTATGGACAGGCAATGGCAATACATAGATTCATTTCACCCTAAACCACATATCCCCTCCACCCCATCCCCTAATACCCCAGGGATGGAATCAGCTTCCCTCAAAATCTATGGCTGACAAGAAGACTTGAGTATATCAAAATAAAAAACAGGGTGCCTACCAAGAAAAGAGCACAATGCCCACAACTACACTTCTGTAAAAGTTGACTTTCTCGAAACCTACCTTATCCTCCTTATTTAGCCTGACTGTCACCTCTTCGGGGAAGCCCTTCCAATCCCTCCCAGACAGAAAACTACAACCTCTGTGCACCCACATACCCCTGTGCCCACCCACCTACTCACCCATCTACCTCCATACTATGTTCCTGGCAGGGAAGGGGTTGACTGCTCAGTTGTCAACCAAACAGATTCCTACCCTAACGGTATTAATATAATGTTTACACCAGTTGATGTGCAGCTTCTGCACCAAGTACAATGGAAAGAGAGAGAGGAGAGCGAGAGATGTATCATATCTGGGGTGGGGCCTCTTAAGGATCACAGGGGAGAGGGGACAGACAGCTTTCCCGAGAAAGCAATGAGGGGCCTCTGCTGTAGCTTTCACCACGATTGCCACCCTCCGCTCTGGGTCAACTTTCTCCCCTGCTGGGAAGGCCAGCCTCCACACCCATGGGTTGTGGTCCAGGGCCTGATTTAAAGCTTGTGCAACAACTGTGTGTTGAAGTTAATTGTCAGTGGTTAGAAGAGCTGCGAAGGAAAGTGGCTGGGCTCCAAAGACTTTCAATGTTAGGGTGAAAGTGGACATAGCGTCCTCCTGCGAGCTTTGGAGAACCTCAGGTGTGGGGGATGGGGAGAGTGAAGGAAGGTTCTGCATTTATTCCAGAGTCACAAGAAGCACTGTATCTTTACATTTATCCCAAGTTCCAGGTGCACAGAGGCAAGGGGGTGTCTCCGAATAGACTTTTGAAGGACATCTACTCCCCTTGGCTAAGGGAGACCTGAATCACCACCCGAGGTCCTGGGTCACCTTAGGCATCCTTTCTTCTCAGCTTTGTGAAGCTCCTTCTTCCAGGAAATGGAACTATAAACCACTTCTCCTGAACAGACTCTGAGGTGGGTGACGGCGGTGTAGAGGAAGGCGCTCCCCCCGCAAGGTGGTTCCCGGGAGCAGTTCTGCCGAGCCTTCTCCTAGGGCAGAGGTGGGGGCCCTCGGGGAGACCTGGAGGGAGAGGAGGCGGCGGCGAGCCGCCCGCCCAGGTGGCAGAGGGGCCTAGCCTGGAGCGGAGCCAGGGCCGGAGCGGTGCCCCGCGCCCCTCCCCGCGCTCGAGCCCTCCCACTTCCTCTGAACCCGCCGGCTGTCAGGGAGCCGCGCGCGGCGGGCGCAGAGCAGGCAGAGGCGCCGCGCCCGGGAGGCTGCCGCTCTGGCTCGCCGCCCTCCCCGCCGCTCCGCACCCGCCGCCGCGCCTCGGGCCATGGACTTGCCCAGGGGCCTCCTGGTGGCCTGGACGCTCAGCCTGTGGCCAGGTATGTACCCCCCTTGCCTCCCTTGGCCTCTGGGAGCGGCTTCCTGGCCCACCGGGGCCTCGGATCTAACTGCCAGGAGCGGGACGCGGTGCGCCTCCTTGGCTGCTCTTGGGGACTCGGGGACCCCGAGAACCAGCTGCAGTCTAGCGGCTCCGCCAAGTTCGGTACAAGAGCGAGGCTCGAGGCGGGACTTGGAGCCTCTGGTTTGGTGTGTTTGGAAAGAGCTGAAGGGCCGGCGTTGAAAAGCGCTAGGGGCTGCTGGCCCCGCTGGACTCCTTGGCTACCTCCGAGGGCCACGCGGGGATGCCCGCACCGCCGCCAGGGCCGTCGGGCGTCTGGGAAGCGCCGAGGGCGGGCGGCGGGGCTGGGAAGGAAACGGGACGCTCGGGTGAGCGCTGCCTCGCTGCCCTCTAGCCCGGCGCGGAGGGCGCATCCCGCAGTGGAGAGAGCGGGGCGCGGTGGCCGGACGGCCCGGGAGAGCTGGGAGACCTGGGAGCCGAGAGCTGCCCAGAGCCCCTCCGGCCGGGGAAGGGAACCCCAGGGCCGTTGTCCCCAAGACAGCAGTGAGCCGTCGACGGCCCGGCCAAAGGCAGCCGGGGCAACTTTGCAGTCCAGGGACCCCGGAAGTGTCACCTGACACTTGAAGCAGGGACAGGGGATGGCCCCCCACCCTGTGCTCAGAATTATACAATTAATCCAGCAATCGGAGAAGCCGCTGTCCCCGAAACACTCGCTGCCGCCTAATACACTCCAGGTGTCGGGCGGGGCGGGGACCTCGGGGCGCGGAGTGCAGTGGCGAGCGAGGGGCCAGCCTGAGGCACCCCGCCCGGCTTCGCTGCCGGGGACGGCGGCCAGCAGCGCTGCTCTGTGGACCGCGAAAGCTTCCGGGGCCCCTCCACTCCGCAGGGACCCGCGCCCGCCTCGGGGACTGGGCGCCCGGCCTTGCCTTCGCTTCTGTGGGTGCTCCAGGTTGGGGCCGCCGCAGGAACAGGCGGTCAAACGCAGTGGCAGCAGGAGAGGCGCCCTCGGGGAGCGTAGGTAGAGACGTCCCTGTCCCGGTCCTTGCTCGATCACCCCAGTTTCAAAGTACCACGGAAACAAGTGCACCCCCTATCTGTCCATCCCCAGCGGAGCTTCTGGGAATGCCTGTCTTTGAAAGGGCCTCCACTTGGTGGGGTTCAACTCAGACCTTAGAGTCACAGTTGAAAACAGACATTGATTGACGCGGTAAGTTGTTAGACGGGAGATGGAAAGGACAAGGGAAGAGCTGGGACCAGGCCAACAAACATCTAGAAACCAGCTTCAGGAGGAGGTGAAGTGCACGCTGGGCCATTTCACTGGGAGGGGGACTACTCCAGGAAGTGTATTCAAATCACCCAAATCCTGTGACAGAAACAGAGAGTGAGTGCCCTCCTGTGTGACTCCACCTCACTAGACCCTGAGATGGAGAGGCTGCTTTGGAGGCCAAAGACAGTCTGGATCTCAGGAAGCTAAGAGCAAAGCCTTTGAAATCAGACCTGGCTTCTGCCACCGGGCAGTTGTACAACCTTGGGCAGGCTACGCAATTTCTCTAACAGGTTTTCTCCTCAGTGGAATGGATATAGAAGTTGTAATGCCTAATGCTGATTAAGAAAGGTGCTGTAAGAAAAGTCCTTAACACAGGGCTTGGTGCCCAGTAGAGCTAAAGTACTGGTTGTTAATGTTGTTACTCACACAGGGGTGGTGTGGGGGTGGGGAGTGAGGTGAAGGATAAGGACAGGATTTGTGACTCAGAGCTCCCTTTCTATGGAGAAAACCACCCCTGAGTTATGTTTGGTCAGTTTGGGTTCTAGAAATATGGGATTCATTAAACATATCAATCAATGTTGGAACAACATCTGCGTGCAAGGAGCTGGGGCTGCGGCCCAAGCATGTATGCAATCCAGCCCTGCTGGGAGCTGAAAACAAGGCAAGATCAGGGAAAGCTACATAAACAGAAGCACTAGGGACAGAATGGCATGGAAAAGGTAAGGGCTGTGGCCCAAACAAGAAGCTGAGTTCCATTCAGATAAGTAAGGGGGGCTTTCTGGAGGAGGAGATACCAATTGAACTGGGCTTTGAAGGAATGTGTAGAGAGTGAACAGGCTGTAAAGTGGGATTATTCCTACATTAGAGTTATTTCCTGGGGCTAGTTAAAGAACAAAATGGTGAATATTTCATTTATTATTTTTTAAAGGATTTATTCATTATTTTTAGAGAAAAGGGCAGGGAGGTAGGGAGGAAGAAAGGGAAAGAAGCATCAATATATGGTTGCCTTTCACCTGCCTCCAGCTACTGACCTGACTAAAGACTTGACTGAAGACCTGGTTATGTGCCCTGACTGGGAATCGAACCAGCAACCTTTGGGTTCATAGGCCAGTGCCTATCCACTATGCCACCAGGCAGGGCTAAACTGGTGAATATTTTAAAACCACAAAGATGACTCTGGTCATTGTGGACTGTGAAGATTAGAAGTATAGCAGAGGTCACTGGGTCCATTCCCCCTGCTTCAAGGCAGATTGATGTTGATCTCTTACCTGTGCATCACATGGATTCAGTGAGAGGTTTGCCAGGAAACTGGCCTACTGGCAGTGGCAGATTGGCTGGGCAGGGGACCTGTTACAGGCCAAGTTGGAAGTGAGTCCTCATTGAAGCCATTATGAGTTCAAAGCTTCTGTCTTTCTGGAGCTCCTGCTGCACTCTAGGCAGGGTGACTTGGGTCGTCAAAAGTATCAAGAATGTCAGGGATAAAAAGTCCAAAGACTTTTCCAGTTGGCATTCAGAGAGATCAGATCCATTGACTAGAACTTTACTACCACAGTGCATTGGTCATAAGGATTGATGTGATGATACTTTAAAACCCAGCCTTCACTGCACACCTATTACCTGCTGGTTCCCATAAAGACATACAGGGAGCTCAGACACAGCATGGGAGTAAGGGCCCTAGGGTCTCACAGCCTAGGATGAATCTGGGCTCTGCCAATTCTCTGTGCAAGTTACTAAATGGCTGCATGTCTCAATTTTCTCACCTGCAAAATGGGAATGATAATGATAGAACTTAACAGATTTATTCAGAGTTAAATGAGCAAATATATATATAAAGTTCTTGGAAAGCTCCAGGCACATATTAAGCACTCAGGATACTGAGCATTGAGTAAGGAATCTGAGGACACAGAGATATAACTTCAAACCCAAGTCCACGAGAGAAATCTAGAGGGAGTGCCAGGGTACTGGAGGCTCAGGGAAGGCCTACATTTCATGGCTGTAAATAACTGCAAATTTTCCTCGCTCTTCCTCCCAAAGACCTGGCCCAAATTCTTGATCATAATGGGGACTCAGTGGGATGGAGGGTTGCCATCAAGGCTGCCTTAAAGTCAGTATGATTTCAGTGTGAGTGTTTTGTGGTGTCAAAGAGAAGACCCTTACCACTCAGCATGATCCTTGTGTGTCCTTGTGGGTGGGGGTCTTATTGAGCAGAAAAACTTTATATGGAAAAAGCACAGTACTAGGCACCATGGATGTGCAAAGACTGAAAAGATCCAAGGCCTGCTCTCCTGTCCCCATCCTTCACCTCACTTTCCACCCCTATACCTCCCTGAACCTCTTTGGAAGAGCAGAGGGGAAGAGGAATTGTCACTGCCTACTCCACTGCCCATCCTGCTGAGAGCTTGTCAGTCAAGCCTCTCAGCTTCCATCCACTAACGGGCTCCCGGACCCTTCACAATCAGGCACTGAGGGCCTGAAAGAAATAGATGTGGAGCATCACCCTCCTTCTGCTATTCACCACATCCATATATCAACCCCACAGTGGACCCGCCACCCCAAAGATGAGATGTCTATCTCCTTGCCATTCTCCTGTCCCAAGCCCATCCGCACAGAGCTGTGGGCCCGTAAGGACCTAAGGTAAATGTAGACTCAGCCTAACTTTGCCCTCCTTGAACCTCTTCTTCTCCCCTCCTGTAGTCAAAGCTTATCCCAGCAGCTGGGAACCCCTTCTGTTCTCCCTCCTCATTGCTTAGGCCACCATTATGTTCTGAGCTGGCCTGTTGTAGCTCTTGCTATATAAAAGGGGACTTGGACCGGCCTGCGAACCCAAAGGTGGCAGGTTCGATTCCCCAGCCAGGGCACATAACCAGGTTGCAAACCAGGTCTCTAGTCAGGTCTGTGGCTGGAGGCACGTGAAACGCAACCATACATTGATGTCTCCCTCCCTCTCTGCCTCTCTCCCTTCCCCTCTTTCTAAAAAAATAATGAAATAAAATCTTTAAAAAAAAAGAAAAAGGGGACTTGGAGAATTTTACAAGTCCTCTTTTCTCTCCATGATACCTGACTCTGGCGATTATTTTCTCACTATAAGCTTCAAGTCTTACTTTGGGAGTCAAAGTTGAGCCATGTTCTATTGTGATTGTAAAAAGAGGATCCATCATAATCCCCCCCAGGCAGCGACAGCCTCTGGCTGACCCAGGGGAAGGGTCAGCTACAAAACAAGCTTTGAACATGCACTAACATTTTGAAAAATTGTATCTCTGCTGGTTTTCATTACTTAACACCCCTCTCCCACCAGCATCAAACGGTAGGCTACCATCAAGGATTCATAGCCATTTGAAACTGTTTTCCCCCAAACAGTTGTAAGCTCCAAAAACACCCACAGGTCCACAGTGCTTGCTATAGGGAGTTGCGGTCAGGTGGGGACCATCCCCAGTCCCCATCACGTAAATCCTAACTATGAATTCTTTGTTACCAGTGAGGAGAGAAGGGGAAGGGAAAGACCGGAGTTGGTCATCCTGTAAACCGAAAGTAAACAAGCTCCTAAACAATTCCCTGAAGAGTTTTCATACTGTGTACTTAGAATCTGAGTCACAAGATGAGTAGAATCCCACCTGGAGGAAAACGTCAGTGTGGTCCAACCCTCTCCCTGTCCCTGTTTCTCATTCCCCTTCACCCACACACTTACTACACAACAGTAACAGTCAGCCTGGGAGCCCAGCTACCCGGATTCAATTCCTCCCCACATGGGTGACCCTGGATAAGCCCTCTGGGTCTCATTTTCCTCTACTGTAAAATGGGGATAATAGTGACTTCACAGGCTGCTGTGTGCATTAGACAATCTTACATGCTTCATTCATCTCAAGTGCTTAGAACAGCATCTGGCACCCAGTAAGCCCTCAATTAACAGTAGCAGTCATTACCCTCCCCTTCGTTAAGTATTTGATTGATGCCAGCCAGTGTCAAGCACCTCTTCTTCACATCTTAGGCCTCAGAATGGCTACATTAAGTCATTACTGCAATGACCAGGTTATACATGAGAAGTTAAATGGCCCATCCAAGGTCCTGCAAATTGAGTAAGAGATGGTGGCAGGGTTTGTCTAACCCCAAAGCTGCTGCTCTTAATCCATGCATAATATCTCTTTAGGAACTGGGCCTAGAAGCATAGAAAGACCCATAAGATGCCCTTGCTAAAAGAGCTGGCTTCATGAGATCAGTGTACGCTTGGCCGTTCTCACAGGGGAACCAGCCCAGGGGTGACAATGCCCTTTTCAGACTCAGCAGGATAGTGATTTCTCAGTGAGGAGGCTGGCTTGGTGAGAAGTGGTTCTCACATAGTGCCTCCTAACATGGGAACCTCTCTCTCTCTTGCATCCTGGTTCAGGGCCACGTGGGACTCTGCCACTTGCCCCCAAGTACTCAGAGCCCTGGAACTATCCCGCAGCCTCCTCGGCATCCCACCCTAATGGTCCAGGCTGGATGTTCCTCTCCTCCTTTCTGACCTTGGCTCCCATTCCCCTAAGCAGAACCTACTCTGAGCTCCAGGCCTAATGAAATAATTCATGTTAAATAACACTGATGAGTGATAACAACTTAAACAACTTCATATGCCCTATCCAAAGGGATTTACATTTTAACTGAGCTGTGTCTTGAACCAAAGGAATAAAGGGCTAATGGTGGATGGAACTTCAGACACCAAAACTGGCAAGCAGACAAAATAATTGAGGCAGGGGCACTGGCCTGGCGTGGTTCAGGTGCTCATCCCGTTTCCATCGCCAGTCAGGTGCGTCCTACCCTGGCCCTTGCGGATGATGACATCCTTATCCTACGACAAAAAAGAAGCCAGTCTGTGGCTTGGGTGATGCTGTTTTAAAGCAGGCAGAGGTTTTTCCACGTGGCATGTGGGGCAAGTTAGGCAACTTGCTATAGCAACATGCTCTGGGATTCCAAACAGGATGACACAGAGAAGCGGTTCCGGCCTCCGCAGCTGGGGCTAGCGGCTTTCTTCCCGCCACAGCATCACTCAGCCGGGTCAGACTGCCAGAGTTCCTGACCCTGAAGATTTCTATGGCCTGTTTCTTTGCAGACTGGGAGGACTGGGCCTCAGGAAGGCCATGGAAAAGTCATGAAATGAACTAGTGGGCGCAGCTCCTGACATTCTGCAAAGAGCAGTCCCATACGTTTGTTCCATCTGTCAGGACAGGCCAGGTGAGGCCAGGTGACGCCAAAGACACTATAGGCTAAGGGAGACTCAGGCTTTTAAAGGTTGAATGATTTCCTGTGACTTTCCCAAGATTACTGGAAACTCAGGGGAAGGTCTTCTGGTTATAGATGACATTAGGAAACCAATTTGCCACACCCATCAAAGAAACTTAAGGAGAAAGCAATGCTTCAGCCAAAAGGATGAAGTTCGGTATATTTTGTGGATCTGTGTCAGTTTCAATACCATTGAAGCCATTCACTATTAGACCTCTGGGGGTGTCCCCATTATCCACCATCCTTCCTCTTAGCCTGGCCCAACCCAGGCCTTCAGACCACCACTGCCCGCCCATACCAAGGAGGCCCCAAGGCAGTGCCCCTCTCCCCTCCTTGTACCGGAACTGCTCTTTCATAGCCCCTCATGTTCAGTGCTTGATGGCAATCGTAAACTTTCATAAATAATTTATAGAGGGAGCTCTCCTCTGAGTTTATTTGCACCAGTTACCTCATGCAGGACCAGTTGTGTAATCTGTGAGACCAGTGCAAAATGAAAATGAAAATGCAGGGCTCCTTGTTTTAAATGATTAAGAAGTTCAAGATGGCCACAAGAGAGCCTTGCTACACCAGGTGGAGGCCCTTCTGAGTGTGGGGCCCCGGGCAATGCACAACCGTGAAGCTGGCTCTGCTCATGTGGTTGCCCCCATGAACCTGTAATTTGGCAAGGAGGCACCATGCTCCCACTTTACAGATGAAGAAACTGAGTGGCTTATCCATCTGGCCAACATGTACTGAACACCCACTACACCCCAGGCACCGCCAGGTTCTAGGGATTCCACAGCCTCTGCCTCATGGAACACAGTGGGGGCAGGAGGGTAGCAATGCCACACAGACTACAGCGCTCATGCAGAGTGCTGGTGTCCATAGATGCACAGGCGTCCATGGAGCAGTTCAAAAAGCACAAAGAGTTCAGAAGATGCTTCTGTCTCCAGTTACTGCCCCAAGACCACTTTGAGAAATCTGGGGGGCACCTTCAAGCATTTGACACTGGCCTCTGGAGTAATCACCTTGGCGAATGCAAGGAGCTGAAACTTGAAGTTGCTGACCTTTCTGCAGCAGCAGGTATTTGTACTGCAGTGGCCCTGCTTGGTTAGCACTTCTAAGCCAGGGGTTGCTCCTCAGGTTCTTTTACCTGCCCACCTCAGCCTTGCCTCTTGGACTAAGGTGGAATTGCAGACCATCGGCAAATCCAGTGTCCTCCATGCTGGAGGAATAGAGAATGATAGTATAAAACAAAACCTCTGCCCGCACCCCACCCCAGACCATGTCATCACTCTCCATGATGGAGCCCAGCATTGGTATTCTTCTAAAGCTCTCCAGTCATTCGAATGGGCAGCCAAAGCTGAGAATCACCGAAGTAATCTAAACCTAATTCCCAATCAAGCAGAAGAACAGACGTCATCAGGAAAGGAAACTGATTTGCTCAAGGTCACACAGCAGTTAGTGGTAAAGCCAAGATGTCACCAGCTCTCCCAACTCTCTGTTCTTCCAGTCCCCCTCCCTAGCCTGACGCTGCACAGGAGTCAGAGCTAGGCTGGGCTGGGGACACAATCTGAGTCAGATTTGAGAGTTTGAGTGAAGGCAGAATTTGGGAGTAAAAGTTGGTAGTGAAAGGGTTGTACATTGGTGACCCAGTCTGTGTCCCCCCTGCAAGGCCATAAGCTGTTGGTCACTGTGGGGTTCCAAGTGGGAGACCTGGGAAAGACAAAGAGGGACAGCAGTACTCATTTATCAGAACTGTCCCCAGACAGATGGAGCAGCGCAGGAGGTTCTAGGAGAAGCAGGGGATATCCGGAAGGGGCTGGATGAAGACCCCGAGGGTCATTCCAACCCTGTGGTTCTGGTCTCCAGCTGAAGCACCTGGCTGGAAGGGAAGGGATGTTCCATCCATCACAGAGAGAGGAGGCTGGCCTGGGGGTAGAGCAGGAATTCTCTGAGTCCTCAGCCCAAACTCAGGTGTCATTGTGCCTCTAGCCCCAGTCCACCCAGACCTTTCTCAATAGGAGCCAGAGTGAGGCTAAAACATAGGCTGTGTTGTGTGTAACTCTCCTGCTTCAAACCCTCAGTGGCTCCCTATTGCCATCAGGTTCAGTCCAGATCCTGACAGCGTGGCCCTGGCTGCACTCAGAACTCACCTCTAGCAGCACCAAGGGGCACAGCACCCCCCTGGAGTACCCCACCAAACTCAGCACCTTGGCTTCTCAAACATACCAGCTTTCTCCAGTCTTTACTCATATTGTTTCCTATTCTACCTCTTTTCTCCCGGCTGCCTTCCACTCACTCTTCAGGTCTCCGCTTGGGCACCATTTCTTGAAAGCCTCATCTGACCCCCTTACCCACACCTTGAAGCCCCACTTGTATGATCTCAAGATAGCCTGTACATCACCCACCAAGACAGTATTATAGTTGCCTGACCATCTTCTCCCACTAGCCTGAGAGCAGAAACCATATCTCTTAGTCTCCATGTCCCCAGCACTCATAGAGCGTTGAACATAGTAGGTGCTCAATTAATATGTGTTGAATGCATGTAAGGACTGTCTACTCAAGCTGGACAGAAAGATATTTAAGGGCAAGGCAGATGTCTTGAATTTGCACAAGGTCTGTCCCAAAAGTATTGAGCTAATGTCAATATAATTAAAACAGTTTTCGTGGCCAGTACTTTGGGGACAGATCTGTACATACACCCCACCCCCAGGAGGTCCCAATGCAATAGACTATGAATTAGCCCCAGTGCTGGGTGCTCCAGGAGCTAAGCAATGAGTCCTGTCCTTTAAGGAGTTTACAGGGCAGTATGAGAGAAGCTCCTTGGATAAATAAGCGTAATACAAGGGGGTGAGGGGAGTCATAACGGCTGTAAGGGAGCAACAGATAAAAAGACTCTGGGACTTGAGAGGTGAGAAAAAGATTATTTTGTAAGTGCAGGAAGGGTAGAGGCTGCATCTGGGCAAACAGCCTGATGTTTGCTAGGCAAGTTGCTGAGCATGTGCTATGGGAACTGCCAGAGGGAACAGCGGGCTGAGAGTACTGAGAAAGGACCCAGATGCTAAGCAAGGCATTTGGCTTTAGCAGATGAGGAGCCATTGAAGGTTTTTGAGGGAGGATAGTGCAAGTTTTTAATCTGTGCGTTGAAAAGCTCCAGGGTGGTGGTTGTGAGGAGGTGGGTGCGTGGCATGGGAAAATACCTGGGAACAGGTGGATGATCATTTGGCCACTGCAGTGACCCAGGCAAGAAGCTGCAGAGCCTGCAGTGAAGGTGGTGAGCTGAAAGGGAAGTGAAACTGTCATGGGCGCAGGGGAACAGTGCCAGGGGAGGAAAGGTGGCTGGGAGGCCAAAGGGCGGTGCCACTGCCTGAGGACAAACATTGAGGAGGGGGAAGTGGAGTCAATCAGGACCTGTTAACTTTGCAGGGCCCTCGGGCAGTTGGGAATGGTGGCCAGAGCTTAGAAGTGAGCCTGCCACATGCAGGAGCCTTGGTGGCCAGCAGGCCTGAGTGAGAGGGGGCGCTGGATCATGGGGCCTCCCGCCCCTCCATCCCCTTTCCAGGCCCAGAAGCAATGATTCATGCCCCAAACTTATAAAAAAAAACAAAACCCCAGGTTCTGATTTTAAAAGGCTTTCTGAGCAGAAGTAACCAGTGAGAGGGCCAGGCCAAACCACAAGCCAAACATCAGCTGTGGAATGTGCTTGCTGCTGATGGTGAGGCCAGCCAGGGGCAGAGAGGCTGGCAGGCTCAGCAAGTGGCCCCACCAATTGTCCTGAATGTGTCAGAATCGTCACCAAGATTGTCCCCGCTCTTTTCTCCCTTTTCAGTGTGGATCTGCTTGTGTTCTAGCACATCTGAAAAGTAGCCCCCGACCTACCCACCCCGCCCAGCCTGTCTGTTCCACTGCTCCCACACCATCCTTGATGTGAAAGCCTGCCATCCAACTTCCCATCTCTACTCAGCCTGGAGGACTATGACCAGGAGGCAGGCAAGGGTCTGGGGACTACCGTTAGGGGCACTCAGAAAGGCTCCTACGGCTTGTGGCAACAGTCACCTAATTGACCTCCCACATCTGCCCTAGTCCCATTGAGTATCTTCCACCCAGTAGCTAGGGGGATGCTGCTAGAATGTAGGTCAGATCATGTCGTGTCCTTCTTCTGCTCCAAAACCCCTAGGACTCCCCTTCCTACTCTGAGTAAGAGGTCAGGTCCTATGTGATCAGGCTCCCTCTGCCTTCCTGACCTCATCCTCTACTCCTCTCCCTTTTGCTTTTACACTTCCTCCCAGTTTCCAGAATGTTCTCCAAACATAGCAGGCACATTGGGTTTTGTACTTGCTATTCCTTCTGCCTGGAATGTTCTTCACCAAGGAGCCTCTCTCACTTCCTTCAGGTGGTTACTCCTGCATCACCATTTCATGATGGCCTTTCTGGCCCCCCTAACTAGAATTCCAGCTTCCCCTGCTTTAGTTTTGCTGAGATATTTCTCATTGTCTAGTGTCATTCCCTATTTATTGAATCACCTATTCATTGGCTGTCTCCTCCAACAGAATGTAACCATGAGAGCACAGACTCTTGCACGCTGGGTTTACTTATGTATTCCAAGGTCCAGAGCAGCACCAGCCAGTTGTGGAGTGAATCAGTGAATCAGGGAAAGCCTCACCCCAGCCTGGACTGCAGCAGCCCACAACACCACTAATTAATCCCCTTTGATATGAGCATTACCCTCTCTCTATCACCTTTCTTGAGATTCCACTCCCATAGGTGGAGAAAGTTTCAGTCCTGACATAACTGGTTTTCTCTCCAGACAAGAAGGTGGGCAGGCAAAGAGGGCTGCTGGAGATGAGTGGGAGGTTCGGGGGGGTGGGCTGTTCTTGAAGAGAAGACGGGCTTGAAAGGGGCACCCCAGGTCACAGCAGGCAGCCCAGGCTGGCCCAGCTGGTCCTGTGCTCTTCAGTGTTATTTACTATGACTCAGAAACACAAGGAGACACGGGAAAGGCCTTGTTTTACACAGTGTAAACCTAGGTATGTAATGAGACTTCCCAGGAAACAAGAGGCGTGTAGCAGAAGTTTAAAATGCCTCATTTCCCACAAAAGGGTAGTGATTCAGACATATCCATGTACCAAAGAACATAGCCATGTCATTTAATACCCCAGAAGGAGCTGGCAGTGCCCAGAGAAGATGGCAGGGGCTGAACTGTAGGCTCTAGTTTATGATCCAGTCCCTGTGAACCACCAGACCAGCATCTGCCCTGGTGGCTTGGGAGATGACGAGAAACCCATTGTATAGATAGAGAGACTGAGCCTGAGCCCAACAAGGTTCATATGAGGGTCATGTTCCATTGACTTGGCATTTGAGTACTGGCTCTGATACTAAGTCACTTCCTCTCTTTAGAATGTATAATAAAATTACAGTGTCTACCTTTTAGGATCAGAATGAAAAATTAGAAATAATGCCGATTGCCACTCAAAATGTCTGGCAAGGATGAGGTGCTCAATAAATGCTAATATATTGTATTTAGCAACAGTAATACTTGCTAACATCCATGAGATCTTCCATGCATCAGTATTTGTGCTAAGCACTCATCTTCTTGATAACCCTGTAAGAGGGTACTGTTTTCCCCACTTTAAAGACGAGGAAACTGAGGTATGTAGAACTTAAGTAACTTACTTAACTTACCCAGGTGATAAAACCACAACCTGGGGTTTGAATACAAGCAGTCTGACTCTACAGACTGCAATTCCGAGAGGTTACATGACTTGCCCAAGGTCACAGAGCTGCCACTAAACAAGAGACCCAGAATCTAGATCCAGATTTGATCATCTCTCCTGCTTCTCATACACTGCCCACACAGCTTTAGACATATCTGTGTGACTCATTGACTACTTTGACTTAATAATTTTCTTTAAATTGACTTTAAATCAACTGTCTTTTTACTTAATCTCATCCTAATTGCTATGAAATCTCAGTTTGTTTGTTTGTTTGTTTCCTCATCACTTTTGAGAGAGAGGAAGAGAGAGATGAATGCCCTGACTGGGGGTGGAACACGCAACCTAGGTATAATGCCCTTACCTGGAATCGAACCCACAACCTTTTAGTGGATGGGGAAACACTCCAACCAACTGAGCTACACCAACCAGGGCTGCTTGTAATTTTTTAATATCCATTAAACAAACGCATGAATAGTCACGTTTTAATATTCTCTCTTGTACCACCTAAGTTCTTGTCACCCATCATGCCATAGGGACACTGAGTCACATTGTGCAGCCCTTAGGAAGGACAAATAACCCTGTCTCCCCTCACCCAGAACTGAAGTGCAACAGGGTTCTGGTTTGCGGTTTTTTATACGCCCGACCATCCATCTGCATGACATGATTTCTCAGGTGCCCTTGCCCTTTCCTTGGAGGTTTGACTAAGGGCTTCTCAAGGGCTAGCGCCCCCTTGGTGTTCACTGGAGGGAACCTAGAGAAGCTGGCAGGTGTCCAGGCAACATGAGGGGCCATTTTCTCTCACGCCTGGTTCACCACGTGGTGAGGCCCAGGAGAGCACTTCCCTGCTGCCTGCTAGCCCAGTCCCTTGCTGTTTGGCTTGGCAGCAGCCCCACTAGACAGGTTTCATTGCTAATTGGGGTGGGCCAGGGAAGACGGTCTGCGCAGGGTTACCCGCTCTTGAGGGTGGAGGGAGCTTTTATGTGGAACCAGAGGCCCCAGTGAAAGCTTTGGTGAGTGTGGGGCTGGCCTGGAGTTGGTGGGGTGGGGTGGAAAGGGATATGGTGGGGGGAAAAGGAACCCCAAGTCTATTGCCCCCATGAAAGAAGAGGAAACACCTAATCCTTTCCCTAATAAATGTCCTTTGTAGATAGAGATTAAAGTGGAGGGGAACGGTTTGCTTTTTCCAAGCCCTAGCAGCTCCAGAAAGCCCTCCTTTTCCAGGAAGCTCTCCTGAGCCACTGCCAAAGAGCTGGTCCTATTTCTTAGCAGCATCCCCACTCCTATAAGGCTGTCTGACCCCTTGGACAGTGGACACAGTTCCCTTGCTTCCCTCTTTCTTTCTCCTCCTGAGTAGCACTGCAGTATCCTGCCCTACTTCCAACACACACCCCTCTTAGGGTCTTGATACTGTCTCAGGCCATTCACATCAGCCAGCAACCCCCCTTCTTCAGAACCTGGCTCTGCTATGCCTATTGGGTAGTAAAATAGCTATAAAGTAATTTCCATAGGGGAGTTCATGGCTGATCCAATTTAGATCTAGCTCACCCATTATTGATTGGTTGCTTTTTTTTTTTAAGAAATGGTTGCTTGAAACCAGCTGTGACAGCCCAAATGGATCAATCTGGGCCAATTTTGAATGTTACAGATGTGGAGACCATGGCCTGGGGCTTGATTACATCTTTCATTAGCTGAACCCTCCAAGCTTAGAGTAATGAAAAAGCTCTGGGTCTGCAGATGGCAACCTCTGGGTCAAGTTCAAGCTCCAATACTAAACTTGAGTGAGTCAATCATGTCTACACGTAAGACTGCCATTTCATGACTTCTAACATCAATGTTTGGCCTTCCTGATTCCAAAAGCTCTTTGGGACCATGGTTCTTTGCCTGCATAAACATTCCTGAACCAGAATCTAGACTCTGACCATAAAGGTACAGGTGACATTAGAAAGAAGTTGACAACAGGGACTCTATTTTATTATTTTATTTTTTTAAAGTGTTTATTATTTTTAGAGATGGGGGAAGAGAGAAAGGGAGAGACACATCAATGTATGGTTGCCTTTCACCTGCCTCCAGCTACAGACCTGGCTGGAGACCTGGCTTGCAACCTTGCTATGTGCCCTGGCTGGGAATTGAACCAGCAACCTTTGGGTTCGCAGGCCGGCACCTTATCCACTGTGCCACCAGCCAGGGCCTAGGGACTCTATTTTAAAATAACCTCATCTAGCGCAAGGGTGGACCCAGCACATAGTTGGCCCTTTCTCATCCACAGGCCCATGAGAAGTCCTGGGCCTCAGGGAACTCTTGAGAGGCCTCAATACCAAGTATCTGCCTAGGAGGGAACTTGGAACCTGAACATCCTAGACAAATGGCCATCCTTGGTTTGCATCCCTGCAAAGACAGAGAGCTCACCACCTCACAAGACAGGCCCTTGTTTTCCAGAAAAGACAGGTAGAGCTCTGAGCCCTTATCTCTTCTAAGGACCTCAAATCGGCAGTAGACATTTGCAAGAATTTTAAAACCACAAGTAACTACCATACACCAAAAACCAAAGCGCTTCTGCATAGCCCTTGAGGGACGAAAACCCTTTCACTACCCAGTATCCTCCATCCCCACTAAGCATAGCCAATGGCATTGAGCTTAACTTGGGTTCTGGTGGATCTATGCTGAGCCCTGTGCAGCCAGAGAACTTTTCAGATGGGTGTGGGTCTATCCACTACAGGGCGGGCCCTGTAGGCTTAGAAGGGAAGGGCCCCCACAATTCCTTTTATAGTTTGCATTCAAAAACCAGGCGCAGACAGGCACAGCCGTTCTCCAGGTCCTCACTGCCCTACTTCCTCTCCTCCGAGGGAAAGCCCTGCCACAAATTGCATGTGCCGAGCCTTGTCTTGCTCTTAGTTTGCCCAAACACTCCCTGGGCTGGAGCTAACCCCGGATGCATAGGGCCCTTGATCCACACACCCATGACAAGCAGAAAATAATCTTAGGAGTTGGAAAACCAAAACCAAACTGTCTGAGCTTTTGGAGCTGGTGGGTATGTCAGGAAAGGGAGGGACTCGCTGTCCAATTCGGCTCCCTTTGAAATGGCCAGTGGCCAGGATCAGAGTGAGGAGAGCTGCCACGTACAGCTGTGCAGGCTGTGCACCCCATCACACAATCAGCTACAATGTAAGTGGCGCCCTCTGCAGTTGTGTAATATGGTGCAGTAACCCCAGGACTCGGAGGTAAAGAAAGTGCTAAAAGTGTACGTAAAAGGGCTTCATGAAATCTTATACAGGGACTTAGAGTATCTAGTCCAGTGTGCCTTTTACAGTCAAGGAAACAGGGCCAGGAAGAAACTGGTCCTAAGTCATAAAGCAAGTCAGAAGCCATGCTGAGATTAGAACCAGGGCTTCCAAAGCCAAAGGCAGAAGTCTAATTTCCTTCTCTTTCTGGAGCTTACAGTACCACAATCCCTTTAACTCCTTGATGCCAGGTTAGTATGTGAGGCTTGGGAGGCCTGAATGCCTCTATTCATATACTTTTTTTCAGTCTATTTTAACAAATGCACATTGAGCTCCTATCATGTGCTGGGCATTGTTTTAGATGCTAGGAATAAATGAGGGAGACAGATACAGTCCCTGTATCTGGTAAATGTTTAATAACCCATTCTGGCTCTTGAGATGGGGTAGGGAGAATCCTTATTTGTAGCATTTGCCAATTACCATGGTGTAAATCCTCCCAACATGGTTAATTTTAAACCACCCACATGACATCACTGAATGGGAAGATGGCACACAGTCAGCTCTGTGAGCAGCATCTACTGCCCCCACTGGTCCCTTCCCTTGGATCTTAAGCTTCCATGGGAAAGGAGACAGTGTCCAAATGTGCAAGTAGCTTTTAACCATCTGTAATTATCCAACTGTAAAGAGATAAAGAAGCTGCTTTAAGGGAGCATAACGGGTTCTCCATAGCACAGTAAGGCCATGACATTAAAACTAGAGGTTGAGAAGTGCCCGGATGAGCAAAGATCTTGGGGAAGAATGTTCCAGGCAAAAAGCCTAGAGGTAGGAAGGCAGAGTGGCTGGAAGTAGAAAGTGATGGAGACCATGGCACAGGGGCAGGTGGGCCCCAGAGCATTTTAAGCAAGAAGGTGCCAGGATCTGATGGGCATTTTAGAAAGATCACTTTGGCTGCTTTGAAGAGCAAAGTTGGAGCTGAGCAAAAAGTAGAACTGAGGGACAAGTTAGAAGGCTCTTCCAAAAGCCCAGGCACAAAAGGATGAAAAGGAGTTGGTCTGGGCCCATCAGAAATAAAGAGGAGTGAGAGGGGAGCAAAAAGGGGATAGATGTAATACAACAACAATAAAGTTAAAAAAAAAAAAAAAGAAATAAAGAGGAGTGGACACACTTGGGAGGAACTGAAGGGGAGGAACCTGCAGGATTTGCAGGAAGTGAAGGAAAATCCTGGGGAACAACATCCATGCTTCTGACTCGAGTGATCAGAGGGATGGTAATGCTGAGTCCCGGGTCAGAGATACTTGGGGAAAAGCTAGTGTGGAAGTGAGAACCTAGGGCACCTTTTGGTTCTGTGAAGTGTGAGATGCTATGAGACAACAAGTGAAAATGTTCCATGGGCAGCTGGGCATTGATTGTGGGGCTGGAGGGCAGGTCTGGGCTGGCGGAGGCATGATCTGGGTTCTCAGGGGCCTGGGCTCAGCCAGATCCTACAGATGTATGTTTGGGGTCACATCTCTTGAATCCAGTTTTCCACACAGCTTGAGGTCTATGCTTGGGAGGTGGGGTGAGGTCTAGTTGATCCAGACTTTATTGTACATTAAATGAACTTACAACACAGAGATTCATAGTATCACTTTTGGCATGCTTTAATATCCTTCATGGAAGCTCTTAAAAGCTTAAGAGGTCCATTTTGATCACTTCCCTACTTGGAAAAAAAAAAAAAGAATGATGTAAGACTGAAAAACACACTGGCTTTCATAAAATTGTGAGTCCCATTCCTGGAGGAGGGGGCCCATGTGTACTTTGAAGGAATGAGATGGTTGTCCAAGGCTCGGAGCAAAACCTATGTTAATGACAGGAAATTTCAACTTGGTATTTGCTGTTTTCAATTTTTATGCTTGTTTTCAATGAATTAGATATCTGCTTAACCAGCACATTAGCAAACATCTGATTTCTTTTTAAAAATTACAAGGGCAGCCCTTGCTCTCCCCCACACTTGCACCTTCCTTCCATCTCCCTTCTCAGGGTGCATACATAAGTATCTCTCTTTCAGCTGGCATCCCACCTGCTCCAACAAGCACTATGTCTCCGCCACACAGTCCAGCAATGGGGCCCTCACTGCTCCATCAGGCTGCTCAGCCCAGGTCTGATTCTTTCTGATTTTGAGCATCCATCCTGCTATAGGAATGCAAATGCTCCAGAGAGGAGGGGGCGGGGGCATTGTGATATGTTTCTCTTCAGAGAGTGGAGGGGACATTGTGACAAGTCTTTCCTTAACAAGCATTTGTTTATCAGGAAACAGGACACTGAGGGAGCAGACATTTCTCCTGATGTCACAAGAACACTGAAGTGGGGGAGGGAGGGAGGCCAGCCAGGGCAGGGGAGATCTGAGGTGGCCAGCACCCAGTGTGTATCGTAAGGCAGGGCAGGGCCAGGCTGGAGAAATAGGAGGGTGAACTGACAGGGCCACGAGTAAAAGGAGACTGCCCTGTGACCCCCTGCATAGGTCCTTCTTCGAGGAATACCTAGTTAATTCAATAAGCTCATCCATGCCTATTCATTCATTCATTCATTCATTCGTTCACTCATCCATGAGTTTATTCAGTCAACTATTATAGAGAGCCCGCTGTGTTCCAGGCACAGTGCAGGGAGGGCACAGAGATAAGGAGGGACAGAACCCCTCGACTTAGTTCATGCAGCCTCTCTTTTGGCCCGAAAGAGGTCAGCATGGGGTCTACACAGATAGAGCTATTTCTGGTCCAGCAGAGGGCGGTGAGAGGCATCATCTTCCGGCACCAAAGAGAGCTCTGCCTCCTTCACACAGACGCAGCTGGCCTGCAGGGGGCGCTAGAAATGGGTGGCGGCTGTGTTGCCCGGAAGCAGACAGTTGTAGGGGCACCTGGGCCAAGGGCAAGTCAGTCTTAGAGCCTGCGTTTCCTCCCTTTTCAGTCAAGATGAAAAGCCCTAATCCCTTGTTAGAATTAATGAAGTGCTGTACTGAAGCGCCTGGCTCATCCCTGGCACTTGCTCTGAGGGTGGCAGCTGAATCCCACCAGGAGGTTTGGGGAAGGAGTGAGCCCTCAACGCCGCTGGGGACTGGGAAGGCGGATTCCCGCTCCGTGTCCCACCAACTAGAAGGCCTTGATCATGGCAGGTAAACTTCCTAAGTCTCCATTTCCCATTGGTGGAAGAGGCCCAGCCCACCCTTGGTGTGTGTTTACTTTGTGCCTGTTGGCTATCTACCAACTCTAGGCACCAAGGGAATGCAGGGGCAGAAGGTGGCATGGGTCATGTGCCCTGGACTCTCCACCTCAGATAATAAGGAGGGGAGTCAGGAGGCAGGACAGTCAGGGTGGGACAGGGACGAGGTGGGTTGATTGACAGGGCAAGTGGGACATGCACTGGGCCCCACTAACAGGTGGGTGCAGAGTAGGGGCCGACAGTAAAAGAAGGCAGGGAGGCAGAGGAAACTGAGAGCAAAGGCATGGAGGCGAGAGTGGCCATGTTCCCTGTGTAGACGGTGTGTTGCAGGCTTCCTGGAAAGACCTACTGTGATTATGACTATACAAGCCCTTTACCACTTTACACCTCTATGCACACGTGAGGGTGTCCTCAAGTCTCGGAGCTCAAAAGGAACCTGCACTCATCTAGTGACGACATCCGCCCATCGTCATGCACAGGAGGAAGCTCACTGACTTTGCCATGTTCTTTCTCACATATTTAACAGTAGATGGTCCTACTGCTCTGGGGCTTTTCCTCCTGGAGAAGGTGGCATGTGGCCACAGGCACCCACAGAGCAGCTGCTGGTGCATTCACAGCAGCTCACTGCCCCGGCAGCAGTGGGAGTGGGCTGGGGACATGCTGGCTCCCAAATGAGATCACTTTCCTGAGATGTTTCCAAAGAAATGAGCAGTGCCCTCACGCTGTGGAGAGGTTGATGCCTTTCCATGGAAACCTCTGCACTGATTCACTCTCCCTTCTTTCCTCTGTCCGGACTGGGGCTACAGCTCATCCCTCAATGGAAGGCACCTCCACTCCTGAAAACCTGTCCTTTCTCCAGACTCCTCCTGTCATTACCCCTTCCACCCTCGCCACTCAGGCTAATCCCTTGGCCTCGCATATTCACACACATGTACACGCATGCACATGCATGCCCAGTGAGCCATGTTCTGACCTGCACAAAGTCAGGGGAGCCAAGGTTACAAGAATCTATCCAGATACGTGGTTCTACCCAACAGAGAGGAGAAGACAAGATGGTGATACAGTGGTGAGCTCAGTAGTTGGATGGATGTGAGCAGGATGGTGACTCCGTGGTGTTTCTTTCAGAGAAAAAGGCGATGGGATAATGACCAGTTAGCAGAGAGACCCGAACTGACATCTAGAAGGCTAGTCATTTTGTAAAGAAGTAAGATGCTGATGAGTTGATTAGAGGAGCTAGAAAACAGGGTGGTCTTTTGCAAGAGTAAAGAGGAGGGACTGTCCCTATGCTGGGCAGACCCAGGCTTGGCAAGTTTGCCCTAAAGCACAGGGGCGGCATCAGGCCTGATGGTAAGAACTGGCTGGGGGTCAAAGCCCCCACTTCCAGCAGGGGGCAGTTTTAGCCAAATGCTGAGTCACTGGGGGCCAGTAGGAGTGTCACACTCATTTTTAGAAGTGGCCCGAAGCTGAGGGGCAGTTGTGTTTTACCCTAGTACCAGAGGGGTGGGAGGAAATGGTGTCAGTCCTGGAAGCCAATCTAATAGAGACTTTCAGAGGCAATGACCACCTGCCTGCCCCTCCCCTCCCAAAGGAGATGGATTTGGAAATGAATCCAGAAGGGAAGGGCAGAGAGACCCAGGACATCCCCACTGTGAAGGTCTTTAGACCACCTGGTCCAGCTCCCTCAATTTCTAAAGGGGAAACTGGGATCCAGAGAGAAAAACTATCTTCTTCAAGGTTCTACCAGTCCTAATGGCAGAAACCAAGGGAAAATCCAGGTCTCCTGACACCCAGCCTTGTCTACTTACCGCAGCAGTTCTAGCCCTCAGGAGGCAGGCATGGCATTCCCATGTCCCTTCTCTGCACCCTAGAGCCAGCCCGCCTGAAACCAGGAGTCCGTCCTCTGGCCTTTGACTTTGGTAATGGTCCTCCAGCCATTTCTTCTCACTGAAGGGATCAGCGCTTCCAACCGTAAAAGATTCTAGGAAGAGGGAAGGCTCCATCATTCTGAGGCCACAGAGCCATGTACTCAAGGAGTCAGTGTTCTCAGCCTGGTGTCCACACTTTTTTAAATGAGTGACCCAAAGGGAACCATGGTGCCCCTGCCCACATGCCCTAAATCTTGCTGAGGTCTTAGCGGCACAGCCTGGCTCCAGGGCAGAGCTGGGCTTTCTTAGAAAGGTGACCGCATTGCCAGAACCCCCACCAAGACCTCTGTCCTTCTGGCATCAGGGTTTGCCTAGAACAGCAGTCAGGAAAGGAGGGCCCTGGGGCCAGGGCTCCATGGGTCAAGGAAAGGGAGGAAGCTGGACCTGGGTAATGCAGAGCATCGGGTGATGGTTTTCTCCCATCCTTCCCTTGGGCTCAGGAATGCAAAACACAATCATTGTTGCCTGGAGAGTTCCCCTTCCTAAATGAGTTTAGTTCCAACCAACATTAAGATGAGTTTGCATTCCTCCGCACAGCTTGGCCTCCAATTCCAAACTGTTTGCAGAGGCTCATGATAGATGCGTACATGCCGACAACTGGAAGCTGGCTGTGCATTTGCTGAAGAGAACCTTTCCAACATGTTTTGGGACTGGGGGTTGGGCCTTGGATGCCAGAGCTTGTACTCTTGTTTCACAGATGAGGAAACTGGGCCCCTTCTGACAGGCATCAGGTTCACTCTCCTTGAACACATGGCCAAGTTAGTGACAAAGCTGAGATTAGAACCCAGGTCATGCTGCCCTGATGCAACCTTCTCTCAGCCCCACTTCAGGCTCTGCTGGCTCGCATACATGCTTCTTGGCCCACACGTGCCACATGGATGTAGATCCTGAAGTCATTATCGGACTTCATGTCCTCATTGCCCAGCATGAAACAAAGAGCACCACTGGCCCAAATAGATAGGTATTGAACTGGAAGGTTGTGGAGGAGGGTTACACATGTAACTACCTCATGCTTAACAGTATTGTTAGTTTGGGGTAGGCGGAGTTGAACTTGAGGCTTTAATTCAACACATTTTACTGTGTCCCAGTCCTGTGCTTCACATTGATCGGAATCTTGGGATGCGTCACTACTCAGGACCATCGTATGAGATAGGTACGATGATGTTCCCTTTTTTGGAAGTAAGGAAATGGAGGCGCAGTTTCTGTAACTTGCCCCATGTCTCGTATCTAGTAGGTGACAGAGCTGGGATATGAAATCAGGGTCCCTTTCTGGATTTCCTTGTTAGTCCCAGTTTTTCACTCCTCTGTATCCACACCCTTTGCTATGCAACTTCTCAGTTTCTGTCACTAAAGGGGCAGAGTAGACCCCCCGCCCCGCCACCACCACCACTACTTGGCTTTGGGCTGTGCACATGTGGCAGAAATGAAAGTTCTTAGCTGAAGTCTTAGGCCACCTTGTCTGTTTCTGCTTGCCCACCTGCACTTCTGACAGCAGCGTGAGAAGTGCTTGCTCAGCCTAGTCCGTGGACCCCAGGAGATGGATGAGAGAGACACTGGAGCAGAGCTGCCCCGGCTGAGCTGCACTAGCCACACCTACCTCAGATCAGCCATCTCTTCAGATACATGAGACCAGCAGAACCACTCAATTGAGTTTGGCTTGGGCCAGCTATGCCCAGGTGCCTGCAGGCATGTGAGTTAAAGCAATGTTGTGAGTCACTCAGATTTGGGGGCATATTATAGCATTGTCATAGCAATGGGATGGGGAGAAGATGCATGGGATTCACTCTGCTCATTGTGTCGGTTTAACCCCGGGCACTAAATGCCCCTATGAATGGAGGGAAGTACAGGCAGAGAAAAGCCCATGATGCAGTGTGATTTTCCTAGCATCCAGCAGCCACCTGCAGGGGAGGGACTGCACATTCTCTCCACCCACAGGGGGCCTCCCAAGGGCAGGGCCCAGGTCCCCATCCTCCTGAGGGAGAGCATAGTTACTGGTCTCCTATGAGGACAGCAGGCCCCCAAAGGCAGGGTCCCACCTCTCCTCAGTCAGAAATCTCCCTTTTCCTCTCAACTGGCCCAAAGCTGCTCGGATGAGGCAGGACCAAGTTCTTCCCCCTCCCTGTCTCTTTGTTTCATTTGTCACTAGTGCCTATTACAGGGGTCTAGACTAGGAACCTTGGACCTTGTCAGCGATACCCCAGACCTGCCTGACTTTGAATCAACAGCCTCAGGGTAGGAGGGAGAGGTAGCTGGTGAAGTCAAGAGCCATCACCCTATGGAATTTGCCTGGGCAGAGGGGCAGCAATTCAACTGAAGCTCAGTCACCTAAAGCTCATTGTGTCCCACTCTGAAATGTTCCCTTCCTTTCCTTTCATAGCAGCAGAAGGTCCATTCTACCATTTGTTTTTGCTTAGTCCCATTTCAGGGTCTTTTCTGCCCCTCACTACCATCTGAGATTTGCTTTCGGATGTGAAGATTCTTGGGGCCCAAGTCAAACTGGGAGGAGGGAGATAATACCAGGGAGTTTGGGTAACATTCCAGCCTCCTTCACTGCCATCCCAGGAAAATGAAACTTGTTTACACAGGTGTGTCTGCCCCAGAGCGCTGAGCCAGAAGAATGAGTGAGTGAGGCTGGTGTCCCGCTGCGCAGCCCTATTCACTCTCAGAGTCGCTTCCTCTTGTCGTCAGCTCATGTCTGGGGTTCCGTCCACACTCTCAAGGCCCTGGGACTCTGGCTGGTCATCCTGATGACCTGGGTTGATCAGTACTTAGTGAGCAGGATCTGAGAGTGTGGGGCCCAGGCTGGGGGAGTTTCTAAGAAGAGGAGAGGAGCACCAGCCTGGGTGGGACCACCACAGCGAGGAACTCAAGTGGCTGAAGGAGGTGGGAGCTAGAAGCGGTTAGGAAGGCTTGATGGTGGTAGGCAGCACCGGGCCAGGCCGATGAGGTCTCAGGGTTCAACCCTGCCACTTCCTAGCCAGGTGACCCTGGCCAGTTACCCACCTCCTTTGTGCCTCAATTTCCTCACCCATGAAATGAGAATAATAATATACTTGCCTCCAAAGGTGGTTGTGAGAATTATATAAATCTGGAGCTGTGCATGGTACCTCACCCTCAAGGAGCCTGGCAGGGGGTAGGAGTAGGTGGGCAATTCCTGACACCACCACCCAGAGGGCTATTTTCTTCCTCCTTTCCCTGGTGCCACCTTCACATGAGGAATTCCTGCCTGCCACCTGTGGGCCACCTCTCCCATCCCTACACATTGCTCTTCAGGGCAGATCATACTTCCGGAAGCTTCCTGCCACCCCAGCCACAGCTGTCCCTCCAACCATAGTGCTCTGGTTACATTGCACTTTCTCTCTGGGTTTCCATGGGCCATTGTCCCAAGCTGGTAGAGTCTCTACACTCTCCTTGTCCTGCTGGCCCCTCTGCGGTGTTGGGGCTAGCCCCTGGCTCAGTGCCGGACCCGGCGATGAGTCAGCAGACCCCATCTTGCCCTCATGCAGCCACCCTCCTGGTGGGGAGAGGACAGTAATCAAACAACCACACCCGTGGCGTATAACTGCTAACTGGGGTAGGAAAAGGCGAGTCCCCTGTCACCTGTTAGTAAGGTGTGAGGGGTGATGAGATTATTAGGTAAGACCTGGTATAATCAGAAGTCAGAGCGGTTTCCTAGGGGAGGGGTGGGGAGGCTGTGACATTTGTGTTGAGATTTCAAGGTGATGAGAAGGTCATCAGAGATTCAGGCAGAGGAAACTGCATGTGCAAAGGCCCCAAGGTGGGAGCAGAAAGGGGGCCCTTGTACTTGGACTACAGGGAGGTAGAGGAAAACTCACACAAGGCTGGGGAGGCCGTGTGCAGATATTGGACTCCCAAGCTCCCTGGAAAGTTTCGTTTTCTGTCAGAGGTACGGGTGGGTGGGCTGGGGGAACAGTGGATTCTCAACAGTTGCTCGTAAGCCAGAGTGAGCTGTGGAGGTGACGGTAGCTCTAGACAAGTGCTGGCCAGCGTGTCTCAGCCTTTGGGACTATGACTGCCCCACCTGGTGACGTGGTGTGCCCTCCACCTTAGTCTGGATTTAAGAACCGTGGGCCCCCGTGGTGCTCAAGCTCCACGCTGTAGTTTGGGTGCCGTCTTGGGACTCACTGATGCTTTTTACACGGCGATAAGATTCTGAGAAAGGGAGCAGCTGCTGATGTAACTCGCCACAGTCCACAGGAGAGCAGCCCAGGAATTGCGGTTTCCCCCTCTGTCATCAATATCAAGAGCAGGAAAGTGGCAAGCTGCCCAACCCAGCTCCAGGGTCTCTGCAACCGGCCTGTTGGTTCCCATCAAAAATAACTTGGTTTTATTTTGTTGGTGTTTGGGGTCCATAAATCTCTGAGCGGACTGCATTCCCCAAGCATGAGAGCCACGTGCCCTCCAAGGAGCCACCAGAGAGCTTGCCGGGGCTGACTGACTGAGGTCAGGGTGGCAGGCTTGACATCACTTTTAGGAAATCCATTCTCTGGTTGGTTCGGTTTGGTCAGAAGCAAATGCCAACTGGGAGAAGCCAGAACTTTGTAACTTAATGACTCAGCCCTGAGGGCTTTTGTCTTCTCCCTTGTGGCCAGACTTCACTAATCCTGTCCCCAGGAGGTTGGGGGTGGGAGCACTACGGGAGAGCCAGCCCTCGGTGAGAGAGGCCCACCGGGTCCCTGCCCTTCTGCCATCTCTCCCACCTGCTCCTTCCAACCAAACCCAAAGGCAGAGGAGGGGGTACCTGAGGCCAGAGGGAAGAATTGTCTCTTCCCCAAGAGGGTCCTGTGTATGAAAGGCTGCTTTCCCAGGGGTTACCTATCACCTAGTGCCATGAGCTACGTGACAATGGACTGCTCTAACCTCCTCCCAGCTGAGGGATTTGGGACAAATCCTTTCACCTCCCAGAAGTATGATTATATCTATTTCTCAGGATTGGTGTGAGATTTAAATCAATATAAAATTAATGGTTATACAGCCAGAATAGTGCCTAGAATATGTCAGTGTTCAGTAAATACTGCTTCCTTTATCCCCTTCCTCACAAATGGGAGAAAGCATTCCAGCCAAGCACGGGTCCTGGTCTCCAACAACTCAGTCAGGCGATACCTGGGACCATTAACTAGGAGCAAGATCTTTACTTGAGGCACTAAAGTTACAACAGTGAGGAGGTAGCAATGTCTCATGGCACTTAGAGAAGGTAAGAATAGTATAGAATATCAGCCACATGAGACTAAGCAGACATGTAATACGTTTATGATCCTACTATGAGGAAAAAGGAAGACTAAGGGTTTGAGTGGCAAGGTGATGGACAATATGGCATTGACACAGAGACCCTAATGACTTGAGGGAGTAAGAGCATTCCACGCAGAGGGAGCAGCCAGGGCAAAGATGCTGATCAGAGGACAGACCTGACGTGTTCTAGGAACAGCAAGGAGAACTGGGGGCAATGTGGCTGGAGCAGCAGGGTGGAGGCGAAGGACAGGAAACCATGGGTGGGGAGAGCAACAGGGGCTCACGCAGGGCCTGGCAGGTAAGGAGTTCGGCTCTGGCTGTGAGTGGAGTGGGAACCTGATGGGATGGAGCATACTTAGCCGAGGAAAGATGGGATTTGATGGGTCTCGGAAGGATCCACCTGGCCGTGCTTGTACAAGAAGCACCAAGAGTGGCTTCATTTTAACTGGTTCTTGTGTTGATACACACTGGGAGTGGTGGGCGGGTCTGGATTTCCTGACTTCCCGAGCAAGCCTTTCTCCTGTTCAGGGCCGCCTCCCTCTGAGGGGCTCAGATGCAGGTTGGGGAGGACCAGGCACCACCGGGGAGCATCTCCAGGGGGCACCAGGAAGCCAGATAAAGTTTTGCCCCACACTCAGGGATTGCCTGAGGCCTGCACATGTATGCATGTCTGTATGTGTACGTACATGCATGTGTGTGTCCATTCCTGGGACAGAGTTGGAGATCGAGTTCCCTTCTGTTGCACAGTTGACAGTGGTGTCTCTCTCCCCTATGACGTGTCCCCAAAGGGCAAGGATTTGTGCTTCTTCACCCACCCTTCGCTTGCCTAACCAGGGTCTTTTTCCCAAGGCTGCCTGCTGCTAGTCTGGGCTTTGTAAATAAGGCATTAAGGGGCTACCACACATTTCCTCTGCCACCCCCGCTGAGGGCCACAACACTAACTTCATGTGGTGGGTTAGGAACCACGAAGACAGGGTTTGCAGCTACATAGCCATTTGCTGCCACTATCCTCTCCTATACCTGCACTTCCTCAGTGATCACACTCTCTTGCCCACTGAGCCCAGACTCGACCTCACAATCTTTCTTAAGTCCTTGAAACACTGATACTCAAATGACAAGAGTAAGTGACAGCACACACACCTAACAATCCTACTGGAAGATGTTTCAGTTTTGCGTCTGGGGACTCATTCTATGACTCTAATGATGGAACTACTTTTGGCCACTATATCTATTTCCTGAGCAAAAAAAAGGAAGTGTGGAGGAAACCACTTGTAGGGTAGGCCTGATCAGGCAGGTGCCCCAGGGCTGCGCCCGTGAACACTCAGCCCCGGGGCCAGAGCCCAGGAGGGGACAGTGGGAGACTTGCAGTTACAAGCTCAGATTCCAGGTTCCCCTCCAGCAGCCTGTGGGACCTGGGGCAGGTCAGTTCACCTCTTGGACCCTTGGCTTTCAGTTTGCTGCCCCATCACAGGGTTGTCACTGAGATCAAATGATAACATACAACTGAACGTTCTTTGAAACTTAAAAAGTGTCCCACACATGGAAGGGTAACAACAATAAAATTCTTACGCTGCTGATTGGTTTTGACCGATCTGAAGGTTTTGGCTTGAGGTGGGATTCCACACCTTAAATTGCAGGGGTCCCTAGTTTGCTGGTCCTATTAGTGCTAACAACTGGGCAGAGATATCACTTACATGTGTGACAAGACCAAACATGCCCTGAAAACGGAGGAGCGTTGCGGAGCAGGCATCTGAGGTGCTGGCCCTGATGCCGCCGCTGACCTGCAGTGGGGCTCTGGACCAGACTCCTAACCTCACTGGGGCTGAACCCCTCTGCCCAATGTGGGTGACGCTTGCTCATTCTCCCAAGTCCTGTAAGGGTAAATGATGGTGGAAACACCGACTGCTGTACCAATGCGAGTTGTTACCGCTTGTAATTTGGCGCAAGAATGCCAAAGGGGCGAAGCATTTGGCTCAACAACAAGGCTTTCCACAGGGAGGGAATTGGCATGTGACTTCACCAAAAAGGAAAGATCTTTGGGGCCAGGGTTAAAGGGTTACCGGGGCCCATTTCTACTTTGCCTCAGCTACCGCAGCCAGTCAGTGGCCCCTGCTGGAGCCAGGCAGAGCCTTGCAGACCGGTTCAGCCAGGCTTGACAGAGAGGTGGGAAGTCAGTCCCCTGACTCTTTAACAGGCAATGAGAGAAGGGAGGAGAGAGAGCAGGGGAGAGAGAAAGAGGAGAGAAGAGGAAAAAGGGAAGAAATGGAGGACCGACCAGCAAAGCTGGAAACAGCAGAGTTGGAGAAAAGAATGATGGACAACAGGTGGGATTGACTTTGGGGGGAATGGAAGAGTGGGGAGGGGGCAGAGGGGAGCAAAAAGGGGATGAATGTAATACAACAACAATAAAATTTTAAATTAAAAAAAAAAAAAAACAAGAGTGATGGAGGAAGAGGGCTGTCTCTTCCCTGTTGAGAATGAGAGTTTTCTGAGGGAGAGACTGGTCTTCCCACTCAGACTGGGTCTCCCTAAGAGTAGGTTTTATGCCTCCCCTGTTAAATTCTGCTGCCCAAGGGAAGGGGCTGGTCCTGTCCCATCACACTGGGCTCCCCTAAGCAGGAACTATGTCAGCCATTTCATACAAGGGATCCCCAAGGATAGGGGAACCTCTCCTCCCAGACTCTCCAAGACAAGTGACCTGCCATATCCCTGGGTCCTCCCTCCCCTATCCCTGGGACCAAGACCTCCACCTGCCTAACTCCTCTGCTCTCCTCTCTTCCTCTCCCCACCCCAGGCTTCACGGACACCTTCAACATGGACACCAGGAAGCCACGGGTCATCCCTGGCTCCAGGGCTGCCTTCTTTGGCTACACGGTGCAGCAGCATGACATCAGCGGCAAGAAATGGTGAGCGAGAGCTGCTACCCACCCAGCTCTGACCTCCCCACGTAGCTCCCCACCCATCCCCTGAACCCAGCGGCTGCCAGACCGGTCCTCACATGTAGGTGTCCCCATTTCTATGACTTGACTCCTTGTCCTGGTAGGCAGAGGCTGCAGGGGCTCTTCCCTGACAATGAAACTTTGAGCATTCCCATCCACAGGTCATTTCACGTGAGAAATGGGAGTGGACATTCCCCCTCCTTCCAGTTATATGACAGCACAGGCAGCAGGTACCCTGAGACCAAGAGTGACCCTCTCCCATCTCCTCTCGGGGCCTTGTGTCTCATCTGGGGGTGAGCAGCACCTCTTGGCAAACACCTCCCATGCTGTTAGGGGGTGTCTCTGAGGGGGTAGATGTAAATGTGCTTACAAAGCTAAAACAGAGGCAGTGGTAGCATTAAGGAAAATGAGAGCCAGAATGAGTGGAAGGAGATCCCAGGACTCTTTGAGGGAGGGAGCAATCAAGGAGAGGAAAGGAGCCCTAGCCAGTGTGGCTCAGTGGGTCCAGTTTGATTCCCCATCAGGACATAGGTCCAGGTTGTGGGTTCAATCTCTGGTCAGTTGAGTCTCCTACAAGAGGCAGCAAATCAGTGTTTCTCTCTCACATCAATAGTTCTCTCCCTCTCTTCCTCCCTTCTTTCTCTTCTCTAAAAATAAGTAAATAAAATTTTTCTTTAAAAAAAAAAAAGGAAGCCCTGGCTGGTAGCACAGTGGATAAAGTGCTGGTTCTGAGAACCCAAAGGTCACTGGTTCGATTCCCAGCCAGGGCACATAACCAGGTTGCAAGCCAGGTCTCCAGCCAGATCCATAGCTGGAGGCAGGTGAAAGGCAACCATACAGTGATGTTTCTCTCCCTCTCTGTCTCTCTCCCTTCCTCTCTCTCTAAAACTAATAAATAAAATAAATTTAAAAATAAAAAGGAGAAAAGGGTTCACCTCCAATTTCTAAAATAACTTTATTGGATGATTATTTTACATATTATAAAATTCACTCATTTCAAGTGTACAATTCTATGACCTTTTTAAATATATTGACCAAGTTGGGCAGCCATCACTGCAAATCAGATTTAGAATATTTTCATCACCCCAATAAGGCCCTCATGCCCATCTACTGCTAATCACCATTCTCCTCCCTCTAGTTGGCTTTTAGCAGACAGAAGATAAAGTCTTCTCTCCTTCCTGAGAGAAAAGGGGCAAGGCCTTGGCCTGGCCCTCTTAAATGCCTTTGCCAAGTTCAGGGACCATACAAAGAGAAGAATACTGGTGTTTAATGTCCTGCAATGCCCTCTTCCTAATCAGGCCTCTGCCTACCATCCCCAACTTTTTCTTCCACTTCCCCCACCTCTTTTGCTATGCTCAACATTCATCACTGGTCAAATTGCTTTATGTCAGTTTTCCCAGCACTCTAGACCTTCTATGCACATGCTGATCCCTCCTCCCATGATATCCACCACTCCCACCTTCCCCACTCACCTCACCCCACCATTTGTGTCTGGCTGATTCTTTCAGGGAGGGAGGGAGAGAGAGAGAGAGGCTTTTATAAAGGAGTCTTACTTGATACCATTCTATTGAGGTGTAACTTAGATACAAAAGCATAGACGTCTTAAGTATACAACTCAGTAGACTTCTGTATATGTTTATGCCTATGCAGTCACCTCCCAGAACATGACATAGAACATTTTCATCTCCCCAGAAAGCTCCTTTGTGCCCTCTGCCCAGTCAGTGCCCCTCCAGGAACCACTATTCTGACTCCTGTTGCCACAGATTCTTTTTGCTGGTTTATGAACTTTATATAAAGGATATCATATAGTAGATACTCATTTGTAACTGGCCTATTTTACTCAACATTGTGTCTTTGAGATTTGACACACGGATGAATGTATTGTACTTCATGCTTCTGCATTGGTGTGTAATACTCCACTGTAGCAATACACCACAATTTATTTCTTCATTCTGCTGTTGATGGATATCTGGATTGTTTCCATTTTGGCTGTTTTGGATAGAGATGCAATTACCATTCTTATACATGTCTTTTGTTGGTCATATGCCCTCATTTTTATTGGGAATATACTTATATACTCATTTATATCGGGTGTAGACTGCTGCTCCCTTTCCAAACTCTATTTTCCTGTGATCAATAAGGAAAGTGCCCTCAGAGTGGAGTGCATGTGGCTGTAGCTCCAGCGCTTGTCTGGTGTCAAGTATTGACCTCTGCGTTGATTTCTGTCTGGTGCCCGAAACTAGTTACCTTATATATTTTGTCTAGATTTCATAGTTGTTTATGGCTGGAATTGAAAGTCCTATTTCATATTCTCTTATCAATTTAGATATCATCTCCTCTGAGAAGATATTTATCACACTGGATACTGATTGCCTGTTTTGTTGTCTTTCTTCCTAAAATCAGCAGTGTGACCCCTGGCACTTGGTAGATGCCCATAAGAACACACTTTGAAAGACTGAATTATTTGAACCTCTTTCAACCAGCCCACATATAAGAGGTGCAGCACCTACTATTTTCTTTACATACAAAGGGTTAAATATTAAATAGGACTGGCTTTTCCAAGGTAGAATTTGTTTTGACCAGTATTTGTTTATTACGCATCTGTTAATACATTTTGCAAGAGTCTGCAAAATATTGATTTCAGTAAGACATGGTTTGGCTCTCAACTAACTCACAGACCAGTTGAGGAAACAACAGTAATATCCTTGAAATCATTAAAAAACAATACAAGACAAGATGTGACCCGGTATTAATTATGCTCATCTTTGTAAGACACTTTCTCCATGAAGACTGGCTGGATCCTCCTCCTTGTCTGAAAGGGTCATCCCATCCCCAGGCCCGCCCTCTGATGGCGCACAGCCCTCCCCACCTTGTGTAGGAGCTGCATTGGCCCAAGGCCAGGCTCTTCCTGCCTCCTGGTGTGGACCTGCTTTTCAGTCCTTAAGGCAGAGCTTGTACACCATGATCCGCATGTCCTGGGCCTGCAGTGGGGCCAGGGAATCTATGTTTTTAAAAACCCTCCAGAAGATGCTAGCAGGGAGGCAGGGAGGCAGGCTAGGCTCATTATCCCCACTGAGGGAAGAGGATGCCAGTGGGAAACAGCCTCACCCCTCAGCCTCTGCCCCCAAATCCAGGCCCCAGCATTGCCCAGAGAAGGACCGAGCACCTGTCTCCCGTCACAGGCTCCAGCAGGGTCTGGCCCCCATTTACCGGGCTGTAAGCTTTCTTAATCATCAGGTGCATCAGACCCTGATGTAAATGGGTGGAGGGGAGGGGGACACACCTGGTAGGGCTGCCACTTTGTTTTATTAACTCTTCACCTCTGGCCAGCGCCTCCCCAATTCAGACCTCAAACTACGTAACACTTGACTGCACACTAGGGCTTCGGACATCTTGAACCGTTTTCCACAGGCCTGGGTTTTAGCAACAATAACAACACTCGCGGGCACACAAAAAGGAAAAGGGAAAACAAATTCCTCTCAGGCTGAGTATTTTCTGCCCCAGCATTTTAAGCCCTTGTGTATTTTCAGAGAAACTTAATCCATAAGACTCTAATGTGCGTACACTGAAATCATTAAGTCAGTTGGTTTTGAAGAGCATTTGATGTTGCAAAGCTCCAGTGCAGGGTTCGCAGAGGGCTTCTCCAAGCCTTTGGTCCCTGGGAGCAGGAAGCCTCCTGGTGCTGAGATAACACAGAGCTGGGCCCCACAAGTTCCCAGTTTGTCATTGAAGTTCTCACCCCTGGAGAGAGAGGCCTCAGCTCTCCCCAAGGCATGGCATTTCATCCCCCGACCCCTACCCTCGAGGGCCCCGAGAAGGAGCCTGACAACACCCAAGGGCGCCTAAAGGAGGCCCCTTTGAAACTCGGTAGGCTTTAAGAGGCCAAGGTGAATTGCCTGGGATACAGGTTCAGGGACAAGGGCAACTTGTAAAAGAAGAGTTTTGTCTCTATTTTACAGGCATGGTAACTGGTACTCAAAGAAAGAGATGATATAATTAGGAAGTGTCCAAGCCTGGTCTGGAGACCAGACTGTATTAGGCCTAAGGGGACCCAGAACAGAAGCACCCCCAGCCCTGAGGTTGGCCAGGAACATCCAGTCTCCAGAGGCTGTGTCCTTCCCCACTGGGCTATACCACTGGTTCCCCAAGAAAGCCAACTCACTGGTATTCCCAGGGCCCAGCATAAGCATTTTCTCATGACAGCATGTTGGTGCTGGGAAGAGAGGAAGAATGCAGTCCTGGACAGTAAATGCCAAGAGTGGGCAGACAGAGGGAATTTGGGAAGGGAGAGTGCATTCCTAATTCACCAGGATTGGGTGGAGGGAATCTAGAAATGAAGAAGCCACATTTAGAGAAAGGCCATTGTCCCGAGTGGTTGGAGGAGGAGATGCAGAAAGTGGAGCAGTGAGACCAAAGACTAGGAAGGCAAGGATTTGACTTCAGAGGTTTTCAAATACCAGGGAGAGAGGATTGTATCTGGGAGGCAATAGGGAGCCACTGGAGGTTTTAGAGCAGGAAAGTGGTTCACCAGAGTTGTAATTTTTAGGGTGAGCAATTTGGCTACCATGTGGAGGATGAAGTTGAGAGAGGAGACCCTGGAAGGAGCAGTCTTGTGGAAAGGCTGTAGAAGTGGTGGTGAGTGGAGGGCCTTAGGAGCTGGGTCTTGACATAGAGGTCTGCTTTATGAGCATCATTAGTGCATTCATTCTTGAGAACCTGTGTTAAGTCTTGAGAATTCAATGGTGAACAAAATTGCAAAGTTTCTACCCAGATACACCTTTTCTTCTAGTGGGACAAGACACATTATTGGTTTTTCCATTGTTTGTCAGATGGTGAGATGTGCAACGGAGGACATTAAGCAGAGTAAAGGGCTTAGTAGTGGGGGGTGAGGATGCAGGCTCCTACCATATACAGGCCATCAGGGAAGGCCTCAATACTCAGGTGACAGCAATCAGACATCAAAGAAATGGGAGAATCTCAGACAATCACGGATATTTCAAAAAGGGCATTCTAGGAAGAGGAAGTAGCAGGTGCAAAGGTCCTGAGGTAGGAAGAAGTTTGGCATGTTCAAGGAATAAATATGACTGGAGAAGAGCGAACTAAGGCAAACATAGCAGGAGATGAGGTCAGAGATGAAACAGCATGAGAATGGAAGATGTGAAAAAGCAGAAAAGCAAAATTTAGCAACAGAGAACAAACTTTAGAAGAACAGATGAGCTAAACTTTGGTCTCATTGACTTGAAGTATCTGAGGGTCAGCTGAGTGCAGATGGCCAGCTGAGCAGGCAGCAGGGGACAGGGGCCTACAGCTTAGCAAGGAGAGCAGGATGAAGATTCAGATGTACTCCAAGAACTGTTGCCAGAGAAGCAGTTCAAAGAGAAGGAAGAGGAGCTAGGCTAGAACTCTGGGATGCCTGTAGGAGGGAGAGAGACCAGAGGTAGGCTTAGAAGAGGGCTCAGATTCCCAGAGAGCAGAGGACGAGAGAATTGTAAGAAGGGAGAGAGGGTCTGCATGTCCCACACAGGGAGGGCAGGGTGCAGCTCTTAGAAGGCTAATCCTCCAGTGTCTGTCCCAGAAGCTGCTGAAAGGGCCAACCTACGGAGCTTGAAGTGCTGGGCAAACCTCTGCAGGCCCAGAGCCCTTGAGATGTGAGGTGCTACTCCTGAGTACATCCATGCACACAGAGTAATCCTAGAGTTCTTAAAATGACTCACTGCAACGTATGTAAAAAGCTTCTGCAATTACCACTCTACAGTAGCGGTTCTCAAACCTGGCAACATGCATTAGAATCCCCAGGGAGGGTAGTTGGGCCCTCCTCCAGAGTTTCTGATTCACTAGGTCAGGAGAATTTGCTTTTCCAACAAGTTCTCAGGCCATACTGTTGCTGCTAGTCTGGTACCACATTCAGAACCACCAGCAAGAGATTTTCAGTATCTGAGGCTGGTGACAACAGGCAAATGCAACATGGCCTGAATCAGCATGGGGAAATGGGTATGTTGGGCATTGGGGTGGAGGTGGGGTTGGGGAGAGGTAAGCGAGGCTATTTTTGAGGAGATCTGCTCATATCTCATTATTGTCATCCACCCAAAACCCATCCTGTCTCTCTTAGCCCTTGGCCTCCTCCTACTTTTTAATTTTCTTTTTTCTTTTCTTTGCCCACTTTCTCTTCCTGATTTCTCCATTTCCCACCCTGCTCCTTACTTTCTCAACTTTTCTTCCTCTCTTCCCCCTGCCCTTCTCTCCTTTCTCCTCTATCCTCTTCTACTGGATTCTCAGATGAAAATGGGCATAAGGGGATGGGGCAGACCATCCCCGACCCTTTTTTACAGACTAGGAAACTGAGGCCCAGAGATAGACTACTCCAAAGTCACACAGCAAGTTGGTGGAAAAGCCAGCCCTGAAACCCAAATACCCCAACTCTTAGTCCAGTTGCTTCTGCTTCCTGTGCCATTTCTACCTGGAGCTTAAAGGAAACTGCCAAAGGCTTAGGTCAGCCCTTGTCCTGGGACCTTGGCTCTAAATTGCTAGGTGGTATCTATGTAAACTACTTTCTAATCTGGGTAAGGCATTCACCACAATGCCTTTATCCACTGACCTTTCCAGATAACAAATTCGCATTTTTACTAAGATCTATGTCTAAACCCAAGAGGCCCACTGATGGTAGAATTTGGAGCTGACCGAAAAGGTAAATCCATAAGGAAGAAATTTTCAAAATTTGGCTGGAAGGCCCAGGCTACGGGGTGAAGCCCCAAGCCCTGCCACTCCCTCCCCTCCCAAGTGGAAGCTTTCGCGGACTCTCGTTTGCAGCCCTCTTCTGCAGGGGGACACAGGGGTTGGGGGGCCGAGCTTCGCCTGGCCAATAGATGAAGCACGTCAGAGTGGCTCCTGACTCAAGGGAAGTCCAGGCTTCCTCACCACATGAACCCGAGTTCCCGTCCCCATGCAGCCACTTTCCAAGCTGTGAAAGCCTGAGCCAACCACCTCCACGCCTTGCACCGAAGGGCTCTGAGGAGGGAGGAAGACATGGAGATGGTGCATGGAGGGTCTCCCCACGCTGGCCTGCCTCTGGGAAGGACAGGGCGTCCAGGGAGATGCTGCGAGGAAATGGGCCTCGGGAACGTTGCTTGGACAGAATGACAGACATTACCCAGGTCTGTCCCTCCTCCCTGGCGACAGTGCTGGTTGCGAAGCCTGGGGTAGCCTGGGGCAGCCCTGGGCAGCCCGGGCTCTGTTGCTGTGGAAAGGTCTCTGAGGAACAGCCTAAGCTGGCTCTTTTCTGGGCTCAGGCCCCCAGCGCAGGCTCCGACACCGCAGCACACACATGCCCTCTGCTATTTTCTCTTGGAACAAATAAAACCCGGCATCATGACTCATTCTGGTTAGAGGATAAATCACTACAGGAGCAAGGCCCAGGAGAGGATGAAACCATTCAACACAGGAGAGCGATGGAAAAAGAGAGGAAAAGCTATGCTCATGAGGAAATGTTGGCCTGGGGCCCCAGGCCAAAGCACCCGGCAGACCCTGGCAGGCAGTGTGGACAAAAGGAGTGCACGCCGCCGCAGAGGCTAAAGGAGTGGAAATCCAGACAGAGGGCCTCAGGGAGCTGCTGGGGAACCTTCAGACACTCAGAAACACACAGCAGCATCGAGAGTCACCCGGAGAGCCCGCTAGCCCAGAACACTGGGAGGACTGAGGTAGCACATGCATCTGAGATGCAGCTCACAGAAGGCCCCAAAGCTCTTTGCACCTCCCAGCAGTTTTTCCTGGAATATGAAGAGTATGTCAGTGAGGGCCCAGGTAAGCTCCGATGCACGCGCTGGTCAGCCGGAGCCAGGGCTAAGGCCAGTCCTCAGAGCTCCCTGGGAGCTCGAGGGGGTGAGACACACAGTCTCAGTAGTGGAAACATAGAAAGGAAAGTGTCCTGGTTACTAATGTCCATGAAAGAAAATAAATTTAACTTGGGCAGTTCAGGGAAGCCAGAGGTATTTGCCAAGTCATCATATTCTCCAACCGCCACGGCCCCCTTCAGCAGCCTGTGGGCTCTTCCTCCTTCTCTGTCCCCAACACTGTTGGTTTTGTGACCCCAACGTCCTTCCTAAATCCAACAAGGAGGGGAAAAGGGAGTTTCCCATAGAAGGCAGAGAATAAACTAACGCTGAAATTCACTCCATCTGAAGAATAATTTTAAAAATTTTAATTGAATCATTAGATGTTTGCAAAATAAAATACCCATATAACTGCCACCCTGATCAAGAGACAGACTTTTGCCAGGACTCCAGAAGCCTCCCTGTGTACCCTCCTTATCAATATCCCCTTCAAAGCTAATCACTATTTTGACCATGATCAAAATTGATTAATTTACCCTGCTTTTGAACTTTCTATAAATGGAGTCTTGTACTACTGTATGACACATTTGTTTTTATTATAGCTAACATACAACATTATATTAGCTTCAGGTGTACAACATAGTGATGCAACATTTATATACCTTACGATGTGACCACCATGGCAAGTCTAGTAACTATCTGTCACCATACAGGTATTGACTATATGAAAACCATCCACAATACAAAAAGGCAACCTCCTGAATGGGAGAAGATATTCACAAATATCCAGTGAGGGGTTAATATCCAAAATATATAAAGAACTCATATGTTCAACATCAAAAAACAAACAATCAATTAAAAAATGGACTTCAGCCCTGGCTGGTAGCTTAGTGGATAAGGCGCCAGTCTACGAACTCAAAGGTCACTGGTTCAATTCCCCAGCCAGGGCACATAACCAGGTTGCAAGCCAGGTCTGTAGCTGGAGGCGGGTGAAAGGCAACCATACATTGACATCTCTCTCTCTCTCTGCCTCTCTCCCTCCCCCTCTCTCTAAAAATAATAAAGTCTTTTAAAAAAAATGGACAGCAGACCTGAACAAGCATGTCTCCAAAGAAGACATACATGACCAACAGCTATATAAAAAGATGCTCCACATCACTAATCATCAGGGACATCTGCATCGAAACCACCATGAGGTATTATCTCATGCCTGTCAAAATGGCTGTGATTTAAACAGACAATAAAGAACAAGTGTGGGTGTGGATGTGGAGAATAGGGAACACTTGTGCATTGTTGGTGGGATTGTAAACTGGTGCAGCCACTAGGGAAAACAGTACAAAGGTTTCTTTAAAAAATTAAACTACCACATTACCCAGCAATTCCACTTCTGGGTATTTATCCAAAGAAAACAAAAACACTTGTTAGAAAAGATATGTACCCCTGGGTTCATTACAGCATTATTTACAACAGCCAAGATAGGGAAGCGATCTAGAGAATGGCTTTCTATAACTTCATAGGCTTGGATTTTTAAGACTGGTACTCAGTTTTTAATCGCTCCTTGGCACCATCTTTGTAATTATCATACCTGACACTAGGAAGAGCCAGGCTAGCTGGGTAATGGCTCCTCTCACCAATCACCTAAGCTTCCCATAGAAGTCACTAACTCAGGCAGCACACAATTCCATTTAGTTAGGCTATATAATATGAAAAGCAGAACTGCTTATTGAAAACTGCAAGGTGGAATAAATGTTTTAAGGTTATATACAAATAGAAAAACAAATCACTTGTGCTATATAGATGCTTCTTCTCACTAATGTCAACTGTGCTCGATCACCATTTAACCTACCTCTTATTTTCTCCCGGCTTGGATAGACCATACAGACTATCTCCTTCTATCTTTCCCGGACTTCATGAGCAATAAAGGCTCCTCGGGAGTTCACACTTTCAAATGGCTTCTCTTCTCTTTTAGCAACTTCTCTTCTACACAGCTGCACGCTCAGACATGCTGACAATGGCAAAGATTTGTTATTGACTGGAGACAAGGTTTCTGTCATTTTCTGTTGAATTCCTACACCCTTTCCTCTCTACCTCTTAAATCCTTTCTCCTTGGTTTAGCTGTAATGAGTCACTCTGAGCCAATAATGCCCAGAGACCTGGAGAGAGCACTGTAGAAAAGCCAATTAAGAGAAATGGAAAATGAAATGGAGGGGAGGGAAAGAGAAAGAAGATGAAATAAAGAATAAAGAGCTAAGAGAGGTTAATGGGGGAATAGGAGCTGTGAGCCCCTCACAGGAGTGCTTGCCTTTCATTCATCTTTGTCTCTTTAGGGGTTGGCACAGGCCCACAGAAGGACAAAGTGGTTGTATAAGTCTGGGTGTGGCCCAAGCTAAAGCTCAGGGAAGCCCAAAGCTGGACACTCTCAGCTTTTTTCTTTTTTCTGTTTTCTTTTTAAATTACATTTGAGGTGCAATATTATATTAGTTTTAGGTGTACAACCCCATGATTAGACATTTGTGTAACTTACAATGTGATCATCTTAATAGGTCTAGTACCCATCTGGTACCATATGTATTTATTACAATATTCTTGACTATATTCATTATGTTGCACTTTATATCCCTGTGACTGGTCTGTAACTATCAATTTGCACTGCTCAATCTCTTCACCTTTTTTTACCCATCTCCCCAACCTTTGTCCCATCTGGCAACCATTAAAATGTTCTCTGTATCTGAGTCTGTTTCTGTTTTGCTTATTTGTTTATTTTGCTTTTCAGATTCCACATATAAGTGAAACCATATGCTTTTGTCTTTTGCTGACTTATTTCATTTAGCATAATACCATCTAGACCCAACCATGTTGTTACAGATGGCAAGATTTTGTTCTTTTTTATGGCTTAATTATATTCCACTATATATATACACTGCTTCTTTATTCATAAATCTATTGATGGACACTTAAGTTGCTTCCATATCTCGGCTATTGTGAATAATGCTGTAATAAATAGATGGATGTATATCTTTTTGATTTGGTATTCTGGGTTTCTTTGCATAAACATCCAGAAGTGGAGTTGATGCATCCTTCTTTGTCTCTTATTATATCTTTTGTTTTAAAGTCTATTTTGTCAAATATAAGTATTTCTACCCCAGGTTTTTATTTTGCCTTGTTTCCATTTTCATGAAGTATTTCTTTCCATCCCTTTACTTTCAGTCTGTGTGTCTTTCAACCTAAAATGAATTTCTTATAGACAGCGTATGTAAAGGTCTTGTTTTGTTATACATTCAGCCTTTGTATGTCTTTTGATTAGAGCATTTAATTCATTTGCATTCAATATGTATAATTGTTGATAGATATGTACTTATTGCAACTTATTACTCTTATTTTTATTTCTTCTTCTTCTTCACCCTTTAGCATTTCTTGTAATACTGGTTTGGTGATGGTGAACTACTTGAGCTTTTTCTTGCCTGGGAAGCTCTTTATAAGTCCTTCAATTCTAAATGATAGCTTTGCGGGGTAGCATGATCTTGGTTGCTTTTCAGCACTTCTGGCCTATAAATTTTCTGTTGCATAATCAGCTAACAGTCTTATGGGATCTCCTTCATGGGTAATGAACTGCTTTTCTCTTGCTGCCTTTAAGATTTTTTCTTTGTCTTTAAGTTTTAGCATTTTAATTATGATGTGTCTTGGTGTGGGCTTCTTTGGGTTCATCTTGTTTGGGACCCTCTGTACTTCTTTAACTTGTATGTCTGTATCCTTCACCAAGTTAGGGAAGTGTTCCTTCATTATTTTTTTTCAAACAGGTTTTCAATTTCTTGCTCTTTTCTCCTCCTTCCAGCGCCCCCATATACTAATGTTGGTACACTTGAAGTTGTCCCAGAGGCCCCTTACAATCTTCATTTCTTTGGATTCTTTTTTTCTTTTTCTGTTCTGATTGGGTGTTTTCTGCTTCAAAACTGTACATTCTTGTTATAAAGAGATGATAGCCCCATATGAGATTGTGATTTCCTGTCCTTGTCTTTCTCTGCAAAGGTTGGAGGGGTCCTGCTGATGGAAGGTCAGGCAGAGGGCAGGTGGCTAGTGGACGGTGGCCTGGCCCAACTCTGGGCAACTTGCCCTGAGTCAGCAGCTCCTCTCTACACTGTCCTCTGTGTACCCGCCCTGCCCCCAACTACTGAGTCAAGGAGTTTGTAACCCAAGGAGAAAGACGTTTCCAAAAATGTAATGACAGACTTTGCCCGCCAGTGATTCAAGTGAGTCCACAGCTTCTTTGTTTCCTGGCAGCTGCTTAAAATAATAACAATGCCACAATAAGAACTATTACTCTTGATCCTAAAAAGAGAGGAGGGAAACCAACCTGAGCTTTGAACCAGATGGAGAGAATATAGAAGGATTCTGCATAGCTGATGACTCCCTGGTGTGGCTCAGGGCTTCCAGATGGAACACAGGGCTGGCTTCTGTGTACCCTACTCTCCTAAGCTGAGGTAGGGAAAGGACCAGGTAGAAGAAAGAGACAAAGAGCCACCCTTAGCCAGCTGGGTGACTTGGTTGAGCCACCTAGTTCGCTATGTTGCTGTGTCCCTTAGCTGCAAAATGGCTCTCTCTCTCTCTCTCTCTCTCTCTCTCTCTCTTATTTTCAGGATTAAGTGCATCAGTGTAAGAGGAAACACCTAGCACAATCCCTGACATGTAATAAACTCCCCCAAACATTCATTCATGACAACATTAATTTATTTGCTTGTTTATACAAAGTGCTTTGAAGGTAGATAAACATATGACCCTGTGTTTGTTAACTATTTCTTAATTGTGTATCCTGCCTTCAGTTCCCATTTGACCTGTTAACCATTATGTCACAGTCTGGTGATCACCTAATAATATAACCCAGGAGTTCCCAAAGCTGGCAGAACAGAATTGCCAGTGAAAGTTAAGAAAAGGATAGATTCCTCATCCTAATCCAAGACTTACAAAATCAGAATCTCTAGAGAAAGGGCTTGGGAATCCCTATTTTTAAATATCCCCAGGCATGTCTAATGCCCCGTCAGGTTCTGGAACCAGTGACCTAATCCGTTATAAGGAGTCTGTGAGTTCTCATGGATTCGTAAGTTAACACCTTTCAAGGCCTACTCTGAGAGTGGCCCATGGTAAAGATTTAGAGAAAGCAGGTGGGGGTCATCTGTCAGGAGACAATGTAATGCAATGCCTGTGTAGGTATCTAACCATCTGTCTAACCTTTGGGCCACTTTAGATAGAGTTCTTTGGACAATTCAGGGGAGAAGACAGGATTTGGAATGTCAGGGAGGCGTAGGTGGGGAGGAAGAAGGCAGATGAATAGTTGAGCCTGGGGTGAGACAAGTTCCTTGAAGGCAGGGACTTTGTCCTTCTGGGACCATCCTTCACCGTGAAAGGTACTTTAGAATAATATGCATAAGCACTAGCACCATCAGAACTCAGCTATCATTCCCCACTAGTGGCCCTCTTCACCCGAGTGACACTCTTCCAGGAGTCACCTACTCCAAGAATGCTTCTCACTTGGCTAAGCAGGCACCCTTCCTCTGTGTCCTGCCACACCTATGTGAGCTGGCACCCACTCACATAGTCTTGTCCTCCATACTGAAATTATCAGGAGTCAGTCTCATAGTCCCCACCAAACTAAGGGTGTGGACTATGCTTCATTCATCTCTAAGTCCACCGTGTCCCACACTAACTCTACTTTGTACTGAACTTGTCCAAGCCTGTCCTTTCATAGATGAAGAAGCTGAGGCTTAGGAAGGGCTGGTGGCTCACCCCAGGTCATTTAGCCTAAGTGAATCTGAGAGTAAATCAGAGCAACTATAAATGCATCAGCAGGCCCAAGACAGAAAAAGAGTGTCTCTCCCTTCACCTCTGGGCCTTTTCCTCTTTTTCTACCTCATCTGAGTCCATGTGGTTAGAGCTCTGGACACAGTTAGACTTACAGGTGTTCCCATTGTGCCTCCACTTCTACTCAAAGGATCCTGACATTCTCTGGGCTTTGTTTTCTTCTCCAGTCAGAGAATTGCTTTCCTGTCTAGTCGCCTCCCCTGGTCATGGGTCTGATGCAATGAGCTGTTGGGTATATACCCAGGTCCCATATAAAAAATCACCATCCTACTTATGATCCTAGGTAAATAGCTGCCTAGGATGGAGAGCAGCAAGTGCCAAGGCCCCTTTTCAGCAGAGGAGCTGTCAGCCTTCCACATACCGAGAAATTAAAACTATACATTCTACTGAGAAACATCTGCCCAAACTATTATGTTGTTTATGTTTCATTTCCAGAGAAAAGAGCTGTTATAAAATTGGGATAGGGAGAAATGCAGTTCTCTGACCATGACTTGAAAAAACAAGCAAGAGTTTATCAGACATTTTGAAGAGAAAAGGAAATTTTTACACTGCGGACTCAGCCTCTTTGGGGGAATTCCAGATCACAGCCACCTTTCTGGTAGAGTGGGACCAAGGGCACCCCAAGACTAGTGGTCCATCTACAGATGGGATCCATAAGAACGCAGCCCAGCTCTGCTCCCTGCTGCACTCTGAGAGTAAAATCAGCTTATCTTTACAAAATAAGCAACCTCCTTGCTGTCTACCTGTTTATTCAACAAACAAGTGTTGAACCTTGGCTGTGCCCAAGGTACTTTACCAGCACTGAGGGAAAGATTTAAAGATGGATCAGGTTTTTTCTTTGCCATCTAGAGGCATATTATCTACAGGAGATGGAAAAAAAGACAAGAGAGGAACAAACAAAGCATCATAGGAATTGAAGGAGAGCACTTTCAGCTAAGAGATCAAGGAAGGCTTCCTAGAAAAAGAGGCCCTGAAGGGTAGGTGGAAAGGGGCCAGCCGAGAGTTTGGGATAAGGAAACTATATGCACAGAGGCAGGAAGGAGCATGGGAGGTGTGGTGAGAAAAGGGAAAGAGGCCCTATGAACTTGGCATGGGGGTATGAGAAAGCTTTTGCTCAATGGCACATGCTGGCCACTCTATTCCCCACAGTCAGTGGGGTCAGATTTGCGTTTTCCCTTCAAATCGGTTGAGAACATCCTTTGTGGTAACCTTTTCTCTTCTGTTCTAAGAACTGCTGCAACTTAGGGAAAAATGCTGTTTGGATGTAAGCTAGGTGGACCCAGAAGTTTCCAGGAAAAAAGCAGAGAGCTAAGCTTCTGAAATTGGAGCTGTAATGAGGCTTGTCAGCAGGCAGGGCTATGTTAACCATCTGTACCTGGCCCACCCCTGACACTGGAGGGGCCAGGCTCAAGGAAGCAAACGGAGGCTCTGGCCCACAGCACGCCATTTTTTAACCCACCTACAGTTCCCTCTTGGTAGCTGAGGGAGCTCGCAGATGTAGACACTCCATCCGATACATCCTGGCTCCGTTCACACCCTGCAAGCAGCCACTCCTGGGCTCGCTCCATATGTGGAACTGTTGTAATCCAATAGGCTGCAATTTGGGATCACTGACTGCAGGCCTTCCACTGTCCTCCAACTCCTGTTAACCCTGCTAGCAGAGTAGAACAAGCTTTATAATCCAGGGACTGTATTTCAGAGACCTACTCTGTGCCAGGCCCTGTTCTAGTTGCTGGGGTGTCTAGAGCTGCAAACCTGACCAACAAGGCCCTGGCTTCCCTGCAGCTCACATTTGACTGGGAGGTAAGGACGATTAAAGCTAAATAAAGAAGATGGCATCAGGAAGTACAAAGTGCTATGAGGAGGATAAGACAGGGTGGTAAAATGGGAAGTGACAGGTGGTCAGAAAGGGCCTCTATGGGAAGGTGACATCGAAGCTGAGTCCTAATTGATGATTTGGCTCTGCAGCATTCAGCCCTGGTAAAAGAGGAACAGACAGGTAAGCAGCAGTGAAAGACTATATAGAGCCTTGAAGTCATGCAAAGAGGGTGGCTTTTACTAAAATGGATTTGGTGATCCCAGCCTAGGTTGCAGGTCACCATGCCTCTGCTATCCTGTATGAGCACGTGCTATGATGCTTCACAAACTTGAACATGCACTAGCATCTCCTGAAGGGCTTGTTAAAACACGGATGCTGGGCCCCACCTTCAGTTTCTGACCCTGTCGGTCTGGGAAGGGCCTAAGACGTTGCATTTCTAGCCAGCTGACAGGAAGGCCTATGCTGCTGGGATGGGCACCACTTTGAGAACCAGGCCGTGTTGTGATGGCCTGTTGACCTGCCTGACTCCTCCACCGTGCTGGAGGCACCCTGGAGGCAGGGACAACGTTATAGTCACCATCATGCCTTAGTAGGAACTCAATAAATGAATAAATAAGGGTGTGGGTCTTCAACAACATGAAACAACATATGTAAAGCCCTTAGAACATAACAAGCACTATGTAAATGTGTTAGTCAGGGTTCTCCACAGAAGCAGAACCAACAGGATGTACATATAAGGATTCTCTTCAACTCACCATGGGGTTATGTCTCGATAAACCCACCATAAATCAAAAATATTGTAACTAAATAATGAAAATTTAATTACTGAAATTTAATCTACCTAACCTACCAAACATAGTAGCTTAGCCTAGCCTACCTTAAACATGCCCAGAACACATATATCATCCTGTAGTTGGGCAAAATCACCTAACACAATGCATACACCATAGAGTATCACTTATTTACCCTTATGATCATGGGCCCGACTGAGAATTGGGGCTCCTTGCTGCTGTCCAGCATCACAAGACAGCATCATTCCAAATATTGTTAGACCAGGAAAAGATCAAACTTCAAATATGGTTCCTACGAAATATATATCATGTTCATACCAGCGTAAAGTCAAGAAATCCTAAGTCGAACCATCATTAATCAGAAATCGTCTGTCTACAAAGAGATTTATTACAAGGAGTTGGCTCACATGATTATGGGTCTGGACAAGCCTTGAGATCAGAGTGAGTCAGGAAGCTAGAACCCAGGAGAGCCAACTGTGTAGTTGTGGTCTGAAGGCCAGCAGGCTGGAGACCTAGAAAGAGCTGATTTTCAGCTCTTTGAGTCCAAAGGTAAGAGCAAGTCAATGTCTCAGTTACTCAGGAAGGATTCTGCCTTATTCCAGGAAGGTTACTTCTCTTTTTCTATTCAGGCCTTCAACTGATTGGATGAGGCTCATTCACAATGCAACAAGCCATCTGCTTTACTCAGCCTTCCCAATGAAATGATCATCTCATCCAAAAACACCCTCGCAGACACATCCAGAATAATCTTTAACTAAATATATGGGCACCCCTTGGCCCAGTCAAGTTAACACATAAAATTAACCATCACAGTGTTTGTGTTTGTTTAAAATATACACAAAGGATTCCCATCTCTGATAAGGGTTGTACAGCGGTAGAGTGTCAAGGATGTGCTGGCAAACAGAAAGGTCCTCATTTTCCTGGCCCCCAAGAATCCAGACCCTGCCAGGTGTCTGAGCCACAGTGAACCCCGACCCCTCCAAGCAGCCCAGGTATATAGACAGGTGCCTTCATCTCCCCTTAGGCAGGTCCCAAGTGAGCTCTCCTTCCATACCCTGCCCTCAGCTATGCAGCCCCAGGGCCTCCCGCTCCCAGCAAGAGTTTGCTGTGCTCAGCACTTCCCAGCCCCATCTTGAACGCATTAACCAGCATACTCACCCTGGCTGGAGGAGATTACATTTTCCATGGAGAGAAGGCCTCCCTAAAGAAATAAGTCTCTCTTTTGTTCCGTTGAGTTCTCTGCCCCTCAAGTAGAACCCCTTCCTTAATGCCCCTATCTGATTTCAAGAAAGGAAAATGAAGCCAGGAGAGAATTGAACAAAGGGCCCAGAATGGGTTTGAGCGGAGGAAGGGTGCTGCAAGGGAGGAACAGGTGAGCAGGGAATGGGGTGAGAGAGGAGGAGGCTAGAGGCCCCTGGGCCCAGCTGGCTCCAGGAGGGCAGCCCTCTCCCCACGCTGGGCCCTGCCCAGCCCCCCAGAGCTGGGCTTCCTGAATACCCCCGTCCTTCACGACAGTGGAAAGAGCCCTGGAATGGAGTCCAGCTCTGAAACTGACCAGTGTCTCTTTACAGGCTGTCACAGCTACTGTCTGAGCATCAGAGACTAAGTGCCCTTCCAGCCTCAAAGCTGTCTGGTGACCAAAATCAAATGCAATTGAATGCCATCAAAAGTGAATCATTACAATGAAAAAAAATAGACAGCGATCATTGGGTTTCCTGGGATGTGAGGTCAGGTCTTACAGAGAGGATCTGAAAGGCTGGCCAGGGAGGGGAGGAAACCCACAGCTTGCCCTTCCTCAGCAGTGTGCGCCTCTGGGCTCAGGACCTTCTCCAGACGCAGGCCCATCAGCAGGAGGGTTCCTCCTTCCTTCCCCAAGCATCTGATGGCCTTTTTCTGCCCTTGGCATCTGCTCACCCCATCTGCTGGGAAACTAAGCTAGCACACCTGCCTCCCCAGGCACAGGCCTTTTGCTGTGCCCTAGGCCCTGCATCCAGGCTTTCAAATTTCTGTGGCTTGGGCGAGCACTGTCCTGTGAGTCAGGTCACTGTGCATCAGTCCAGCGCTGCCACCATCTGCTCTGTGCTGCTCCAGGCCTTCGATGCCTCACTGGTACCCGATGAGGCCAGCCCAACCAACCACCACATTTCTGCCCATCTCTGACTCTCTGTGAGGCCCGTTGCCAGGTAACCAGAAACTTGTGGAGTGCAGAGCTCCCTATCCAAGTGTCCGTTGTAAATGGGGTGCACATTGAACAAAAGATTTTCTGTTCCCATGAGGCTGGGCCAGTGGACAGTTTTACACATGCAGCTAATTGGAGAAAAATAGCTGCATAGTGTCTAAGCGCCCACCCACCACTCATGCAGGAAATATTTGCCCACATGAAGTATGAGCTGGGGGATACGAATCTGCTCCTCTCTCATGGTCTTGGTTGCCATGTTCCTCCTATTGCATGGCAATATGTGTAATTTCTAAGAGTAATTTAACTATGTGTTACTTTGTTTTTTTTGCCTTGCACATTCTAGTTAGTATGTTTTCAGTTATACATACCTGAAAATTCAACTCAAGTGGGCCTATACAGTAAAAAGGAGTTACTGCTTATACATCAGAAAAGGTCAGGCTTCAGGTATAGTTTGATCCAAGGGTTCAGAGTATCAACAGGACTTCAGCTTCTCCTCTCGATGCTTCTCTCAGCCACACCATACCCCACAATGCATCAGCTAACACCTCTCATTGTCACAAGGTTGCTGCCAGTAGTTCCAGGACTGGCATCCAGATACTACGACATCCAGAGGATAAGAACTCCTTTGGTCCCTGAGTCCCCAGCAGAAGTCCTCAGGGTCATTCTGATTGGGATGACTAAAGTCATTTGCCCACCCTGACTCAACAACTACAGCCAGGAGATAAACTGGCTTCGCCTGAGGTGTGTGGTTGATCTCTAGAACTGGGAATGGAGCCAGCCAGGTCCCCTGAATCCCCATACAGAAATGAGGACTGTTGAGAAGAGGGAGTTGGAAACCAGGGAAGCAAGAAACATTGACTTTGAAGATTCTATTTATTTATTTTCAGAGAGAGGGGGAGGGATGGAGAAAGAAAGGGAAGAAACATCAATGTGAGAGAAGCATCGATCAGTTGCCTCTTGCACCCTCCCCAGCCAAGGACTGAACCCGCAAACCAGGCATGTGCCCTGATGGGGAATCAACCTTTTGCTTTGCAGGACAACACCCAACAAACTGAGCCACAGTGTTCAGGGCAGCGACATTGACTTTAAGTGAGAGTTGGGTTGCTCCAGTGAATCTCTATACATGTAAAATATTCAATTTCTCAGCAACCCTTTTTCTAGGCACTGAATCTGGGGGCTCCTCTGAGACCAGAAGCAAAGCTAAAGTTCCCAAGACTGCTGCTGCTGCAGACTGTTAGACAGGGGATCAGAGTAGCCTGGGGACACCTCTTTCCAAGATCCTTCCAGGGTGAAAAAATAAAATGAAATAACATGTTCAGTGACTACAGTTGCATTGAGGGATAGACCCTAGGATAAGCAGAAGTCAGGATGAGTCCCCATGGGGCCTTGGAGAGAGTGTGAGGCAGGGAGCCAGAAACCCCTTAACCTGCATCTTGCTGGGAGCCAAGGAATCCAGGAGCCATGTCTTGCCTTCCTTGGCCAGGCCTGTTTAAAGGGCACCTACCAGGGAGGGGTCCCCCAGGACTGTGGCTGAAGCTTGCCACCAAGCCTGCCATCCACGGCAGCCATGATCCCCATGCCTCCATGGGAAGAGTGCCCACAGCCAGGGAGTCATGGCACCCAGCCCATGGAAAGGGCCTGATGCTCGCCATGACCTTTGGGGTTTGCCATGCCGTGCTGGCACCCACAGCAGAGGGTGTAGGGTGTCCAGTCCCCAAGAGACACAGCAGGCCCTGAAGCGGTAGATGGCTATATAAGGCTGAGGCCACAGGAGATGGCAGGGGCTGCCAGACCCCAGGAGCAATTTGGCGGGTCTCGGTGGTGACGCAAATATTTTCCCTGTGCTTAGGCAGTTCTTCTCTCCCCTCGCAGTGAGACTGAATCATGTCCTCAAAACCTCAAGCCCGACAGGCACACGTAATGCCGGCACTCAAGAATGGCCCAGGCTCTGCCTTTACAGTGAAGATATTTGGGGCAACACAGAGAAAGCTGCCCCAGGGGAATGAGTCCCAGCTCTCCATCACAAACTAGGGGGCCTGGGTCAGCTCCCCTCTGGGGCCTGAGTTTCTGCATCTGTAATGTGAGGACAGTCGGCTGTCCGGCTACCTCCTGTAGTGGCACAGACACCCAGAAAGATCATAGGGAGCATGGAGAAGGAACATAGGTGATAGCTGCTGTTCTTCGAAAAGGACAAAGCCCAGTCTCCTAGCACACGTTGGACATCACTAAAACTTGGAGGATTTAGTGTCTAAATGTCGTATGTTGGCCATTACCAGAACACATGCCTTCTAGGAAGCCACCAGTCTTTGTGCATAACTTACCTTTGATTCAACCCCTTCTGTTCTTGGTGTTTTTTGACACCTGTGACTTTCCACAGTGCCCCTGAGAGAGAGGCAGTGCAGGAATTGCTAACCCCATTGACAGCCAAGAAAACCAAGGTCTGGAAAGTTCAATGATTTCTCAAGCCACACAGCAAACTGGTAACTGAATCAAGATGAAGACCTAGCCTCTGAATTCTCAGCCCGAAAATCTCACCCTGGGAGCCCCTCCCAGCAGGCCATGGGACCTTAGTATTTCCAATCTATAAAATGGGAAGAAGTATGAGGAGTCTGCCAGGTCAAGCTGCTGGGAGTTTTCTAAAAGATACATGAGGGTAGCTGTTCTAGAAGATGGCCATCATGTTTCTAATCTAGAATCTGCATCACCTGCTTCTCCCGGAGGCACCTTGCAAGCTGCTTCCCAAAGGCACTCTCTCCAGAGAGCACTCCCCATCAGGCAGGGTGTCAGGGAGGCAATGGCCCTCTGGAAGATTTGGTTACCTATCAGGTAGACTTGGCAAACCAGAGCAGCCAGCAAACCAAGCCTCGCACACTGATCTCTCTCTCTCTCTCTCTCTTTCTCTTTCTGGAAAGAAAATGGAATGGACCTGACCACACAACCCCTCACAGAATTAAATAGCCAAAAATCACATCGTCTAGACAAACAGACTTTATGAGTCCAATTAATTTCTGCCAGTCAAAAAAAAAGGCATGCTTAATAAGCGATATATTTAGAATCTGTCATTATCTGGTCCCCAGGGGAGAAACCTCAGCTCCTATTTCATAGACTCTTAATTTCAAACAGAGATCTATTAACTCCCACTTCAGACCTCCCTTTCTTTCCTGACATTACAGAGAGGGTGGGAGTGGGGGTAGAGGGAGTTTGACCATAAGAAGCCACCAATGTCCTGTGTAGCCTGAACCTCCAGGCCTGTCCCCTCTCAACTCTCTTAAGGCAGAAAATGAGTGATGGCTTCTTCTTTGGGCCACATTGCCTGTGGGGGGGGTGTGGGGGGGTCTCACTGTACCTGTGCCCCAGCCTCCATTGCCACCTATTGTCTGCCCCACAGCGTCTGGGAGGCTCTCAGGGCCACGTGAGCTGTGGCACCTCCTGCCATCCCAGCACTGTCCTGGGAGGGGTCCATTCTTGAATCACTCTGAGCTCTAGGGACCAAGCAGAGGAAGAAGTTGCTACCTGAAAGTTAGACTGGCACCCAAAGCCTAGATGTGCCAGAGGCAGGTGGTGCTGGCAGAGTGGGTCACTGAGGGTTGGCTACCTCTGACACTTAAGCCCAGCTGGCTGCCTGGCCCACCCTGAGCGAAGACTTAGTGGCTCAGGGAACAGCCTTAACCATTGAGCAACACAACCCACACCTGAGTCACTAGCTGAAAAACTGTCATATAAGGCAAAGAATGAGGCCCCTACCCATAGTGACAGATAGCCAAAACTCTGTGGCTCCAAAATCACTCCTCTGCCTGAATGACCCCCACTGCCACTCTCCTACCATTTGACACACTCATATTCGGCTGTGAAGACCCAGCTTAAGCATCATATCCATGATGTCTGTCCTGCTCTCTTCCCTAGAGACTGCCTCCTTCCCATTGATTGCTGGGGATATGTGGTCTTTACTTTCGTATCATCTTAGAAAGGGCCTGGAGTAGGCCACAGGTCCTGTGACTATGCAGAAAGCCCAGCATCCCTCCTCCAGAGAGACAAAGGTCCGAGTCTGAAGGTCTGCCTGTGGCAGCTCCCCAGGATCCCCCCCTGCCCCGTCTTCACTGCCCTCCCGGTTCCAGCCTTTACCAGGAGGGACCACCTCCCACAGCATCTTCACCTGTCTTCCCTCCCTTCCCAGGCTCGTCGTGGGTGCTCCATTGGAAACCAACAGCCACCAGAAGACAGGAGATGTGTACAAGTGCCCTGTGACCCACGGGAACTGCACCAAGCTCAACCTAGGTAACTTGGGCCTCTGATCCCACCACCATGAGGCCAACGTTGTCCAGGGTGGGGCAGGCTCTCAAACAGTCACACTGGCTCACCCCAGCTGCCTCAGAAGTGACAGCTGGTATCACTGTCCCATTTTATAGATGAGGATGCTGAAGCCAGAGAGAGGAAGCAACTTTTCCACAGTCACACAGCTTGAGAGAGGCTGGCCAGGACTCAGACCCAAGCCTGCAGTGTCCTGGGACACTGCTCTCTCTGACGCAGCCACTGCCCCTCCCCCAGCAAGAGGAAAACACGTCTTGTCTTCTTTCTGATTTAGAAGTGCTAACAAAAGCAGCTAACGTTCACACATCTTGTATAATGTTCACTCCATGTCAGGCCCTGGTTTAAGCGCTTTTAGGTGTTTTGACTCATGTAATCCCCACAACAATCCATGAAAATTTAACCACTAAACAAAGGAGGAAATGACTGCATGTGGTGGTGAGGGGACCTGCCTGGGGTGGCCCAGCTAACAAGCAGCAAGGCTTAGATTTCAATCCAGGCAGCAGCCTACGGCCACCCTGGGAACACCGCCCTTCTGAAACGCGGGCTTTGTTCCCCACTGAAGAGCCTTCAGCCAGAGCATTCTTGCCTGTGTGTTCACATTCACTGAAGCACACACACCAGTCCTCCAAAGCACTTCCACTTTGTCCTGAAGTCAGACAGTGGCGAGGCCACCGCTTTGCTTACTGAAGGGAGCAAAAGTTCCATTTGGGCTGAAAAGTCACGATTCCAGGTCTTGCTCTAGAGGGCTGGTCTGCCCCAGGGCCAGGACCCTCAGCCTCCTTCTTTTCCTGGAGGGGAGCATCCTCCCTGGAGCAGTGGGGTGGGGCTCCCTGGGGACAGGGGGAGCCAGCAGAGCTGCAGGAGTGAGCAATGATGAAAAGGCCCGCATCAAAGAGAGCCCCGAGAACTCAGATCTCAGCAGCAGCCAGCTGTCCCACCATGTGGGGCTGGAGGCTGGAGGCTCCTGCCGTTCAGATCTGCATCCGCGCCGTGGGTGGGGAGTTCAAACCCAAGTAGCGCAGAGGCCCAGACTTCAGGGGGAGACAGTGTAGAGGAGGCGGAGACCTGGCTGGTGGCTCATGGATCCCAGTCATCACTACTGAGAGCACAGTTTCCAAAACAGGCCACCCTGGGTTTCTCCTTCCAGCTGTGCAGTTGCTTTGTTGTGTGTTCGTAGGGAGCTTGCCCCAGCCTCTGAGTCTCCCTTTGCTCATGTGTGCAATGAACAGGGACCCTGGCTGGTGTGGCTCAGTGGATTGGGCACCTGCAAACCCAAGGGTTGCTGGTTCGATTCCCAGCCAGGGCACATAACCAGGTTGCAAGCCAGGTATCCAGCCAGGTCTCAGCTGGAGGCAGGTGAAAGGCAACCATATATTGATGTCTGTCTTCCTTTCTTCCTCCCTCCCTGCCCTTCTCTCTAAAAATAATGAATAAAATCTTCCAAAAATAATAAAACAATAAAATAAAACAAGCGGGGTATGCCTGGTGACCCTAGGATCCATTCCAGTCTAATATGCCCCTCCAAAAAAAAAAAAAAACTTTAATGAGCACCTAGTATGTGCTAAATCAATGCTAGTTACTGGGGATGTGGCAGAGAACAAGATGCCACAGGTCCTGCTGGGAGGAGATAAATGAGTAGACAAACCAGAAAGAAGGATAAGCTCAGGTAGAGATAAATGCTGTGTGATAAACCTGGGGGTTGTGATAAGAAAGGCAGAGTGGGGAAGACCAGGGAAGAGGTTTTATCTTAGCAAGGGGCTCAGGAAAGCCTCTCCAAGCATGATACCATTTGAACAAAGGTCTGATGGTGAAAAGTAATCAGGAGGGGCCAACATATTCCTGGCAGAGGAAGGGCAAGTGCAAGGCCCTGAGGTAGGAATAAGGTTGCTCTGTTGGAAAACAGGAAGAATGGCTATGTGGCTGGAGCAGAGTGAGCAAGAGGGTTGATGGAAGATGTGGGCACTAGGCTCGGGGCCTGGGCCACCAAGAGAAGCTGGGGACACAGATGCACAAGCTAATCATATAGTTTCCTCTATTGCTCTGGTTTCCAATGTGAACCCAATTTCTCCACAAAGGCAGAGTTACCTGGCAGCTGTGAGAAGCCACCAGACCCTGGGAGACATTCCTGCCCTTATCCCAGGGCATAAGCTGGGCAGCAAAGCGAGTCAGGGCAGAGGAAAAGTACTTCGTCTCAGGAGTGTTCTTTCCCTACCACGCAGGAGAAAGTGCACAGCGGGAAGACCATCTGTCAGTTTATCCCACACTGGAAACTGCAGGGCAGGGAAACTGGAGTCCTGAGTTTTTCTATGGCCTTTCCAGGCTCTGAGCCCTGCCAAGCCAGGAATGTTCTTTCGTATCTCTCCAGGGAAGGCTTAGTGGGTAGCAGTCATTCACGCCTCAGTGTGAAAGATACCACATATGGTGCTTGCTTCCTCACACCTGCACAAAGTTAGGTCCCCAGGCCCTCACAAAGATCCACTGAGAAAGGGGCTAGTCTCTTCTGGTCGTAGAGCAGAGGTTAGGGACTGCCCCAAATCCACAAACAGCAGAAAGGGCTCTTGAACCTGAGTCTTTCCTACTCCATCACAAGGATCTTTTCTACCATGCCCACCAGCTTCCAGGCAAGCCCAGTTTCTAAGGACTTCAGTTATTGAGACAAGGGAGACAGAGAAGGGCAGGGTGAAGGGAGGGACATGCCCCTTATATAAATGGAGGGCAGAATTCTTCAAGCCATTGAGGGGTGAATGTTGCTCAGTTGGGGCTTGGAGCTTCCTTTACAGGTTTCTCACTACCATCCCAATGGTACCCTGGGTTCAAGTGCCCACTCTACCTTTTGCCAGTGAATGCCTTTGTAGAAGTCACTTACCCTTTTTGCACCTCGATTTTTCTCACCTGTTAAGTGGAAATGGTGACTCCTGGGCCTCCCAGGACCAAGAGGGAGTCCTGGGAGATCACATATGGATAGTACTTTGTAAACAGTATGAAATGATTTTTAAAAACTCAGGGTCATTACTATTACTTTCTCTCTGGTTGTCTTGGATAGACAGAGCAAAAAGCAATCTCCATCACAGCACAGCCAAGAGGGGCTAGATTTCAAAAGGAGGCTGACTACAAACTGAGGGAACCCAAAGGGAAACAATGACAAACACAGCTGTCCACCGCCAGCCACAGGACAGGCAGGCGGCTGTAGTCCTGGCCTCTGCTGATGCCCACCGAGCCCTGCTGGCCTGTGCCCAGAGGGCAGGCTGACTGCAGACTGCCAACGCCGTCTGTGCTAGATGCAGTTAACTACGTTCCCCTGGGCCTCCCCCCTCCCTCCAGCAGAGAAGGCACTAGATCCTGCTCACAGCAGACAAGGATCGCCTTGCTCTGGGCTCAACCAAGTGCCCAACTGCTTCGCCTTAAACCCTCCCTCCATGTGCCCACACCCATGTGAGCACACACTCACACATGTGTGTATATACACACACATGCACTTGCCGACCAACACGTCTCAGGAATTCAAGCTCACTCTCTTTGCTTCAGTGCCTGACAGATGATCTAGTAAAAGCTTAACTGGTATAATTTATTTAGTAATTCTAATCTGCCACCACCCTCTCCCTTCATCTTAGTTGGCTGATAAGCCTGCACTTTGATATCTCTCATGGCAGCAACCACAGAATGACATTCTTGGCAAGACCTAATGCCTCTAGAGGGCTCTTGTTAGTTGGCTATTTGCTACCTGTGGGAATGAATCAGTTTATCAGATCAGCAGAGAACCAGGCCCTGAGAGAGCAGGGCAGAGGACGGGTAAGTTTTGGTGGCAGGTTGGCATGAAGAAACATGTGGAGGTGACACTGCCCAGAGAAAGCCAGCCCAGGTGGGGTGCCCTGGTGTGTGTCAGGTGGGACACAAGGGGTTGTTGGGGTCCATCAGAGGGCTGGAGGAGGAAAAGCTCCAGACTGGGAGATGGAAGGGTCTGCCATGTGCTTCCTGTATGACTTTGGGCAGGTTGTGTGGCCTCTGAGACTCATTTTCCTCATCTCCAGGGAGTTGAGAGGAAATAACTAGACCATGGCTGAGCGAGGCCTTAGTAAACAGTGAAGGCCTGCACCAGCGTTCAGGGGGAGTTGGGGAGGACTCTGCCTGTCACCAACTCTGCCACAGGCGTCTCTAGTGGCCAGCGGCAGCAGCAGACTCTGGATGGAGGATGGGCACAGGGGCTGAAGACTGAATTTCTCCCTCCTACCCCAGGGAGAGTCACCCTATCCAACGTGTCCGAGCGGAAGGATAACATGCGCCTAGGCCTGAGCCTGGCCACCAACCCCAAGGACAACAGCTTCTTGGTAAGAGCCACCCGCCCCACCCTCTCTGCAAGCCCCAGCCCTGCTATGACTCTGAGGGGGACCCGTCCCTCAGTCTTTTCTGTTCCCCTTGGAACAGCCATGGGCATGTTTTCAGGACCAAGTCCTGAAAGTGTGCCCAGTAAGGACCTTAAAGTGACCTGTTCAGACACAAAGTCCCTTCTCATGGATGAAAAGGCTTTTCCAGCTCCTGTGTGGTAGGTGGGTGGGCAGATAGGGGTGAAGAAGAGAAACAACCCTAGATGTGGAATGGAGAATGAGGCCCTTACAAAGAGAAAGAAAGGAGCACCCTAAAATTCGTGTTTCTCCCTTCTACCTGAAACCAAGGGAACTGGCAGCATTCAGGTAGACTCAAAGAGGACCCTCTAAAGCCAGAGGAGTACAATACTCAGTAGGGGATGCCTGTCATGGGTACTGGAGGTTGGGACTGGGACGAAGGCTGCTGGGCCTGGATCCCCCCGAGGGCCCCCACTGACTGGGCATCTGTGCTATGATTCCCAGGCCTGCAGCCCCCTCTGGTCTCACGAGTGTGGGAGTTCCTACTACACCACAGGGATGTGTTCACGAGTCAACTCCAACTTCAGATTCTCCAAGACTGTGGCCCCAGCTCTCCAAAGTAAGTGGCTTCAAATCTGCACACCAGGCTGAGCAGCCGACAGTCTATGGCAAGCTTGGGGCTCTGATCCCCACTATCCTACAGCTACAGAGCAATACCTGGGCTCTCACCCCACCCTGCTCTGGCTCTGTGGTAACTCGCTGGGCCTCTCGAGGCCTCTGTGGGTCATAATCTTGGCCCACACAGAGGAATGGCAGAGGGCAGATGAGCCAAGGCGTGAAGGCAAAGCTGGTAGCCAGGGGAGCTCACTGCAAACCCCGCCTGAGTGAGGAAGAAGTTGCTGGACCACCCTGTACAGCAGGCAAGCTTCACACTGCACAATTCTGGGGACATGGCTCACTCAGACTACAGTGCGAATGGTGCCCTTTGATGTTACGCAGTTCAGTCATCCTATAGGTAGACGTCCAAGGAGCACAGAAAGGTTCCTGGTAATAGCCCCACTGAACCAGTGTCCCTGGACCTCACGAAGCTCCGCCCAGGTTTCCCAGAGCCTCCTGAACCTCCCACTCACTCCCCACCCAGCAGGAAAATCTGGGAAATAATGCTCAGACTGCCTCCCGCAAGCCCAGACTGCTTGGCTCTGAGCCTCACTATTTCCGCTGGGCTAAATACCATCGCCCAAGCACTGCTGCCTGCTTTTCTGAGGGCGAGGGGATTAGCACCTCCCTCTAAATAGCAGGCCCCATTTGGAGATGGAAAGATGGTGTTGCAGGAGGGGGCTGGAGAGGGGTCATTTTAGGACAATGGGAAGGCATTGACTCTAGTCTCACAAAATGGCAGATGGGAGGGCAGGGCTGAGTCCCTGGAGGCGATCAAGGTCGTGAGGGGTGCACAAGGGAAGGTCACCCTCTCACTTAGGACTGCTACTTCCTCTGGCCAAGGGGTGACAGCCTCAGCCTCCAGAATCTCCAATGATAGAGGCCCCACCCACCTGACCAGCAGCAGGGCCCTGGGAGCTAATCAGACACAGAGCTCAGAGCACCCCACCTCCAACCCCAGGGAGTTTCAAACTCAGCAAGTCTGAGATTAGCCCCAAAGTGTGTGTGTGTGTGTGTGTGTGTGTGTGTGTGTGTTTCAGTGGCATGTTCATCCATGTTTAGGAACCACAGACCTAAAGCAAGATTCTTCCCAAAGTATCTAATTTTAATTTTAATTAAGTATTTTTTTCAATTACAGTTGATACTCAATATTATATTGGCTTCAGGTGTACAGCCTAGTGGTTGGACAATTATATACCGTATGAAGTGGTCCTCCAGATAAGTCTGGTAACCTTCTGATACCACACAGTTACTACCATATTATTGACTATATTCCCCATGCGGGAGTCTGCACCCCCGTGACTACTGTGTAACTGCCAATTTGTTCTCCTCAATCCCTTCACCTTCTCACGCAGCGCCCCAACCCCAATGTGCTTGTCTCTGTATCTGCGAGTTTGTTCCTGTTGTATCTGTTCATTTGTTTTGGCTTTTCAGATTCCATATGTAAGTGAAATCATATGGTATTGGCCTTTCTTTATCTAGCTTATTTCAGTTATCATAATTCCCAAGGTATCTTAAAAAGGAAAGATTCGAAACTAGAAAGGAAAATCAGCAGTAATAAAGGCATTTAATAATAAAATCTTGCTTAAAAATCCAAGAAACCTGGTCCCTTCCACTAGATTAGAAACCCTTTCTCACGAAGGAGTTTCCGTCTCTGTCACCTCAGTGGCCACCTTGTCACACAGCTCTCCCCTGGGTGCTCAGTCCACATGTGCTGAGCTGAACCACACAGGGAAAGAACAAAGCCACCAAGCCACCAAGTGTTGTCTGCCAGACGTGTCAGGCCATCACATGCTGTACACAGCATGCAGATGGGACAAGACTGTCTCACAACGTCTAAAACAGAGGTGACTCCTAGAATTCAAACCACCCAAATGCTTCTAAAATGCCTTCCAAACACAAAGCAACAGGTACCTACACTCAAAGCCACCTTTTCTCTCTCCCAGGAGCACTGACTTCTACATACTGTACCTTCCTGAGGCAAGCGTTGCTGGAAGGTGTGCACACAAGAGCTTCCTGCCATATGTGTCACCATAAAATAGTTAAAACAGTGTGAAAATTCTCCAATAAAAATAAGCAGGTGCCCAATATTTCTATATAATACAGTATAACATATATTATATCATATTTTTCATACCATGTCTTACTTCAAAGTCACCCCAACCCTTTACAAACAAATTACTTAGATTTTCAAAGATTTTTTTACATTTATTTACATAACCAATGTCCCATTACATTTTTGTTCGTTTTTATTACTCGTTTTAATCTGGTATCAATATAACAAAAATGCCGAGAAACCTTTATGCTCAGAGCAGAGATACAAGCATAAGTGCTTGACCCATGATGTCATGGCCACATTAACGATGTGGTTTGCTTTTAAAGAAAAATGATAGCCAGTTACGATTGCTTGAGCTCTTACTTGGTGCGGAGCCCTTTAGAAGCATCATCTCACTAATTCCTCATGGCAACCCTCTACTATCATTATACCTGTTTTTGAGAAGGGAAAACTGATGTCAAGATGTTAAGTGGCTTGCCCAAGTTCAAAGCCAGGACTCCACATTCCTAACCATTACCCCATACTACCCGCCCAAAAAGTGAAACCCATTCACTCAGGCTGAAAGTTGTAAATGCCGGCCTGAACATTACAGCAAAACAAATGATACCCAGGTACCACTTTGGGCCAAGTTGGCTGCCTCAGAAACATTGGCCCGCTGACGGTGGTCAGTCCCTGGGGAGCAGAGACCAGAGGGGACAGAGACAGCCGGGTGTAATTAAGGTTTGTTCGCAGAGCCAGCGCTGAGTGGCGGAGCAGAGCCAGGAATTCCCGGGCTTGTTGTTCACATTGCTGCAATAAATGCCCTTCCCTGGACAGCCCCTCAGCCCAGGGAATTTACACACATGTAATTACACACATGTGACAGGGTCCTTCTTCTACCATCCTTTGGATAATCACCTGGAGAATCAGAAACTTGTAGACACTGGCTCCTTGGGTGACTGTGACTGTGTCCCCCACTTTCCAGGGTGCCAGACCTACATGGACATTGTCATTGTCCTGGACGGCTCCAACAGCATCTACCCCTGGGTGGAGGTTCAACACTTTCTCATCAACATCCTGAAGAAGTTTTACATCGGCCCTGGGCAGATCCAGGTGAGCGTCTCCAGGACCCTTTCCTTCTCCAAACAGGGCCCACCCACTTACAGCAGATGCTGCCTTGGGGAATGAGGGGAGCATCTCTGCATGAGTTAGGGTGTAGGTAAAAGGACCAGCATGCAGGCACTGCAGCCCAGGATACCCATCTCTGCTGGGCTCATCAAGGAAGAGTCTGGGGGAGACCTCACTTCCAAGGTCAAATGCTGTAATAGTCACCACCTATTAGAAAAGAGTTTGACTAACTACAGAGTGGGAAGGAAGATGGGAAATGATGAGTAGTACTAGAACATGCTGAGTGAGGCATAGGGGAGCATTAGACACATTGACCTTGGAAAAAGACTAGGAAAGAGGTCATGGCTTCCAGCACATACTAAAACACTGCCTGGCTAACAGGAGTAGATTCCGTATTCCTTTGGCAGGCCAAACGAAGATTGATGGATAGAAGTTCATTCCAAGGTAGCATATTTCAAATCAATCTAAGAAATCATTTGGTAGTGATTAGAGCTTTTAAAAAGAGAGTAGGGGCCCTGGGTGGTCTGGCTCAGTGGATTGGCACCAGCCTACGAACCCAAAGGTTGCTGGTTCAATTCCCAGCCAGGGCACATAACCAGGTTGCAAGTCAGGTATCCATCCAGGTCATTAGCTGGAGGCAGGTGAAAGGCAACCATACATTGGTGCTTCTTTTCTTTTCTTTCTCCCTCCCTCCCTGTCCTTCTCTCTGAAAATAATGAATAAAATCTTTTTTAAAAAAGTTTTAAAATTTTTTTTGTAAGAGTGGGCTTTCTTATGAGATGATGAGTTCCCCAGCACTGAAAAATTATATTTTAGTATATCATGGGTGAAAGTCCAACATTAGTAATGCATTTGTACCAGATAAATCCTGGCCCACCCAACAATAATGTGTTATCATTCTAACCCTACTGTTAATGCTATTAATGCTATTAATATTGCCAATATTTTATCAAACTTGGGGATAAAAGAATCTTTCCTCTTCCATGTTTTAAGGAACCTTAGTTCCAGAGTTTGATGAACAATGCCCTGGCCTCCATCCACACCATCCCTAATAGTTTAGACTTCAATCCTATATTTCACTTTTGTCTTTTTAACTAAGAAACTTAACTTGTTAGACTTTTTAAAACCACAGTCTCCTCTGGCGATATGCATCTCCCTCCAAGCCACCTGTTTATTCCCAGAACTTTGCAGAGCCTGCTTCCTCTCGGCTTGGAAAGACCCCCAGCCCTCCTCACTCCTGAACAGTCACAGACATAAATGGCTCCAGGGAGCCTCCCCACCAAAGGCCTAAGTTTCAGGGGCCAAGCGTGCCAATGCCCTCTCCTCTAACTTGCAGGTTGGAGTTGTTCAGTATGGAGAAGACGCGGTGCACGAATTTCACCTCAACGACTACAAGTCTGTAAAAGACGTGGTGGAAGCTGCCAGCCACATTGAGCAGAGAGGAGGGACAGAGACCCGGACAGCGTTTGGCATTGAATTTGCTCGGTAAGAAAAGAAAAAAAAAAATCTTTAATTGTTTTAAATCTCAGATAGCATTCTGATTATATATTGCTCTGTAACAAACCCCCATAGAACTTAGTACCTTGAGACAATAATTTATTAATCCCTCAAGTTTCTGGGGACTGTCTGGGCTCAGCCTGTTCTCGCTTGGATTTTTCTCATGTGGTTGAAGTCCAGTGTCAGCTGTGGCTGTTGTCATCGAAAGTGCAACTGGACTAGACATCCAAAATGGCACACCAGTGCGAGTGGCAGTTGCTGCTGGCTGTTGGCTGAGAACACAGCTAGGGCTGGCGACCTGAGTACCCACACGTGACCATATAGCTTGGCTTTCTCGTGACATGGCACCTGGGCTCTGAGAGGGAGCATCTCAAAAGTAAGCTTTCCTTGATCCATGCAGGAACTCTGAGACTGCCCATGACCTAGGTGTCAACGTCTCAGAATATAACTTGGGTTGAGCAAGCCACGAAAGCCTGCCCAGTTTCAAAGGGGAGAGAATTTGATTCCACCTTGTGATGAAGGACTGGCAGGGTCACACTGTAGAAAGGCACTAGGGATGGGACATACTGTTGCAGCCAACTTTGGACGATACGCTCTGCCACAGTGACACTAGGAAAGGTGTGTAGGTCCTGTGAGGGCGAAATCTACCTGTGGAGCATTCGCCATCAGTGGAGTGTGGAGAACATGGATAAATCAAACATCTGAGCTTCTAGAGTAACGAGGCTGCTTCCTTAAAAATCACACAAGCACTCACCCATAACAGTGAATGCTGCCTCTTGTCATTGTCCACACAGACAGCTACGTCTTTATTCCAGCAAGGTTGCCATGGCTCAGGACATCATAACCCCACTGGAATCAGGAAGCGAGTTTAATGGCACAGACACAAGACCTTTCGAGCTGAGGCCTAATCTCCTAAAATGACTGATCCACTGCATTTAGATTTTCAGTTGTAAGTTTCACACCTATGAATACGTGTTCTGCTATGTTCGTTGAAGTCACAGTCCTGGTTCCTTATAATCCCACCTCACATAGGGTTTAGTCAATGTGTTTACCAGAGCCCTGCAGTGTCAGAGCTATATTGTAGTAACATGACTTCCTGTGGTCAAAAGATTTTTGTTTTCCAACCTCACAACCCTTTATGATTGGGTTACTGCTCCACTAACATATTTCTGTTTGCTGCTAAAACTTGCTCAAGCTTTTTCCCTAAATGAATGTTCTCATTCTCATGAGGAACAAGCCATTTTTCTGTGTTGTCATCATTAGGGTGAGCCCCTGAGTCCCCTGCAGCCTATTATGAAATGTCTCGGGCAACAGGGGAGCCTGTGCCCCGCAGAGCTATCGCTTCCTCGGTGTAAGGCTAACTGCCCCGTACAGGGAGGGAGCCCACTGTTCTGGTCTCATCTTGAAGCCTACCAACCCCAGGGCAACTGGCAGTGTGACTCACAGGTAGTGTGAACCATTCACGGCTCGTGCTACAGACTGCTGCACTGTGCATTCTGCACTTCAAGTGACATTTGAAATCTGATTTTCCCAGCCTGCCAAGTTTGGGGCCCAGATTATAGCCAGTGCCTCTGAAAATAAAAAGTTTCCTCTCCTCACTCATTTATTCATGATGCACTTTTGCTGTGCATCAACTAAAGTACAAGGATCCAAGCCATGGACTTGAGGCGATTCAGAGGTAACCTGTGGCACTGGCCCAACAGGGAAGCTCTGATAAGGGTCAGCCTCACTCAGCGGGCACGAGAGAGGAAGGGATCCAAGCACAGGGCCTGGGAGGGCTATCGAGATAAGTGGCATTTGACCTGTCCTAAGAAGACCCCAGGATTCCAGCAGGAAGCGGTGAAAAGAAGGCACACCTGGGAAGACATTCTGTTCTGATGAGGAAGAGGAGAGGGGAAGTTGAGGAAAAGGGAACATTTACATTCCCAGCCATGCATGGACCACGGGATCTAGTTCTCATTGAGGGTAGCGAGCCACCCAGCTGTGAAGATGGCTTGGAATGACATTGTGAGAGTGACAATGTTGTGGCTAAAACAAGAGTGAAAGGCCACTGAAGGTTCTTGAAGACAAGAGTGTTATCATGAGACGGAATTTTGGAAGCTAGGTATGGCTGGGCTGCAGAGGTGCAGGGGCAAAATGGTGCAATCCTCCTTAGTTCACACAATTTTATTTAGCACCTACTAGGTGCCTCACACTGTTTTAGGCCTGGAATAGACCAGTGGACAAAACAGATAAATGTCCTGCCTGTGTGGAACCGACATTCTAGAAGGTGAGGCAGATGATACATTAAGAAACAAATAGCCCTGGCTGGTAGCACAGTGGTTAAGGTGCCAGCTTGCGAACCCAAAGGTCACAGATTCGATTCCCCAGCCAGGGCACATAACCAGGTTGCAGACCAGGTCTCCAGTCAGGTCTATGCCTGGAGGCAGGTGAAAAGCAACCATACATTGATGTCTCTCTCCCTCTCTGCCTCTCTCCCTTCCCCTCTTTCTAAAAAATAATGAAATAAAATCTTTAAAAAAAAAAAAAAGAAACAAATAAATAACGATAAAATCTATGGGGGATTTTATGGCAAGGGCAGTCAAGCAAGTTGGAGAGGGTAGGCATTTATTTAATCAGCATTAAAGAGTCCTCGGGGAAGGCTTCACCGACACCTGACATTCCCCTGAAGGAGGTGAGGCAGTTGTCCGAGCCAGTACCTGAGGGGAGCATTTCAGGAGAGAGGGTAGCTCAGTCACAGGCACTAAGACAGGAGCCTGCCTGGGGGTTCCAGGATCTGCAAAGAGCCCTGTGTGGGTGGAAAGGAACGAGCAGAAGGAAGGGCTCAGAAGAATAACGGGACCAGATCATAGAGGCTCTGATGCACCAGTGTCAGGGCCTGGGAGAAATGGCAGCCATGGCAGTTTCTGAGCAGGAAGGAGACTCTATGTGACCTGCTTTCCACTAGATCGCTCTGGCTTCCAGGTTCTGTTGTGAGTATAAAGCTCCCATTGCTCTCCAGGAACTTATCATCTGGTTTACAAAGGAACAAAGCCAAGTCTTTTGCACAATTTTAAATCTGATGATTCATGCCAGTATCTATCCTAGTACAGATTCACCCAGGTATTCACACTATTCCGCTACAGTATATGGAAATATGATCCTAATTTGCTTTTGCATCCACATATAATAAAAATTTGTTTTTTACCCTGCTATATTTTTTTAAAGATTTTATTTGTTATTTTTAAAGATAAGGGAAGGGAGAGGGGCAGAGAGGGAAAGAGCCATCAATGTATGGTCGCCTTTCACCTGCCTCCAGCTACAGAGCTGGCTGGAGACCTGGCTTGTATATAACCTGGTTATGTGCCCTGACTGGGAATTGAACCAGCAACCTTTGGGTTCACAAGCTGGTGCCAATCCACTGCCACCAGCCAGGGCCCAGCTGTATATTTTTGCATGGCATTTTGTTCCTGAGACTGGCCCTTGAATGATGTCATGGAAGCATCTAGAATCTCCTTTGAGGAACTAGCAGAGTTCTTCCTCTGCTAGTTTTGGGACAGACTTAAGCCCAAAATCTGCCCTAGGCATGTTGTATGTGCCTCTACCTCCCCTTTAGCCCACAGCACATACTAAAATTAGAGGATTTTTTAAAAGTCAGCATATCCAGAACATAATAAAGCTGCTAAGAGAATGGCAGGCAGCCCATTAACTGGTAGTTTGAAGATGCTCTGAATCAATTTATTCCAAGTTTTATGAATTCCTCAACATCTGAATCACGCACATCAGCTCATCAGCTTGCCGTGTAACAAGAGACAGCTCTGGTAACCAAAGCTTTAAGGCGGGAGAATGGCTTTCACCCAGAGGGGAGCTTACAACTGTGGCTCAGGCCCACGGAGGATTCACAGCAGAGTCTAAGGGTAAAGTTTATTTTTAGATCACTATTGGCAAATTCTACCTGCTGGGCCAGACTCTGGGGCCAGACCATGTCTGCCCTTCTCAGAACCTCACAGTCGAAAGGAGGGTAGGCCACAGAGGCACCAGGAGCCAGTGATGGTTGAGGAGCCAGTTTTCCATGCTTCGTAGACAGGTTTCCAGCTGCAAGAGTCTTTCCACAGCATCGGGGTCGGTATGCCAGCCCCCACCCTCACTGGCCCCTGGCTGGATTGCCTAACAGGCAGGCCAAGCGCCTGCTCCCAGCATTGAAAACAAAATAAAACGTGAGAAAAAGGACTATTTGCCAGAGAATTTGATATTTAATAGTTCCCAAAATAGAATCAGAGCTGTCCTCAGGAGAGAAATCAGAACTTTGTCAGGCTTCATTACCGGGTTTTATGGATTAGTGCTGTTTGAGCGTTAAGTTACCCTGACACGGCACCTCTTTGGTGCGTAGGGAAGCAGTTCTCAATGCTGGTATTCATTAGCGCTTTTGAAAGAGACTGACGCCCAGACCCCACCCAGAGATTCTAATTTCAAGAGCCTGGGTAGGGCTTAGGCATCGCTAGTGCGTTCGTTTTATTTCGTGTTCTAATTCCCCAGGTGACTCTAATGTGCAGCTGGACTTTTGAACCACCAGCTTAGGGCCTCTAAGGGTCTCCATCTGACCCTGAACACGCCTCCCAGACCCACCTCATCCCCTCTATTTGCTCCAAACAGATGGTCAGGACCCTAGAGGGGCTTTTTAAGTCCACTTTTAAAAGATAAGCAGATAGAGATCCATTCGAGTGGTCTGGGAGTCTCAACTCTGCTTTTTCTGGTGGTTTGAGGTCCCAAAACTGTTTAGGTTTGTTCGAGATGCAGAGGGTGGTGGGCGCTGGCCCTGGTTTCTGTGGCTGCCCCCCTTGGGGAACGGCAGGGGCAGCCCCATCCCCATGTCCCTCCCGTGAACCCCCATCCCCATGCTTGGGTTTTAGCTCGGAAGCTTTCCAGAAGGGTGGAAGGAAAGGGGCCAAGAAGGTGATGATCGTCATCACGGACGGGGAGTCCCATGACAGCCCAGACCTGGAGCAGGTGATCCAGCAAAGCGAGAGGGACAATGTGACCAGATATGCTGTGGCTGTGAGTACCGTTCCACCATCCGGCTCCTCCCTGCCCCTTCCCCTGTCCACGGGCTGCCTGCTCTTTTATAGAGGCTCCACCATCAAAGCCCTTGGGACCCCCAGGGGGCATTTGCTGGACAGTGAACAATTGGTCTGGCCCTCAGATGGGCCTCTTCTTGCTTTGTCTCCTACAGAGCAAGTTGAGGATTTTCTTTCTGCACTGTGTAGGCCTTTGCACTATAGCCATGGGTTTTATTTCTTCATTTCTAAAGAGGTTCTGAAACCTCAGAAAACTAGAAACCCTCAAGAACCCCACCTTCGAACAAGACCATCTCTGGCCTCTGCTAGACAGTCTGTTTCAAAATGCAAATGGGACTTTGAGGACTATGGGGGACGATGGAAGCAGTGACTCCAGCCCTCCCTGGGGCCCAAGGTCAGGGGCCCGGGGCGTGTGGAAAGTCTGTGCTATGTCTAGGTTTGTCGCCCTGCCCTGTTCCCTGGCAGGTCCTGGGCTACTACAACCGCAGGGGGATCAATCCAGAAGCTTTTCTAAATGAAATCAAATACATCGCCAGTGACCCCGATGACAAGCATTTCTTCAATGTGACTGATGAGGCAGCCCTGAAGGACATTGTCGATGCCTTAGGGGACAGGATCTTCAGCTTGGAAGGTGAGCAATTCATATAGAGTGGGGCCCGTGTTCCTGGGGTCACATCAGGTAAAGACTTTCACAGGAGCACCCCCGTTAGCACAGACGCCAGCACTGGAGTTTTGCTGTGCTGGACAGGAGGCGGCATGCACTTTACAAACAGCCCCGGAGGTGGTTTTGCTGATCACCTTCTCCCGTCACCAGGGAGGAGACCAATGCTCAAAGGAGCTGGGTGACTTGCCAGTGCACCCACAGCTGGAGAAGGAGCTGAGGTTCGAATGCAGGTCACCAGATTTAGCAAATAGAAAACACGATTTTTGTGGCAGACAAATACTAAAAAAGATCCATAGTTTGTCTGAAAGGCAGTAACTGAGTGTCCTATGTTTTATCTGGCAACCCTAGTTTGACACCAGAGCCTAAAACACTTTGTCCCTGCCTCCGACTCCACCAAAGCTCTCTTTGCTGGGTTCCTTCAGATTGGCTCTCTCCGCTCCACCGAAATTCCTGTTTTGCTGGCTGTAGATTTGCACCACATATTGCATTAGAGGGCCCTTTCTGTACTCTGCCATGTGGGAGGATTGTGAAGAGGTGGAAAGTAGCGTCCCAAAGCCTTGAGCAGTCTTCAGAGCCTCAGAAATGATGAGGTACAGACACACGAAAAGAGACAAAATACTGTCCTCGTAGACAAGGAAAAGTAGAAAGCATGAACCTGAGTTGTGACACTTACACTAGAACTTAAATATCCAAGTCAGTGATTACCTGGGTGGGAAGAACACTGCCTCTGATGACACGTTGGAGGGCCCTCTGTGGGGAGGAGCTTTCGGCACACAGGTTTCTTGAGCAAATCTGTGGTGGTGACAGTCTCCCTCCTGAAGGTCTCTGATATTTGGGAATCATCCAGAGGCAGCTGGAACCAAGCAGGGTAAATAAGAGGAATGAACAAAGTAAGAAATGCCATTCTTTGCCCAAAACTATTTCTTTCCATGCATTTCTCTTAATCTTTCCCCAATGTTGACCATCTTAAGGTAGACATGCCCTGTGATAGACGTTGTCCCAAGCCCTTTCTAGCAGGAGTGAACCACTAATAATAAACCACCATGACCTCCTGGAAGTGCCTCCTTTGCAGGGTGCCTGCCACGTGGGGCAGACCAGGCCGGGCTCAGATTCAGACTCAGGACCCCTCTCACCTCCCTGTGGATGCCCCTGGGAAGCTGATGCTGTGGGTTAAGCTGCAAGTGAGTGTGGTGCTAAGCCACTGGCTGTGGAACTGACCTTTCTGTCCCTCTGTTTTAGGCACTAACAAGAATGAAACCTCCTTCGGGCTGGAGATGTCACAAACAGGCTTCTCTTCTCACGTGGTGGAGGTACGGACCAGCTCAGAGCCACCCTCCCACCCACAAGTGGCATTCTGGGTCATCACCCTGCCTTTCCTGGGCTGTCTCTTACCTCCCTTCTCTTTTCCTTGGAGTCTCTCTGCCTCCTGTTTTGGGTGGCTGGAAGAGGGACACCAAGGTCTTCAACTTACAGTAAATTGTCTCACCCTCCCTGTGCAGAGTGTTGAAGGGGTGTTTCCTTCAGGACCAATGGTCCCATTTAGTCCATAGAGCCCTGTGCAAAAACCAGGCCAACAGGGCAAAACCAAGTGCATGTGCACTAACAGCGCCCGCACGGGACCAAGGACATCTGTGCAGAGACTCAGCCCTGCATCCACCTTAGGATGGTGTCTAGATGTGTCTGATGTGCTCTGGCAGGTGGCCCAGGGGCCCTCCTCTCTGTGTGAACTGAGCAGCAGGTTACAGAGCTCCCGGGTGAGCACGTGCTGTCTGGGGCTCAGGCTGCCACTCACCCTCTGCACACGTCACCTGGTTCTGATTCAAAAGCTGGGGCAGAAACCTCGCAGGATTGCCAGAGGGACAGAGGAGGTGACCAGTGGAAACGCTTTATATGCTGCTTGGGTATGAGCCCTGTGGGAGTACAACGTGCAGGGAGGGCCATGTTACAGCGGTATCAGCCTGAGCTCTCGTGGGCGTGCTTGGGACAGACAGGTGTCCCAGCTGCATGTGTGTGCTTTCCCAGCCCCTCCATGAGGTAGAAAGGTGGGATTCCTTGTTCTCTGTGTCTAAAAAACCCAAGTCACAGACGGGTTGAGTGACCAGCTGAAGTGCTAAGTGAGAGAAATAGTCACCTTGTGCTCTTTCCCCTATGCTGAACAGCTGCTCCGTAAGAGAGTATGGGATCTTCGAGGTCTGAGTCAGAAATCCCAACCTGGAGGGGATGGGGATGATGCGCACACGTACCGGGCAGAAGGGCGGAAATGCAGCTCATGCTCAGCTCTTCCTGAGCAGCATCTGGACAACCCCATGCTCACTTGAGTGCAGGAAGCTGCACACGCAGCTGCCTGTAACCCCAACAGTTGAGTTAGGTGCAGAGCACTTAACATTCTTCCAGGCATTTGGAATTCCTGCACCCACTTCATGCTCAGAAACAGCCCTGCCACATCAGCAGTAGTCCTGTTGTAGGAGGTCGCATGAGCAAATCTTCCCAGCGCCTTCTCCATGCAGGGTCCTGTGCTGGATCCAGGCGCAGGGGCGAGAGCCCTGCCCCCAGGGGGCTTGCCAGCAGGAGGAGAGACCAGAGCACCCCTCCAACAGGTCAGGCGGTGGCCCGTGTGTTGATCAGGACTGCTAGCCCCATCCCCTAACTCTGGTGTCAGAGCTGATGAGAAACTTGAGCAAGGAAATCCAATTGAAGTAAACCCAACCAGCATTTGTCAAGAGCAATTAAGGTACCAAAAGAAACCAGAATTTCCTGTTGCCACCAGGAGTCAGTCACCTTGCAAACAATAATCCAGAGCAGCAGTTCTGAGCTTTGCAAGTAGGATTAAAGAAACTATAGATTTCTCTTGGGTAAACATGTACAACTTCAGGATGTCCCCACCCACGGAGCTTCATGGTGGAACCACATGTGCACATCTAATGCTAATCAAGACAGTGTGTGATCGGAATCTTATAGAAGGAAAAGCCCAAGCCAGGGGGGAAGTATGTCAGGGAAGGAGCTGGAGAGGGGCTGGCACTTGGGCAGGCCCCTGAGGACAAGGGTTTCTGCAGCTATGTGTGGCAGTGAGCAGAATAGAGGAAGTGTGTGTGTAAAGCACTGGGAGAAATATGAGCACACACTGGGGTCCAGCCCTGATGTTAGGACAGTGAGAGAATTAATGTCCCTTGTCTCCTTCGTTCATCCCACAATCACTTTTGAGCATCTCCCTGTGTGTCAGGCTCGGTACCAGAAACTGGGGACATGTAAACAGAGATGACGATAACAATTGGAACAACTATAATAGAATAAATGAGAATTAAAAAAAAAAAATTAAGGTAACGTTTCAGCTGGAAGCAGCTCAAAATTTAATTGGGGAGATAGATTATCAAATAAAAAGTTCAGTCTCCTGCTTCTCACACTGTGATCTGTGTACACCCAGAAATCAGGGGACCTAAAGAGAAGGGAAATTGAGATAAACTTCAGGTATTTGGGGATGCTTGAGCAGAGCCCTGAAAATGGCCCATGCAGCTCAGTGTGTGGAACAAAGTGAGTCCTTAAGGCTCCAGGGTCCCCGACTGCAAGAGAGACCAGGAGCTCAGAGCCCCTGCTTGTAATTTATTTAGGTCAAGGCAACGCACTTCCCTGTGCAGCTTCTTCTGCCTGCCCAATTCTTCTTCTATTGCCCCGTTGCGGAGAGCAGGGTGCCTCCCCTATCCTGCAGATACTCACCCCAGTTCTGTACCTGGGATTTTTATGTGATAGGACTTTGAAAGAGAAGGCGAATACATTTGATTCTGAGGCAATACAAAAATAAAGAAAAAAGACGAAAGAAAGAGAAAACTTCCAAATCCAAAGAAATGATGTAATTTGATGATGGGCTCTCTGGTACTGTGACCAGCCACTGGGTTACTATTTTAGAGCAGAGTTATCTTAATGCCAGCCACTGATGCCATCCTAATTGGCTTCAGCCAGCCTGTCCCTGCGAGTCCAGCTTCACAGCTTCAGGGTCAGTCAGATCTCTCTGGGGATCAGGGGCAGGTGGGTCCAGGCTCTTAACTTTGCCCAGAGCAAGTTCCAAGCCCAAGTGAGTTCATCTCCTGGTCGAGCCCTCAGACTTCTTCTCCCCTAGAAGGGCTCCACCTTGGCTGCCTCAGACAGCTACTTCCTGCAAATGTGCTACAGGAGCCTTCAGCTGCCCCAGGCCTGTTCAGTTATGTCAGAGAAAAGCTCTCTAGAGAATGTTCTCAAATGGCAGGGGACAGGCCCAGTGGCTCATCACCCTGTCTCTCTTCAAGGTCTCTGACCTTGAAGTGAGACAGCAAGGAAATCAACCTTTGAGATGGGAAGGGTAAAAGCTACATGAGGAAGGAAGGTACCAGAGCCAAGAGTAGAAGAGGAGACCCCAAGACATCACCTGGCCACCTAAAGAGCTCAAGGCTCCAGACCACAGAAATTGCACCCCACACTGATGGCTGAAGATAGAGCCACTGGGGAAACTGAGAGAGCTGGGGCCAACCCAGGAAACTCTAGTCTTGACTTACAAAACGGGGGAAAAGAATATTCTGGAAATTACCAACAGAAAGACCAGCTATGGCCCTGACTGGTGTGGCTTAGTAGATAGAGCCCCAGCCTGTAAACCAAAAGGTCACCAGTTCAGTTCCCAGTCAAGACACATACCTGGGTTGTGAGCCAGGTCCCTAGTTGGGAGTGTGCGAGAGCCAACTCATTGATGTTTTTCTTGCACATTGATGTTTCTCTACTTCTATCTTCTCCCTTCCAATCTCTCTAAAAATAAATGGATAAAATCTGGAAAAATAAAGGAAGTCTCAAAGAAAAAAGAAAGGAAGGAAGGCAGGCAGGCAGGCAGGCAGGCAGGCAGGAAGGAAGGAAGGAAGGAAAGAAGGAAGGAAGGAAGGAAGACCAGCTATGGACCCCTGGTCAAATTCTAGAATGGGTTTTTAAGCCAATGTTTTCATTAGCACTTGGGAAGCTATCAGCGAAGGTCACTAATAGCTGAAAGTTTCTATTACTGTTGACTGTCTGCTGAGGCAATGAACTCCCTGTCAAGTCAGATAATCAAGAAGAAGCTACCAGAAAGCTTGCAGAAGGGATCCATATCTCCCACGGGGGCAGAGACACTAAGAGTCTGTAACCGCCATGGGCCACAAGGGGAAGGTGTGGAGGAAGGAAGAGAACCACAAATAATTGATACCCATTGGTGATGGATGGAGCTCCTCCTACACAAGGGCTCAGCAGGGAAACTTTACACTAAACATCCTACACTGCTGTCCATCAATCCCCCTCAACAACAAAAGTCTACAGAAGGAAGCAGTTTTGTTAGGGTGGATCTGTCTCACAAAAACTTTGGTGACTCACCCCAAGAGAAGAAGAGACCATGTTTCCAGCAAGGGCACAGGTTGCCCTGACACCCCCTGCCCTGGGCTGATGCCCTTCCTCAGACCCTCCTGAGGCTGTGGCCCAGTAGCTAAGCTGCTTGGCTGTTATCTAAGGTTCTTAGTTGTTGAAGCCTTAAAGATGTAATCCTTCCTAAGAGTTTAGCATTTGAACTACTTGTGAATATCTGATTCAATCCAAAGGGAAAGAAGCCATCCATGATGGTGGAATGACCTAGAAGCCCTGAACCCCTCCTGAGCCCTCATATACCTGAATGCTGGGGTAGACTCGTCCACCTGCCAACAAGAGGAGGCTGCTGGGCTGTCCATCAAGGCTGTCCGTGGGTCCCTCCTGTGAGGCCAGGACATGGTAGGCAAGGCCAACTGACGTGAGTCACAAGGTGACTCCTAGTGGCAGGAATCATTTCCAGTTCACTAGGGTCCCCCTAAGCCCAGCTGCATGTCCTCAGGCTGTGTCCTGGTCCCAGCACCCGACTCCTGGGCCTTGTTCTGGGAAACTCTGAGCAGAGGCAACCAACTCTCTGACCTTGAAGTGCAGCGTGCCCTTTGCCCCCACAGCCCTCCTCACTGCCCTGGCCACTGGCTTCCTGCAGCACATACAGAAATGTGGAGGATCTGCTTCCATGTCTTTCCTGCCCAACCCCATCTAAACACCCTGGCAGTCATCCTTCCTTGGACTCCATTTTGAGCTTGTTGAAAACAAGTCTAATGCCAGGATCCAAGCAACTAGCGAAAGCATCACCCACCTTCTTAATGATACAGTTGCCTTAGAGGGAGCTCTGGGAATGGAGTCCTGCCCCCTCTACAGTCCCCCTGATGGTAGACACACAGGCACTAGGGGGCCATGGGAGAGCCTGGGGAGGAGATAGCACTCCAGGCCCTTGAGGTGGTCTCCCTCCACACCCATGCACAGGGCCACCAGTGGCCCCCGCCCACCTCCACAGGCCTGCCTCTCCAATGCCAAGAAGGGCCTCTGGCATCTGGTATTCTATTCCATTACTGCCTGGCTGTGTGGCCTCAGACACCATTTAACCTCTCTGACCCTCAGTCTTTGAATAGCTGTCTGAAAAATATTTATAGAATTGAATCCTGAGGCTTGGAACTCAAGTGTTCATTTTGAGACTTACATAATAATCAATCAAGTAAAGTTTCCATAAAATCCTTTTCTAACTCCACTTGGCACCCACCCCTTTCTCAGTGGGGCACCCCATCCTGTGGGCCCCCAAATAGGCTGTCCTAGCATCCATCCGAGCATGTCTCATGAGCTGATGGGAAGACTCATCTATAGCTCTAACTTGACTGGAGATCTGACTCTTTGATTCCTGCCTCTTGAAAGTGCTTTACGGATGAATTAATCAACATGAAGACCTACTATGTACCAGGTTCTTATTAGCTGCCAAGCACCTGCTAAGAATTAAAAATGCTAATTCTTACAACAGAACAGCTGAAGAAACTGAAGCTGGGAGAAAGGGAGCAACCTGCCCGAGGTTAGGCAGTGAGAAGCTGTGCGGGAGGGGCTGGAAGTCAGGGGTGCCTGTCTCCAGAGCACATGCGCTAACCACAGGGCCGGGAATCCTCAGCCTTGGCCCTGCTGATGATCCGGGCTGGCTGCTTCTTTGCCATGGGGCTGTCCTGTGCCCTGTTGATGCCGAGCAGCACCCCTGGCCTCTACCCACCAGATGCCATAGTGACCCCAACACCACCCAAAGCTGGGACAACCAAAACTCGTTTCAGGCATTGCCAAATGTTGCCTGGGGCCTAAACAGCCCCCAGCTGGGAACACTGTCCTAGATTACACTGCTCCCAGGGCTTCAGGGCTCCCAGGGCTGGAGATGGCGCTAGGAACATAGACTTGTCTGGAGCACTGAGCTTGGGCAGATATGGTCACAGCATTCAGCTCGTCTGGGAGGGCAAGGCTGCTGCAGAGGGCAGGTCAGAGGGCAAGTAAGAGCTGAGCTGGCAGGATCTGATAGTGGGCACCTTGCTCAGGTGATAGCAGATGCAGGTTGACCTTAGAGAGAGCACAGATGGGGCCCCAGGCCTTCCGAGGACCACCAAGTCTGCGTCCTTGTTTTCTCATGGAATGCCAGGAAGGTCAAGTTGCACCAAGGGTCCATCTGTGCAAGGCCATCCAGGCACACCCTGCTGATAACTGGTGGGAGCCCACGGGCACCCCTAGGAAAGAAGGCCATAAATCAGGGAGCAGTGCCAGACCTGCAGTGTGAGACCTGCTATTTGTTTCCCAGCTGGGCCTACAGGCCTGGCTTCCTCTGTGAAGACTTTTGGCCACAGGCTTCAAGATTTTTTCCAAACTCCAAATGTCTGGGCTCCCACAGCTGGGAAAAAATTATGACATAATAAAATTGGCTCCAGTGGCCTTCGATTATACTCTCAGCCAGCCCTCCCCTCACAGTACACCTGTCCTCAGCGGGTCTCTCCAAGCCACCAGCAGACCCCTCCTGGGAACTGGCCTCCCACTGGGACCACAAGCCAGCAGCCAGTACCAGGGTAAAATGGCATAAAGTGGGAGCCTGTGAGCTGCCCCCAAGCCATGCTGCCAGAACCAGGAGCCCCAGTGGAATCCCCAAGCCCTACATGTGCTGAGTAGCAGAATCCTAGGCACCTGGGTTGAGCCTGCCCTTCTCAGTACATCACAGAGGCTTCCAGTTATCTGCAAAGCCAAAAATTCATCTAAGGTTCCTCCTCGAAGTAGAAAAATCTGGTCTGTAGTTGCCAACTTGAACTTAGCAGGCAGAGAGAAGGAGGAAAGGAGAGAGAGAGGAAACCCAAACACTGTACTCCTCCCAGAGCAGAGCTCAGATGGGAGACTGGAGGCCAGGTCCAGGGGCTTCTGGGAAGCAGATGGGTATTTTCTCTTCTCCTCAACAACCACCCTGATCAAAGTCCCAGCTCTGCCTCTGACTTTCTGTGACCTTGGGAAAGTCCCTTTCCCTCTCTGAACCTTATAGGTATGCCCATTTGTCAAGTAGAGATAATGACATCCATCCTTATAGTCTCACATAAATGAGTGACTGGATGAGAAAGCATTCCAAAAAGAATGGAGCACATCCAAGTTCAGAAACATTGGCGATGACTTTGTGGGCAGAACGTCCTTGAGTCCCTGGCCCCGATCCTGTCCCCAACAGATCATCAGACTCTCCCAGACTAAGGCTTGAATGGAGTAGGAGAAAGAAAGCTAACCCGAAAGCATAATGTTAAACACAGCTGAGCGCATCAGACTCTCCTCAGACCAGTTTATTTATAGTCATGAAAACACTGTCAAAACAGCCCATTTTAGCCCTAGCTGGCGGCAAAGTGGATAAGATGCTGGCCTGGGGACCCAAAGGTCCCTGGTTCAATTCCCCAGCTAGGGCACATAACCAGGTTGCAAGCCAGGTCTCCAGCTGGATCCGTAGCTGGAGGCAGGTGAAAGGCAACCATACATTGATGTCTCTTTCCCTCTCTGTCCCTCTCTAAAAATGATAAATAAAATCTTTTAAAGTTTTTAAATTTAAATTTAAAAAACAGCCCATTTTACCTTAGAATACTGGATTTTTTTAAAAAAATTTATTTATTATTTTCAGAGAGAAGGGAAGGCAGAGAGGGAGAGACATCAATGTATGGTTGCCTTCCACCTGCCTCCAGCTACAGACCTGGCTGGAGACCTGACTTGCAACCTGTTCACATGCCCTGGCTGGGAATGGAGCCAGTGACCTTTGGGTTTGCAGGCCGGCACCTTATCCACTGTGCCAATAGCCAGGGCTGGGATTTTTAAACCTTTGAGAAGATCAACTTTACTCTTTAAAGTGACACCTTGGAAATGAGAAAGGAAGCTTGGTTTAAGACTCACCATCTTGCCCCCTCCACCACCACCAATGAGGCTTCTGCTGGGAGATGCTGCCTGTGTATTTAGTTGGCTCAATTACCCTGAGGCCAGAATCACACTTTTCTTTTGGCACCACTGCTTTGGGAGTGAGGGGAGTTTGAGTGCCTTGGGCCCCAGATGGTGGGAGAACCTCAAATCCAAACAATCAGCCGGGCTAAGGGAGGCTCAGTGGGAGAAAGATGACTGTTAAAACTAATGCTTTAACCGCCCAAAGTTGCTTCCCCACCCTTCAGCCCCTGCTCACCAGCAGAACCCAGGAAGGCAGCCCCTCCCTGATTCCAGCACCCTCCTTGTCCTTCATTGCCCCTACTCGCTTCTCTTCCTCTTCTGAGCGCTCGCTGTTTGTCTCCCAGTACACCCCAGTTCCTCAGATTGTTAGGGAGGTAGGACAGTGGTGGCTGGCGCGCAGGTGCAGCCCAGAGTGTGAGTAAACCCAGTCCTCGGAAAGGACCCTGGACTTGGTCACATGGAGACCTCACCTCCGGAAGTTAGAGCAACCTGGGTTCCTGCCTGAGAACCATACCCACTGACTAATGATAAGCTCTGTCCTCGGGGTGCTGGTCGTCATGGATATGGCCTCAACTCATCCATCCAGCCTCATCTGGAACCACTCTGCCCCCCTCACTCACTGTTCCAGATCCATCAGCTTTTGGTTCCTCAAAACCACAGGTTCTAAATTCTCTCCAGCCTCAGGGCCTTTGCAGAAGTTGTCCCCACGCTCTCCAAGGGTCGGGGGAAGCATCACCAGCTTAAAAACGCTTCTGCTGACTGCCATCTCAATCTAAATTAAACCCCGAGGCGTCATTTATTATATTTCTCATCACATTTAGGACCTTTGAGCTCCATGAGGTGTCTGGGAAAAAATAGTGAATTTTTACTTAAAAAATGAAGAAATAGGATTTACACACAAGGAAGCAACTCAGCCACTACAAAGGAATGTGGAAGGAGGCCAAGTGCAGGGGCCCAGCTTGAAAGAGGGTCAGAAGGCAGGAATAGTGACAAGAGATTTTCTGGAGGGGTTCTGAAGCCCAAAGATTCATGGAGGTTTGGTTGTGGATTTGGAGTTCTTTCTAGAACATTATTTCTCTCCTAAGATCCCATCCTTGGGATTTGCTTGAGCCATTTTGCTCTAAGGATGGGTTGAGGCAAAAAAAAGGTCCTTGACTCATTCAAAAGCCAAAGATCCTAGCTGCAAGTCGGGTTGTTAAATATGAATCCGGGAGAATGCGCCCAGGGTGGCTGGTGGATGCTCATGGTGCAGGACCTGGTGTTGTGGCTTCCCAGAGAGGGGCCCCTGGGGGGAACACAAGCTGATATGTGCCCCTCCCCAATGCCAGGACGGGGTTCTGCTGGGAGCCGTTGGGGCCTATGACTGGAATGGAGCTGTGCTAAAGGAGACCAGTGGTGGGAAAGTCATTCCTCTCCGAGAGTCCTACCTGAAGGAGTTCCCCGAGGACCTCAAGAACCACGGCGCATATCTGGGTGAGAGCCAGGGTGAGGGCAGGTGATGGGCAGGCGGGACCCAAGGGAGCCAGGATCTGCCCATACAAAGCACGAGAATTCAGTGCTGATTCAAGCACCAGTCAGGACCATCAGCTCTTCAGCCTGGCATCCACCATGCCCAGCACCCTGCCCAGCAACTAAGTAGGTGGAATAAATGATAAACTATGTGCTCCAGTGGTTGTTTCTAGACGCTCCTCCTCCTCCGAGGAGACCCTGGTGGATAGAGCCAGGCCGAAGGGCCCTCATGAAGCCCAACTGTCTGGCCTTAACCACCATCACCACCTTGAGTAGGATCCTGAGGGAGTGCCTCCTCTCTACCTCCTCCCTCTGGGGCTTATCCAGTGACTGGGATCTCTGGAAGATTCCTCCCTATGTGCCCCAGGAGAGAGCCGGCTTTGGGGAAGGAGGCTGGGAACCAGGCTCCCCACCTCCACACTGAGGAAGCTATATGGCCTTCCGGCCTGGTCCTCTTGTCAGGCCCTCAGGGAGGCTGGTTCAGCTTTCAGGGAGGCCCCGCCTGCTGGCCAAAGAGCCACATGGGAACTGAAGCCCCCGCCAGCAGACTGATGGAAGCAGGAAGTTCTCAATGTTGCTTGGAGCTTTGAGGGTCAGCTCATGCCTGCCCCCATGAAACTTGGCCCTCAGACCCCTCCCACCACCACCCATCCCTCCTTGTGTGGAAGTCCAAAAGCTCAGGGCTGACTGAAAACATTTCCAGGAGTGGCCCTGAGGGCTCAGCTCAGAAGAAATCTCTGCTCCCTATCACAAGGCAAATACTGCCCTTCCCTCATATAGGTATTTATGGTTGTGCTAAATACACAGTCATGTTGACAACCTCCATGCAATGCCTTGGCCCTTCCTGACCTTTCAAGCCCCATTTCCCAGAACGCACTTCCCAGGGTCAAAAAAAGTTGTGTCTGGAACCAAAGTAGTCACCCTACTCTTCCCGAGCTCCTGGCCACCAAACCAGCTGGTCCATGCGTCCTGTAGCCACTCTGCAGCCAGCCCGTAGGACCCAAGCGACAATGTTACACCTTGTACACATGGCAGACATGCATTCCCCAGAAAAGGCCCAGGAACTGCCAACAGGCCTGACACCTTCTGAAAACTGGGATCCAGTTCAAGTGCATTTGGTGGCAAGTGGAGCCCTCAGCCCGACACACCTGCCCTCGTTCAGGAGAGTTGCCTGAAGATGCTGCATGGTCACCTTCCACATGCTGGGTGGGCAACCCGAGAGTCATAGTGATGGCACAACGTCTTCCCGAGAACACAGACTGGCACCTTTCCAAACATCCCCTGGGTTTCCATTTCTTCCTCTTTTGCGTGGCTTACGTGTGGCCTAAAAGCAGCCTGAGAACACGCTCCTTTAAGTCCCAAAAGCTTTGGGGCTGCAAGAATCCCTGAGAGCCTTATACCCACACAGACAACGCTAATCTTCATGATCCACTTAGCAGGGGTATATGATAATGAAGAGGACCCTGTTTGGTCCCCAAGATACAATTGATGGGGATCAAAAACCAAGCCTGCAGGTGAAGGAGGGACTGTGTATGGTCCAGGTCAGCTATGCCTTTTAGGGGCTCCACCTGGCTTCCTTTATTCCCTTCCACCCAGGCACCGGGCGCAGGCCTGGGAACAATTACCCCGGGTTATTGCACACACACCCCAGCCTGTCCCGATGGGGGATGGGGGGCGCCTGGCAAGCCCTGCTGAGCATGTAGGACCAGAGACCAGCCTATTTCCTCCTGTGGCAGGGTACACAGTCACATCGGTCGTGTCCTCCAAGCAGGGGCGGGTATACGTGGCTGGAGCCCCCCGGTTCAACCACACGGGCAAGGTCATCCTGTTTACCATGCACAACAATCGGAGCCTCACCATCCACCAGGCCCTGCAGGGTGAGCAGGTAATGAAGGGGGAGTTTGGGGTGGGGGCACAAAGGAGGCTGGACAAATGGGGAAGGCTGGCCTGGAGGGGTCTCTGGAGGTCACCTCTGCCCTCTCAGTAGGATGGTCCCCAGGCCCACAAACATCTTTCCTGGTTGGGGGACATATGCTCCTTCACACCAGCCTTGGAGCTGGCCTGTCCGTTCCCCAGGCCCCGGTTCCCGGGAGAATTGACTTTCTTGCTCCTGGCTGCCAGCTTCTCCCTGGTCATGTCTAGAGTCCAGGGCTAGAGGCAGCATCTAGACTAAGGCCTGGGCTACCAGGGTGCCTGAGGGGCAGTCGTGTTCCTCAAGCCACCTCATGCCGCCAGGAGTGAAAGGAACTGTGCATCCACCGCTCCAGGCCCATGGGTTCGCCACCTTCTTTCCTTTGCCTGGAATGGTAACAATGCAGAGTGGTACCTCGGCCAGTGCCACTGCCCTGCCGGGGACGTGGTGGGCAACCAGGCCACACTGCTAAGAGTCGCATATGGGATGGTCATGAGTGCCTATTAGAAAGCTATAGGCTATGATAGAGTCATCGATGGTGAAAAGATCAGAAAATAGAAATCATTTCAATAACTGAGGAAACTAGTCCTAAGAAGCAATATAGCTTTTTGAAGGTTATAGATAGAGTAGATTCATGTCCAGGACAAATTCAGAATCCAAGACTCTGCTGGGGCTCTCTGCTTGTGCCACCTCCTGTCACCCAACAACCCCAAAACCAGGCCTCGGCCCCTCCTGCCTGGCAGCACCCAGCATCCGCGGCACCCCGGGCCCAGGCTGGCCCTGTCCAGATCCTTACTGTCATTCCCAGCTCACCCTCAGCTCTCCAGAGCCTGGGACCAGCCGTCTCCTGCATCGCCCACTGCCCTTGGCCTGTCACCTTGAAGACAAGCTCCTCACTGGGTCTAACCTAAACCCCTCCAGCAGTAGGAATTCATCCTTCCTTGGGAGTGGGGGACCCAGGGCACTGCTCTGTCCCCCCCACCCCACCTCCACCCTCCCCACCCACACACCCCCCAGGGCTGGCTCTTTTGGGAATCCAAGGCTAGATTTGAGAGCTGGAGGGGATTTGCTGATGAATTTATGACATTTTTACTGCCCAATTCCGCCTCCAACATCCGAAGGAGAAACCACAGTGCTGAAGGCTGCTAAATTAAGTGGATTCTAAATCACCATGACCCACATAGCTGAGGCCACATATTTAGACAATCTCTCTCCCTTCCCCCTTACTCGCTGCCTGCCTCTTAATTACTTGAGGCAAGCACATCTCTTCCCTTCCCCACCCCATGCTTATGATTTTTTTCTCCTCTGTATTTTTATCTTTCTCTTCAGCTAAAAGCTCTTCATGCTTCTGAAAGCACTCTAAGCCAGGAGATGACTGGGGGAGGGAGTCACGGGCTCGGGTGTCAGATAGACTGGAGTTCCAGCCCAGTCTGGCCATGACCCGCCTTCTGACCTTGGGCAAATGACTCAAATTCTCTGTTCAGTCCCTTCCCTCTAAGAAGAGGACCGTGATCTCTCCTAAGGAAGCAGGAGGCTCACTCACACAAGCTAACTCGAAGGGCTGTAAAGCATATCATGCAAGGCTTGTCCCTGGAAAGGGCTCCTTCTCTTTTCAAGGTGACCCATTGATCCAGTAAACATTTCCCCAGTGCCTCCTATGTGCCAGGCAGGACACCCAGGCCTGGTGAGGACCAGGCAGGCACAATGGCCACCCTCATGAGGCACCTGTGGACGGAGTGACCTGAGGGATGACAGACACACATGGAGAGGAAAGAGAGGAGGGAAATCCTGGCAGGAAAAAAACTTTGTGCTGGGGGAAGCCTGGAACCCAGTCAGGGCCTGGGGCTTTGCAAGAAGAGAAACCACTGGGTGTGGTAGGAGGGGATCTGGGAGCCAGACTTGGGGGCTAGAGCCTGGGGAGGGAGGGAGGCAGGTCCAGCAGGGTCATCCTGGAGAGGATGGACTTCTTCCCAAAAGCAGGGAAGCAACATGGTCAGCTGCTAGGAGGTCACTCTGATTGCCTGTCGGGGTGGGTTAGAGGCTGGCCTGGAGGCAGGAAGGCCTTTGGATGGTGTCTGACCTAGGGAAGAGGCAGCAGAGGAGGGAAATAGATGGATTTGGGACATGCTTGACAAATAGCAGGTGGGACTCGCTAGGAGACTGACTGCAGGAGGGAGAGGGCAAAGTGAAGGACCCAGGGATGACCCTTTGGTTGAGTGGGTGGATGGTGGTGCCCTCTCTGAAGTGGAGAGGGTAGCATACACACACCCACACACACCCACACACACACACACACACAAGGCCTCTCCCAAAAGTATCAAGCCAATGTCAATCAATATAATTAAAATAGCTTGCATGACCGATAGATATACTATATATGTATATATATACGGATCACTATATATAGTGATCCCTAAAACATTCATAGTAGTTGGTTGGACAATGAGTTACTTTTATTTTCTTTATATCTTTCTTTATATTGCTCATTTTTTGCCAATACCATGCATCAATTATATACTAAATAAATGGCAGTTGATTAAACTGAACAACGGAAAGAAAGAAGAGTGAGGGTGGAGATAGATAACAGAAGGATAAACTGACAGGGTGTGTCCACTCCTTGGGAGGGGAGGGAGTGAGCAGCATGAGCAGGGAGGACCCCCTCTCCTTGTTTGTTCACCCAAAATCCAGAGGCAAACACGGCCATTGGTTCCCCCTAGCTGGCAAGGCGAGGCCTTCGGCAGCCCAGCCCCACAGCCCTCTCCCCGTCCCTGTGCCGCAGATAGGCTCTTACTACGGGAGCGAGATCACCTCAGTGGATATCGATGGGGACGGCGTGACCGATGTCCTGCTGGTGGGCGCACCCATGTACTTCAGCGAGGGCCGAGAGCGCGGCAGGGTATATGTCTACAACCTGAGACAGGTACTGCTGTGTGTGGGCTGGCAGCCTCCCTGGGGTAGCTGGTCGTTGCCTTTACTCTCGTATCCACAGGGGAAACTGGGTCACGAGAGAGGCCAGCGCCCACCTGCTGAGCCAGGCAGGGGAGGCCGGGAAGCTACTCTGGCACTGGGCTTCTGTAGCCAGAACAGGGATGCTGGGAAAGATGGGGTGGAGAGGGGATGCTGCAGCCCGAGGGCATGGTGCCCTGAGGCCCCTTGCCAAGCCACCCTGAGCCTCCTCCTGCCCTGCTTGTACAGAACTGGTTTGTCTATAACGGAACACTGGAGGACTCCTGCAGTTACCAGAACGCCCGATTCGGGTCCTCCATCGTCTCAGTGCGGGATCTCAATCAAGATTCCTACAATGACGTGGTGGTGGGAGCCCCTTTGGAGGACAACCATGAAGGGGTCATCTACATCTTCCACGGCCTCCGAGACAGCCTCCTAAAGACGCCGAAGCAGGTAGTGCCAGTGGATGCGCAGGGACCTGGAGTCCTCGTAGCTCGTGCTCAGTCATGGGGTTCAGCATTTTCTGCTATGTCCCCACCCAGGAACGGATTCTGATCTCCTAGCTCTACTTGCCGTGTGTCAAAATTGTAAAATGGGTACATTTTTTCTTCAGGAAAAATAGGCACCCTTTCCCTGCTTAACTTTTATCTCCACAGCAACAACCACGAAGTCCCAGGGACCCAAACCTCACCCCCACCATGTACACTCCTGCACTTGCGCACGGTGGGGCGCTCCTATCTGGGCTTGCTCTTCTCTGGAAATGCCTCATGCTGGACACCTGCTCACCTCAACAGTGGCCCACCTGAGCCCCATCCCTTTGGGTCATCATCTTTGCTCAATATGTTGTTAGTACGATAGTCTAATGTTCCATAGTGGAGGAACTGATTGGGTTACCTGCCAGATAACATATATTTACACTTACTGGGGAACCCTTTTCAGACACAATGCTTGAGTCCAAGAGTATGACTTCCTGTAGGGACCTCAGGTGCCCCTGCAGACCCGGAGATAGCTTTCGGCTGGAGAAGCATCCTGATGGCTTCAACCAAGCTCCCTCCAGGGGTCCTATGTGTGCAGGGTGGCCATGCCCCAACCCCCTGTTCTAACAGTGTCCAGTCTCAGCTCTTCTTTTCCACCCCAGAGAATCGTGGCCTCCGAGGTGGCTCCCGGCCTCCAGTACTTTGGCTGCAGCCTCCACGGGCAGCTGGACCTCAACGAGGACGGGCTTGTCGACCTGGCGGTGGGAGCCCTTGGCAACGCTGTGATTTTGTGGTTAGTTCCTTTGCTTTTCTTGACTCTTGGCTCTCCTGGGAATCATGGTGGATATGGGGTTTAAAAGCTGTGCTTCAGAATCTTTGTCCCTGGTCTTTAATCACTGTCAGCCGGACTCACCCTGTTCTTAGCTCATTGTGATTACAAATCTCCTTTGTATGGAATGGCTGTAAATTAGCTTGAAGTCCCAATCCCTCTCCTCAAGGGAGTTCTAAGATTTTCTAGCATTTATTTTCAAAAATGCCCCCTCTAGAAGTTACCCTAAAAGTCCTGGCTACTTAGGCATTTTTTCAACGTTAGCCTTTCCAGCTACTTAAAGGAACAGAGCTCCCTTCTCCACTAGTAGGCAAGAATATATTTCTAATACAAAGATTGTTTTCCTCCAAAGCCCTGAATGTGTGGGCAGAGCCCATTGGGGAGGCTTTATGGTCCAATCCCATAGATCTCACATGGGACTGGCTGCCCATTAGGATCACTTGGGGTGTTTTTAAATTCTCACTGCCCAGGCTTTACCCAAACCACTTAAAGCAGAATTTCTGGGGGAAGGTCCCAGGCAGCGGTGGTTTTAGAGACTCCACAGGTGCTTGTTTCCAGTAGGTAGCTGAGTCTGAGAACCACTGATGTAAGCTGTTACATTTACACAGCACCCTGCACTATCTCACTTGCTTGCCTTAATTCTTACAATTCCCATGCGAGAGATCATGCAACCTGCCCAAGGTCCCGGGAAGAACCAATGGAACCAAGACTCAAATTCACCCTTTTCACTCCAAAGCCCAGAGGAGGCAGCACCTCCTTATGCTAAAAAGAGCAGAGCATTAGCACAGATAATCACACTGAAACTCTGAAGGATCTAAACCACTCTACACTTAATCCCTTTTTATGAAAATGCATGGTTTGGAAAGGCAATGCATTTCCTTCCCTGAATATGTTTGACTTAGACGATAGAAGAGTAAGTTTGCATTTCCTTGGCTGCCCAGCAGAGAGTAGCGTCAGGCAAGTGGGTGCGGAACCCTCAGGGCAGGGAGTGGTTCCCTATGGTGGCTGCACGCTGGAATCACCTGGGAACCTCAGCCCCAAGCTCTTCCAAGCCTGGTCCAGCAGCATCGCACTAGAGCTTGCTAGAAATGCAGCCTCTGTGCCCACCTATGGGATCAGAATCTGCATTTTCACAGATCTCCAGGAAATGTGCCAGTGTGTTAAACTATAGAAGCCCTGCTTTAAGACACATTGATGCTGATTCTGATTTAATTTAACCTGGAGTGCAACTTGAGCACCAGGATTTTTAAAGATCTCCAGATGATTCTAACCTGGGGTTTACCTGGGGTTGGGAACCCCTGATGTAAAGGTGATGAGGAAACTAAAGGGAATCAGTATGGTCCGCATAAAGGAAATCAAGGAAGGGCTGCCAAGAGGATCAAGGAGGTCGCTGGGCCCACCCCTCATCACCTATGCACGTTTTGCCCAGTTCTTCAACTGGGGCTGCTCTGCACACCCCCATCCCCACCCCCTGCCTCACCCTCCAGTGGCAGTCTTGCAGACCCCATTCCCATCTGGCCCTCCACCTGCCCCCCAAGTCACAGCAGGGCAGCCTTGGGTTCACCCTGCCCCAGCTCCATGCCCTTCTTCCCCAGGTCCCGCCCTGTGGTTCAGATCAACGCCAGCCTCCACTTTGAGCCGTCCAAGATCAACATCTTCCACAGGGACTGCAAACGCAGCGGCAGAGACGCCACCTGCCTGGCCACCTTCCTCTGCTTCACACCTGTCTTCCTGGCACCCCATTTCCAAACAGCGACAGTTGGTAAACAGGCCTCTCTCTCTCCCCCATGGACTTTGGGATTGCTCTGTTTCAAAGCCTGGGTTTTAAGTGCCAGGGCACACCTAAAGACAAGTTTGATGACTGCTAGTTGCCCATTTGACACTCTAATTCCAAGGGACAGAGAGGAGATATCATTCCAGGGCAAGGCAGGCCATGAGCCGCAGTGACCGAGATCAAGGCCAGGAAAGGAAGGAAATGGCTGGGGTGCAGTTTGGATTGGAACAGAGGGCTGGAAGCTGTGGAGTAAACTGGGGTGTGAAAGCAATGAAGTCAACCTGGATGCAGAGAAACCAGACCAGAAGGGGGGCTAGAAACCAGGCAATCGGGCAGGTGAAGACCCTGGTAGCAGGGGTCACTGCTCAGAGTACAATAGGTGTGAGTTGAGTGGGGTGGTTTCCTTCTGAGCACCCATCACCTCACTGCCATCAAGGCTGCAGTCCGACACCTGCTCCTGACAGCCTGGCAACCAGGCACTCTAGGAAGTGACAACTGCAGGAAGTGGGGACTATGGAGAACTTAGCCACGATGCAGGGCCAGCCAGATGAAGAAGAAGCAGGTGTCCAGGGGAAGATGAGAAAAAGTCAGGCCTGGGTGACTGCCCTTCTTTCAACATTTACCTATAAAAGGAAAAAGAAAAAACTTTGGTACATTTACACAATGGAATTCTATAGAGCAGAAAGAAAGAAGGAACTTGTACCCTTTGCAACAACATGGATGGAACTGGAGAGTATTATGCTTAGTGAAATAAGCCAGTCAGTGAAGGACAAATATCATATGATCTCACCCATTACGGGACAATAATGAGCAAAACTAACAACAAGCAAAACAGAAC